>JARHVA010005454.1:550000-1203011 GCA_037957365.1 Torreya grandis
AGTATCTAGTATCATATACAAAGCATATTCCTACTTAGCATGAACATTATGGGCACTTGTTCAGTTGGCCATCAGGGCTCATATAGTGATACATCATAAACTAATATGACACATATTCATACCAGCATTAGTTCATAGCTTCACTTAGCAGGGCAATCATAGAGCCAAAGGTTTATCTAGCCTTTATATTCTTGAGCCATTCTCGAGGAAGTAATACACATTGTGTTCTCTTACATCCCCATATACTAACAATTAACATTCCTAATTCCTAATAACTCTCCATAGCCAAAACTAGCCTATCAAAATCTAGATCTTACTAAATCATATTTTTACCAACACTAAACCAACTCAATTTATCTAAATAATTTACCATTTACAAAACCATCAAACTTTTTTCTCACATATGATTATGAATCAAACCTACCATCATGCTTATCATCATATCATTAACAATCAAATTACATCCCAAATAACTTTTTGCCAAAACCTACACAACCTTTAGATCCACTATTTCTAAATCAATAAATTACAATACCAATCTATTCCACAATCCATAGCATAATATGCCTGAATCAAAATCAACTTAGTATCTATATATAATGAAGTTTTCAAAACATATAAATCATATCAAGATACAATCAATCATGAATGGGAATCATTCCCTCACTCTCAGTCTCACTCTCTCCACTAGTACTAGTCCCATAATCCACTCTCGAACTCGATGACCCCATCCCTCCTTGAGCTCCTAAATGCCTCTTATGATGACTATCTAACTCTAATAAATAACCATGCTCCTCATGCAATTCTACATACCACCTTTGAAGATCTATGTACTCATCCATAATCTATGTACTCACTGATCTATAATCAAGTCAAGGCATCCTATGCCTATTTAACTCATCCCTTAGCTCATCTCTCTCTCATTTCCCTAACATATGTAGTTATAGATATGGCATCCCTATAAAATAAATGAGCATAAACATTGATTATAACTATCACTTTCTCTATCAAACCCTCCTCCACATCATCATCAAGTACATGTCATGTAAGCTCATAGAGTGTAGACTCAATGATAGTCTCCTAGTATTCAACATCTCCACCTCCTCCCCTAATAGGTTACTCCACCTTAAAAAAAAGTACAACACTATGTTAGACATACATTTTCAAAACAAGCACAAACTTATGTAATCAATGTTTACCTCCCATCATCTAGATTAGAGAAGGATCCTCATACAAGGGGGCATCCCCTCTATTAATAGGATACAATGGATCCCATAGATGCATATCTTACCATGTGGTATATGCCTCTATGCATCCAACATCATCTACATCAAGACCATCTATAGACACATCTCATGTATCCAAAGATAATGGCACTAACTCAACCTCAGTAGGCCTCCCATGATCTCATACCCTCATTGGTGCCCATGTACTCCTCACCCATACCCATGTTATTGGGGGCACATCCTATGGTACTATAAACTATCTAGTCATATGCTCATACTGAAAGTGTTCATGCACTCCAACCTAGTGTTCATGTAACCAAAAACTAACCCTCATATACTGTAATGACACTCCATCCTTGATCCACCTAGGGAATCCTCTATAGGGCCTCCATATGATATCTTGAGCCACCAACCTATCAAAAACTCATCTATATTTATCTATCCCAAGTGACCAGATAGCCAATGTACTCATCCACCACTCTCTAGATGGTTGTGGAGGTTCCCACCTCTCCCTTGATAATCCTATCTACTATATATCCACAATGTTCTCATAATCCCAACAATGCAATAAAATAGCCACACTCACACCACCACTGAATGCCTCTTTCATGAGAACATAGTGTCATACACCTCTATACTTTGTATGATCCTATGCATCCTATATGCAAATGACACCTCACTCCCATCCATAGTAATAAATGAAGCTAACAACATAGCCAACCACTTATGCAAACATGGAACACTCAATTGTATAATAACTGACAATAATACATTTCTATCACTACCTCTTTGATGTATGACTAAGGCCACACTATCAAAATATAAGGATACATGATCAATAACATCATCACCCATATCATTCTATAAAGTCACACATCATCCACTAACTAGTAAATGCAAAATATGATACACATCCTCTAGACTATTCATAATCTCTCCAATAGGAATCTAGAAAATACATGTGTCTACATGCCACCTCTCAAATAAGGTGGTAATTAGATACTTATCCCACTACATAGTGCCTATGTCACACACATGACTCAACCCTACACTATCCATCATAGATCTCTCAATAACTAATAAAGGTAATAATCTCAGTGTCTCCATCATCTAGCCTCTATGAAACTCCCGCATCCATACCTTTCCCTAAAAAACACCATAAAATAACATATATGTCAGTCAACCATGCTAAGGAAAATATCCAAGATACACAACAAATAGGTAACAATTCAAAAACTCAAAAATCTAGCCCTAATAGATAATAGCACTATAGAAGGACACCAGTGTTGGACAACAACACCAAACCCTGGATAGTAGTCTAAATACTAGATAGGATCATGGAGTCCCAAATAGGAGTGTTGAAACTAGTCAAAATATCCTAGGCTACTTAAAACAGCTGAAAAACATCAAAAATAAGCTTTCACATAGGCAAAAACAAAGCATTAAGGTCACTTACCAGGGTAACATCGCCACCAGCGTCCACCTAGGCTATCAACTACTCAAATTGGGTCAAGGTAGGTACTCATCTCCTTAGTATATCTCTCACTCTAGAGCTCTAAATCTCAACCTAGTCAATTCACAAATGAATCAAGAATCAATCCAATTTCCTATATCAAACAACTTTTTCATACAAAGCAAAATACTATTTTGCCCATAACTAGAACCTCATAGATCCATTTTATTCCATAGAATCATGACAATGATACCTTTGACATTAAGTAAGCCTTGATCTCTTACTATGTCATCTACCTATTATGGCATGTACATCTCTATAATTTATATTACACCTAGATATATACCTTGATCATCACCAATCAAAAACATGTTTCAATTCCAACATCTTAGTCCAATCAATCAAACAAATGCTCAAACAATTCAAACTATCCCAACCTTGTATCTATTCCTATGCCACTAGTCGTCACTTTTGGCTCAAACTCCTCTATCATGAGATATCATCTCTATCTCCAAAAAGGGGCATCATTCCTACTATTCCTATTCCTACACTTACCCAACATACCCATCCACTCTCATAGGTGGATGTATATGGCTCTTACACCTTCAGTATTTAGATTATTAGATTCAACTTAGACTGATCAAAATATATAGTGATTCAAACTGCATGGGTCACTTAGTATGGTTACCTCCAATATTTAGATTATCAGATTTAGCTTAGAACTATCAAAATAAATAGTGATTCAAATTATATGGGTCACTCAACATTATTCAAGACATTCAAGGGGATATACCTTCAGTTCATAGATACAGTGGTTCAGATCATATAGATTCATAGTGATTTTAGTTTATAGATACACTAGTTTAGGTTATATGGATTCATAATGACTTTAATATAAATTTAGACTTTGATACCAGATTTGGGGGTATGTACATTACTATATGTCTCACACATACAACTTCATACAACATGACATATTTATAGGACCAAATACATATTATAGGAATAGTGCAAAACATGGTTTTAGATCTTTAGTTTTTCACATGGAGCATGGCATGATAGGTCATATCATATGTGGATATATAGATTACCATATTATACATATGTATCACTCACATACTAGATTTGGGGGCATGGCATAGATGTTCATGTTCTTCATCATCTAGGATTATATAGATGGAATGGTAAAACATGTCATTTTCTTATTACACATTTACTAGAGTTTAAAATTACACCTATTTATACCTAGTTTGTCACTAGATTAGACCATATGATCATCTACATCGATTGGTCCATAGCATTACCCAGACCCAGACTACATGAGTTTGTGTGGGATAGAGGACATACATTAGTTTTAGGCAGCTATGCATTTCTCAATTCCAATTCAGATATTCAGAGTGGGGGCATGATATATTTTACTCTTCAAAACATATATATTCTAAACATACATTCTAGATTACATTATTTTATGGGGTATAAAGGGTAAACATTGATTTTGGGCCTCCAAGCATTTCTCTTTCCAATCAAATTCAGCATACGGGGAAAGCATTACCCTCCTCTATGTTATACAGATTCTACTTCTATATTTTATACAAGGGGAATATATTCTAGGGATTCATTCTTTTTCTAAGCATTATTCACCTCTCCATCCACTTTCCTGGCCAGGAAGTGAGTTAGACCCTTTTGCAACATATTCATTTCTGCGTAGGTAGGTTTAGGTACACCTTGTCTTTTATTTCTTTTAATTTAGTATTTCATTTCATTACATCATTAGATTAAAAGGGAGGAAATGTATACACCCTAAATTGGTCAAACAACCACACATATCATATATTTTCACAGTCCTTTCATAGGAGACTCTAACTAGATAATATGGGCTTTATTCACATTTAGCCATGTCTTTCTTTTTAGTCATCTTGGTCTCATTCCATGCTCTAGACATCTTTTTACCTATTCTTGTTCATCCCAAGCCTTTAAAATAGTTATTAAACCTCAATAAGGTCAGAGTTTTTGTGATCTTTCCATCCCCTCAGGTCCCTAACCTGTAGGACAAGAGTGCTAGAATTAGATTACACCACTAGAGCCACTAGTGTCTACTTTCAACACTCCTATCCAAGGTCATTTTGTGCTCCATTGATCAATTTATTTTACTCAATAGGTCCCAACCCATTTCTTATCTTCATCTTTAATTTTCCCAATGTCGTCCAAATGCAAATAAAGTTCTTAAATTCAAAATAAAGAGTCTCCTATATAAAGGACTACACAAGGCATTTTATATCTAGCACTTACTGTTGACCAAATTTAACCCTAAGTTAAATTTGGGTCAACTCTTAATATTTTAAACTTTTAGAAGAATCCCATAGGTCTTATATGGTGTTATTTTAGTCCATTCTCTTACTAATCACCTCTTTAGTCTTTGTTGAAGTCCACCCCTTATGCACTAGGCTAGTCAACTTGAGTCAAAGGTTGGTCAACCCTAGTCAAAGGTAGTCAAAGAGTCATGTTGAAAATGTTTTTGATAAAGTAAGTTGGAAAACCAGGGGCTAAACCCTATACAGTCAAAAAAGACAAGATGGAAAATTAAAAAAATGCCTTCAGAGAGATGATGGCACAGTTGAGAACAACAGACAGAAAAAAAACACAAGCCACGGGAAGACTAGAGTCAGAGAGGTCTCCCCTTACATAACTATTGATTTGATAAGATCATTGAGTTTCTCATTCTCCACATTGTCAACATACCCAGTATTACCCACCACTTCCAACATAGACATGTTCAATAGAATTGTATTACGAATCCTATTGGCGAAGACCTTCTCCAGCTTCTAAACGTGGTCCTTTAGGGCCCCAATTTCAATTTTCCAATTAGTCTCATTCTCAGTGCCCTCACTAGCTTCCTCGACATACATTTTCCCCTTATCATCAGTAGTTCCCATAATGTCAGCACCCTACTCCTCAGTAACCTCAAAATCCCTAGTAGCATGCTTCCCTCTAGTGTCTTCCAAAATTTCCTGGATTTCTAGCTCCTCAGACTCTTCTTCCTGGGTTGCTTCTTCCAAAGCACTTTCTGAATAATCAATCAGTCTAGCCTTTGGGGCTGGTTTACCAACAATCCACCCTAACCTTCGCACTCTAGAGGGGAAACCTTCCTTATTAATTTTGGAAGGCTTGTGAGATTTGCCACCTTGGCCCCCCGTGGCCCTGCCTGGATTCCTGTGGGTCCCTTCCTTAGTATCTTTAATATTTTCTTCCTCTTCATCAACCTTTCTCTTCTTTCCCTTCTTGCTCACAAAGGAGCCAAGGGTATCAACAGGGGTCTTTTTGGGGTCATCAATATGCCTCATTCCTGACAAGTCATCTCCTTTTGAATGATCTCCCTAATGTTTAAGGGAATATGAACACCTTGTCGCCACACCCTTCAACCTAAAAAATGTTGCCCAAGGTTGGCACAAGCATCAGTGACCTTGTTTCCTTCTTTGTAGGTATGGGAAATCTCAACTGTGGAAAACTTTTGTAAAAGAAATTGGATATTAGTAATGATGTCTTTTAGCTTGATTCCCACATTTGAAGCTTTATTAACGGCATCTATGACCATCTTAGAGTCTCCTTGTATATTCAAGTTCCTTATTCCTAGGGATATAGCTAACTTTAATCCCCATAGTAAAGCCATTGCTTCAGCATAGTTGTTGCTCTGGTATCCAATTCCACCAGCATAGATAGTATACATCCATCTCTTATCATTCCTTATAATTCCTCCTCCACTAGCTTTACCATCCAACTTGGATGCCCCATCAAAGTTGAGTTTCATCTAGTTAGGTTTAGGGGGGATCCATTTAGTAAAAGTCTCTGTAGTATTTTGGAGTTATTATACCCAGGGATCTAGTTTAAAACCTTCCATTTGGCTACAATTTGGCTTTTTATTTGAGATAGGGGTTTCTCTGTAACATGTATATGAGCTATTGTAACACTTTCCATAATGGTCTTATAAAAAGAGTTAAACACCTGAGAAGCTTTTCTAGTAGTGTCCCTGAAAATTCTATGATTGCACTCTTTCCATAAAGTCCAACTCAAACATGGCAGAGCTTGCTTCCATAATTCCATAAGCTAGGGATGTGTGAAGGTTGGGTTCCAGCTAAGAATTACTTCTTTAAGGTTAGAATTACAGACCCATTCAATACCAAAGTTGTTAAGTATTGTGCCCCATAATTCCTGGGCAAACTCACAGTGGATAAAGAGGTGTAAAACTGAGTCCTCTTTTGAACCACATAGGAAACATTTGTTAACCAAAGTAAACCCTCTCTTTTGAAGGTTATCTTGAGTAAGGATTTTGTTATGAGTAGCAGCCCACCAAAACATGTTGATTTTTGGAATAAGTTTATGATTCCAAACCTTTTTCCATACATCTTTATTCTAAGCTCAAGAATGAGCAGATGGTAAGCAGATTTGACAGAGAATGATCTATTCTTATCTAGCCACCAATATTATTCATCCTCCTAGGAAAAGAGAGGGATTCTAATCTCCTGAATGCACTATTGGATCTCCTGAACTCTTGAGAAAAGCTCAGGCCGGTGCACACAACAATCCAAAAGATTTTTCTAGCTCCTCATCCCATTGTTATTTTCTATATAATCACTGACCCTATCTCCAAAAAATTGGGTAGTCAAGTCATCAATCTCTCCATAGTTTCCCTGTGTGATGAGAGCCTTGTCCTTTAACTAGATATCATCCCATAATTTAATATGCTAGCCATTTCCAAGTTTCCATCTAATTCCCTATTTGATAAGGCTTCTACTTTTTAGCATTTTATTCCATATCACAGATCCCTGGGGTAATCCCGTCTATTGAAGAAAGCTAGAATCATCAATGCTATGCATGTATTTGGCATACATTATTTCCCCCTAATCATTGTTTTTATGGATCAGGTTCCAACTAACTTTTGAGAGAAGGGCTTTGTTCATGTTCCTGATGGACCTCATATTAATTCCACCATGAGATTTTGGAAGACACTTTTTCCCATCTGACTAAAGACATTCTCTATTTGTCTTCCACTCCCATCCATAAAAATTTCCTTTGGATCTATTCCAGTTTCTCAACAAAATATGTAGGAATTTTAAAAAGAGACAGGAAGTATGTAGGAATACCTTGCAATGAAGCCTGAAGAAGTTGCAATTTACCAGCATTACTGAGTAGTTTCCCCTTCCAATCAAGAAGTTTCATATGCATTCTTTCCACAATTCCATTCCAAAATCTATGAGATACCTCTTTGACTAAGAGTGGGAGACCCAAGTAGGTAGCTGGTAGGCCAGCTTCAACACATTCTAATATATCAATGATTATATGTCTAAGTTCATTAGGAGTGTTGAAGAAATACACATTGCTTTTCTAGAAATTTATCCTTTGTCTCGACTCTCTGGAATAATTATTTAAGATCATCTTCCATCTTCTAGCTTCAATCTCTGATGAGATTCCAAAGAGGATGGTATCATCCACAAACTACTGTACCACCATAGGATGTAGGGAGGAGGCAGGTTTGATGCCCACTAGCTTTTTTTAGGCTATATCTGCTTGTATGTATCTTCCCTGTGCCTCAACCATAATGATGAATAAGTACATGGAGAGAGGGTCTCCCTAATGAATTCATCTTGAGGATGAGAAAAACCCTCTAGGAACACCATTAACTAGCACTAATAATTTTGTAGAAGAGACTGCATTCCATAACAAGCGAGACATTTTATCATTAAACCCAAATTTTCTAATCACTTGGAATAGAAAAGTCCATGAGACTCTATCATAAGCTTTAGAAATATCAAGCTTGAGAGCCATTCCAAGGATTCTACTCTTATCCATGGAGTGAATAGTCTCATGTGTGGTGATCATAGCATCAAGAATCTACCTGCCTAAGATGAAAACTTTTTGAGTAGGAGAAATAATTTTGTCTAGCAAAGTTTGAATCTTAATGACCAGCATTTTAGTACATAACTTATGCACAGTGTTGCATAGACTAATGGGCCTAAAATTAGTGAGGTGTGAAGGTTGTGATTTTTTATTAATAATTACTATGAAGGTATTATTAGCTTGTTTCAAAAGTTTACCTGATCTAAAAAAATCATGCATAGTAGCTGTGAGGTCCGCTCCTACTATCTCCCAATATTCCTAAAAGAATATAGGAGGAAAGCCATCAAGACCCAGGGCTTTAAAAGCACCCATGGATAATAAAATAGCATGGACTTCTTCCTTAGATATAGGCTTTAACATCTCCAGATTATCTTGCGTTATCAAATAGGGGATTTTATCAATAAATTGATTCATAGGTCTGTTGATTCTATCATCATTATTTTCTTCCATAAGTAGATTCTGCAAGAAAGCCCTAGCTTGTTCCCCTATTTCATTATCCTCAGTAATAATGTCACCATTATCTAGGACAAGCTTAGTTAATGAGTTGGATTTCCTATGTTTCATAGCTGAGAGATGAAAAAAGGTAGTGTTCCTATCCCCCTCTTTACGCCACTAAACACGAGATTTTCATTTCTAGAAAACCTCTTCTCTTTCCATAAGATTCTTCCATTCTGAAGATAGGATATTCTCTTCTTCTAAAGTGTCCTCAGAGTCATCCCCTTGATCTATTAGTTGTTATATATCCTTGAGTTTTCCCACTATATTTTTCTTCTATTGGAAGACCTGCACAAAGCTGTATCTATTCCATCCATAAACTTCTTGTTTAATGTGTTGGAGTTTCTTGAGTATTCTGAACATAGGAGTACCTTGAATAGGAATTTCCACCATTGGGCCACCATTTTTATAAAGTCTTTGTGTTTGATCTACATAGCTTTAAAATGGAATGGGGAAGGTCCGGAATGTCCCTGTTCTCTCCAACTGAGGAAGATTGGGCAGTGTTCAGACATGGTTCTAGGGAAAGCCTGCACCTGCATATTATGATAATCCTTCCAATTGCTTGATATAATAAATATATCTAATTTAACATGAATCATTTGATCTCCTCTTCTTTTAATGGTCCAGGTAAAATTTTGGTTTTGCAGCTCTATGTCCAATAATCCCCAATCATTGATGAATTCAGCAAAGTTGAACATGTTATCTAAGTAATCCATAATTCCACCCTATTTTTTAGAAGGGTATAGAGGAGTGTTAAAATCTCTGGCTAACATCCATCTAATGGTCTATGGATTATTCCTAAAACTACTCAGGTCTATCCATAATTTCTATCTCAAAGCTCTGTTATTCAGTCCATAGACATTGATCAACGACCAATTCAAAGATTTCATAGAAAAATTGGTAATCAAGAAGTGCTTATTATAAGCCATAAGAGACCCCTATATTTTAGCACTATTCCACATAGTGACAATCCCCCCTGAAGCCCCTTTAATAGGACTAATGCAAAAAGCCACCATAGGCCATATATAGGCAGCAATTTTCGTAAAATTCTCCTCATTCATCTTGACTTCTTGGAGTAATAAAATATCTAATTTATTATCTTAAATGCATTTTTTAACCTCAAACTACTTTGAGGGAATGTTAAAGCCCCTCAAGTTCCAAGATAATATTCTCATTTAGAGGGTTTGGGGGGTTGGGTCTCCAGTGTATTCTATTTACCACTGGCAATCTCCCTACCAATCTCTCTTTGTCTTGTTTCTCTTAAGGTTGGCCTCCTTTGTTTGGGCTCAATGCTAACATTTATAGATTTTTTACCTTTTCAGTTCTTTTTCTTTGGGGTAACCCATTCCTCCTATTCATTACTACCACTTTGTCCTATTACACCTATTGCTAAGTAGTTTCCTACTTGGTCTTCGACTTCCAGAGCATGGAAAATGTCTGTATTTAGTTGTGGGTCTACTTCTCCTTTAGTGGGACTTTATGGAGTTACTTCTTCCTATTCAACTCTTAGAACTTTGTCTTCTTCATTGACTTCCTCTATCAAAAGGTTACCTCTTTCTCCTCCCTTAGACATATTAGTCTATTTTTCTAGAGGGTTGGATGTGTTAAATATAGCCTTCTAATTATCAGCTGATACTATATTTTCCTTTGGGACAGCTTTTCCCTCACTACTAGTGATATCCTCCTTTCACATCTCCTCCTCTCCCTTTTTTATGTTGTCAGGATTTTCCACATTACTCTCTATTTCTTACTTATTATTCTTTCTGTAATTGAGAGCCTGATCCTCCCCTTCAATATGGGAATCATCTTTTCTCCCCTATTGCTTTGTTGTGCATTATGTCATTAAATGTCCCTTTCTCTTACATATTTGATAGAAAGTGGTAGCATTTTCATAAGTGATTGGCTGATTCTAGGTCCTATATTTAGAGTTTAGCTCTATGGTCATAGGGAGAGTCCTATTTATTTTAACATTGACACAAAGTCTAGCATACACACATCTGAACTTTGTTCTGGTTGTATGATCTGTAGTGACATATTGGCCAATAGAATTGCTAATAGTTGGGAAAACATTTTCATCCTAGAATTTTAAAGGGAACCCTGGCAATCTTACCCAAGCAGGAGCAGACTTATTAAGGTCTGATTTAGGATTAAATCGTAGTTTCCATGAGCATATGGCAAGACAATGTGGGCCATACAGCCATGGTTCTCCAGCAAGAGTAGCGATCATGTCCTCCCTATTCATAAAACTAAAAAGGAATAGGCCTCTTGCCATGGCAGTGATCATAACACTACCCTTAACTTTCCACCTAGATAGAGCCCATTTCTTAATCATTTCGATACTAGGATGGAAAGAAAAAAACTTACCTACCAACGTAAGGTCCACGGATGACATAATTTCCTCCCCTAAATCATCTGGGATATGTAGGGCCACGCCCTCTGAGATAATAGGGAGGCTCATCATGCTTTTTGAGAGGCACATCTTATCAACTATAAGTGCCTTCTTCCACCCGTTGGATGGACTATCCACTACTAGATTTCTGAACATATCCCTAGAGGCACTGCCACTAGCAGTGTCCTGCATTAGATCTGTGATCCCACCAGTCACACTTAGGGGGCCTAAATTGGTGGGAAAAAACTAGTTTCAAATGTTGTCCACATGCAGAACTAGTTTCTATCTAAGTTAGCTTATCTTACTTTTATTGAAAATGTTATAATGTGGATTTTAACATGTTTTAAGGGGTTTACAAGTCATTAAATTATATTTCACCTTATTTCATATGCAAGAAGAGACCTTTTGGTGATATTTTGACCCATTTAATAACTCGTATGAATTTCCATGCAAGAAAATTAGACACCCAAATGAGTTTCAACATGGATCATGTCAAGTTCATGTCAAGGACTATTATTTTTCTAAGTAAGAAGCAATTATCTTTAGTGGATGGTAGTTTTCCCTCAAAAGTAAGAGCTTTTAGGCACTTGTATGGACTCCCTAAGTCCACCATCAGCCAAAAACGTGGGAAGAGAAACTCTTCACTTTTCTCACACTCATTTCCATGTTTGGACTTCAAGGAGAATGCAAAAAATCTCTTTTGCAACTCATTTTCTCTTCTTGGCATACAAAGAAAGCTCAACTTCAAGTACTCACGAGGATTTTTACAATTGAAATTAGATTAAATTATTTTGGGGATGGATATGGCTCTTAGTCTAATCAACATTCATAATAATAAGCTGAAATTTGGTTCATCCTCCTCTATGAAAAATTGTTAACACCTTAGGTAGCTTTTTGAGAGTCCACATTGAAGAGGGGGTCTCTTTTTGAATCTATTTTAATTTATCTTGCTTTGGATTAATGTATTTGGTTGTTACAAGAGTGTTTCCATATTTTCAAAGACATTCCCATAGTCTTTTTAGCTTTGGAGAGTTCAAGTTTCCAAGAAAAGCCTTTTTAGGCTTGTTCATGCATGAAAAATGTCATAGTTTGAACCAATAGTCATCTTGGTTGATTTTCAAATGACTTTCCACATTTATAAAAGTGATTTGTTGTTTATATGATTCTCCTAAAGTTTAAGTTATATGTAAGGGTTAACAAGTACTTTTGTAGTGTTTGGAGAGTCTTACCCTTGCAAAATCTTGTTTCTTCATCTTCATACCTATGTACAATAGTCAAAACTCCATATACGGGAGCATGTTGATGTCACAAGTGTGAGTTTCAATATTTGACATGGTTTTTAGCCTCTTGAGATCACTAATGAGCATTGACATATTGGATGAAGGCATGTAAGCACTTCACACTTGCAAACTTGGAGAGTGGCCTAAGTCTGCATGTGTGGAAGGAGATAACCATCTACAACTGAGGACAAAAATAAGCTATTTGGATGTGTTCTAATTAAATTTTTAATCTAATTTATGATTCTTTGCTATAAGAAGGCCTAGATAGGCCTATTGATCATATTAGTTTAGCAAGGGAAGTGTCAAAGCATCAATTGGAACCTTGGATTGTGCTCAGGCCCTTTTGCCCTAAAAATGTCAAATAGATGCCTTGAAGGTTTTTGAGGACCTCATAAAAGTCACTTTCTAGAAGATCCAAGTTTTAAAATTGTATAATTGGGTAACCCTATCAACCTAATACAACCATGCCAAATTTGAGCTTAAAAGAAGGAATGGAACATAGTTTTTAAGACATCTCAAAATGGGTAAAAAGCACTAAAAGAAGGTAGTAATGCCTATAGGATTTCCAAGGAAGGTTTGACTTTTCCACCATAGGAGGAAGTCATAGCCCTATTATTTCAAGAGTCTAGATCACTTAAAACCCCTTGTGAACCCTGATTCCTAACTTGATGGTGGAAATCAAGCCATATGTGCAATCAAATGGATGAATTGGACAAGGGATATAAAATCAATGTTATAAAGAACATTCTCAGGGTTCCAGAAATATGTATTGTTTGTATGGATTCATAGAGAATAAGGGATAAAAGATCTCATTTTTTCCATTTTGAGTGGTGTGCAAGCTACATAAAGAATTAGGAGATGAAACAATCTTTGGGATAAATATTTACTCTTGTGATAAACACTAAAATTCATCTCATTTCATGAAACATCATCTAAGTGCCCCAACTAGGCCTTCACTTTTAGCCAGTCTAGTGAGCCAAACTAGTGAACATTTAGAAAAGTGATGAAAAACAATTAGGGAAGCCTTTTAAAGGATTTTTATTGAAACTAATGATTTGGGAGTCTTTGAAAAGTTTCATTCCCTCTTGATCATGGATTATTTTTTAGGTTTGAGGAGTTTTTAATGCCAAGTGGAGAAGGTGCATGGAAAAGAGGCCTTTTAAAACTACATGAGATGATTGTGCATGTCCACAAAAATAGGAATGATCAAAGGCCAAACCAATTAATGGATGTGGTATTTTTTAACCCATGATATCCTAGACAACCATTAGACTTCATGTTTTTCAAAGAAAAGAGGAATTTTGGAAGGAAACTCAAGTAAGTAGTTTCTTATGCAAAATTGGTAGTTTTATGACATTTTCACCTTCCTTGTATTTGTTTTGAGAAGTGTACCTCTTGACCTAACATATCTCATCCCACCTCTCCTCTTCATGAAATTATAATTTATTTTCACTTGGTGACACGTGTCCTTATGTCTCTTCAACTTCTTTTTTCTCTCTTTCCTTCCAAGTTCTATACATTGGGCCTTTTTGGCCATTGTTAGAGATTCCAACTTTTGGTATGGTGAAGCCATACCAAAATTGTACCTTGATTTAAAATTAATCTAATGAGAAGAAAATTGGTTATACTCTAAGTCTATTTTCACTATGTTTTTAAAGTGATCCATCTTGAGGGACAAGTATAGATTAAGTTCATCGTATTTTCATGCAGTCCTTAAATGTGTGGTTGTAAATTACTTCTCTCCTAATAGGTTATAAGAATATTATGATATTGTAATAGACCCTTGAAGTGTGTATGATTTTATTAGTTTCATATCTAACCTTCCTTTCACTTTCCTTCCTTTGTTGAGTAGTTATTTGCCTTCATGAGAAAACTCTAATGCTAAGGAGCTCCATTCATGGTAAGAGGCTAGATTGAGTGTCTTAGTCCATTATGCAATTCTTAAGTGTATGATTCAAAGCAAAATCTAGTGTGTCACCTCTTATTATATGTTTTATGTTTGCATCTTATCTCCTTTTTCACCCATGTTAGGTAGTTTTAGTGGCATAAGCACATCAAGTCATATCTAGGGAGCTAGCCCTTTAAAATCTAGAGGTCTACTTCCACTATAGGTGTCCCACATACCTATAAGTAGTCTAATGTTGCCCAAATCTTGAAGAGGCTTGAACACCCTCTTCTAAGGTGTAAGATTTGGAGATAATAGTTTTGGCACACCCAGTGGGACAAGGTCCAAATGGTGAGAAGATTGTTTGTGTGTCTTCTCTCTCATTAGCTTTTGGAAGCATCCAAGCAAGCACCAATGGTGAATCTAAATAATTGTCTGGTTGTAAGCAACCTAAGTATCTATTGATGAATAATTTTATCAATTATTGTCTTTTAATTTTACTTATGAAGTTGATATGGATGGATATGATGAGAATCCTTACCATACACCTCCCTATCAACCCTTTTATGACCCTTTCTACCCTTCTCAATAGCTGTAAAAGAATCTCAAAAAAGCTATGAATATTCTCAAGAAGATGAGGAGGATGATGAAATCTTGTATGGAGAAGATCTTTTCCCTATTGCTCATCCTATCCTACCTCTCTCTCAAGATCCCATTCAAGGGGTTTCACCCATCTCCATGCCCATACATGACCACCATACTTCATCCCCAACCCATAGACCTTTTTATCTCTCTTCCACCATCCCTCTCCTTAAAAAATAACCTATTAAATCCTTAGAAGAGCCTACTAGTTCCAACCTTTCAACTTGGGACCAAAATGTGAAGTCTTGGGGAAAAGAAAAGGTTAAGAGAGAAGTTCAAAAGGATGATGAAAGTTATGAAGTGGCTATGGAAGAAAGTAATGTGACTTCAATTCAAGATACCCTTGTTTTTATTCAAGAGAAACAAGACTCCATGCCTAATCATGAGATTATAGATGACCATCCCAAGCATTAAGTAGAGAGAAATATCAAGGATGAAGGCCAAATTTATCTTCAAGAAGTTTCAACCTTGAAAGATTATCATGAAATCAAGGTAGAAGCCATGATCCTTGGAGATGAGTCCATGTCTCTATATGATTTTGAGCCACCCTTAAATTCATTGAAACATGAAGAGTACAAACTTGGTAACCTCATATGTCAAGAAGAGAAATATAATCTCATGGAGACTACAATAGAAAACAAGAGTGAAATTCCTGTTGCATCACCATTGGAGGTCAAAGTTGAATAATCCTATGAAAAATTTGAATTGGTTGAGCTATAGGAGAAGTTCATTTTTATGGCTAATCTATTTGGAGATTCTTGTGTCTTATTGAGCACCATGAAGAAGATAGAGGTATTGATGCCAAAGATCAAAATGTTTCATGACTCATGTATTCCTTCATTCCATGAAGAAAGAAGAGTTTCAAGCTACCCTTTTGATCTAGGAGGAGGTGTTCATGTCAGGTTTGTTAGTGTTTCAGCATGTTTATTTTAGTTTGTCTTATTTTTCCTAGGTGCTTATGCACATGTGTGTCTTATGTGTTTGACTTCTTGTTGTGTGTTTCCTTTCCTTTGTTTGGTGTGTGTGTATTTGATTTTGTGTGTGTGGGTCAACCAGCTTATTTCCATTTATCTAGTTAGAGTGCCCATATGTATGACTATGTTCCCAATAGAGGTGTAAGGCAACTAGTCCTAGGCATAGCAAGCATGCCACCCTTGGTAATCACTAATAATGTTGACCAAATTTGACCCCAAGTAAAATTTGGGCCAACCCATACTATTTTAAACTTTTATAAGATTCCTATAGGCCTTATATGGTGTTATGTAGTCCATTATCTTACTAATCACCTCTCTAGTCTTTGTTGAAGTCCACCCCTTATGCACTAGGCTAGTCAACTTGAGTCACAGGTTAGTCAACATTGGTCAAAGGTATTCAAAGATTAATGTGAATTTTAACATGTTTTAATGGGTTTACAAGTCATTAAATTATCTTTCACCTTGTTTCATATGTAAGAAGAGGCCTTTTGGTCATATTTTGACCCATTTAATGACTTATACATATTTCCATGCAATCAAATTGGACACCTAGATTAGTTTCAAAGTGGATCATGCTAATTTCATGTTAGGGACTATTGTTTTTCTAGGCAAGAAGTAGTTGTCTTCAGTGGATGGTAGTTTTCCCTCAAAAGTAGGAGCTTTTAGGCACTTGTACAAACTCCCCAAGTCCACCATCAACCAAAAATGTGGGAAGAACAAATATTCACCTTATAACACTCATTTCCATGTTTTTACTTCAATTATAATTCAAAAAATCTCTTTTGTAACTCATTTTCTCATTTTATCCTCTTGGCATACAAAGAAAGCTCAATGTCAAGTACTCACCAGGAGCCATACAGTTGAAATTGGAGGAAATGATTTTTTGAATGGATAGGGATATAAGTATACTCTACATTTATAACAAGAAGTTTCAATTTGGTTCATCCTCCTCTCTTAACAGTTGTTAACACCTTAGACATCTTTTTGAGAGTTTGCATTGAAGAAGGGGTTTCTTTTTTAATCTGTTTCAATTTATCTTACTTTGAATTGATGTATTTGGTTGTCTCAAGAGTTTCCACATAATTTCAAAGACATTAAAATGGTCCTTTTATCTTTGGAGAGTTCAAGTGTCCAAGAAAATCCCTTTTAGGCTTGTTCATGCAAGTAAAATGTCATAGTCTACACTAATAGTCATTTTGGTTGCTTTACAAATGACTCTCCACATTGAGAAAAGTGATTTGATGTTGTTTATATGATTTTCATAAATTTTAGGCTATATGTAATGGTTAACAAGTGATTTTTTAGTGTTTGGAGAGTCTTATCCTTGCAAAATCTTGCTTCTTCATCTTCTTGCCTATATGCAATAGTCAAAACTCCATATATAGGAGCATGATGATGTTACAAGTGTGAGTTTCAAGATTTTACATGGTTTTTAGCCTCTTAATATCACTAATTAGCATTTAAATTTTGGATGAATTCATGTAAGCAATTCAAACATGCAAACTTGGAGAGTGGTCTAAGTCTGCCTGTATGGGAGGAGAGAACCATCTACAGTTGAGGGCATAGACAAGCCTTATGGAGGTGTTTTAATGAAATGGTCAATCTAATTTGGGATTATTTGCTATAATAATGCATACACATGCCTATTAATCATCCTATCTTGGTAAGGGAAGTGTCAAAGCATCAATTGGAACCTTAGACTGTGCTCAAGCCCTTTTGCCCTAAAAATGTCAAATAAAGGCCTTGAAGGTTTTTGAGAACCTCAAAAAATTAACTTGATAGATGATCTAAGTTTTAAAATTATAAAATTTGGTATCCATATCAACCTAATAAAACCATGAAAAACTATATTTTAAAAGGAGGAATGGAACATAGTTTTTTAGACCTCTCAAAATGACTAAAAAACACTAAAAAAAGGTAGTAATGCCTTCAAGATTTCCAAGGAAGGTTTGATGTTTACACCATATGAGAAAGTCATAGTCATATTATTATAAGATGGCATACTATAAATTAAATTTAAAATAAAAAATAAGCACTCATTAATGGAAAAATCAATGATTATGTCAAAGGACCTATCAAGCCTATCCCCTGTCTATACACTGAGTAGGGTAGGTAATGAAGGTAGTATTTGAGGTTCTGCTAATAAAAGATGATGTTTAGGTATATATAATGGAACTAGGTCATATATTGAGGCCTCAAAAGACTAAATTAAATATTTTCAAGCCTCAAAATCTCCTAAAAATGATCCAAATGCTCCATGACACCTAACAGGCTTGAGCATACACCTACAACCCAAGATGAGAAATTACAGGCAGTCAAGGTGAAAAGAGGTCTTTTAAGATAAAATTAGGCATGTATGTGATATATATTAAGGAAATGAGATTATATAGAGATAATAAAATACATATTACACAATTTTTAAGGCTTTAGTTCCTTACCAAGAGACCTACAGGCCTACAAATAGGTATCTACAATCAAAGCTAGGGGGTTGATCTTAGTCAGGAGCAAGGAAAGTTTGTTGAGGATAATTGAAACATGTAGGTGGATAAAATGACATGATGGAATTATAATTATATACAATTCAATTTTTGAACACTTTATGAGGTATAAAATCCCATATTGAAACCTATAGCCAAGGAGAATATACATACCTATAGTCTGGTGTGGGAAGTTGATCTTAGTTTGGAGCAAGGTCATGTTTGAACCCAAGTGGAGCATGGAGGTGGGTGGAATTATGAAATTAAAGAGTTTATAATCCTAAATTAAATCCAAAAAATATAAATATATTCCTAATAGACCCTAAGTGACCTTCAGGTGACTTACAGGTATGAATATTCAACTAGAGGCTGGTGAATGGAGGTTAGGCTCATTTGGAGGTAAAGGAAGGTATTGTGAAGAAAATTGAGGGATGTAATGTTATGAATTTATAAGATATATATAAAAAATTTACATACACATTTTATTATGCTTGGACTTCCACTTTGAACCTACATATCATCTTGCAGGCCTGTAAGAATGTCTCAGTCTATACACAATCAAATTAAAGCATGAACATGAAGATGGTACTAAGGAAGAGATGACAAGGTATTGGAAGGTAAAATGAGATATATATAGTTTAAATGGATTATTATAGACAAAAATTATCCATAAAAACCTAAATAAAACCCAAACAACTCTTGAAACCTCCAAGTACAATCCAAACCCTGCCTACCCGCACAATCCTACACCTTCAAAAAGTCTGCCTTGCGAATGTGATATGTTGAGCGTCAAAATGGAATATTTAGGAGATAAATTTTGGTAAATAGTAAACTTATGACCTATATATAACTCTAAAATAATTATTTTTTCAAAGTATAAAGGTAAATAATCCACTATTTTGTCTCAAAATAGGGCCGCTTTTAGTGTGCATAAAGAGACAGTTTGGGGGGAAATGGTGAAATCATGGACTAGAGGTCAAAAAAGATTGAAATAAGGTTTTTTTAGTTTTAATATATCCATGGAAACCTAAAAATCATTTCTAGAATCTTTGGGGGCAAATAGGATGTCCTATACAACAAGGGTTGTAGTCAAACCCCATAGGTAGACCTAAGAGCAAAAGGCAAAATAGAGTGTCATCCTTAGTTATAGCTTATGTAAAGTAATATAATGATTATTACATGTTTTTAAAATAATATTTAAGGTTTTTGATCTATCATAGGTAAGAAATCATCATGAAATAGTTATTTTTTAACACAAGGTTATAAGCAAACTCCTTGCATAAGGTTTACGCCTAATCATGAAAAGGAGCCATTCATGTTTATAGATCTCAATGAGATATCCTATTAGTTTTATAATGTTATTTGATAATATATAGAGGTGATACAAGTCTCAATTGGAAATACAATTCATTAAAGAGACATTCTTGGTTTGGGAAGTGCTCAGACCCTACAAGAATGCTTGAAAATAGCTTGAATTCCAACTTAAAGAGCTCAGAACTTTCATAAGCCTTTGCATGGGATCTAGAGATGTATATAGGATTTAGGTAGGATCCATAAGAATCCCTCATTGGAATTTATAAGGGAATCCAACATCTCTTCTTTATGAAAAAATGATAAGAGTTTAGATCACTTAAAACCCCTTCTAAACCCTGATTCCTAACTCGATGTTGGAGATCAAGCCATATGTGCAATCAAATGGATGAATTGGAAAAGGGGTATAAAATAAATGTTATAAATAACATTCTCAGGGTCTTATATATATGTATTATTTGTATATATCCATAGATAACAAGGGAGAAAAGATCTCATTTTTGTCATTTTGAGTGGTGTGCAAGCTAGCAAAAGAATTGGGAGATGAAACTAACTTTGGGAGAAAGATTTAATCTTGAGATAAATACCAAAACTTATATCATTTCATGAAAAATCATCTAATTTCCCCAACTAGGCCTTCACTTTTAGTGATTCTAGTGATCCAAACTAGTGAACATTTGAAAAAGTGATGAAAAGCAATTAGGGAGGCATTTTAAAGGATTTTTCTTGAAACTAATGATTTGGGTGTCTTTGATAGGTGTCATGACCTATAATTCATGGATCATTTTGTAGGTTTGAGGAGTTTTGAATGACAAGTGGAGAAGCTACATGGAAAAGAGGCCTCTTGAAACTACATGAGATGATTGTGCATGCCCACAATAATAAGAATGATCAGAGACTAGACCAATACATGGATGAGGTTTCTTGAAACCCATCCTATATTAGACAACCATTAGAATTCATGTTTTTTAACGAAAAGAGGATTTTTTGAAGGCAAGTCAAGTACATAGTTTCTTATGCAAAATTGGTAGTTTTGTGCCACTTTTCACCTACCTTGTGATATATTTTGACAATTGTACCTCTTCACCTAGAATATTTCATCCCACCTCTCCTCTACATGTAATTATAACTAATTTTCACTTGGTGACACACGTCCTTGTGTCTCTTCAACTTATTCTTTCTCTCTTTCCTTCCAAGTTCTATAAATTGTGACTTTTTGGTCATTATTAGAGATTCCAACTTTTATTATGGTGAAACCCTACCAAAATTGTACCTTGATTTGCACTTAAGCTAATGAGAATCAAACTAGTTATACTCTAAGTCTATTTTCACTATGTGTTTAAAGTGATCCATCTTGAAGGACAAGTATAGATTAAGTTCATCTTATTTTCATGTAGTCCTTGAATGTGTGGTTGTAAATGAATTCTCTCTTAATAGGTTTTGTTGTCCTAAAAATGAGTGACATTTTTTAGGTATAACAGCTAAAAAGACCAGAATATCTCTTCTCATTTCAAAAAATTGCTCTAAGATTTCAAAATTGGGAATTATTCAAGCTTTTCCAGTCAAAGGACAAATGGTTCAACAAGTTCAACGGTTCAACATCATCATCAAGAGTTAAGTGCTTCATCAAGGTTCAACACATTTGGTTCAATGAAGATCAAAAGGACTCAAATGAAACAAGACATTGAATGATTGAACCGTTGAACCAAAGTTGGTTCAATTGGTTGGTTCAATCAAAATGGTTCATAGGAGTGCCCCAAAAAGAATGAGTCAAGCAGAAGCCACCACATGTCATCCGTTGAGCCCCATTGCACTTTGTTTCTAATCACAATAAAAGATACCACCTTCCCTACTGAATCCTTTTGGGAGCCTCCAAGTGTCAATATCTATAGTCTCTTCCCATAGCTTCACTGTTTTGAGTAAAGACCATGGTGGGCTCAGGGATGAGTGGCTAAATGAAGTAGAACACACCAAGTGTCTACATCTGCATGAATAACAAATGCATTTAGACTACGCCACATCTCCCTTGCCAAAATTGGTGAAGGTTGACAAGTGGCATCATCTGCATGAATCCAAATGAGTTTTGCATAGTTCTATAGTGTTTCTAAAAAGAAATGAATGCTGCCACGTGTCTTACATCAAAGTCACAGTGGATGTTTCCATGTGTCATCCATTGAGACATAATATCAAAGTAGTAGAACTTGCCACATCTCTCTCATCAAATGCAGTAGAAGATGCCATGTGTCATATTCTATGAGAAACTAATATAAGTCCTGAAGACTTTTCAAAGGCAGATAAAAGCTTAGCAAAAGCTGCCATGTGACATCCTCCACATGACTCTCAAGAGGTAAGTGGAAGCTGCCACCTTTTCCATTGTAACTCTATGGAGAGTGACACGTGTCTACATCCATGGTTTTGAATTTCTAATAGGTTTCAAAGCCTCTATCAATAAACATTTCTCAAAGAAGCCATGGAAGGTGCCACATGTCCCTTGTAAAAGTTTAGCAAAAGCTGACAAGTGTCAATCTCTACAATTTCTCCCTCCTGCTTCTTGTTTTCATAAAGACTATGGTGGAACCCTAGTGAGCTATTGAAGAAAGTGGAATGTTCCATGTGTCATCATCTACCTGACTCTCCAAAGACAAGTGAAAGCTGTCACTTATTCATTTATGACTCTACAAAGAGCGACACATGTCTGTGTTTGAGTTTCAAACAAGTTTATAAGATTCTCCTAAGCATTTTTCAAAGAGCATCAGAGAATACCATATGTCATCTTCCACTAGACACATTAAAAAATTTTCTAAATCCTCTAATAGCAGTGGAAGTTGCTACGTGTCCTCGCCTATTTCTAAGCGAAAGCTGCCACATGTCCATTTTTTAGCGAAAAGTGACCAAAGAACAGAGAGGCATCTTAAGGACCTAGTTCAACAACTAGAAAAGGAGGAACGATGAAGAAAATAACTAGGAGTATCCATGCATGAGATATTTTTCAAACGATGGTAGACCCAAAGATGTGAAATTGGTGGCAATGAAGTGTTTGTTGATTTTTGTAGACTTAAGTGTGAGAGCCCTAATTGCTGTGAAGCGAAGGAAATAATACAAAAGATCTGGAGTGTCAATATAGTGTTTAGATCTGATAGACCTCTTAAACCTAGAAACATGGATGCAAATTTCTTGATCCTTTAAAATACATGACTTGTTCAGGAATAAAGGCAAAGTGAACAATAGTGCAATCAAGAGAGGGAACTAAGAGGATCATCCAGTTCTAAGAGATGACAGTCAAGTTAAAATATAGAATTGAAAGTACATTCAAAGCATTACATGCACATCATGAGCTATTCCATGGGATAAATGTGCCAAACCTCTCTTGACCTCTATATATTGTAATCTCTTTGATTGTTTCAAAGGGGGGATCTTCCCGGCCATAGAAGCAAAAATTTTACCCAAATTGAAAGGCATTTACTGAGACTTTGAGCTTAGATTGTTAATCATTTTTCCTCATTTGAATAAGAAAGCAAGTGACCTTTTTAGACTTTGTGATGGAAATAGCCTATGTTATTTAGGGAATTGTTCGTATGTCTATTTCCTAGAAGCATTCTTTTTTTGATCTAACAAGCAGCACTAGTGAAAGTGGTTAGGAAAGTGTCCTGAAGACCAACTGTGGGATGACTTTGTGCCCCCATAAGTACCTTCAGTGTGTTTGTATTTTCTTTTTCCTGTATAAAGGACCTTGGGATGACTTTGTGCCCCCATTGTTCTTCATATCTTATTCTTGAGCAATCCAGGTGGAGACTTTGTGTTGCATCTTGATTTGTTGGTTATTACATCTTTTGCTACATTTTGTTGTTACTACCTAGAGCATTCTTGTGTCTTGTTGAGTAGTACTTCTAAAATAAGAGGAGTGTTGTCTGTCATTTACCTTGAGTTTTTCATTTAATTTGCATACATCATCTCTGAAGAAAGAGAGATGGATGGTTTGTCCTACCCTTAAGTATTATTTTCTATATATCTATATATATATATATAGCATACCTATAGGGAACCTCCCCTTGATGAGAGGAGAGATCAGTCCCCTTCTGATGTGGTAAACCTACACATTTGGATGACTAATCTTCCTACTGTGGTGATAGGACCTATTTTTCTCACCAGTTAGCTGGTCGACAAAATATTCACCCAATAGTTTTTTGGCAACTCCACTGGGGATATAATTTTATGCAATTTGGAATCTCATGTTTCAGATTGAAACATCACCTATATAACCCATTATCATTATAGCCCTTATCCATTACACACTCTAGTAACTGCATTTCATATCTTACCCATTATTCATTATAGCCTTACCATCTTCCTCCACCTCTATTATTTTATCTGGTCTGCAAAACTAGAGTTGTTGGCAAAGAGTGCACAATTTGAAGCCTCAAGCCTCAAGCTGAAGCTGAGCCAGTCCTTTTCCATTTTTGTCCTATAATCTAGCTACTATGTCTAGATTTGTTATCTCTATTTTTTTAATTAAATCATGGTAGTTTGAGGCCCCTGGGGTGACTCTTTTGGCCCACTCAACTTAACTCCACCTCTGCATGAACTCCCACATAGTTCAAGAAATAATTTCTCCAAATTCTTTGGTGATGGAATAGTTCACCCTGATGAACACATTACAAACTTCAGCATAGCCTGTGGTGTTACAGGGGTAGAATTTGAAGATGTGGTAGTCAAGATTTTTGTAGAGACACTACAAGGTGCTGCTATAGACTGGTTCTAACATCTATAAGCTGGATCAGTGACTAACTAGGATACACTTAAAGCCAAGTTCAAAGTAAGGTTCAAGCCCATAGAAGATGCACATGCCTTGCTAGCCTAGCTCACTCAGATGAATAAAGAGCCTCATGAGCCTATGAGGGATTTCATAGCCAAATTTGACAAACTGAGGAATATAATTCTTGTAATTGCTCAACCTACAACTGAGAATCTCAAATGCTTCTTCATTAATTCTTAGTTACGTGAAGTAAGTTTTCTTTTGAGATGTGCTGGTCAAATAGATCTTGTTGTAGCTCAACTTTTGGCCACTGAGGTATAAGATGATCTCATCTTAGCAGGGAAGATAAGAAGAGATTCAAATAGAAATAGATCCTCATCATCTTCTAAATATTCATCTACAGGCACCACTAATCTAATGGTACAAAACCTGAAAAATGAATTACTAGCCTTGAAAAGGCAAATGGCACAAAGTATGTCTTATGCTCCTCTATATAAAGATATACCAAGGAGGACATTCCTTAATCAACCATATCAAGGCAACACTGCCAGAAGTCAAGGGCAACAAAATCATCTTCCTCCCCCATAAAGGAACCCTGTCCTTGAAGCACCTCCAACAAACTCAGTAGTTAGATATCTAGAAATAGAGCATGTTTCCTATTTTCAACCTGAGTTAGGGAAAGAAAATGGCACTAATCTCTTTAGGGAGGATCTAGAAGACTCAGCTGTTGACTCCCACATTAGTTTCCTGAATTACCAAGATGAACCCAGAAGTGAAGGTGAAGTAGTCAAAGGATCATATGCAGTATTCACTAGGTCCCAAAATCAATCAACCTAGCAAGCCAACAAAAAGAAGACAGAGGAGTGACCCCAACCAGAAATTTCAATTGTTGATTAGAAAACCCCTCTTCCTTTTCAATCAAAGGATCGAATGATTACTAAAGAAGTAAGTACATTAAACATCTCTACACTATCTACTTCAACTTTATAGATCAGTCCTCCCCCTCCCAAAAATCAAAAGGATGAACTCCCATCCTCTCTTCCAAATCCATCTCAGTCATTTTCCATGATTGATTATGTCAAGGAATCCAAAATTCAAATTATTGAGTTTGAATCCCTGCAAGTCAATCCTAAGCAATTGGACATTGATGGAGAACCAAGTGTGGATCTAAGGCAAAAATTGTGGTTACCCAAATGTCAACCCCTGTAGCTCAAATTTTGTTTGAGCCTTCAAGTAGGGGTAATTACATCTTGACCATGGATGATGCTCCTATCTCAACTGATGAAAGTCTTGTAACTAGCAATACAGGATTCGATTCAAATAAGGCATCAAAAAAATTAGTAGGGCATAGTACAAATCAAAAAAGATCTTCCATCTTTAATGAAGATAAATTTGATAAAAGATCAGATTTTCATGATGCTTGGATCTTGGAATCTGATGGCAACATTTCTTCCACAGTTGGATATAGATCTCTATTTCTTAGATTAAACACTGCATAGGGTGAAGAGGTCAAACTCCTTCACATCAAAGGAGATGCTGAGCTAATGGTTTGTCAGGGGTATGATGCTGACAATCAAAGCATATGCTAGACTGGACTAGTAGGACAACAAGTTATGATGGTGGACCACACTATTGCAAATCAAAATCAGGCAAAGGAACTTTTCATAGGGAGAGCAAGGAGTTATGGTTTTTAGTTTGAAGACCACATCCTACCATAAAGCAAAAAGAAGAAAAAACCAAGAGGAAGACGTAGAAAATTAGTTTCCTAGTGGAGAGTTCCATTCACTCATTACCATTTATGGGGATAGAATGGTTTCATGCTGGTTTATTAGGATGGCACACCATTTTCACTATCTCATAGTGGGTAGCATCTGAAACACTTCAACTCTTGAAGTATCAGATCATTGCATCTATATATATATATATGTATATATGTATAGTTTTTTATTCTATGTTTTTGTTGTTTGTTTCTATTTTTGATGCCTTCCATTTCTGGGTAGCATGACTCCATAGCCAAATAGCACACTTCAAGGCACTAGAGATTCTGGTTTCTACTCCCCTCAGTTGTTCCAAGTTCTCATCTAAAGGAAGTTCCCCAACAGGAGCCAGTTATTGTACCCAAAAAATGTCACTCATTTTTAGGACAACATATAAGCTATTTGGTCCTACAAAGACCAAAATATCTCTTCTCATTTCAAAAAATTGCTCTAAGATTTCAAAATTGGGAATTATTCAAGCTTTTTCAGTCAAAGGACAAATGGTTCAGCAAGTTCAAAGGTTCAACGTCATCGTCAAGAGTGAAGCGCTTCATCAAGGTTCAATAGGTTCAACACATTTGGTTCAATGAAGATCAAAAGGACTCAGTTGAAACAAGACATTGAACTATTGAACCAAAGTTGGTTTAATTAGTCAGTTTAATCAAAATGGTTCAAAGGAATGCCCTAAAAAGAATGAGTCAAGTGGAAGCTACCACATGTCATCTATTGATCCCCATTGCACTTTGTTTCTAATCACAACAAAATATGCGACATGTCACTACTGAAGCTTATCAGGAGCCTCCAAGTGTCAATATCCATAGTCTCTTCCCTTAGCTTCACTATTTTGAGTAAAGACCATGGTGGGCCTAGGGACGAGTGGCTAAATGAAGCAAAATGCACCAATTGTCTGCATCCACATGAATAACAAATGTATTTGGACTGTGCCACGTCTCCCTTGAAGAAATTGGTAAAGGCTGACAAGTGGCATCATCTGCATGAATCCAAATGAGTTTTGCATATTCTATAGTGTTTCTAAAAAGTGACAGATGGTGCCACATGTCCTACATCAAAGTCACAGCAAATGTTTCCATGTGTCATCCATTGAGACACATTATCAAAGTAGTGGAACTTGCCACATCTCTCTCATCAAATGTAATGGAATACGCCATGTGTCATCTTTGACAAGAAATTAATATAAGTCTCAAAGACTTTTCAAAGCTCGATGGAAGCTGCCATGTGACATCCTCCATAAGACTCTCAAGAGGCAAGCAAAATCTACCACCTTTTTTGTTATAACTCCAAGGAGAGCGACACATTTTTACATTCATGGTTCTAAATTTCTAATAGGTTTCAAAGCCTCTATCAATAAATGTTTCTCAAAGAAGCCGTAAAACATGCCACGTGCCCCTTGCAAAAGTTTGGTAGAAGCTGACAAGTGTCAATCTCCACAATTTCTCCCTCCTACTTCTTTTTTTCATAAAGACTATGGTGGAACCCTAGTGAGCTGCTAAAGAAGGTAGAGTGTGCCATGTGTCATCATCTTCTTGACTCTCCAAAGACAAGCAGAAGCTGCCACCTATTCATTTATGACTCCATAGAGAGTGACACGTGTCTACATCTAAGTTTCAAACAAGTTTATAAGCTTCTCCTAAGAATTTTTCAAAGAGCATCAGAGACCACCATGTGTCATCTTCTTTTAGACACAAAAAATGTTTCTAAAGCCTCTAATAGCAATGGAAGCTACTATGTGTACTCACTTGTTTCTAAGCGGATGCTGCCACATGTCAATTTTTTAGTGTAAAGTGACCAAAGAATAGAGAGGCAACTTAAGGACCCAGTTCAATAGCTAGAAAAGGAGGAATGATGAAGAAAAGAACTAGGATTATCCATGCATGAGATATTTTTCAAATGATGGTAGACCTAAAAATGTGAAATTGGTGGCAATGAAGTGTCTGTTGATTTTAGTAGACTTAAGTGTGAGAGCCCTAATTGTTGCAAAGTGGAGGAAACAATACAAAAGATCTGGAGTGTCAACATAGTGTTTAGATCTAATAGACCTCTTAAACCTAGAAATGTGGATGTATATTTCTTGAGCCTTTAAAAGACATGACTTATTCAGGAATAAAGGCAAAGTGAACAGTGGTGCAATCAAGAGAGGGAACTAAGAGGATCATCCAGTTTTAGGAGATGACAGTCGAGTTAAAATATAGAAATGAAAGTACATTCAAAGCATTGCATGCATAGCATGAACTATTCCATGGGATAAATGCACCAAACCTCTCTTGACCTCTATATATTTTAATCTCTCTGATTGTTTCAAAGTGGGGATCTTCCTAGCCATAAGAAAAAACTCTACCCAAATTGAAAGGCATTTATTGAGACTTTGAGCTTAGATTGTTAATCATTTTTCTTCATTTCAATAAGAAAGCAAGTGACCTTTTCAGACTTTGTGCTAGAAATATCCTAGGTTATTTAGGGAATTGTTCGTATGTCTATTTCCTAAAACTGTTCATGTTTTTTTATTTAACAAGTAGAACTAGTGGAAGTGGTTAGGAAAGTGTCCTAAAGACCAACTATGGGATGACTTTGTGCCCCCAAAAGTACCTTCAGTGTGTTTGTATTTTCTTTTTCCTATATAAAGGACCTTGGGATGACCTTGTGCCCCCATTGTTCTTCGTATCTTATTCTTGAGCAATCCAGGTGGAGACTTTATGCTGCATCTTGATTTGCTGGTTATTACATCTTTTGCTACATTTTGTTGTTACTACCTGGACCATTCTTGTGTCTTGTTGAGTAGTACTTCTAAAATAAGAGGAGTGTTGTCTATCATTTACCTTGAGTTTTTCCTTTAATTTGCATACATCATCTCTAAAGAAAGAGAGATGGATGGTTTATCCTACCCTTAAGTATTATTTTCTATATATATATATATATATATATATATATATATATATATATGTATGTATGTATGTATATATATATATATAGCATACCTATAGGGAACCTCCCCTTGATGAGAGGAGAGATCAGTACCATTTTGATATGGTAAACCTACACATTTGGATGACTAATCTTCTTACTATGGTGATAGGACCTATTTTGCTCACCAGTTAGCTGGTTGACAAAATATTCGCCGAATAGGTTCCATGTAATGTATGTTATTATAATAAACCATTGAAGTGTGTATGATATTGGTAGTGTCATATCTGACCTTCCTTTCACTTGAATTCATTTTTTGAGTAGTTATTTTCCTCCATGAGTAAACACTAATGCTAGGGAGCTCCATTGATGGTGTGAGGCTAGTTTGAGTGTCTTAGTCCATTATGAAAATCTTAAGTGTATGATTAGAAGTAACTCTTTGTGTATCACCTCTTATTGTAGGTTTTATTTATGCATCTTCTCTCCCTTTTCACCCATTTTATTTAGTTTTATTAGCATAATCACATCAAGTCATATCTAGGGAGCTAGCCCTTTAAAATATAGAGGTATACTTCCACTCTAGGTGCCCCACACACCAGGAGGTAGTCCAATGTTTCCCAAATATTCTAGGGTGCAATATTAGGAGAAAATAATTTTGGCATGCCTGGTGGGACAAGGTCCAAATAGTGACAAGATTGTTGGTGTTTCTTCTCTCTCATTAGCTTTTGGAAGCATCCAAACAAGCACCAATGGTGACTCCAAAAGAATTTTTGGTTGTAAGCAGCCTAGGTATCTATTGATGAATATTTTGATCAATTCTTGTCTTTTCATGTGACTTATGAAGTTTATATGTATGGCTATGAGGATAATCCTTACCATAAACTTCCCTATCAACCCTTTCATGACCCTTTTTACCCTTCTCGATAGTCCTATCAAGAATACCATCCTCCCTATGAGTCATGGCAGTCCTATGGTCAACCTAGTCCCTTTCCAAATGAGTATGTTATTGTTGACCAGCCATATGACCCATATTCCTCTGAGCCTTGTCATGATGAGTCCAGAAACACCATTAGCTAGGAGGAAAAGTATGAAACTATCAAAACCTTGGTTGAATAAGTTCAACAACCTAGCCACTTTATCCAAACTTACTACACCTCTCATTCTCAAAATGTGTGGGCAATTATACAAAAGTTCCTTCAGTTGGAGAAGCATATGAGTGTACTAGATGAGTGTTGTGATGAAATTCTTAGTGGTCTTGTGAATTGGTTAAGGGTTTTATTTGGGTTGTTGATGGATTGGTGGGGGTATGTTGAGTAAGAGAATCAATATGTCATTAGTGAGGGATTGTCTATCGAAAGAAAGGCTTTTCAATGGTGGTTTAATATGTTAGAGATATGGGAATCTCAAGAGGCTATGGATCAAGCTAAAACTGTAAAAGAATCTCCAAAAATATATTAAGAGTCTCAAGAAAATGAGGATGATTAAATATTGTATGAAGAATATCTTCTCCCTATTGCTTATCCTATCCTACCTCTCCATCAAGAGCCCATTCAAGAGGTTCCACCCATCTCCATGCCCATACATGACCACCATATTTCATCCCCAACCCATAGACTTTTTTATCTCTCTCCCACCATCCCTATCTTTAAAAAATAACCTATTCAATCCTTAAAAGAACCTACTAGTTCCAACCTTTCAAATTGGGACCAAAATGTGAAGTCTTGGGGAAAGGAAAAGGTCAAGAGAGAAGTTCAAAAGGATGATGAAAGTTATGAGGTGGCTGTGGAAGAAAGTAATGTGACTTCAACTCAAGAGAGCCTTATTTTTATTGAAGAGAAAGAAGACTCCATGCCTAATCATGAGATTATAGATGAACATCCAAAGTATGAAGTGGAGAGAAATATGAAGGATGAAGGCCAAATCTCTCTTCAAGAAATTGCAACCTTGAAAGAATCTCATGAAATCAAGGAATAAAGCATGATTCTTAGAGATGAGTCCATGTATCTATCTTATTTTAAGCCACCCTTAAATGCATTGAAACATGAAGAGAATCAACTTTGTGACCTCATATGTCAAGAAGAGAAATTCAATCTCATGGAGAATACCATAGAAAACAAGAGTGCAATTCTTGTTGCATCACCATTAGAGGTCAAAGTTGAAGAATCCTATGAAAATTTTGAATTGGTTGAGCTATAGGAGAGGTTCATTTTTATGGCTAATCTATTTGGAGCTACTTGTGTCTTATTGAGCACCATGAAAAAGATAGAGGTATTGATGCCAAAGATCAAAAGGTTTCATGACTAATGTATTCCTTCATTCCATGAAGCAAGAAGAGTTTCAAGCTACCCTTTTGATCTAGGAGGAGGTATTCATGTCAGGTTTGTTAGTGTTTGAGCATTTTTATTTTAGTTTGTCTTATATTTCCTATGTGCTTATGCACATGTGTGTCTTGTGTGTTTTCCTTCTTGTTGTGTGCTTCTTTTCCTTTGTTTGGTGTGTATGTCTTTGGTTTTTTTGTGTGGGTCAAATAGCTTGTTTCCATTGAGTCAAAGGTTTTTTCAAGTCAGTTAGAGTTTCCATATGCATGACTTTGTTCCCAATAGAGGTGTAAGGTAACTAGTCCTAGGCATAGCAAGCATGCCACCCTTGGGAATCACTAAGAATGTTGACCAAATTTGACCCCAAGTAAAATTTTGGCCAACCCCTAATATTTTAAACTTTTAGAAGATTATTAAAGGTCTTATATGGTGTTATGTTAGTCCATTGTCTTATTAATCACCTCTCTAGTCTTTGTTGAATTCTACCCCTTATGCATTAGGCTAGTCAACTTGAGTCAAAGGTTGGTCAACCTTGGTCAAAGGTAGTCAAAGAGTCAAGTTTTGTTGAAATTTTTTTAATGTGGATTTTAACATGTTTTAATGGGTTTAAAAGTCATTAAATTATCTTTCACCTTGTTTCATATACAAGGAGAGGCCTTTTGGTCATATTTTAACCCATTTAATGATTTGTATGGATTTCCATGCAAGAAAATTGGACACCTAGATGAGTTTCAATGTGGATCATATCAGTTTCATGTCAAGGACTATTATTTTTCTAGGCAAGAAGTAGTTATCTTCAATGGATGGCAGTTTTCCCTCAAAAGTAGGAGCTTTTGGGCACTTGTATGGACTCCCCAAGTCCACCATAAACCAAAAATGTGGGAAGAGAAACTCCTCACCTTCTCACACTCATTTCCATGTTTTTACTTCAAAGAGAATGCAAAAATTATCTCATTAACATATTTTCTCATTTTATCCTCTTGGTATACAAGGAAAGCTCAACTTAAAGTACTCACCAAGAGCCGTATAGTTGAAATTGGAGGAAACAATTTTGGGGTGGATAGGGACCTAAGTTTACTCCACATCTATAAAAAGAAGTTTCAATTTTGTGAATCCTCCTCTATGAACAATCATTAATACCTTAGGTAGCTTTTTGAGAGTTTACATTGAAGAAGGGGTATCTTTTTGAATCTATTTCAATTTATCTTGCTTTCAATTGATGTATTTGGTTGTTGCATGAGTTTACCCATACTTTCTAAGACATTCCCATGGTCTTTTTATCTTTGAAGAGTTCAAGTGTCCAAGAAAATCCTTTTTAGGCTTGTTCATGCATGTAAAATGGCATAGTCTACACCAACATTCATCTTCGTTACTTTCCAAATGACTCTCCACATTGAGAAAATTGATTTGATGTTGTTTATATGATGTTCCTAAATTTTAGGTTATATGGAAGGGTTAACAAGTGATTTTTTAGTGTTTGGAGAGTCTTACCCTTGCAAAATCTTACTTCTTCATCTTCTTACCTATGTGCAATAGTCAAAACCCCTTATACAGGAGCATGCTAATGTCACAAGTGTGAGTTTCAAAATTTGACACGGTTTTTATCCTCTTAATATCACTAATGAGCATTGAAATGTTGGATGTGTTGGGTGAATATTTTGTCATGAGCTAATTGATGAGTAAAATATGTCTCTTCAACCATAGCATAGGGAGATTGGTCAGCCAGGTGTGCATGTTTACTACATCAAAAGGGGACAAATCTCTCCTCTCATCAAGGGTAGGTTCCCTATAAATATGCAAGAGCTATATACTATATATATAAGCAGAAAATAACACTCAAGGGTAGGATAGACCATCCATCTCTCTTTTTTCAGAGATGATGTTAACAAACAAAGGAGAAAATCCTAGCAAAAACGCTAAAGGCACTTCTCTTCTTTTAGAAGTGATCTTGCAAGAAACAACAGGAGTTCTTTTAGATAGTGACAAGTAACTGGTAACCAAAGGCATAGTAACAAGTATACTAAAATGTAGCACAAAGTCTACACCTCAACTGCCCAAGAGTGAGATATGAAGGATAATGAGGGCACAAAGTCATCCCAAGGTCCTTTACACATAGATAGAATATGATGGATAATGAGGGCACAAAGTCATCCCAAGATCCTTTAGACAAGAATAGAAAGAAAACACACTAAAGGCAATTGAGGGGGGATAAAGTCTCTCCACAGTTGGCTTCAAGACACCTTTTTGATTATTTTCACTAATTTTGCTTATTTAATTAAATGGAAAAAAAATGTATTAAGGAAATAGACATAAGAACAATTTCCCCAACAACCAAGCTATTCTAGCACAAAGTCTGAAAAGTCACTTGTTTTCTCATTCAAATAATGAAATATGATCAACAATCTAAGCTCAAAGTCTCAGTAATGTATTTCAATTTGGGCAGAGTTTTTGTTTGTGATAACAGAGTGAGATCCTTTCAAACAATAAGAGAGCCCAATATATAGTGCTCCAAGAAAGACTTGGGCACTTTGTTTCACAAAAATGGCTTATGATGCATTCAATGCCTTCAATGCATTTTAAATTCTATCAACGGGCTATGCTAGAATCAAGCGTCAATTTTTAATATGAGCTGCCTAATGTGTTTCCTGATGTGTGCACAGCTGTTCACTCTACTCAATGTAGAAAAATAGGCCATGTCATTGAATGTTCATGCTCTCTGATGTCCACCTAGTAGATTGCTTTACCTTCTAGAAACATATCACATGCATGGATATTTCTTATCTTTCTCCATCATTCCCCCTTTCCTTGTTGTATTTCATCCTTATTTGTGTGATCTAAGCCCTTGAGCTATCTCTTTGGTTGGTCACTACATTTATTCATAGGGTTTGCACCATATTTGAAAATTGACAGATATTTCATTATCTTAATTTTAACATCCATAGGGATGTCAATGGTTGCTGATTATTTGAACTATATTGAACTATGAACCCTTGAACCTTTCCCTGAAAACATTCACTTCCTTCCTTTGTCTAGCACTTCCTTTGATTTTAATGAGTGACACATGGCATTTCCCACTATGAAATAGGCAAGGACACTTGGCAACGTCCACTCAACTTATAGAGGCTTTAGATACCTTTTGAGAGTCCTGTAGAAGATGACACGTGGTAGCTTCCACTGAGCTTTAGAAACACTATAGAAATATTTGGGAGTTACTTGAATTCATGCAGATGATGACACTTAGAGCACTCTATTTATCTTACAAGGGACACATGTCAAGTTCCACTACTTTGAGAAGTAAATCATAATGTGTCTCAGTAGATGACACCTGATAGCTTTCGCTTGACTTTAGTAACTTACCTGGGACCCACCACAGTCCTTACTTAATATCAAAACAAAAGGAAGAAACTATGAAGGTTAACACTTGGCACCTTCTACAAGACTCAGAGGGGATCTTATTGAAAGAAGTTATGAAGCTTATGGAAACTTGAAGCGTGAATGCAGACACTTGTCATGCTCTACTGAGCTTTTAGAAATAATATAGAAACATTGGGACTCATTTGGATTCACATGGATGATGACACGTGGTGCATTCTACTCGAGTTTAGACACTGACCCAAGACCCATCACAGTCCTTATGACACAAAAAGAAGAAGCTTTAGATGTTGACACTTGGTGGCTTCCATCAAGTTTTACCAAGGACATGTGGCAACTTTCACTCATCTTAGAAAAAAATTATAATGGGTCTCAGTGGATGACACTTGGTAGCTTCCATTGAGTTTTAATGGGACACAAGGAAGAAACTATAGATGTTGACACTTGGCAACTTTCTCTCTCATGCTTTTTCCTTTTGGGCACTCCTTTGGACCACTTTTGCTCACTTCCCTCCATAAGGGTATTTTGCCTTTTGGGATTTAGGGTACCCATTTGAACCATCCACTTTGAACCTTTAAACCTTTGAGCCATTGAACCTTTTTAGTTCAAGGTTCAATGGTTCAACAGTTCAATGGTTCAATCACTTTCTTGTGTTCCATTCATTCACTTGATCGCTTGAACCAAACGTGTTGAACCAAACTACGTTGAACCAAATGCTTTGAACCAAACCACATTAAACAAAACCATGTTGAACCAAACCACTTTGAACTAAACTATGTTGAACCAAACCATGATGAACCAAAATGCGTTAAACTTTTGAACCATTGAAACCTTTAATATGAAGCATTGAGATCTTGTTTCTTTCCTACAGAGTCCGCAGCAACAAACCTACAGAGTCTATAGAAATGAGTTTGTAGAACTAGTGGAGTTTATATAAATGAGTCTATAGATTCTATCTTATGAAGTCTATAGAACTGATTCTGTAGATTTAAGTTTACAGAGTCCATAAAATTGAGTCCATAGAAATGAGTCCATAGAACTTAGCTTGTAGAGTATGTAGATTCAAGCTTGCAGAGTCTGTAAATTCAATCCTACAGAGTCTGTAGAAATTTGAAAAAAAGATTGAATAATGAAGAATTTGAATGCTCAAAATAATTTTTAAAAAGAGAAGAGAGGATTTTGGTCTGTTGAAATAGAATAGTTCACATGTTGTCCCAAAAATGAGCTGACATTTTTGGGGACAACAGTTGGCTCTAGTTGGGTAACTTCCTTCAGTTGAAAACTTGGAACAGCTGAGGGGAGTAGAAACCAAAATCTCCAGTGCCTTGAAGTATGCCATTGGGCCATGGAGTCATGCTACCCAAAAATAGAGGTGACAAAAACAAAAATGAAAGCACAAAAATAGAACTAAAGACTATACAAATATACATATGTACAAGTTGATCTTATATGATACTTCATAGATTAAAGTGCTTTAAATAACTGTGAGGCATTGAAAAAGGTGTACCATCTTGATATTTTAATAGGAAATTGTTTTCACCATTGAGCTGATGAATAGTAAATGGGCCTCTCCATAGGGAATCAAATTTCCCATGCATTCCCTTTGGTTCTCTTCTCTTATCCCATAATAGAACTTGATCACCAATCTAAAAATTATGGGCTTTTACTTTCTGGTTGAATAGTTTCTTTACCAAAATTTGATGCACAACAATTTAGTCCACCATTATAGTTCTCTACTCATCCAACTCAGTTAGGTACATGGTCCTCTTATTAATGGAGCTTTCATATGTTTGATCTTCAATTGCCTTAGCCAATTTTAATGCTAGTAATTCTAGGGTGATTGGTATCTTAGCATTGAAACCATACAAAAGTTGGAAAGGTGACATACCTATCACCCTTTTGGGCATAATTTTGTCTACCCATTAAGCATTAAATAATGGTTTGTGCTATGTTTGTTGGTTGTCATCTATTAGCTTCCTAATGATGGTCACCAAGTTTTTGTTGCTTGATTCAGCTTGGCCATTCCCTTGTGGAAAATAATCAGAAGAGTGGGATAGAGTACTCCCATAATAAAAGTAAAATTGAGTAATCTCATGTGAAGAGAAATAGGCTGTATTGTTGGTTACAATCTTAGCTAGGATCCCAAACTTGAAAATTATGTTCTCCTTGAGGAAATTGCATACTACTTTTGAAGTGGCATGCTTGGCTGGAATAGATTCCACCCACTTGGTGAAGTAATCTGTGGTTATGAGGACATAATCATGTCCAGTGCTCAAAGATGGGTTTTTAGCACTAATGAAATCAATTCTCCATTGCTAAAATGGCTCTTTTATTACTACTAGCTTGAGAGGTAATGCAGCCAATTTGGGTCTTCCAACAAACTGTTGGCATAGTTCACTTTTCCTTACCCACTTGTATGCATCTTGAAAAAGAGTAGGCCAGTAATACCTGGCTCAAAAAATCTTGTGGGTAGTTATAAGAGTATAAAAATGTCCTCCATAAACCAAATTATGGAAGGATTCTAGAAGTTTGTTTTGCTACACTTTATCCACATAGCGAAAGAACACTCCATCAAGGCTCCTCTTGTATAGGTCATTGTCCCAGAGGACAAAATTGGTAGCTTTCAGTTTAATAGTCCTCCTTTATGAGATAGGTGGGTAGGACACTTATCGTAAGTAAGGAAATGAGCAATACTTGAGTACCACTCATTCATGGTGGAGACAAAGAGGACTATTGGCATGTCCTCCACGTCTTTTTATTTATGCCCTACTTTTTCAGGTCTATTATCAGCAATCAATTGACAAAGGCCCCTTCCCCACACTAGCTTCATCAGTTTGATAATTAGATCAAACTCCTAGATTTTTGTAATCCAATTCCCCCTTTTGGTTCCAAACTCCTACTAAGTTAATATGGATTTAACTATGGTATCAAGAACTAGGGCAGTAGTGTGGAAATTCAAAATGTAAAAGTAAAAATGCTTAACTACCTTGACCACCACATAGGCATGCTTCTCCATGTTTGAATACTTTAGCTCATGAGCTTTAAGAGGACAACTCATGAAAGATATGGGAGATTCCACACCGTCTTTGTTTTGTTGAACCAGAATCACTAAAAGTGTGTCCTCAGAAGCATAATTGTACATCGTGAAATCCTTGATATAATATAGACAAACCAGAATTGGGGTGTTGGCAATCGTTGTCTTGATATCCCAAAATGACAATTTGCCTTCTTCAATATAGCTAAAAGTGGCCTTTCCTTTCATCATATCCACAATATGATGAGTCTTTTCAACAAACTCAAGAATGAATCTTCATAAAAAATTCACCTTTTCGAAGAAAGAATGAACTATAGTCTTACTTGTGGGCAGAGTAAGCTCTGAAATGGATTTGACTCTTTTTGAGTCAATCTTTATGCCTTCTCCAGATACAATGTGTCTGAGAAGCTTCCCTTTTATCATCCAAAAATAGACTTCTTGGGGTTAAGAGAAATGTCATTTTGGTGACAGTGTTCTATCACTTTTTGTAAATAGTGCACATGTTTAGAGCGATGCTTAGAAAAGATGGTCAAGTCATCAAGGTATACCACAATGAACTTACCCATTTCATCTTTGAAAGGAAGGTCCATTGCTCTCTAAAAAGTGGCACCAGCATTTATTAGACCAAAAGGCATTCTTTGATATGCAAAGGTGCCCCAAAGTGTGGTGAAGGCAGTCTTATGTTCGTCTGCTTCACTAACTTCCACTTGATTGTATCCTGAGAAGCCATCTAACATTGATAACATCTCTGAGCTAGTCACTGTCTGAAGCACTTGATCCATGATGGGAAAAGGATAGTTATCCTTTAAATATGACTAATTTAGATTCCTAAAATCCACACAGATGTGAATTTTGCCATTCTTCTTCCTCACAGGGACTATGTTGGCAATCCATGTGGAATGATGGATTGGGAAAATTATCTTAGCATTCAACATTTTCTATATCTTAGATAGAATAGTACCTGATATCTTTGGATTATACTACTAGGATTTCTACTTGTAAGGCACTAAATCATCCTTGAGAGGAATTTCATGGTGAATTTCCTCAAGCCTAAGTGACTTCAGATCATCATAAGAGTATGCCAAAACATCCATGTAATGGTGAAGCAGGTCAGTAAATTTGAGTTTCTTCTCTAGAGTACAGCACTTCCCAATGTTCACCATCTTGGGATTTTTCTTAGTACCCAAATTTATCTGATCAAACCTGTAGGAAGAGTTTGAATCTATTTGTTTCTATTTAATGAACCTGTCATGCTTGTTAAATAGTTTCTCAAGAGAAACTAGTCCTTTGGGAATTTTATTCCCTTTTAGCTATAGGAATTCTTCACCTGCATCTGAATTTATTTTAGGAGTTGATTCAAGTTTTTGGAGCTTACTACCTTTGAAGTGAAGCTATTCTAAGCTACCTTTTTGTTCTAAAAAGGTGATGATTTGGTTATCACCATTGAACACTTGCCAATGATTGGCATTATCGAGCACACTTGGTTGAAAGACCAATTCGATAGTGTATCTATTTCCTTTGAAGTCTAGGTGAGGAACTAAGAGAGTTGCTAAAACAGCTAGTGCATTAGCTCAGTCATTAAATTCCCTAGGTATGGTAGAGATATTGAAAGAATCAAAGCTTTCAATTTGATCCTAGACTAGATTATGGTAATGGTGTAATCTCTCATTTTTGGTTTGATATAGGTTCTTTACCTGACAAACCACTATTTTAACATCTCCTTTGGCATGAAAGAGTTTAATGCTTTTATCTTGAGTAGCCTTTAATCCAAGCAATAGAGATTCATACTCAGCTATGTTGTTGGTGTTACTGAACTGCAACTTGTATGAAGAAGGAAAAATATCTCTTTGAGGAGATATCAACACAATCCCAGCCCCTGATCTGGTAGAAGAATTGCTGCCATAAAATTCTAAGATCCAAATATCATCAAAAATTGATCTTTCCTTAGATTTATCCTTGCTTGGAAGGGGGAATTCATTTTCATCTATACTATACCCTACCAATTCTTTTGATGTCTTATCTGAGTTGATTCCTAGATTGTCATCTACAAGACTTTCATCTACTTAAACATGAATATCTTTTATAGTTAAGAAGTAATTACCCATGCCTAAAGATTCAAATAAAATTTGAGCTTCAGGGGCTGATGTCTGAGTGACAACATATTTTGATTCCTTTTTAGGAAGCAACCTCTGTATGATGCCTTTGACAGGGATCCTCGCTTCAGACAGGTCCATGCTAAGTTCTCCACCAACATCTTTGCAAAAAAATTTCTCTAAAATAATGTCATATGAGGCTAGAACATCAGCCACCAGGACTGTCATCTTGATTCTTTTATTTTGGAATACTGCAAATGTAAATTGGGCATCCTTGACTTGTCCCAGTAGAGGTACTTATTTGTTCTCCATGGAGAAACATCTCCCAAAGGTTTTAGTCAGTGTGAGTCTAAGAGATTTTGCCACCTTGGCAGGCATGATGTTGTCAAATGCACCTAAGTCTATGATACAATTGCTTAGTTTGTGACCATTTATCAACAGGGAAACATAGAAAGGCTCTATTTTCCTAGGGGTAGCTGGAAGATTAATGACAAGATTATTTGGGATGGACATGTTTTTTAGGGGATCATGAGTTATCTTTTTAACATCTTATCCTATAGGGATGGCTTTATTCTTCATACACTAAACTAACCTATCCAACTGCTCAGGATTAGATTGCAAGAATTCAAATTTAGACATTTGAATTTTGGTCTTCTTGACATGGTTGATTATGTCAAATGACTAAAAAGGACTAGGAACAAAGGATAGGAGTTCATCCTTTTGGTTTTTTAGAGGGGGAGGACTGATCTATGAAGTTGAAGTAGAAGGTGTAGAGATGTTTCATATACTTACTTTTCTTATAATCACCAGGTCCTTTGGCTAGAAAGGTAGAGTGGTTTCTCATTTAGAAATTGAAATTTTTAGTTGAGGTCACTCCTCTATTCTTTCTTTATCAGCTTGTTGGGCTGACTGATTCTTAGACTGAGTGAACACAACATATGATCCCTCATCTACTTTACCTTCACTTCTGGGTTTATCTTGGTAATTTAGGAAACCAATGTTGGAGTCGCTAGCTAATTCTTCTTCTTCCTCAGTGAAGAGATTAGCATCATTTTCTTAGTTAAATTTAGGCTAGAAAGAGAAATCAGATTCTATTTTGAGATATCCAACTATTGAATTGGTTGGGGTTGCTTCAATGGCAAGTTTCCCCTATGGAGGAGGAAGATGATTTAGATGTCCTTAATTTTTGGTAGGATTGCCTTGGTATGACTGATTGGGAAATGTCCTCCTTGGCATGTCTCTGTATGAAGGAGCTAAAGATATCCCTTGCACCATTTGATTTTTGAGAGCTAACAACTCATTTGCCAACTTTTACATCATTGGATCAATGGTACCTGTAGATGAATATTTAGAAGATGAAGAAGATTTACCTCTATTAGGATCTCTCCTTATCTTTTCTATCAAGATAAGGTCATCTTCCACCTCAGTGGCCAAAGCTTGAGCTACACAAGGTCTATTTAGCCAGCACGTCTCAATAGAAAACTCACTTCAGGAAGCTAAGAGTTGATGAAGAAACATTTGATATTTTTAGGTGTTGGCTAAGCAATTGCAAGAATTCTATTCCTGAGCTTGTCAAACTTGGCAATGAAATCCCTCATAGGCTCATGAGGCTCCTTCTTCATTTGTGTGAGTTGAGCCAATAGGGCATGTGCATCTTTTGTAGGCTTGAATATGGCTTCAAATTTGGCTTTGAGAGTGTTCCAGTTAGTTACAGTCTGGGCCTGTAGATGATAGAACCAGTCTACACCAGCACCTTGTAAAGTTTCCTCGAAAATCCTGTCTGCCACATCCTCAAATTCCACTCTTATTATGCCACAGGCTATGTTGAAGGCTGTAATATATTCATGAACCTTCCAATCACCATAGAACTTCGAGAAATTTTTTCTTAAACTACGTGGTAGCTCATGTAGAGGTGGAGTTAAATTGAGTGGGCTAAAAGAGTTACCCCAAGGGCCTTGAACTGCCATAGTATGACTATGGAAAGGTGGAATAACAAATATCAAAAGGGTAAGTATTGACAAAGATTTATTAATAGCAGACATGGAGGCTTTGCCTGGAAATGGAGACTTGACTTTAGTAGGAGGAAAGCTCCTAGTTCATTAGAGGTGAGATGGTAAAGGAAATAGATCAAAATTACTTTGTTGTACCAACTTGAATACAAGGTCAATAATACCTTTATCCGTTTGGATTCGTATATACTGTGGATCTACCAGAGTGTAAAAATAAAAATGGAAAATAACTAGCACCGCTTCAGACTGCGCATTTTATCCTGGTTGGCATGGGGGTGAAGGGAGATGGTAAGGCTATAATGATAATGGGTAAGACACATAATGGAGTCACCAGAGTCTATAATGGATAAGGGTAGGGATTGCTTCAATCTAAAACTTAAAGCTTTAGATTTCATGTAAATCCCTAGTAGAGTTGCCAAAAATTGTTGGGTGAATATTTTGTCACCAGCTAACTGATGAGTAAAATAGGTCTCTTCAACCACAGCATAGGGAGATTGGTTGGCTAGATGTGTAGATTTACTACATCAAAAGGGGACAGATCTCTCCTCTTATCAAGGGGAAGTTCCCTATAAATATGTAAGAGCTATATATATATATATATATATATATATATATATATAACACTTAGGGGTAGGATAAACCATCCATCTCTCTTTTTTTAGAGATGATATTAATAAACAGAGGAGAAAATCTTGGTGAAAATGTTGAAGGCACTTCTCTTCTTTCAGAAGTGATCTTGCAAGAAATAACAGGAGTTCTTTCAGATAATGACAAGTAAATGGTAACCAAAGGCATAATAACTAGTAGACTGAGATGTAGCACAAAGTCTCCATCTCAACTTCTCAAGAATGAGATGCGAAGGACAATGAGGGCACAAAGTCATCCCAAGGTCCTTTACATAAAAATAGAATACAAAGGATAACGAGGTCAAAAAGTCATCCCAAGATCCTTTACATGAGAATAGAAAGAAAACACACTAAAGGCAATTGTGGGGGCATAAAGTCTCTCCACAGTTGGCTTCAGGACACCTTTCTGATTATTTTCACTAATTATGCTTATTCAATTAAATGGACAAAAAATGTATTAAGGAAATAGACATAAGAACAATTTCCCCAATAACCAAGCTATTCCAGCACAGAGTCTAAAAAGTCACTTGTTCTTTTATTCAAATAATGAAATATGATCAACAATCTGAGTTCAAAGTCTCAGTAATGTCTTTCAATTTGGGTAGAGTTTTTGTTTCTAATAATAGAGAGAGTCCAATATATAGTGCTCTAAGAAATATTTGGATGCTTTGTTTCACAAAAATGGTTTACAATGCATTCAATGCCTTTAATGCATTTTAAATTCTATCCATGGGCTATGCTAGAATCAAGCATTAGCTTTTAATATGGGCTGCCTGATGTGTTTCATGATGTCTGCACAGCTATTCACTCTACTCAATGCAAAAAAATAGGCCATGTCATTGAATGTTTGCGCTCTCTAATGTCCACTTGGTGGACTACTTTACCTTCTAAAAACATATCCCATGCATGAATATTTATGATCTTTCTCCATCAGTCCCCCTTTCCTTACTATATTTCATCCTTATCTGTGTGATCTGAGCCCTTAGGGTATCTCTTTGACGGGTCATTGAATTTATTCATAGGGTTTGTACCATATTTGAAAATTGACAGATATTTCATTATCTTAAATTTGACGTCCATGGGGATGTTAATGGTTGATGATTGTTTGAACTATATTGAACCATGAACCTTTGAAATTTTCCCCAAAAACATTCGCTTCCTTCCTTTATCCGGTGCTTCCTTTGATTTTAACGAGTGACACGTGGCATTTCCCATTATCAAATAGGTGAGGACACTTGGCAGCATCCACTCAACTTAGAGAGGCTTTATATACCTTTTAAGAGTCCCACAAAAGATGACTCATGGTAGCTTTTGCTAAGCTTTAGAAACACTATAGAAATATTTGGGACTCACTTGAATTCACATGGATGATGACACTTAGCACGCTCCATTTATCTTATAAGGGACACGTAGCAAGTTCCATTGATTTGAGAAGTAAATAATAATGTGTCTCAATAAATGACACTTGGTAGCTTCTACTTTACTTTAGCAACTTACTTGGGGCGCACCACAGTCCTTACTTAATATCAAAACAAAAGGAAGAAATTATGAAGGTTGACACTTGGCAGCTTCCATCGAGCTTTCCAAGGGACACATGGTGACTTCCATAGTTTTGAGAAAAGCACATAAAAACCTTCCACATTTGCCACTTGGCACCTTCTGTAGGACTCAGAGGGGAGCTTATTGAAAGAAGCTATGAAGCTTATGGAAACTTGAAGCGTGAATGCAAAAACTTGTCATGCTCCACTGAGATTTTAGAAATAATATATAAAAATTGGGACTCATTTGGATCCACATGGATGATGACATGTGGTACATTCTGTTCAAGTTTAGCCACTCATCTGGGACCCATCACAGTCCTTACGACACAAAAAGAAGAAGCTATGGATGTTGACAGTTGGTGGCTTCCATTGAGTTTTACCAGGGACACATGGCAACTTCCACTCATCTTACAAACAAATTATAATAGGTCTCAGCAAATGGTACTTGGTAGCTTCCACTAAGTTTTAACGAGACACGAGGAAGAAACTATAGATGTTGACACTTGGTAGCTTCCACTCTCGGGCTTTTTCCTTTCGGGCACTCCTTTGGACTACTTTTACTCACTACCCTCTGCAAGGGTATTTTTCCTTTTAGACTTTAGGGTATTCCTTTAAACCATCCACTTTGAACCTTTAAACCTTTGAACCTTTCAACCGTTGAACCTTTTTGGTTCAAGGTTCAATGGTTCAATGGTTCAATTAGTTTCTTGTGTTTCATTCATTCACTTGACTGCTTAAACCAAATGCGTTGAACCAAACTGTGTTGAACAAAAATGTGTTGATCCAAACCACGTTGAACCAAACCATGTTGAACCAAACCATGTTAAACCAAACTGCATTGAACCAAACCATGTTGAACCAAAACATGTTGAACTTTTGAACCATTGAAACCTTTGAACCAAATTGTTAAGAGCTTGTTTCTTTCATATAGAGTCTGTAGATTTGAATCAGCAGAGTCTATAGAAATGAACATGTAGAGTCTATAGAAATGAGTTTATAGAACTAGTAGAGTCCATAGAAATGAGTCCATAGATTCCATCTTGCAAAGTCTATAGAATTGAGTCCATAGATTTAAGATTGCAGAGTCTATAGAAATGAGTTCGTAGAACTTCGCCTACAGAGTCCATAGATTCAAGCCTACAGAGTCTGTAGATTCAGCCTGTAGAGTCCATAGAAATCTAAAAAAAACTTGAATAATGAATAATTTGAATGCTCAAAATACTTTTTAAAAAGGGAAGAGAGGATTTTGGTCTGTTGAACCACAATAGTTCATATGTTGTCCCAACAATGAGCTAACATTTTTGGGGACAACAGGATGAAGGCATGTAAGCACTTCAAACTTGTAAACTTGGAGAGAGGTCCAAGTCTACCAATATGGGAAGAGAGAACCATCTACAGTTGAGGGCATAAGCAAGCCTTTTAGAGGTGTTCTAATGAAATGGTCAATCTAATTTGGGAGTATTTGCTATAGGATGGCCTAGATAGGCCTATTGATCATCCTAGTTTGGCAAGGGAAGTGTCAAAGCATCAATTGGAACCTTGGACTATGATTAGGGCCTTTTCCCCTAAAAATGTCAAATAAAGGATTTAAAGGTTTTTGAGGACCTCACAAAATTTATTTGCTATATGATCTAAGTTTTAAAATTGGACAATTGGGTATTACTATCAATGTATTAACACCATGCAAAATTTGATCATAAAAGGAGGAATAGAATATAGTTTTTTAGACTTCTCAAAATGGCTAAAAAGCACTAAAAGAAGGTAGTAATGCCTCTATGATTTTCAAGGAAGGTTTGATGTTTAAACCATAGGAGGAAGTCATGGGCCTATTATTTCAAGAGGGAACACTCCAAAGTTACTTAAAAATCAAAACTGAGAACTCCTTCATGGAAAATGCAATAACTATGTCAAAGGACATATCAAGCCTATCCCCTGTCAGTACACTGAGTAGGGTAGGTAGTGAAGGTAGTATTTGAGGGTTTGTTAACAAAATATGATGTTTATAAATAAATAATGGCACTAGGTCCTAGATTGAGGCCTCCCAAGACTAAATTAAATATTTTCAAGCCTCACAATCTCCTAAACATGATGCAAATGCTCTATGACACCTAATAGGCCTAGACATACACCTACAACCTAGGATGAGAAATTGTAGGCAGTCTAGGTGAAAGGAGGCCTTTTGAGATAAAATTGGTAATTTAGGTGAGATATATAAAGGAAATGAGATGATATAGAGATAATCAAAGACTTTGTACACACTTTTTGAGGCTTGACTGCCTTACCATGAAACCTACAGGCCTACAAATAGACATCTACAGTTAGAGCTAAGGGTTTGATATCAGTCAAGAGAAAGGAAAGTATATTGAGATTAAATAAAACATGTAGGTGGATTAAAATAAATTTTTAATTATAATTATATAATTATTTTTGGATAATATACACACCTACAGTCTGGTGTGGGAAGTTGATCTCAGTTTGGAGTAGGGTCATGTTTGAACCCAAGTGGAGCATGAAGGTGGGTGGAATGATGAAAGTGAAAAGTTTAGAATAATAAATTAAATCCAAACAAGATAAATATATTCCTAACATACCCAAATTGACCTTCAACTGACCTATAGGCCTGAATATGCAACTATGGCTAGTGAATGGAGGTTAGGCTCATTTCGAAGTAAAGGAAGGTCTTGCAAAGTAAATTGAGTCATGTAATGTGATGAATTTATAGGAGAGATAAAAATATTTTCATACACAATATATGAGGATTTTAAATCCACATTGAACTTACATAGCATCCAATAGGCCTATAAGAATGTCTCCGTCCATACACAGTTAAGTTGAAGCATAAGCATGAAGATGGTGCTAACGAAGAGATGACAAGGTATTGGAAGGGAAAATGAGATATATATGGTTGAAATGGATTTTTATAGACAAAAATTATCCCTCAAAACCTAAATCAAACCCAAAAAACTCTTGAAACCTCCAAGTACAATCCAAACCCTGCCTACCCTCACAATCCTACACCTTCAAAAAGTCTACCTTGCAAATGTGATGCGTTGAGGGGTCAAATGGAAGAGTTAGGAACTAAAATTTCGTAAAGAGTACAATTAGGAAATATATATAACTCTCCAATAATTATTTTTCCAATGCATATAGGTAAACATCCACTATTTTGTCTCAAAATAGGGTCACTTTTAGTGTGCATAAAGAGATAGTTTGGGGTAAAATGATGAAATAATGGACTAGAGGTAAAAAATATTTAAATAAGGTTTTAATAGTTCTAAAATATACATGGTAACATAAAAATACTTTATATAATCTTTGGGGGCAAACAAGACATCCTATACAACAAGGGTTGCAGTCAAACCCCATAAGCAAACCTAAGAGTAAGAGGCAAAATAGAGTTTCATACTTAGTTATAGATTTTGGAAACTCATATAATAATTTTAAAATGTGTGTATAATAATATTTTAGGTGTATAAGCTATCATATGTAATAAATAATCAATAAAGAGTTGTTTTTTAACACAAAGTTATAGGCAAACTCCTTGCATAAGGTTTAGGCCTAATCCTAAGAAGGAGCCATTCATGTTTCTAGATCTCAATGAGATATCATATCAGTTTAAAAATGTTATTGGAGAATATATATAGGTGATACAACTCTCATTTGGAAAGATAAGTCATCAAAGAGCCATTCTTGGCTTAGGAGGTGCTCAGACCCTACCAGAGTGCTTGAAAATAGCTTGAATGCCAACTTAAAGAGCTCAAAACTTTCATAAGACTTTGCATGGGATCTTGAGATGTCTATAGGATTTATGGAGGATCCCTAAGAATAAATTAGTGTAATTCATAAATGACTCCAATGTTTTTCCTTTATGAAAAAACATTAAGAGTCTAGATCACTCGAAAATCCTTACAAACCCTAATTCTTGACTCGATGGTGGAGATCAAGCCATATGTGTAATAAAATGGATGAATTGGACTAGGGTTATAAAATCAATGTTATAAAAGACATTCTCAGGGTTCCATACATATGTATTATTTATATGGATCTATAGAGAATAAGGGAGAAAAGAATTCATTTTTGCCATTTTGAGTGGTGTGCAAGCTAGAGAAATAATTAGGAGATGAAACCAACTTTGGGAAAAAGACTTACTATTGAGATAACTATGATAATTTATCTAATTTCATGAAACATATTATAAGTGCCCCAACTAAGCCTTCACTTTTAGCAATTCTAGTGAGCCAAACTAGTGAACATTTGAAAAAGTGATGAAAAGTAATTATGGAAGCCTTTTAAAGGATTTTTCTTGAAAATAATGATTTGGGATTCTTTTAAATATGTCATTCCCTCTTATTCATGGATATTTTTTCAGTTTTGAGGAATTTTTAATGCCAAGTGGAGAAGGTACATGTAAAAGAGGCCTTTTAAAATAATATGAATGATGATTATGCATGTCCACAACAATAGGAATGATCAGAGACGAGAACAATGCATGGATGAGATTTCTTGTAATCCCTCCTATCTTATACAAAAATTAGACTTCGTGTTTTGTAGAGAAAATAGGATTTTTGGAAGGCAATTCAAGTAGGCAAATTGTTATGCAAAATTGGTAGTTTTGTGCTACTTTTCACCTTCCTTGTGATCTATTTTGACAATGTACTTACTAACCTATCATAGCTCATCCCACCTCTCTTATACATGAAATTATAACTGATTTTCACTTGGTGACATATGTACTTGTGTCTCGTAAACTTCTTCTTTCTCTCTTTCCTTCCAAGTTCTATACATTAGGCATTTTTGGCCATTGTTAGATATTACAACTTTTGGTATGGTGAAGCCATGCCAAAATTGTACCTTGATTTGAACTTAAGCTAATGATAATCAAAAAAATTATACTCTAAGTCTATTTTCATGATTTTTTTAAAGTGATCCATCTTGAAGGACACGTATATACTAAGTTCATCTTGTTTTCATGCAGTCCTTGAATGTGTGCTTATAAATGACTTGTATCTTACCAGGTTCTATGAAGTGTATGATATTGTAATAGACCCTTGAAGTGTTTATGATTTTGGTAGTGTCATATCTGACCTTCATTTCACTTTCCTTCATTTTTTGAGTAGTTATTTTCCTTCATGAGAAAACACTACTGCTAGGGAGATCCATTGATGGTGTGAGGCTAGTTTGAGTGTCTTAGTCCATTATGTAAATCTTAAGTGTACAATTAGAAGAAACTCTTGGTGTACCACCTCTTAGTGTAGGTTTTATTTATGCATCTTCTATCTATTTTCACCCATGTTAGGTAGTTTTAGAAGCATAAGCACATCATGTCATATCTAGGGATCTATCCCTTTAAAATTTAGAGGTCCACTTCCACTATAGGTGTCCCACACATCTAGAAGTAGTCCAATGTTGCCCAAATCTTAAAGAGGATTGAACACCCTCTTCTAGGGTGTTGAAAACTTGTTTTTGGAAATGAATAATGAATATATGCCACAAATATCAGGATTCATGCCCTTCATGCCTCATCAATGCCTTCCATGATGCCCTCTATGCCTCTTGCTTTCCCATTTTTCCAATGTCATGATGAGTATAATTAAAAACTTAATTCCAAAATTTGAATTAATCCTCAACCACATATCTCAATCTTGGGATGGATGATTCAGGTTAATTCTAGACATTTGCAAAAATTTATAAATAGAGAGGCCATGAACATCATTTCTAAGCTTAATGTTTGCAAAGTTATAATCCAAAATTGGTTCCAAAAGTTTCAAGCAACTAGTGTTACCATGCTAAATTTATTCCAAACCAAGCCAAACCAAAAGCCAAAGGTGCCAAGGAGAGATGGATTTAGCCAAGCTTCTATTGCCAAGGACTTCATGAGAAAAAAATTGAGCAAGCAACTACCACAAAGGCATTTGGAACATCCAAGGAAGGTGAAGGAATTCTTGTGTTTTACTCCTTACTTTTTAGTTGAGTTTGTCATTGTTTTTTGTTAACTAATCTCTCCCTAGTGTCTAGGCCAAGATATGTTATGATATTAGTGTGTTTATTTCATTTTATTTTTATTTTGGAACTAACACCATACTAACCATCCTCTTTTGAGTCAAATTCCTAGATCCACATATGGCACACCTGATGGGACTAGACGTATCTCACACCTGAAGAAGACCATTTTGCAACTTTAAAATATTCATTTAGACCCTTAAAACTCTTAAAAATTAATTTTCTAACTTTATTTTTCCATTTTTTTGCCACAATTTTACACAATAATTGGCATCAACAAGTAAGACTAACATCAATTGTATATCTTAACTGATGTCAATTAGCAAAACTGACATTGGTTGTATACCTGTCATCAATCACATTGGTATAACTAATCTTTTTTGGATAATCAACATCAATTAGAAAATGCAACCATCATCGATTATATAAACCGACGTCAGTCACTGTGTTTTTCTTAAAACATAGACCTGAGAGCTCCTTTTCTAAAGTTTATTATTTCAAACCAAAAAGAGCTTCAAAGCTAAAGGACATGCTGACATTTTTTTTGTAGGACCAAGCTTGACATTTTTTAAAAACATGTTTTAAATCACCTTTTGCAAATTTAAAAATCAATTAGGAATTTTTTTTGGGTGTTTAATGAAAAAATTAGATGCTTAGATGAATTTTTTCAAAGGTCACAATCTTAAGACCAAGGGGTCAAATAAACACCACCACATCTATCATTTGGGCTTAAAATTGAACACCCTTGTTAACTTGTATTTGTAATAGTTATTTAATTAGATTTTGTTTGGAAAAAAGAAGAATGTTGCATGTATGCTCTTCCATTTATCCCCTTTAGGGAACCCTTAGAGTCAAAAGTGTCATTCCTATTGCAAATAGCCTAGTCCAAGGCTTAGAAATAAATTCATCTAAAGCACTCCTAAAAAACTCATCAAATTTTGGGTGACCTTAAAAATGACCCTAAAGTCTTTGTATTTCATGCTTTCTTTATTTTTATGCAAACTTGGATTACGAGGGGGACTTCATCAACTCCCGTAAGTTCTTCTGTGAAGCTTTGACTTGGGGTTTCACCTCCAAGTATTGACTTCATTTGGCTCCTAATTGGAGTTGCACATGGGATGTAGTGGTTACAAAAATGAATAGACCTTTTTGTAACAAGCCATGTGATACGGACCCAAAATCCATGCTTTTCTTTTACATTGTTTGGCTTGAAAGTCATTGTGTAATTGATTCCCCTAGATCATTTAGAAACTTGTTAGATCTTAGACAAATCCCCACTTGCCATGGAAGTATTTTTGGTACAAGATGCACCTCAAGGTCCATGTCATAGTACTATCATTTGAGATAAGGGGGGTGTAAAAACCCTACTATATAATATGCTTTTACTTTTGGATGAACACTTAAAATCCTCTCAAATGATGTATATTGACAAATTCAAATAATACCAAGCAATTTTGTCTATTTATGATCTAAGAGAGGTTAATTAGATGGTATTGTCTGAGTAAAAGTCTTATTTAAATTCAAAACTTGGTGTAAACAAACAATTCAAACCAAACACATAGTCCAAATTTTCCTTTGAACAAAGAGGTGTTATGATGCCCACATGAGATCATCAGTTTGCCTTGTTCAAAATTTCATCAAAATCTTGAGAGCCATATCATCCACTTTGGAATAGTTATGCTACCCAATTGATCCTATAGCTTTACCAATTTTTTTTTAAGTCCTTCACTTATAATCTAAATTCAAAATTACACCTTTATAAGTTAATAGGGTTGTTGTGCTAAGTGGGTTCACCATTTGTACTAAACTTGAGGGAACTTAGGTTTAATTTCCAATTTATGTTAAGGCCATTAAATAATAATAATCATTTTCATCACTTGATATACTTAATCCATTTCATGCTAAACACTTACACTTTGAGTCTATGCACCACAAATTTTTTGAGTAAAAAGTAGTGTTATGCTGTCAAAATTATAGGAAAACATCTTTGACTTAGAGATTTTTTGAAACAAACCTTTTTTTCAAACATTTTGGGTAGTATAACATCATTATAATGCATAAAACATTTCAAATATTATTTCATAGACCTTCTTGCAGAGAGTTCCAAATTTGTTCCTACATCTTCAGACTAATCCAAGTGTACTTTTGTGATCTTTTATCTAAAATAGTTATACTGTTCACTTTTGTCTAGCTTGTTTGTCAGTGAGATATAATATCAATTTTATAATGTTCTTCAAACACATATAGAGTTGATACAACTCTCATTTGGAAATATAATTCATCAAAGATCCATTCCTAGCTTAAGAAGTTCTCGGACCCTACCATAATGCTTGAAAATAGCTTGAATGCCAACTTAAAGAGCTCAAAACTTTTATAATCCTTTTCATGGGATTTATAGATGTCTAGAGAGGTTAGGAAGGATCCTTAATAATCCCTTAGTGGAATTTATAAAGGACTCTAATGTCTATTCTTTATGAACAAATGTTAAAAGTCTAGATCACTCAAAAACCCTTGCAAACCTTGATTCCTAATTCGATGGTGGAGATCAAGCCAAAATTGAAATAAAATGGATGAATTATACTAGGGGTATAAAATAAATTTTTTATAGGACAATCTTAGGGTTCCAAAAATATGTATTTTTTGTATGGATCCAGAAAAAATTGGGATAAAAGATCTCATTTTCATTATTTTGAGTGGTGTATAAGATAGAGAAATAATTAAGAGATGAAACCAACTTTGGGAGAAATATTTACTCTTGAGATAACTCCAAAAATTAATCTAATTTCATGAAACATCTTCTAAGTACCCCAAATAGGCCTTCACTTTCAACCAGTCTAGTGAGCCAAACTAGTGAACATTTGGAAAAGTGATGAAAAGCAATTAGGGAGACCTTTTAAAGGATTTTTATTTAAAATAATGATTGTGATTCTTTTATAAGTGTCATTACCTCTTTTTTAGTGATAATTATTTAGGTTTGATGAGTTTTTAATGCCAAGTGGAGAAGGTACATGGAAAAGAGGCCTTTAAAAATTGCCTGAGATGATTGTGTATGTCCACAATAATAGGAATGTTAAAAAACTAGACCAATGCATGGATGAGGTTGATTTTAACCCCTCTTATCCTATAAAACAATCAAAATTCATGTTTTTTTAAGATAAAATGCGTTTTTTAAAAGCTAACTCAAGTAGGTAATTTCTTATGCAAAATTGGTAGTTTTATGCAACTTTTCACCTTCCTTATGATCTATTTTTTCAAGTGTACCTCTTGACCTAGCATATATCAACACACCTCTCTTGTACATGCAATTATAAATAATTTTCACTTGGTGACACATGTCCTTGTTTCTCTTCAGCTTCTTCTTTCTCTCTTTCTTTCAAAGTTCTATAAATTGGGGCTTTATAGTCATTGTTAGAGTTCCAACTTTTGGTATGGTGAAGCCCTACTAAAATTGTACCTTGATTTTCACTTAAGATAATGAGAATCAAGTTGGTTATACTATAATTCTATTTTCACTATGTGTTTAAATTGATCCATCTTGAAGGACAAGTATAGATTAAGTTCATCTTATTTTCATGTAGTCCTCGAATGTGTGGTTATAAATGACTTCTCTCCTAATAGGTTCCATGAAGTGTATGATATTGAAATATACCCTTGAAGTGTGTATGAATTTTGTAGTTTCATATCTGACCTTCCTTTCACTTGCCTTTGTTTGTTGAGTAGTTATTTTCCTTCATGAGAAAACACTAATGCTAGGGAGCTCCATTGATGGTGTGATACTAGTTTGAGCATCTTAGTCCATTATGAAAATCTTAAGTGTATGATTTGAAGTAAATCTCAGTGTATCACCTCTTATTTTAGGTTTTATTTTTGCATCTTCTTTCCTTTTTCACCCATGTTAGGTAGTTTTAGTAGCATAAACACATCAATTCATATCTAGGGAGCTATCCCTTTAAAATCTAGAGGTATACTTCCACTATAGGTGCCCCACACAATTGGAAGTAGTCTAATGTTTCCAAAATATTGAAGAGGCTTGAACACCCTCTTCTAGGGTGTAATATTTTGAGGAAACACTTACTAATTTGGCCCATTAGATAATAAAATGTATTTAATAGTATAGCTCAGCATTTTGAATCACACATAGACCTACTTGCTTGATCAAGGAAGGGCCTAAGCAAAAGTCATTCTTTAATCTACCATGTGTATTTATTATGCACATTCCCTAAGGGAGAACTACATTTGATCTGAGACCCTAGGTTGAGGGTTAATGTAAGCAATGATCAAACTAGTAAGGGTTCTAGATCATGTGATCATTCTTCCCCTAACATAATTTTTTCTCATTTTAATGTTGATGAATTTGTTATTTGCATGTGTGTAGATAGATATAGGGTTTGGAGATTGAACTAGATCTATAGTGAGCTCTATTGACTTTTAGCTTCCAAAACTTCACAGTCAGGGTCACATAGATACAGTGAACAAAACTCAAAAACCTTAGGTCTCCTAAATAATAACATGAGGAATAGACTATGGTTTCAATGCCACTAGTGTCTTATTTTAGTGCTCATGTCCAATAAAAAAATAAGAGCAAATCTTGATTTATGATAGTGTCCCAATCTTGCACCATAATTTCCAACTCTTGAATCATTCATTTTAGTTCATTTTTCTAGATAATTTTATCTTTATCCCTATGTAATTAATTTGATTAAATTATCCAAAACCTATATTTTACTATATTTGATTGGATTTTCCCCCTTACTTTAGACCCTTTATTATATAATAACTAAACACTAGTTTACCAAAATAAATAAACATGACTAAACTAATTATTGTTCAGATGTTTTAGATGGATAAATTTCATAGGAATTTCACATCCAATTTTCCAAAATAATCTCATATCATTTGGGTCTATGAAACTTAGCTTATTATAAAAAGGTCTTTTCCTTTTTACAACCTCTACATCCATTGCTTGCTCAGTGTAGTATGATGTCTAATGTGCTTAAATGTCTTGGGCTTAGCCCTAGTACTAAGAGATGGTTTAACCACTCAAACCTCTAATCCTAGTGGGGTGATCCCAATTTACATACCCCCCCATGGAGAGGGGTTGAATATGATGCCAAGAGATGAAACCTTGGGTCAAATCTTTCCTAAATAACTCCTAGGAGACAATGAAGGCCCCCTCACAAGTCAAGATGTAATGAAATTAAAATACCAAGTAAAAGATATTTAAAGGTTATTTATAGATCACCTAAGACATGTGGGTCTTGGGGAGAGACTTGATAACTTATCTTTTATGCCTTTGTAATAAGGCACTTTGTAATGAAGTTAGTGATTTTTATCCCAAAAGTTCCCTAAAGGGGATGAATGGGAGATCATACATGCACAACTCCCTTTTGCTAACAAACTTGCATGAAAATAAAATTACTCAAAAAAACATGTAAAATATTATGATCTCAAGTTCATTTTAAGGCACCAAAATGAAATGTGTTGTGAATTTTTGCCCCTTGGATTTGATTAGCATCTTGTAAAAACTTGAAAAACATCTAAGGCATAAAAAATGAACTAAGTTCTTTTTAGATACCTAAAAGATGATGTAAGTTTAAAACAATTTTAGACTTGATTAGGTTATTATGTTATGTACCAATTTAAATATTTGGATTAATGTTTATAACCAATTTAAAATAACTTGCATAAACACAAACTAAGCAAAAAAACATAATTGTGTTTCATTTTAAACACTTAAGTCCAAATGTGTAAGAGTTAGTAAGTTCATTTTAGATCTAAATTCAAATATTTTAAATTTCACTAATTATTTTTAAAATCCAAAAATGAGATGTGAAATTATTCAAAAACATGAAAATTGTTCTTCAAATCAACCTTTCAACCTGTAAACGTTAGATTATAACCCCTTGCTTAGAAGCACTTTTTCAAATAAAACAAACAAACTTGAAAAGTATACTCTTGGGATTGGATGACCTATCAATCCAAAGGCAAATCCAAAAAATCTAAACATGTTAGGTTAGGCAATGGTTATCAAAAACCTCAATAAAAATCTCAATAAATCCCAAATTAAAAAAAAAGCTAAACCTATGAAACATACAAACAACAAGTTAGAAGGTTAAAACTAAGAAAAATGAACACATAAATCATAAAAATATGTAGTTAGTATTTTTATCATAACTTTTAAAATATACATCATTTTGTCATGAAATTTTTAAATATTGTCAAAACCTATATGATTCACATCTTTTTAAAATTTTAGGTCAAAAAAGTGAATAATAAAAAATTATTAGCTCTATACTAGTCATTTTTACTAGAAAATAAAAATAAAAAGTGGTAGTCACTAAAAGAGTCATAACCTATAAACTACACATCCAATTTTAATGAAATTTTGAGAGAATTAAGATGAAACCAATAAGTAAGAACCTATCCAAATTTATAAAAAAAAAATTAAATATATTAAAAACAAGAGATATTTTAACATCTATTGTTGTTCAGATATGTGGGGTACACAATCATGTATCACTAAGCATACCATCTATGATCTAGGAATTTAACTTAAAGGAGGAGGTTAGTATAGATTTTGTCTCAAAAAAAATGAAAAATGAACTCACTAACAATATAACATCCTTTAAACCTAATCATAATTGGAGCATAATGAATAAACTAAATGAAAACTCAACAAAATATGGAAGGAAATGAGAAATATAAACATAAAAACACAAATTCCTTACCAAATACTTGATAGCTATAAATGGTAATTTAGTTGGATTACTTAGTTTATGAATAGTAAATATTAATTAATTACATATGGCTAAGTTCTGAAGAGGAGAGTATGGAGGAAGAGGAAGGAATAGAAAGTGGGGAATCCAGCTCCAGTGAGGAAGGAGAAGATAAAGGTAAGAATGAGAAAGAAGGGGTCACTATATAGGAAAAAACTGAAAATAATAACTATGATCTTGAGGAAAATCAGCAAGTGCTAGGGGAAATTGAAAAATATATGGATGTTCTATTTGAGGATCCTACTTTGAAAATAGAGAAGGAATATCTAGTTTAGGATGCCAATCAAGCAATGGAAACTAGAGATCAAGTAAAGGATGATCTTATCCATAACGAAAGCCCTATTGAAACTAAGGAATAGAAACAAATGGAAAGGGAGGATCATATGGAAAATGATGAAGACAATCCAAAGGAGAACACAAAATATTTAAGTGATATAGGGCAGAATGATGGGAGACACCCCTTTATGAGCTCGACCAAATGCAAAGCAAACGCTATCCTTCAAGTTGACTCGTGGATGTATAAGGAGATAATGGGCCTCAAGAAGAAAATGGAAATATTGGAACGTAATCAAGAAGCAGATCAGAATAAAATCAATAATATGGAAAAGTAGATGAGGGATATTCCTATCAAACTTAAAGACTATGAGAACAATCTAAGAGAACTCATTAAGGAAAGCAGAATGAAGATGGAGGAGGTAACCTCTAGCATATGTGCAGCTATTATAAACATTGGAAAATGAGAAAATGAGGAGATTAAATCCTTGGAGGGGCCTAGTAAGAGAACCAGACAGATTTTAAGGAAGAAAGCAATGCAAGAGGTTGCTACATCAGCGGCTATATCTATACAGGACACTGCTATGATTGGAAAGGAAGTGGTGAAGATGATTTTGGAATTAGAAGAATAGGTTCTTTGAGTTCTTACTATCCTGGTTCTTTTAGTTGGATGTAATATCTGGTTCCATTTTCTAGTTTTTTATTTTCTTTTCACACTGTATTTTCCAGGTCTCTGTAAAACCTGGGGTCTGTCTTTTGATGTTCTTGAATGGTGGTTACAGGTCCCTGTAAAACCTGTTTTTGATACTTCTTAGAAGTAGGTTATAGGTTTCACCTATGGACATTATTGTTACATCCTTCATCTTATGTTTTAGGGTTTTGAGGTCCCTTCAAAACCTATTTTTACCTTAATCTAAAACATCATCTCCTCTATGCACCATTGTTGAATTATTGGCTTGATTGATGGCTTGATGACTTGATTGATTCAATGGCTTGATGGATTGGCCTCAATTTTGGCATTATAACACTAGGATTTTAGCTTCATGAATCTATTCCTAAATTATAACTCTACTTTGATTGAGATTCCTAAATGAAGAGCTCTAAGATTGCTTCTACATGCTTTCAAATCCCTTGAATTGGGTTAAATCTGACCATGGTTGAGTTTATTAACCTTAGTTGAGTTTGGAATATTCCTGGGATATTTTTAAGATATTTTCCAAAAGTGACAACTCAAAAAGGTAATTAGTGCATTCTAGGATGTTCTAATATGCTCTTGAATTTGTTTTTTAGTAATTGATTTAATTGATTTATTAGCTCATAGGTGAACTCAATTAGGATTTGAAATTGATGTAACTTGTTAATTGATTTTGATTAAGGTGTGCAAGTTAATTAATTCTTTTTAGGTATTTGGTCATTTGTTTGATTTTGATTAATTTAATATGTGTATTTGCCTTGTTTAATTGATTTAATAGGCCAAATTGATTTAATGCAAGTTTATGAAGCCAAATTCAAGACTAATAGAAATTCTTAGGTTAAATTTTTAATGATAGGTAAGAATTCATCTAATACTCTAATGAAAAGCCATTAGTGGCCATTTTTACATGTCTATAGTAAATGGGTCATCCCATGAAAATTGTATGCAATAATTGTCAAAAGATCCTATTATCACAAGATGTTTTCCCTATCCTAGGACCCCTATAGATCCATCAGTCACTATGAGAATTAGTTCCTTACGTGAAAATTCAACTAGAACTAATGATATACATGAATCCTTCAACCTTAATCTATTATCCTATCACACTCCAGTGAATGGGTTTTTAATAGAATAATGAATGAATGTCTCATTTTTCAAAAGCTTTGTAGATAAGCCTTAATAAAAAAGCAAATTTTTTCTCTAATATCCCTTTGATGCAATATAGAAAAAGGATTAAGACAACAAATCAAATGCTTATGAGAATATAAAATAAGTATTTTCATATGACCCAAGAAAACATGAATGATTTCCTAAATTAAAGGTGGTGTGCTTTTTCCACCTCCATTCAATGCATTTTCAACATTTCAAAGATACCTAGTGTTTTCTAATGTATACCTTCTACCATGGGAATAAAATATCTTATCATGTATATTGTATAAAACATTTTACTAAATTATTAACCTCTTTTTAAATAGTTTTCTTTCTCATGGTTATTAGTACCTGCTTGCAGTAGGTAATATTGTAATCACTTTTCACTATTAATTTGTGTTGGGAAATGTGCATAGTAAAAAAATCCCATTCTCTAAATTTTTTCAAGTGATAAAATTAATTTCAAAATTGAAAATTCAATAATTATTATTTACTTGATGTTTTATTGGTTGTTGTGACATGATGGGACTATTTTCCTAGAGAAAATAAGGGAATTTCAATTAAGAAAATTAAAAAAAAAACTTACATTGTCCAATCAGCTACAAGAATTAAATATCAACTATAGTCTTAAAATATACAGGGGGGACAATGACAATGAAATTTTAAATGGTGTTGACATTATTTTACATTTCATATTGTTTTTTCAATATGTATAAACAATGAATTGTATTTTAGGATGATGAATTTGTTACTTTGTCAAAATTTTAGTTGTATTTGGTATTATGCAATTTGATTCATAAGTTCAAATAGAAATATTAAAATAAATATAGTTTTTTACCAATTAAATAAAATATATTCACTTCTAATATGGAAGGGTAACTACTTAAAACACATCTGGGATTTATAATTTAAAATTATTTTTCATTTTTATTTATATTGTAAATGAGTTATGTATTTCATCTCATTATGTATTAATATATATTTATATAAATTCAATATTCTAATTTAAATGTAAATTAATATAAAATGTTGTTTTAAAATTAATAATGATTAACTTTTAATACTTATTTTGCATTAAAAGAATTTGCCAAAGCAGGTAAGTAGAAAAAAAATTAGTATTCATTTAAAAGATATATATATATATATATATATATATATATATATATATATAATAATAATATAAATAACATCAAAATATATTTATATAAAATTATCTCTAAAATCTGATTGAAATTGAAAATAAAAAGCTACGATGACCAAAAAACTAAAATTATAATGATAACACGATTTTCTTTTGAGTAATCTATTACTACTAAATTGAATGCCTCAAAAAATGTTACAAAACTCTTTCAGGAGTTAAATGGCATAATGAATGTCCTTATCACAAATATCTACTAGACTAATCATATTACTTACAAATAGTTAACCTAACCCCTTACCACTACTACTACATGAATCAACATAAATTAAGATTCATAAAAACAAAAATTTCTATAAAAAATCTCTAAATAGATACTTACCCACCCAAACCCCAACTCCCACAATGCTGACATGAATTAATCATGGTTTAGATCCAAGAGACTCAAGCAAACCCAATTATTTATCAAACATACCCAATCTTGGTTTTGATACTTTTGACATTTAATACACCCCTCAAATTTAATCATATGTTTGGCTAACATCATTAGGTCCATACATCAGTCTCACCTAAGACCTAATTGTCCAAGATCATGCCATGTGGGCCTTCAAGGCATGGGACCATTTTATACTTAGTCTTCAAATTTTTTTTAATCAAGCTTTGTATGGGTGATACTTGTCAAGATATCGTCAAAGGAAAAGCTTTAGGACATAATCAAACTTTAGAATTTCAAAATGACATTTAATACAACCATCAAATTTAATATATTGTTCTATTGATGTCATTGCATCCACATATTCTAGACTTCTTAAGATTTAACATGATCATGCTACTTGGCATGATTTCAAGACTCTATATTATCTTTACGCTCGTCACTCCCCTCTGATCTCTAAGCTCTTGTAATGGTGTCACATGGCATAATCATGGGCCATCAAGACTTAGGAAAATTCTACACTTGGCCTTTAACTCTATTTCAATCAAGTTCTATGGGGGTGACACTTATCTAGATCTCTAATGAAAATTTGATTGAAATTAAAACTGTAAATGTATAATGACCATTAAACTAAAACCCTACCGATAAAACAATTTTATTTTGGGACCTACTACTGTTGAATTGAACACCTCAAAAAAATTGTTACAAATACTTATCCTAATGACTTAATAATAATACTACATGCATTATCACAGACAAAACTTTTTCATGGCTAATATCAGGTACTAAATCCATTTCACAACTCTTTTTATTAGAATTCTTGATGAGACTTTAATGGTGGAGCATATTTTTATAGTAAGTATAAAGAGAAATAAATATTTGAGAGAAATGGATGGTGCATTTTGGCATAAAAAGTGTGTTTTCAATTGAAGATTATAAATTCATGATTTTAATGGATTAATATTTATACTACTTAAAGATTCACCAATGGTTGTATTCTATACATTTGATAAGAACACACAACTAAGTTAAACATTACAAATGTATATTGGTTTAAATGACAAATGTATGTACAAAATAAATTATTATAATATAAAAATGAGTATCATATATATTATTGTTTTTCTACCAAAATTATATACATCTTTTGAAAACTTTTCAACTGAGGAGAAAAATAGTCTTTTGATTGAGCCCAGGTTAACTATAAGTAATTGAAATATGGTATGACTAAATGCATAAATTCTACCAAGGAGGGACTAATAATATGTTTTAATGCAATAAATATATTTTAGTAAATACAACACCAATAAATTTATTACACTTAATTAAATACATAATTAATTTTTAAATATAATAAACAAAATAATAAACTTAGTTAAGTGATTTTAAATTTAGAAATAGGGAAACACATAAGTATTCAAGGTATATCTTGAATAGATTATAATTAGGTGAATTATGTTTAATTATGAATATGGAAACACACATGCATTGAAGATGAATCATTTGATAAACTAATACAAGAAAATAAATACTAACATAATTTTTAGGTTAAAATAGAATAGGAGAAATGGCATACACACAATGTTACACATTACTCAAGATTTCACCTAGGAAACCCTTAAGGGGAAAGACTAACACAATAGCATTCTTCCTTATTATATTAACACAATATTTTTCAATAATAATTTACTTTTTAATTCTACTTAACCCTAGTGCATGTGTGAATATTTATAGGCACGTCAATAGGAAACCATCAAAGTAGTATTATAATATCTTATGTACCAAAACCATGGTCTATGTAAAGCATAGGCTAAAACTATCCAAAAAGATGAAAACTATACAACACATTTCCAATACCCATAATGTAATGTGACCTCACCAAGAAATATTAAAGTGGTTGATAAAATGTAACAGAGTGCATAGGGTACCTAAGACAAGAATAAATCATGGTGGGTGATCTTAATTGATGTATATAAGGTTCAAAAATATTGATGGCTGCAATCACCTAGATCCGATCTCTTTTTTCCTCACTCTGACCTATACACCATGACTCATATCACTTAAAAAATAGGATTTCTTCTCATTTCTATAAAATGGTAGAAATAAATAAAACTCAATGAAAAAGTGAGCATTAGGAATCATGTCACTAATTATGAGACCCAAAAGTGGTGAAAAATACTCAATAAAAATATGTCAAAAAATATTTATTACATAAATAGAAATACTTGTAGAGATAAATAAAATCCTAAGTCGGTACCAAAAGTGCACTACTGGGAATTCTAGGCTTGGTAATGATAGTTACTATAATAATTACTTGATCTCTTTGAAATTCATGTGAGTACTTTTCACAATTCTTATGAAAATTATATTTAATATTTTGTTGAAAGTTCTAATGAATATCATAGTTCCACCTCTATTCAAAATGAATTAGAATGTTCACACATAATTATACATAGATGAATGCAAATTATAACCCTATTGGTGTGTGAAATTGACACAAAACAAATTGAAAGGATGGGTGAAATTATAACCCTTTCCATACTAAATATGTCTATAAGATAACTTTCATGATATGGGAAGGATTATATGAATGGATGGTTATGCCCTTCATATTCATAAATATGCTATAAAAATCATTTTCTCTATCTACTTAGACCTTTCCTCAACTCTTTAATTATCATCTAATTTTATGACATTCTATTCTTTAGCAAGACTTAGGAGGAGCATGTGGAACACATATTGCACATCTCAGGTAACTTACACAAACATAAGTTTCAAGCAAACTTATCAAATTATACATTTGTTTACATGAAAATTTAATACTTGGGATACATCTTAACTTCACATGCATTCATTTAGATCCAGAGTATAAAAATGTTATTTGGGATTGGCCAAATCCACACATTGTATATAATTGAGGAAAGTTCTTATACTCAAAAACTTATACTGTAGGTTCATCCTTATTTTTTGGCACATATCTTGGCCTCTCAACTAAATAGCATGAGACAAAGGTGAGATTAACTTGAATCATGAATAATAATGTGCTTGTGAGGCTCTCAATAAATGCCTCTATGTAGTGGTTATACTCACAATACCTGGCATCAGACATTCCTTCAAACTTAACACTAATGCATATGACTATTAACTTGGTACAATAGTCATACAACATGGACATCCAGTTGTATATCACCCAAAGACATTAAATTACATGTTTCAAATGTGCTTCACCTATGAAAAATGTTTATATGTTGTGTAATTAGTTAAGCAATAGGTCCACTATATCTTGGATAAGGACAAAATTATTAATAATGATCATAGGCCACTTTAGATTTTGAATACACATAAAAGTTTGGAGGTGGATGACTTACCTATAATAGTTCCATCTAGTGATCAAACACAATAAGTGAGAAGATAATAAGGTAAAATTTTTACTTAATAGACTCCTAGTTCACACCCTCATCATGGTACTAGACGCACAACCCTAACTTCATAGTAGACTCCTAGTTCACATCCTCATCATGGTATTAGATGCATAACCACAATTTCATAGATTCCCAAACCATCCTTACACAAGATAAATAGATCTTATACCTATTTGGTTGGCTTATCTAAAATCTTAGGCATATCTATGTTCTTAATGGTTCACCTCACCAAAGACTCATCTAGGAAGTGTACTATGCAAAGACATCAAGAAACTTATACATTCCAAAGACTCTAGCTACATTATAGTTACACTTATATTAGACAAACATGTAGATAAATGTGGAGAACCACATAAAGTTTTAAATTCATTTTTGCATCATAAAGCCCACAAATAAGAAGTTAGGGATTTACATAATCCATTAGCATGGATTTCATGATTAGGTTTTCACCAGTATGACATTGTGCTCATCTTAATTGATAATTTTTCAAAGTTATATATCATGGTTTCTTAAAAGAAGGACATTGATGTAGCTAGCATTAAACAATATTCCCTCAACCATGTATATTTTCACTTTGGACTCCCCACATCCATCATCTTTGATTAAGATTTATGATTAATGAGTCACTTTTGGAAAATAATGTGTAACTATATGGGTATCCATTTGAATCAGTCAATTATGTTTCATCAATGAATAAATAAATGAAGAGAAAAATTTAACCACACACTTGTTCATCTCCACAAATGTATTTCATTGTTTGTGTATTTTCACATGGGATGAAAAATTATTATACATCCAATATGCCTATAATAGATCACTTCATATCTCTACAAGGTATAGCCCATTCTATACATTTTTTGGGTTATAGCCTTTGATGCCCCTAGACATATCCTACCATGTTCCAATCAAAAATATTTTATGCACATAGGACAGAAAAGTTGACAAAGTTAAAATATTACACCACTTAGAATCTATTCATCAGAATTTTTAGTTTATTCTCTCTACTCCCAAGAGAATTACAAGGAGAACCATGATGTGCATTGGACACCTCATACATTTTGATTTGGCCATAAGGTTTAGATGCATCTTTAGAAATAATTCTTCAATGTTCCACATTAGAATATCAAGCCTTTATGGTATGGTACTTGCACCATTCTCCATGAAACTAGTGGATATACATTGATTCTTGATCTACCTCTATACTTGGGCATGTACCTAGTATTTAGTGTGGATATCCTTAAGCCTTACTTACCTCCACTTCTTGTGTAAAAAGTGACACAACATCCTTCTTGAGAAATAAGTGATAAGTATTAAATTATTGAAGTGATAAACACATACACTCACCATGGCACACATAAAAATTTTAGTGTGGTCAAAGCTAGGTAATATACAGATAAATAAAATTTTGATTAAAATAAAGTTTAATCTATAAAATATTGAGTTAAATACTAGGACTTGCGAGGCATCATTCACTAAGATTTATTGGAAACGACAACACCTAATAATTTTCCTATCTAAGGTAAGGTTATAAAAAAAGGACAATAAATCTTAACATTCATAATACCATAAGATATTTCCAAGCCATACAAATTATTATTATATATTATTTTTTAAAATAAACATTATCTTTTTTTGTATTTTGTGGTTGAAGGCTTGTTGAATCGTAGATATCATCTTAAGGTGACTTAGTCAAAATGAATAGAATTCCAAAAAAATATTAAAATATAACATTATTATTTATATTTATTAATAATAAACTATTAATAATGGATAAAAATATAGAAATGACCACCCAACTTATTAAAAAATAAATAAAGATACATTCTTGAATTATTTTATGGTGTTGTAAATAATTTGTATGACTTTTTCATCCTTCTAACACCTTGTTCTTTATTAATAAGATATATGAAATGGCTAATACTTTATAAGTTTTGGTAGAATTTTATAATTTTGTCAAGGATAATAACCATAGTCTTATAGAGAAAGATAATTCAATAAAAAGAAAAAAACTCTTAAGATTTACCATAGTCATTTAAGAAGGAAACATTAGCTATGAGATCATTCGCTTTATTAGTTGTACTTGTAACTATGTTTTGTCATATCATTTTTTAGTATTTTGATTCAATGAGTATGTGCCAAACATTTTACACTATTGTAACATTGGACATAAAAAAATTTGTTATCAAGGATGCACAACACAACAACTATTGACCAACATAAAAAAATACAAACTCGACAAACGAGGACTTGAATATACCCATGTCAAGAACAACATTCTTCATGCCTCTAGAATAATAACATGTCTTTAAAATATCAACACATTTGTATACAACTAACAACTTTGATATGTTTCATAACAAACAAATTCTAAAATTGTTAAACATTATAATTATAATATACATAGCAATAGAGAAAATATCAAGTCACACCTAACCACAACAACACTCAATCAGAATCAATAGTACTACTATAAAAATGACAAATTACTATGTTGACATCCAATATATAGTTTAAATTAATATTATTTAATGGCATGGTTGAATAAATAATTCATACTATCTACAATCCAAATTCAAAACCACTTGCCTTACCCATGTATGTGGTTGTTGCCTCCAAAAAATAATCTAGTCCCACATAAGATGTTAAGAATATGAAACATCTGTTAATTCCACATGTTATAAGGTGTAATCATCACTAAATTTCCATAAAAGTGGCATGGTTTATAACCATACACAAAGCACAAGGAATGACTCTCAATAAGGCATTTTCTGATATTGGAAACACTGATTGTTAGGACTTGACCTTCAATGTAGTATCAAGAGTGTGTTTGTTTTATTACATACGTATCTTCCATACATTTTCATTTTACTGTTATGCAAGAACACTCTTAAATATTTACAACTCATAAAATAAGAAGAAACAAGACTTGGTACAAAACTTCTACCATAACATTTACAACAAATGTAAACTCTCTCAACACCTTCAATAAAAAAATGTAAACATTTTACTTTTTCATAACTATTATTCCACCACTTAAAACTCACTTACATTTAAAAAATCAACATTTCCCAAAAAAAATCCTCCTCGCATTACTTGTACGTTATTAGGAAACTGCTAGTCTTTATATTACTTAAATAATCATCGATGGTTGCATGCCATGACATTTGATAACATTGAACACAACTAAGCTGAATAGTACACATGTACACTAGTTTAAATGATAATTATATCTAAATTATAAATTATTAAATTATAAAATTTAGTATAATATATATATGGTTAATTTTACAAAATTCAAAACTTATTGTTAATTAGGGAAAAATTTGTGTTTTGATTGGATTTGAGTGAACTATAAGTGATTGAGATATGGAATGACTAATTTTATAAGCACCTGGTAGGTAAGTAATAATAATATATTTTTAATCAAATTAATGGATTTCACCCAAAAACCACACCAATAAATGCATAATATTTAAGTAAGTTTGCAATTAATTTGTAAATACAATTAATCTAGTTAGTTAATTTTAAATTTAGTAGTGGGGAAAACACATAGGGTTTAAAGGTGCATCTTGAATAGATCATAGTCATATTACAACCATATGAGTTGGAAATTCACCAAAAATTGAATGTGACCTCACAAATAAATCTAAATGTGGGTGAGCTAACTCTACAAAACCTAGAGGCACTTAATACAAGGTGTACAAAACATTGTGGGCACTCTTGATGGATTTATATGGCTTTGAAAAGCTTGAAGATGGGATCACTTGGATTTGATTTCTTGTTCATTTCTCTAATGTACACATTAATCCCCCTATCACTTGGAAAATATATTTTCTTCTCCTTTCCCTATATAATGGTAGTAATGTCTAAATTTTAAAAAAATAAAAGTGAGCTTGAAGACCCTAAACTAATGGTAATCAAGGATAAAGCATTTTATAACTATGAGATCTCCAAGAGGTAGAAACCCCTCGCTAAAAATATGTAGTAATTATATAAATAGAAATAACCATAAAGATAAATAAAACCCTAGGTCGCACCAAAAATGATCCATGAGAAAGTTTAGGTTTAGAAATGACCATTACTCTAATGATTGATTGATCTCTCTAGAATATTTGTGAGTACTTATTATTAAATAATGTAATGAGATTTAACTAAAATTAGTCAAGGTCTAAACTAATAACCTCCATAATTATTGTAACCATTTAGTTTTAACCAATTTTGGATTACATAATTAAGATTGATGCACTGATCAAATCATCAACTGTTTTCACAAACATCTCTTCATTTACTAAAAGTGGTATCAGATCCACCACTTGAGGAAGCCATAATGGTATGAGTGATTCACCATTTGAGTAAATCCTGATTCACACAAGAGAAAAGGAAATCAAAGGTGTGGAGAAGAAGAATATGAAATTATCTACCTTCATAGAGAGAAGGATGCAATCCTATGGAAGCAAAAATAGATAGTCCATCAAAGTTGTAGAACTCACAGAAAGGGGAAGAGATTTCACCTTAAATTGAACACTCAGTCCCATCCCATTGAAAAATGAAAGCACAAACACTCAATCTAGTTCTAGTTGGCATCCATATATGTATTTTTTTCATGAAGGGCATGAATCAATCACAAAAAGAACAAAGGATTTTTTGAATAGGCATGATAGGGCATTCACATGGGGATAAATCTAATCCTATCACTATCTAATTCTATCACAAGAGTCATGAGAGTGTTGAAATATGTCATGGAGGTATCATGGATTTCGGAGGGATGTCCATTCCTACTCGCCAAAAAATCACATGGAGGTTTTAGTAAACTCATGATAAATACACAATGGGATCAAAATCTAGTCAAAAATGCAACCACAGAAGGGCATGCAAAAATAGGTGGAAAATCATGGAGTAGATCCAGTAAGCAGTGTGAAAATTATGGAAAATCATGGAAGATCCAATAATTTTCAATCAATTTTTTTTAATTAAAAATTCTAGATGGTTGACATATTCAAATTGGTGTCAAATATTTATATTAAATTTTAAAATTAGAAAAATCAAACTATTTCAATTTGTCAAAAAATATTTATTGGTTACAAATTATTTTTCAGAGTAAAAAATGGCTAATATCCAGAACCTTGTCCTTCTTGAGGCCCAAAAATTAATTGGGAAGAATTATAATGTATGGAGTCATAAAATATTAATGATTATGAAATTTTATGATTGTGATAAGATAATACTTGGCATAGAACATTGACTGGCAACAAATTTTGATGATTATGACAAACCTCATAAATAAGCCCTTCTTTTGTTGAAATATTCTATGTCAGATGACATGATTTTGGAGGCCCAAAATGTTATACAAGCAATTTCACTATGGACCAATCTCAAGAACAAGTACCAAAATTCAAAAAATATTCAAATACTTTATTTGAAAAATCTATTGTTTTACATAAAATGTCATAAGGTGGGTCTTTATCAAAGCATTTATTATGGATGAAATATCTCTATGACCAATTATCATCCATCAATAAAAAGGTGGATGATGATGATATGGTGGATCTTGTTCTAAATAGCCTGACACTTTTGTATGAATCATTCATGTAAGCTTTGTACCTGATGATAGAGAGTAACCATATGACTTTTTATCAGGTGAGTTCATATTTACTACAAAAGGAATATAGGCAAACATACTTTAATGAGCCTAGTTCTAGCCAATCATAATGTGCATTTACTACACAATCCAAAGGGAAATGGAAAATACATTCAGATACATCTTCATCTTCCTTAAAATTCAAGGTAAAAATGTTATTATTGTCAAAAACATTTCATAGTGAGAAGGAATGCAGAAAATGATAATATGATCTAACACATAACAAGAAGGCAAAAGGGCATGCAAATGTGGTAGAAGTTTAAGCTAAATCTGAGGAAGAATATGATCTCATGGCATCATGTTCTGATGAGAGGACTACCAGTGATTATTTTTTTTATTCTAGTGCATCACAACATTTTACATGTCAAAAAGACTAGTATGTTAATTTCACTATAAAAGAATGTTTTTCAAATTCAGTTTTCTTGGGTGATGGTAAATCGTATGTTGTAGAAGGGATAGGAGATATATGCATTGTATTGAATAATTATACAAATTTCATAGTCAATAATTTTAGTTATGTACCTAATATGAACAAAAAAATTCTATCAATCAGTCAGTTAAGTGAAAACCCTCACATTATAGTCAGTTTCTCAGGAAAGAAATGCATTATGTCTGATATCAAAAATGATGAAGTCATAGTCCAAAATGGATTGTATATACTTGTTGATCCTATCACTATCATTTTTAATTCATTAATTATGAAGGATAATATTAGTGTTGTATGGCATGAGAGATTTAGACATCTCAATCTTCAATATTTAGCCAAACTCCAAAAATCAAATATGGTTCTTGAATTACCTACTATCCAAGTCAAATAGGATATATGTGTAGGTTGTTTACCTAAAAAATAGAAGCAAAAACCTTTTCCCACTAAAGGTGCCTAGAGAGAAAAGGGGCTCCTTGATCTTGTTCATGTAGATCTATGCGAGACATCTTGAAAGTCATCTACCATTCTTGGTGCAAGGTATTTTTTATTGTTTATAGATGATGTTTTTAGAAAAATGTGGGTCTAATCTAGCATCAAACTAGAGGTAACACATTTTCATGTATTTGGTTCTATTACATATGCTCTCATTCCTAAGAAACAAATAAGTAAACTAGATTCTAAATGTGTAAGATATTTATTTGCTAGTTATAGTAATCAATCCAAGGTATATAGAAAAATAGATGTGTCTACTAACAAGATCATCATTAGCCAAGATGTTGATGTAAAATAAACATAATCATTTTTTTTTTTGTAATCAACAAGTTGTATTTGATAATTCAGTGGTTTCTAGTACTATACTTCCTCTGAAAGATCAGGAACCACATGTTTTAGAGATACCCTCATAGTTTTCAATGCATCAATCTATAACTAGCACTCTGTTAGTCTATCAGAGTCATTGACCTAAGTCAACCACTCCTCCATTTGATGATTAGTAGGTACATGATTCATTGGTACAAAAGAGACCTAAGTGGTATTACACCACTCTACATGATGTACAAGAGCGTGATCTTCCTCAATCTCATACTTGATCTTAACAGCCAGGAAAATCAATTTTGGATTCAAATGATGATGAAGAGCCTATGTATTTTTCTCTTGCTTCTAATATTTTTGGTATTTTAGAGCCCCAACAATATTTTGATGCATGAGGCAAACCTAAATAGGAAAAGGTGATGCAATCAAAATATGATGACTTGATGAGAACCAATACCTAGACATTGGTGGATTTACCTTCAAGTAAGCAACCCATTGGCTACAAATGGGTATACAAAGTCAAATGAAAAGTTGATGGTACTTTATACAAGTATAAGGACCATCTTTTTGTAAAATTTTTTTCATAATAGGAGGGAGTAGACTACGAGGAGACTTTTGCTCCTATTATAAGAATGGTCACATTTTGGCTACTTCTTTCTATCACATCTCATTTTGGTTGGAAATTATTGCAAATGGATGTTAAAAGTGTTTTACTTAATGGTGATTTGGATGAATAAGTATACATGGTGTAGCCTAAAGGTTTTTAGAAACCTGGGCAGGATCATTTAGTTTGTAAATTGGTGAAGTCTCTATATGGGCTTCATAAGGCTCCTCAAGCCTGGTACATCAAGATTGATTAGCATATATGAAAATTTGGATTAAAATGGCATCCATCTGATCCAAAACTCTATATCAAAAGCACTGATGATGACATTGTGATACTCATTGTGTATGTTGATGACCTTGTCATCATAGGTAGTTGAGACATAATGATTTAGAAAGTCAAATCAGATTTGTGCATCTCTTTTGATATGATTGATTTAGGCCTCCTACACTATTATTTAGATGTAGAATTTTGATAACATGAATATTCAATTTTCATTGCTTAGGTCCAGTATGCCAATACTCATTTTGAAGAAGTTTGGAATGATGGATTGTAATTCTACTTCTATACCTATAGAGGTAAGGCTGAAATTATCATCTCATGATGATTAATCACTAGTCAATGAATCATTATATAGGCAGTTGGTGGGAATCTTGATATATATTACCACCACTTGACTATATTTATGTTTTGTTGTTATCTAATTTTCTCAATTTTTGTCTCAATCGAAGCTAGTACACTGGATAATAATAAAACATGTTTTCCAATATTTCAAAGGAACTCTTGACTTTGGCATTCTCTATCAGATGATAACAATTTTTAGATTGATTGGTAATACAGAATCTAATTGGGGAGGATTAGTTGATACTAATAAATCTACCATTGGGTATATGTTTTCTTTTGGTTTAGGAGTTGTTTCATGGTAGAGCAAGATTTAACATACTGTTGCTCTCTCTTCCACTAAAATAGAATACAAATCAGTAGTTAGTGTCAGTTGTGAATTAGTTTGGCTACATCAAATTCTTGTTAATTTGTAACTTCCTTCATATGCACCTACTCCACTATTTTATGATAATCAAAGTGTATTGAAAGTAGTAAAGAATCATGTTTTCCATGCTTACACCAAACACATTGAGATACATCATCATTACATTTCACATTTGGTTGATTATAATGATGTTTCTATTCACTTATATGCTTCTACAGAGCATCCTGTAGATCTAATGACTAAACCTCTTGGTTCTATTCTTTTTGTGGAGTTTCAAGATAAACTTGGAGTTATCTCTAGTTTAGTCATTAAGAGGGGGTGTTAAATAATGTAATGAGACTTAACTAAACTTAGTTAAGGTCTAAACTGATAAATTTCATAACTACTATAACCATTTTCTTGTAACAAATTTTGGACTCCATAAATAATATTGATGGATTGATCAAATCATCAAGTGATTTCATAACCATATCTTCATTTGCTAACACTTATCATTATTCCTATGAATGTTGTAGTGAATCTTCTATTAAAAGTTCTAGTGAATTTCATAAACCTAAAGCTTTAGTCAAAATAATCTACAATGCTTGCATGTATTTATAAGTAATTAAACACAAATTAGAACCCTATTGGCAAGTGAAATAGATATCAAATAAATAAAAAAATAAAAAAAAGACATGACAAAGGCATAAGTACACCTAACTTGATAGAGACTAAAAAGAAGGTAAACGGATGTCAGGGATACTCTACATCGACATGAGAGAATTAAGGTAACTCTAACACATTTGATGAATTAAAAAATATATAAAAAAACTAGAAAATAAAAGAAGAAAAGAGAACATAATTAAACTTAAAAATTACTTGTAAAAACTTAATTTGAACTAATAATTGACAAATAAATAAACATACAAGAAAATATGTAATAAAAATATTTCATCATGAAATTCTTTTGTTTTGGCAAGAAGACATGCTAAAACATTCAAATATTTATTTGGTTTGCCCTAATAATGCACAGTAAGAATAGTTTCAATTTAGCATACAATAATGAATATAAAGCCGTCCTCTATAGAAATGGTGAAGGAGATGGAAATTATAATCAAGATATGAGTTGTGGGGCATAAAAATATTCTAAACTAAAACTTGGGAAAGGGAGAAACATCATCACACTGAAATACGTAGCATCTTTTAATTTTCCACCATAAACATTCACATCATGGTCTATTCTATTGACTATCCTCCATGTGAACTATCCTCCATAAACAACTTGTGATGATAACAATGTCATAAAACTATTTATAAAACAAAACAACAAATCACTCCAAATTCATACGTTTTGAGTTAGTTATAAGGTTGGGTTGCATTTTTAGAAGGAATTATTTAATGTTTCACAATAGAAAATCAAGTCTTTATGTTATGAGCCTTGCCTCAACATTCAATGTGGTGCTCTTCAAACTTTATGTAATGAAATTACTTAGATATTCATACAGAATGATTTTATATAATTGGTGAAAACATATTCATTCTTAATTTGCCTCCATATTTGGGCATGCACTCAACATTCAATTTGGAGCTACTTAAACCTTATGTAATGAAATTACTTAGATATTCATACAGAATGATTTTATATTACGTAGAATAAGAAAATATGAGATATTACATAGTGATAATTGATAGTAGAATAGAATATTGGATAATATAGCAAAGTCACTTCGAGGGGGAAACCTCCACAATAATGCACTAATCGCAAAATACTTAACAAGATGATTAAATTCTAACCACTACCTCCTATATATAGTCTACTTATCCAAGGTTATTCCATAGGTTGAACTATCTAAGAACATAGAGAAATGTAACAAGTAAATAAAAGAGGTATGTAAGCCACAAGTCAGCCACACATATCCCTAGACACACCAATGATTAAGGGCATAACAATCCCTTCCCCTTCAAAATAACATTGTCCTCAACATTATGGTAACTCTAGATGTTGTTTCACAAATGCTTCATCCTCCCAAGTGGCATCTTCACATGGCAGATTCTTCCATTTGATCAAGTATTTTGTAATTACTCTAGAATGTAGTTGTTTAGTGTGCCTTTGAAGGATAGCCTCAGGATCAACAATAACTCTACCTTCCTCATCCAATTCTAATAATTCTATTTGAATGGTAACTTTGTGTCTAATGACTTTCTTCAGGCATGATACATGAAATACTGGATGTATGTGAGTGGATGAAGGAAAAGCTAACTTGTAGGCCACATTGCCAATTTTTTGTAAGATCTAATTAGGCCCATAATAATTAGGAGACAACTTGTTATCCTTTTTTTATTACTTCAATGACATTGGTTTATATGGCTGTAAGCAAACCAAGACCCAATCACCAATGTCAAAATGCCTCTCACTTCTATGTTAATCTACTTGTTGCTTCATGTGATTCTAGGCCATAGCTAAATTTTCACGCAAACTTGCAAGGACCTCTTATTGATGGTGAATATATTCTTCAACTGCACAAACCTTATGATGGACCTTCAAGGTTGAAGTGATGGATGAAGGGTGGTATACATATAGTGCCACAAAAGGATACATTTTGGAAGAAATATGAATAGAAGTATTATACCACCATTTAGCAAGTGGTAGCCAATGAACCCATTTATCTTATTTATCAAAAACAAAACAATGAAGATATCATTCCAAACATTTATTGACTACTTCAATTATTCCATCAGATTAAGGATGACAGGATGAACTATGAGCCAATTGGGTGCCTAAACATGTAAATAACTCAGGATAAAAATTACTAGTAAAAATGGGACCTCTATCACTGACAATGATCTTAGGGGTCCCATGCAATTTCTAAACTATATTGAGAAAAGTAGAAGCTAATATACTAACAACAAATGGTTGGGATAATGAACAAAAATGAGCATACTTACTGTGATGATCTACAACAACCATGATAACATTTTGACCATCAAATCTTGGTAACCTTGTAATGAAATACATATATACCTCTTCCCCATGCTTGCTAGGGATAGATAAAGGTTGTAAAAGACGTAGTGTTTTGATGGTTTCACCTTTGTTTTGTTGACAGATCATACAATCAGCCAAGTATTTTTGGACATCCCCCTTGAGACCTTCCCAAGAAAATCCTACTTGATTCTGTGATAGGTTTTCAAAAACCTTGAATGACCCCCAATTGGAGTTGCATGAAGTTTTTGAAGGATTTTTTGTTTAAGAAGAGAATTCTTAGATAGGTAAAATCTATTTTTATACCATAATACATTACCTTTCCATGTGAATTTTTCAAATCCACCTAAACCTTGTTGAATATTTTGAATCAAATCACGAGTAGTAGTATTATCACGTTCCCATTCTGATCATGCTTTCTCTAGCCAATCTGCCTACAAAATGGTTGTGGCACATAGCAATGCCTCAATTGATTCATATTTTCTAGATAGTGCATCTGCCACCACATTGTCCTTGCCTTTTTTGTAGACTATTTCAAAATCATCGCCTAACATCTTAGTGACCCATTTCTATTTTTTTCAAATGACAACCTTTGTTCTAAAAAATATTTAAGACTATCATGATTAGTTTCTACCTGAAAGTGATGACCCATCAAATAAGGTCTCTATTATTTGACTACATGCAAAATATCCATCATTTCCTTCTCATACATGGGCTTGTGCTGATTTTTACCCTTGAGTTGATGACTTTCAAATTCTAGTGGTCTGCCTTTTTACATGAGTACATAACCCATACCATACCCAAATGTCTCACATTTAACCAAAAAAGTCTTAGAAAAATCAGGAGTGGCCAATACTAGAGTAGTGCATACAACCAATTTCAATTGTTCAATGCTTGAGTAGCTACATCAATCCGCTAAAAGGAATCTTTCTTTAACAAAGAGGTAAGTGGGGCTACAATACTACCATAATTTTTGACAAATTTGTGATAGTAACTAGTAAGCCCCAAAAATCCTTAAAGTTGCTTGAGTGTCTTATAAATTGCCTAGTCCACCATTATTTGGATTTTTTTAGGATCCACTTTCACTCCTTCATAAGACATAAAATGACCCAAATATTCAACCTCACCATCCCTAAAAGTACATTTGGAAGGTTTGGCATATAATTAATTTTGGTCCAAAAAGGAGAGTACCTATTTCTCATGTTGTAAATGGTCTACCCAATTTTTACTATAAATGAGGATATCATCAAATAATACCAAAAAAAATTTCCTCAAAAATGGCTTAAAAATAGTATTCATCAAACTCTAAAAAGTAGATGGTGCATTTGCTAGGCCAAAAGGCATAACCAAAAACTCATAATGGCCCTCATGAGTCCTGAAAGTGGTTTTGTGTATGTCTTCATCATGGATCTTGATTTGATGATACATAGAACATAGATCTAACTTGGTAAAATAAAGAGCACCATTCAATTCATCTAGCAAATCATTAATACCATGAATTGGAAACTTATCTTTGATAGTGTACTTGTTGAGTTCTCTATAGTTAGGGTGCATCCTCCAAATGCCATCTTTATTTCTCACCATGACAACTGGTGAAGAGTATTCACTTTAGCTATGGTGAATAATTATTACATCTAACATCTTTTGTATCATCTTTTTAATTTCACTTTTTTGGGCATAAACATACCTATATGGCCTGATGTTGGGTGGTGTACTTCCAAGAATAAGTGTGATAACATGATCATATGTGTGGCTAGGTGGAATTCCTTTTGCATTGTCTCCAACAACAATATAATGAGCATCAATTATTTGTTATAGATCAAGAGGTGGAGATCACTGAGTTGCTTGTACTTCCATAGAAAACAAGCAAGCTACAAATCCTTTGACACCCTTACAGAGAATCTTTATCATTTGATGGGAGCTAACAAGTTGGGGAGATTTAGCCTTTAATCCTCTTAGCTCAAATGTCCTTTCTTCAGAATGAAAATTCATGAATAATTCTTGAAAATTCATCTCAATAGTGCCCAAAGTGGTGAGCCACTAGACTTCTAGAACAATATCAGCTCCACCCATCAAAATAGAAAACATAGGAGAATCCAATAACTAATCTCCTATGGCCAACTTAATACTATGAAATTTTCTTGAATATCTAACAATACCACCATCTACAATCATAACTTAAAATTTTGGAGCTAGATAAATTAAATAGTTCAAATGAGCAGCCAACTTACTATGGATGAAGTTGTGTTACTCCCAGAATCAATCAAGATAGTGACCAATTTCTTAAGGAAACCCATCACATTAAGAGTTTGGGGAATGCTAATATCTGATAGGGCATGACATGAAATAGTAGGTTGAGAGTCTTCAGATTCTTCCTCAGGAACTTTTGCATCCACATCACGTACTTCTATATCATCTTCATCATCATTGGCACCTTCAATGTAAAATAGCTTATTTTCAGCAAAATGATGGTCTTTGCTCCATTTTATATCAAAACTATAACACAACCCTTTGGCTCACTTATCCTTAATTTGCCATTGTGTTAATCTAGTGGGTTATGGAAATGATGGTGCTAGAAATTTACAATCATGACCAGTAGTGAAATTTTTCTTTTTGACCATCTCTTTTTCTTCTATAATGTGTTCCTTAGGGATAGATTCTAATACAGATGTTGGGTTAAAGATTCAAACTTCATATTGGATTCTATCTTTTAGGCCACCCAAAAATACATCCATCAAATTTCTCTTAGTGAGATCTTCCACCTGTAAAGAGAGATTCTAAAATTGATGAATATAATCCTTCACAGTTCTTGTTTGCCATAGCTTGGCTAATTCATTGAAATAGTTCTCAAAGACATTATTCTAATAATGAGTTGTCAACTCCTCAGTAAAAATATTCCATGTAATAGGAGCACCATTCTTTTTTAAGCACATAACCAGTGATACTAAATGAATTGTTCAAGTTCCATATATAGGGACACCACCATCACCTTCTGAGAACTAGGGGTTTGATGCATCAAATAAATTCTCAATATGGGTAATCCAAGTGAGAGGATCCTTACCATCAAACTTACGCATGTCCACTTTTGGTAACATCAGTTTCATAATAGCATGGGAGTTGTTGAGAGGAGGATTTGAATGCTAAAGTGGAGGGTTGTTGGGATAAAATTGAGATGTGAGGGTAGCCAATTGCATAGTGATATGTTGTAATTCACTATGAACCCCATTAATCTCTCCATGCACCCCTAAAACATTAGCTTGGATTACAACAAAGTCATCATGCCTCACCAAGTTTGTTATGTCTTCTTGAAGCTGAGAAATTGTCGGATCTGAAGTTCCAGATTCCATGTCATCGATAGGAGTCTTAGGAGTTTTTGGTGCCTCTTTTCTTCCCCAAGTTGAAGGACCTACAATAAACAAACCCTAGGAGGGTTTTGACCTTGAAAAAAAGTGTACCTAAAAATGGTACCATTGTGATCACCTTGTCAAGATGAATCCAATGATTACTTTTGCACACTAGAGTAAAATTTTTGGTAGCAAAAAAGTGTACCGATAGAATATACCATTACAATCATCTTGTCGAGACCAATCCAATGACTGTAAGTGTGCAATGGAAAAAAATTTAGACTTTTTTTGAAATATTTTTTTCCAAAAAAATGTTTCGAGCAATACTGCATTGATGAAAAAAAATAATTCTTCTCAAATTACAAGTTATGTTTTTTTGCTTTCACTGCTCCTATAAGCCACACCTCACCAGATCCAAAAAAAAATGTCACAAGGAACTTTCCCAAATTGAAGCTTTGATACCACTTATAATGAAATTATTTAGATATTCACACAAAATGATTTTATATTGTATAGAATAAGAAAATATGAGAGATTACATAGTGATAATTGATAGTAAAATAGAATACTAGATAATATAGCAAAGCCACTTCAATGGGGCAACCTCCACAACAATGCACTAATAGCAAAATACTTAACATGATGATTAAATACTAACCACTATCTCCTATATATAGTCTACTTAGCCAAGTTTATTCTATAGGTTGACCTATCTAAGAACATAGATACATGTAACAAGTAAATAAAATAGGTATGTAAGCCACAAGTTGGCCACACATATCCCTAGACACACCAATGGTTAAGGGCATAACACCTTACTTCCCTCCACTTCTTGAGCATGAAGTGTCACAACATTCTTCTTGAGAAATAAGTGATAAATATTAAATTCTTGAAACGAGAAATACATGAACTCACAATGACACATATCAAATTTTTAGAGTGATCAAAACCAAGTGATATGTAAATAAATAGAATATCGAGTAAAATAAATTTTAATATATATAATATTAAGTAAAATACTAGAACCTACAATGTATCATTCACTAAGAATTATTAGAACGGACACCACCTAACAATGTCCCTATCTAAAGTAAATTTATCAAACAAAAGGACAATAAATCTTAACATTCATGATATCATAATATTTTTCCAAGCCTTCAAAATTATTATTATTATTTTTAAATAAACATTATTTTTTTATATTCTATAATTGAAATCTTATTGAATTATAAATATCATCTTAAAGTAACTTAATCACAATAAATAAATTTTCAAAAAAAATATAAAAACATAAACATTATTATTTGTATTGATTAATTAATAATAAACTATTAAATATGGATAAAAATATAGCAATGACCACCCAACTAAAAAAGTAGGAGGAAAGATACATGCTTGAATTATTTTAGGGTGTCAAAAATAATATTTATGAGTTTCTCATCCTTACAAAACCTTGCTCTTTATTAATAAGTGCTATAAAATGGTTAATACTTGTTAAGTTTTGGTAGTATTTCCTATGTTTGGCAAAGATAATAACCATAATTTTATATAAAAAATAATTTAATAAAAAAATTATTTTTAATATTGATCATTAGTTATTTAAGAAGGAAATATTAGTCATGAGATCTTTTTTTTTATTAGTTACACTTGTAATTATGTTTTATTATATTATTTTTTTATTATTTTGATTCAACGAATATGTGTCAAATATTTGACACAGTTGTAATATTAGACATCATTTTTTGTTGGCAAGGATGCACAACACAATAACTATTATTTAGATTATTTTGACCAACATAAAAAATGCAGACCCAACAAAAAAAGACTTTAATATATTCATGTATAAAAAAACATTCTTTATGTCTCTATAAGAAAAACATGCCTTTAAAATATCAACACATTTCTATGCAACTAATAACTTGGTTACATTGCATAACAAGTAGATGTTAAAATTGTTAAACATTCCAATTACAATATGTGAAGTATAACATAGAAAACATCAAGTCACATAACAATGACACTCAACTAGAATCAATAATGCTACTATGTAAAGGACAAATTACTATCTTGACATCTAATTTGTGGGTTAAAATAATATTAGTTAATGGGATGGTGGGAGGGATTGTTTACATTATCTACAATCCATATTCAAAACCACAAACCTTACCTATACATGTGGTTGTTATCTTTAAAAAATAATCTGGTCTCCCATGGGATGTTAAGAATCCAAAATATCTACCAATGCCACCTGTTATAAGGAGTAATAGTCATTAGATGCCCCTAAAAATGGTATGAGTTATAACCATGCATAAAGCACAAGAAATGACTCTCAATAAGGCACTGATTGATATTGGAAATATCAATCTTCAAGGTCTAACCTTTAATGCACTATCGAGAGTGTGTTCTTTGTATGACATGCATATATCCATTACTTTCCTTTGACCACTATGCAATAACATTCTTTAATATATATAACTCATAAAATAAGAAGAAATAAGATTTGGTACAAAACTTCTACCACAATATTTACAACAAATATAAAATCTATCAACAGCCCCAGTAAAAAATAATTACACGGTTTCTTTTTTTATAACTACTCTTCCACCACTCAACACTCATTTGCATTTAAAAAGGAAACTATTTCCAAAAAAAAGTACTCCTCCTCGCATAACTTACACCTATAGAGAAACTACTAGTCTTTATATTACTTAACGAAACATCAGTGGTTGCATGCCACGGTATTTGATAACAACACACAATTGAGCTGAGCATTACACATGTACACCAATTTAAATGACAATTGTATTTAAATTATAGATTATTACAGTATAAAATTTATAATATATCAGATCAATCTCTCTTTTTAAATAATTAATTTACAAAAGAAAATTGAAAACTTAATTGTTAATGAGGGAAAAAATTGTATTTCAATTGGGTCTGAGTGAACTAAGTAATTAAAATATGGAATGACTAATTGTATAAGCACCTGGTAGGAAAGGACTATTAATATATTTTTTAATGTAATAAATGGATTTCACTAAAGAACCACACCAATAATTACATAATAGTTAAGTAAGCATGCAAGTAATTTTTAAATGTATTAAATTTAGTTAATTAGTTTTAAATTTATTAGTGCAGAGGGTTTCAAGTTGTATTTTGAATAGATCATAATCAGATTTAAATTATTTAAATTGAAAATGCATCCAGAATTAAATGCAACTTCACAAGGAAATATAAATGTGGAAAATATAACTTTACAAATCCTGGGGCATTTGATATAAGTACAAAGCATTATAAGCACTCTTGATGGATTCATAGAGGCTCTAAAAAGGTTGAAGACAATGATTGCTTGGCTCTGATCTCTTGTTACCTCACTCTAATCTACACAATAAACTCCTATCATTTGGAAAATAGATTTTCTTCTTCTTTCTCTACAATGGTAGAGGTATCTAAAACTTAAAGAAAAAAATTGAGCTTTAGGACTCTATGTTGATGGTAAGCAAGGCTATAACATTTTCTAATAGACATCAAACAAATGAAAAATAAAAAAAACGTGACAAAGGATGCATGTGCACCTTAAATTGATGGAAATTAAAATAATGCAAATAGGTTTTAAACAGACATGAGAACATTGAAGACGCTCCAAACTCATGGCTAAAGAATATATATATAATTGTGTTCCCTCTTCTTTTATTTCTTTGCTTCGTTATATATATATATATATATATATATATATATATATAATGAAGCAAAGAAATAAAAGAAGAGGGAACACAATTAAATCTAACTCAATAAAAATTTAATTATAATTAATAACTAACAAATAAATAAACATACTTAAAATATATATAATTTAACAACTCAGATCATTTTTAAACGTACAAATATAAATAATAAAAAATTAATTTACAATAAAAATGATTACACGTACATTTAATTTTAAAATACATAAGTGAAAGTGATAAACAATATTTTGGTGATGACCGAGAAAATTACTCGCGTGGTAATATTGTTCCACTGTACTGACCACCAATGTTTGAACTTTTTCATTGAAGTAAAATATCTCATCACCCCAAATTATTGTTTTGGCACGAAGACGCGCAGAAAAATTGAAATATTTTTTTAGTTTGCCTTAATAATGCAGAGTAAGAATAGTTTCAATTGAACGTACTATAATGAATTAAATGTCATCTTCTGCAGAAATGGCGAAGGAGATGGAAATTATAATCAAGAGATGAGTTGTGGGCCATAAACGTATTCTAAACTAAAACTTGGGAAAGGGCGAAGAATCGTCACACTGAAATACGCAGCATCTTTGAATCCACAAACATGTATATTCTATGAGCATTCATATCATGGTCTATTCTGCTGACTGTCCTCCACAAACAAATTGTGATGATAACAATGCGATAAAATTCTTTACAATATTATTGCAACTGTAACTCACAAAACAAAATTAACATTCCGATGCTACATGTGAATGACAGGCCCACACGGTACACTATTAACATTGAAATACCTATATATCTATATCCCCATTGTCTTCCTCTTTCCCCTGTTTTTAAAAAAAACAATTTACAAGCAATTGCCCTCAAAGGTGGAATATACATGTTGATAATAAAAAAGAAAAACAATATATAACAATTGTAATGAAATGTACCTAAAATTTACTAATAATTCTTTTTAAAATAATTTATCATGTTTCTCTTCAAATTCAAAGAATTGAATAAGTTAAATTAGTTGATTATGCACATTTTAAATCTTTATTTTAAATACAAAATTCATATTTTACACCTTATCCAATATTTTCCATCTTATTCTCCTTCACATATTCACTCATCCCAACCAAACCAATAACTTTCTCAGCATCCTTTGAGTCATCCCCTGAGTTGTCAAGAAATTTGACTTGTTCTCGTTGACTCAGTGAACCAATCCCATAATTCTTTCAACCATTTCAAATGGGCTTCATCCTCGTAGGGGATGACTCAATACCAACTGTTGATTATTTAGATCATTTAATAAATCCTAATAATCCTCTACTGTTGGATGTTCCTCCAAAAAATTATAAATAAACTTAAAAACCATCATTTTCATCAAACCTAATTTATGCTAACGAAGTTATATTCAATTCACAAGCAAATCTAAGTGAATCAAAGCATATAAAAACTCCTTTTGTACCAAAATGTTGCTCATTCTCCTTTGCATTGGAAGAGTGAGCAACCACATTTTCAAAGAGCAAATTAAGTTTACATCGCAATGGAAAAATCTTGCACATTTAAAGTATAAGTTTGTGTTTTGTGTTTTCTTTGCTTGTTTCTCTATCTTACGTTGAATTTAGCTTAGATTAAGATTGCATTATTAATTGATTTATTAGCATTTCTGAATTTAGTTCACACTTTTTTGGCACGTCCGATGGGACATTCCATCGTCTTTTTCACCCTTTACTCATCATAATTGTATTTATAAACATTTTTCATTTGATTTTTTTATTTTTGCATTTGAATTTGTTTAATCTTGTCTTTATGAGTGTTGGTATAAGCTACAAGTCGTTCTCATACATTTTATACTCGGATGTGTATGCTTACTACATAGTTTAGTGAATTCAAAAACATCAATAGTGAAATTGTATCCTATAATAGTGAAATGATTTTTTGACTCATTTTGTAGTCTCTTTTTCCTTATTTTTTTACATCGTTAGCTTTATGTTCACCTTCTATTTCTGTCTATGTTTTAAATTTTTTATAATTTCTTACTACAAGAAAATAGCGAAATCAAAATACTTTTTAGTGAAATCATTATGTCTAACGGTGAAATCATCATTTCTAGCAATGAAATTAGTATTCTGAACAACAAAAAAATTCAATTTGTCACTCTATGTTTTTTGTTCTGTGTTTACAAGATTAACAATGAAATCATCATTTGTAATAGTGAAATCATCATTCTTGGTAGTAAAATCATAATTCTTGGCAGTAAAATCATCTTTTTTGGTAGCAAAGTTATTTTTGCAAATGGCAAATTCATCATTTTGACTAGTGAATTCACCTCTATGGACTGTGAAATCATCATATAGGGCAGTGAAATCATTCTATAAATGCGAAATTATTTGTTTTATGTTTTTGTATTCTGTCTTTTTTTATATTTATTTTATTACAGTTTCATTTTTTCTATCTTTCTACATAACTATGAATTTATCACAGAAAAGTAAATTTTTCTTTATTTTTATAGTTTTATTTATTCTATTGCAGGTTGCATTGCTTTAATCCTAAGTAAACATTCTAACCATTTGTTTACACAATGCTTGTTAAAGATAATCAACAAAAAATAGTTAAAAAATAATAATTTTTTTAACTAACACTTCCAATCTTATTTTCAAAGTTTTTATTAATTACATTGCATTTTATTTCGTTAATTTATTTGTAAATATAGAAATTGTATATGTTCTTCCCTTAGTGTCACATTAGTGATGATACTTAAGAATAAAAAATAACTCCATAATTTTGTGTTACTCAAGTAGTGTTCACATATGTTATTTTCTTAGTGTCATATTGAGAATGATATTCAAAAATCAGAAACAAACACTTACTTTTTATTTATTTTATTAAGAGGTTTTATTGATTGTGGATTTGACCACCATGCAATAGGCCAAACCTCATTTACTGATGGAGTATAAATTGAGATCCAGATATTTTAATTACTTAAGTGATTATGTGTTTTAATCACATCCTGACATGAGGGGCTTTCATGTTTCAATGCATAGGGTTTCAACATTTAATTTAAAATATGATATATTTGATTGTCAACACATTGAGACCCCTACAACTGTGTTATACACTTTGAAACAAGATTTAATAGTGTGCATCTATTTTATCTATTTTTTTCACAAATTTTTACCCTGGATAATCTTATTTAAACTTTAAGTCTATAAAAAAAAAAAATTATCATTCGAATTTAGTGCTTTGATTATCAATTAGTAATAAAAAATTACTTTCCAAATACCCTCAAAACTAGACTTGGTGAGTCATTAGAATGGTAGGATCCTCTATGATTAGTGTCTTATATATTAGACCCTAACTAAGAGTACAAACAAGTTAGTGATATCAGAAGGCTCAAAATTTATTCATAACTCTCATCCTAATTTTTCACCTAAGTTTATGTATGATTTCTTGAGTGTTTAGAATTAAAATTTATTTGTTGTTTCCTTGTGTTTACCATATGTTGCATTATCATTGATTGAAAACAAAGTCCTTTTGAATCTTAAAAGGTACCAAAAATTTTAAAGTCAAATTTATCTAAAAATTCAAAAGCATTTAGTTAGCAATCATATTTTTTAGTCACTTTGCTATTTTGTTTTACTAGAGTCTAGTTTTAAGTCTTTTTTATTTATTGAGTCAAGTTTTTTTCCTTAGTAAATGTCACTCATTGTAAGAGAAATGGCTATGTTTAAGAATCCCTTGATAAATTTGATCACAAATCCAAATCCAAATAATCATTGTCTTCACCTAAGATTTTATCCAACCAATTTTGATTCAAACACATATTTGAATCTACATCAAATCAATTGTCCAAAAAATATAAATCAAAGTTTCAATGTCATTGCAAACTCACCAATCAATCATCCAAAAAATCCAAATCTGAGTTTAAATATATATTCATCCTCATCCATCAATCAATCAAATCCAAACATGAAAATTCATTCATGTTTACCAATCAACCAACTCAACCCAAACATCAATAAATCAATTTCAAACTTGAATACTTATTCATGTTCATCAATAGATCAACATCCAAATTTTAATTTAAGGACAACATCAAATCAACTTTTTAACTTTGATAGTCAAAACTCTTTAAATTATTTTACAAGTTCCACCCCATCCATAAATTAAAAGACACCAATCATAAATCAAAATGCATTCACCAATCCATCTAGTTCCAACCTTAGCATCAATATAAATCAAACTTTTGATTCACCTTCACCACCAATTTCAAATCTATATTTGAACCAAAATCTATTTACAAATCAAATCCAAATATCTTTCATCTAAATCAACCTTTCAACTCCTACACCCTTCAAAACCAACATTTTCATATTCATCAAAATAAATCAGTTGGTTCTAAATTCAATCCATTCCCAAACTTGAACCAGACTTCATCAAATTCACATTTGTTCACAAACCCAACAGATTCAAGTCCATCAATATTCAAATCCATAAAATTTGAATACTTTCACCTTCAACATAAATATAACAAATCTATCCTTCCAAGATCAATCTACATCTCTAACCCACTTCATTACTAGGGAATCCCAAAACATTCTATATCAACATTACCATGCCACTAATGAACATATTTTACAAAATCAACCAAGTCTCTCCTCCATTACTTATAGCCTTGAATCTAACATCAATTATCACACTAGCAAATGAAATTCAATTCTAACATGTAATGAAATTACTTAGATGTTCATACAAAATAATTATATATCGCATAGAATAAGTAAATATGAGAGATCACACAATAATAATTGATAGTATAGGAGAATACTAGATAGTATAGTAAATCCACTTCAAGGGGGCAACCTCTAAAACAATGCGATAAGAGTAGAATACTTAATATGATAATCAAAGACTAACCAATACCTCTTATATATAGTTTAATTAATCATAGTTATTCTATAGACTAACCTAACTAAGAACATAAAGAAATATAACAAAAATATAAAAGAGGTATGTAAGCTACAAGTCGGTCACACATATCCCTAAACACGTCAAAGGTTAAGGGTGTTGCATGATTCTCTCCTTCAAAACAACATTTTCTTCAAATTTGAGTCAACTTTGGATATTGCTTCATAAAGGATTCATCCTTCCAGGTGGCATATTCACATGATAAATTCTTCTATTTGATCAAGTAATTCTTAATTGCTCTAGGCCATAGTTGCTTAGTGTATATTTGAAGGATTGCCTCAGGATCAAGAATAACTCTTCCTTCCTCATCCAATTTTGGTAACCTAGTTTGAATAACAACTCTATGTCTAATGACTTTATTCAGGAATGATACATGAAATACTAGATGTATGCAAGGGGAGGAAGGAAAATCTAACTTGTAAGTCACATTACCAATTTTATGCAATATTTGATAAGGCCCATAATACTTAGAGGACAACTTGTTATCCTTTTTTTCTATTGCTTCAAGGAAATATGCTTATATGACTACAAGTGAACAAAGACCCAATCACCAATATCAAAATGCCTCTCACTCTTGTGTTGATCTGTTTATTACTTCATGAAATTATGGGCCATGGCTAAATTTTTATGCAAACTTGTAAGGATCTCCTGTTGATGGTGAATATGTTCTTCAAATGCACAAACCTTAGGATGGAAATTTAAGGTTGAAGTGATGGATAGAGGGTGTAATCCATATAGTGCCATAAAAAGAGACATTTTGGAGTAATTATGAACAAAATTATTATACCACCATTTAATAAGTGGTAACCAATGAATCCATTTATCTTGTTTATCAAAAACAAAATAACAGAGATATTTTTTTAGACATTTGTTGACTACCTCAGTTTGTTCATCTGATTGATGATGATAGGATGAACTATGAGCCAATTGGATGCCCAAACATTCAAATAACTAAATTGAAAAATTACAAGTGAAAATGGAATCTCTATCACTTACAATGATCTTAGGGATACCACGCAGTTTTTGAACTTATTGAGAAAAGCAGAAGCTACTGTAATAACAAAAAATGGTTTTGATAAAGAATAAAAATGATCATACTTACTGAGATTATCCACCACAACCATGATAATATTTTGACCACCAGATCTTGATAATCTTATAATGAAATTCATAGACACCTCTTCCCAATGTTGGCTAGGGATGGATAAAGGCTAAAAAAGATTTGGGGTTTTGATGGTTTTTCCTTTATTTTATTGACAGGTCATACATTTAGCCACATATTTTTGAATATTCCCCTTGAGTCCTTTCCAAAAATATCATGTTTGATTCTATTATAGGTTTTCAAAATTTTGAATGACCCTCTTGTGGATTTACATGAAGTTCCTAAAGGTTTTTTTTGTTTAAGAAGAGAATTCTTACATATGTATAAATTGTCTTTATACCATAATGCATTACCCTTCCCTTTCAATTTTTCAAATCCACCTAAAATTTGCTAAAGATTATAAATCAAATCATGGGTAGCACTATCCTTTTCTCATTCTGATCATGCTTCCTCTAACCAATCTACCTGTAGAATGGTCATGACATATAGCAATGCCTCAACTAATTCATCCTTCTTGAATAGTACATCAACCACTACATTGTCCTTGCCTTTCTTGTAAACCATTTCAAAATCATAGCTTGACATCTTAGTTACCCATTTATATTTTTCTTCAGATGACAACCATTATGCTAAAAAATATTTGAGACTATCATGATTAGTCTTTACCTGAAAGTGATGACACATCAAATAAGGTCTTCATTATTTGAATGCATGCAAAATGGCCATCATTTTTTTATTGTAGATGGGCTTGATCTAATTTTTACCATTCAGTTGACAACTTTCAAATACAAGTGGTATACCTTCTTGCATGAGCAAGCACAACACCCATACCAGACCTAGATGCATCACATTCAACCATAAAAGTTTTGAAAAATAAAGAGTGGTTAACACTAAAGTGGTGCACATATCTAGTTTCAATTATTCAAATGCCTTATTATATGTATCAGTCCATTGAAAAGATTCTTTCTTCAATAAAGAGGTGAGTGGGGCTTTAACGCTACCATAATTTTTGACAAACCTACGATAGTAACTAGTTAGCCCCAAAAATCTTCTTAGTTATTTGAGTGTCTTAAGAATCGGTCAGTCCACCATTTTTTGGATTTTTTTAAGATCCACTTTCACTCTATGTGAAACTAGATGACCTAAATACTCAACTTCACAAGATCTAAAAATAAATTTGGAAGGTTTGACATATAACTAATGTTGTTCCAAAATTAAGAGTACCTGTTTCACATGGTACAAATGGTATTCCCATTTTTTATTGTAAAGGAGGATATCACCAAAAAACACTAGAATAAATTTTCTCAAAAATGACCTAAACATAATATTCATCAAACTCTAGAAGGTGTATGGTGCATTTTTAAGACTAAAATGCATAATCAAAAACTCATAATGGCCCTCATAAGTTCTAAAAGCTATTTTAGGTATGTCTTCATCACATATCTAGATTTGATGATACCCAGAATGCAGATCTAACTTGATAAAATAAATAGAACCATTCAATTCATTTAGAAAATCATCAATGATAGGAATAGGAAACTTATCTTTGATAGTGTACTTGTTAAGTTATATGTATTCAAAGCACATCTTTTAAGTGTCATCTTTTTTTCTCACCATGATAACTAGTGAAGAATATTCACTTTGGCTCTGGCAAATGATTCATGCATCCAACATCTTTTGTACCATCTTTTCAATTTCACTTTTCTAGGCATAAGGATACATGTATGGCTTGATGTTGGGTGGTATACTACTGGGAATAAGTTTGATGGAATGATCATGTGTGTGGCTATACAGAAGTCATTTCAACATTTCACCAAAAAAATATAATGGGCATCAATCACTTGCTACAAATTAAGAGGTGTAGATGGCTAAGTTGGCTTAACATCAATGGAAAACAAGCGAGCTACAAATCCTTTAGCACCCTTATGGAGAATCTTTGTCATTTTATAGGAGCTAACATGTTGTGGAGATCTAGCACTTAATCCCCTTATCTCAAATTTTCTTTCCTTAAAACGAAATCGCATGAATAATTCATGGAAATTTATCTCAATAGTGCCCAAAGTGGTGAGCCACTATACTCCCAGAACAATCTTGGCTCCTCCCATGAGAATAACAAACATAGGATAATCTAACAAGTAGTCTCCCATGGATAGATTAAAACTATGAAATTTTCCTAAACAACTAATAATACCATCATCTACAATCATGACATAAAAGTCTGGAGTAGAATAATTGAAATAATTCAAATAAGTAGCCAACTTATTGTTGATGAAGTTGTGTGTGCTCATAGAATCAATCAATAATACAGTGACCTTTTGTTTCTTAAATAAACCCACCACCTAATATTTTGGGGAGTACTAATACTTGAAAGGGAATGATAGTAAATAGTAGGATGAGTGTCTTCAAAGTCTTCCTCAAGACCTTCTTCATCCATGCCAATTATCTCCTCATCATCTTCATCCTCATTGACACCTTCAAATTAAAATAGCTTCTTTTCAGCATAATGATATTTTTTACTCCATTTGTTGTTGTAATCATAACACAACCCTTTGGTTTGCTTCTCAATTTTTTGAGGTGTCAATCTGGTGGGTTGAGAAAATGATGGTGCTGGAAAGGTATGATCATGACCAGTAGTGAAAGTTTTCTATTTGACCATCTCATTTTATTTTTCCATACATGTCCTTGGAATAAATTCTAATATAGATGCTAGGTTAAACATCTAAACCTTCAATTAGATGATATCTTTGAGGCCACACAAAAAAAATTTAGTTAAATTTTCTTTAGTGATGTCTTCCACCTGTAAAGATAGATTATAAAATTAGTGAATATAATCCTTCATAGTTTCTATTTGCCACAGTTTGGCTAACTAGCTAAATTAGTTCTCACATATATTATTTCTATAATGAACCAACAACTCATCGATAAAAATAGACCATGTAACAGGTGCACCATTCTTTTTCTTTTGAGCACATAATCAATAATACCAAATAAAATACTCAAGTTCTAGATACAAAGATGCCACTATCACCTTTTGATAATTAGGATTTTGGTGTAGATAAAATAAATTCTTAATTTGGGTAATCTATGTGAGAGGATCCTTACCATCGAACTTATGCATGTCCACTTTTGGCAACATCATTTTCACATCAGAATTGGAGTTGTTAGATTTGAGAGGAGGAGGACATGAATGATGAAGTGGAGGGGTGTTTGGATGTAACTAAGATGAAATGGTATCCAATTGCACAATGATCTAATGCAATTGATTGTGAACCCCATTAATCTCTCCATGCATCCTTAAAACATCATTTTTAGCTAAAACAAAGTCATCATGCCATACCAATCCCTTTATATTATCCTAAGGTTGATATTTCAATAGATCTAAAGTTCTAGATTCTATGTCATCACCAGAACAAGTCTTAGGAGTTTCTTGTCCCCCTTTTCTTCTCTGAGTAGGACCTACCATATACAAACCCTAGGAGGGTTTTTTCCTTGAAAAAATTGTACTAAGAGATGGTACCATTACAATCACCTCATCAAGATGAATCTAATGACTACCTTTGCACATGAGAGTTAAAAAATTTATCACCAAAAAAGTGTACCGATAGAATATACCATTATGATCATCTCACTGAGATGAATCCAATGGATATAAATGTGCAAAGGGAAATGTTTTTTCCAAACTTTTATTTTTAATTTTTTTTTTGAAAAAATGTTTTGAACAATACTGCATTGACAAAAAAAATTAATTCTTCCTGGATTGCAAGTTAAGTTTTATCGTTCCTTTCACTCACAAAATTCATGCCTCACCAGATCTGAAAAAATAATGCCACATGAAATTTTCACAAATCAAAGCTCTGATGCCACTTGTAATGAAATTACTTATATTTATATAAAAAATAATTATATATCACATAAAATAAGCAAATATGAGAGATCACATAGCAAAGCAAAATACTGGATAGTATATCAAAGTCACTTCAAGGGAGAAACCTCCACAACAATGCAATAAGAATAGAATAATTAATATGATGATAAAACACTAACCACTACCTCCTAATATAGTCCACTTAGACATGGTTATTTTATAGGCCAACCTAACTAAGAACATAGATAAATATAATAAGAATATAAAAGAGGTATCAAAACCACAAGTCAACCACACATATTCCTCGACGTGCCAAAGGTTAAGAGCATAGCATAGCACCCCTACAATCTAATATCTATCCACCCCCAAAGTTATAATAGATCAAAAAATCTCAAACTATCAATAACATTATTGTTCTTATTAATGAAAAAATCACTCCTTTAAGGAGACCTTATAACGTATTCTTTCAAAAATTGATCGTTGTAAACTTAGTCATATTTCTAAACACCAAATACTTTGAGCCAAATGTCCCAAAACTTGAGTGGTATAGACCTCACGAATATTATGATTATCACAAAATTGAACATCATTCTACAAACTATTATATGAGACTAAAGCATTATATCTAAGATTTGATCAACAAAGGGTACATCAAGGTAGATCCAAGTGTGTTTGTTTATATTTTTGTACCAAAAATATCATTACATCTAATACTATAAAGGAGACCCCCTTTAATTTTTAAGAAAAATCTTGAAACATCTAAAATACCCATCTTTCCTTTTATGCTTTGAGAAACATAGAACTCTAGATGTAATTTGCACTTGTGTAAATTGCTTTGTGGGTTTTGAATTCCATGAAGCACCCAACACCCAAACCAGTAGAATATGGAACCCACAATGCACTTTGCATGTTTTTGTAACATAAAAAATTCATGGTTGTTTCTAAATCCTATGAAGTACCAACTTTCAAAAACCACAAAATTTAGAATTCACCATCCACTTTGCACTTTTTCACAACATGCAAAATGCATGGTAGGCTCTGAATCCTACCACACACCCAACTGATAGAATATGGAATTTAGTGTGCACTTTGTACATTTAACAATATTAAAAGTACACATTGGACTCTAAATCCTATTAAAATTAATAACCCCCCTTTCCATAGAACCCAAAACCATTAATACACATTATATGTTGTGAAACATGTAAAGTGCACAATAATCTCTACCTTCTGCCAAACCTATGAACCACAAGATGTAGAGCCCTAAGTGTACTTTTCATGTTGTGAAATGTATAAAGTGCCCTGTGGGTTTTGTCCTCCACCAAACCTATCATTCACTCCCATGGAGAGTGGCCCTGATCCAAGTAAATACAACCTCTACCACCTGCTACCATAACTACATTTAATGTAGGGTTTTCACTATTTAAAGCAAGGGGATTAGGGGTTTTTAATATCATTGTTTATATTAATAATTATGATCTTGTAGATATTTCCACCTACACCATGACTTTAAATATCCATGTCAACCAAGTACCAATCCATGACTACAAATTTGCATCCTCTTCACCTACTTTGTTTGCATAGTATTCCCCTTTTTTTAGCCATAGTTCTCATTTTTCAAACCATTTTCAATAATTTGCCATGATTTTGCATAATTTTCATCATTATTTTTTGAAATCATCATTTTGGGGTTTCTTATGTTTAAGTGATAGAGAATTAGTTTCTTGTGTAGTTGATTATAGTCTTAAGTCTAGGGTTATTTTAGAGATTTTTCCATTTCCAAATCCTGCATATATCAAGAAAAATCTCTTAGTTTTCCCTTCAAGATTTCATACTAAAAATATAAGCCATTAAAAAATCAGAAAATATTTCATATATATCCTCCAACTTCCATGAAGAGGTTGGACTTGCCAAGTGTAGACACCTAAAACTAGCCACCAATAACCTCCAACCAAGCTTTAAACCACTTTTTACCAAAATCACAATTTGGCCTGAAACACTAAAACACATTAATTGATTCAAATTTGTTATATACAAGTGATAATTTTAGCCAAAGTATAACTAAATGGGGTAATTCATTTTATGTGATACCTAACTTTGATCAGATCATTTTGAGTCAAAATGACGATTTTGCACCTTGGTGCTCTGGATTACTCTTTTCTACCAAATTTTCTTACATGAGACATGTGCCTTTGTTATTTTGTGTTAGAAACATCCTAAATGGGATAATGGATCTAATACATCTAACATCATATCCTAATTCCAATCTAGTCAAATTTTGAGTTAATAATATGATATTTTGACCCGTTTGATTAATTTGTGCACCAATTACCAAGATTTACACCAAAATTGATAAATCATGTGTAAGGCTAATTAATTTAAATCAAGAGCTTAAATTAATTTTTTTATGGAACTTGTTGAATATTTTATTAATTTAAATTAGTATTGAATAACAATATCATCTAAGACATCATTTTTTGGGAAAGCATCTCTAGACCATAAATACAATAAATATCTGATTAAGCCCTCCCATGCCTCTTTAATGTCTCTCTATCTAAAATGTTTATGAATACATTTATTGATTTTAGCCTCTAAAATTGAATTGATTCTTAGCCAAACATCCTCATCTTGAGATGTATGGTTTAGGTTCATTCTGATCTTTTGTAAAAACTATAAATAAAAGTCTTCACACTCATAATTTTAAGTTCTTTCAAGACAAAGTTATCATGCATAATGAGTCCAAAAGCTTAGATCGTGTAAAGTTACCATGTAGAAATTATTCCAAATCCTCATACAATTAAATGTTATTATGCCAAATTGTTGAGCCAAACCAAATCCACACAAGCCAAAAGTGCCAAGGAGAGAAGGATCCAATCAACTCCATTGATGAAGACCCTTTGATGTATAAGTCAAACAAGCCACTCTACGAACCATTTAGAAGCTCCAAATAAGGTGAAAGAAGGTTTATTTTACATTTTAGTTATTGCTTTCATATGTATGTTTGTTACTAAGATCCCCTAGTGTCTAGGCTTAGAGATGTCATACTTTTTAGTGTGTTATTTTCATTTTGATTTCATTTTTAACTAACATTTGATCTAACCCCCTCTCTTCAGTTGTATTATTAGTTGACATAATCAGATGCTTGGTGGGATATATCTCTATGAATTTGATCAAGTATATCCTATAAACAACCTACTAACCATTTTCATGCAGAATCTTAAAGTCTAAGAGCAAAAATAATTAAAAATTTGAGTAAAAACATGTTTCTTGGAAGTCATAGTTTTGTCATTATGGAGTTATAATGTTGTCCTCTACACCATAATCCCAAAATTGGCACAGTCATTATTTTGTCTTTCAATCATGATATTGCATCTTAACTATGTTTTTAGACTAATTTTTTCTTTGTTTGTAGGTCAAGTTACGATATTAAAATACTGATACTTGATAGTAGTGATATTATAATATTATGATTTTGCAAGTTGTGATATTATAATACCATGGCTCAATAGTCATAATATTTTAATACCATAATTTCACTAGTTGTGATATTATCGATTTGAGTCGCAGTATTGTATTTCAACCACTAGTAGTTAGCCTAAGCTGTTAGGGTTAAGCAATAATACCAAAACTCTCTAAGTTATGGGTTTTCTCTATCAATACTGATATTGTTTGTTAGGCTAGTGATATTTTCAATTTTTATTGACTAACTCATGAGTTTGATATTATGTTAACTAGTCATAGTTTTGTAGAGTTACAGTATTAGACTGTGGAGTTGTGTGATTACACTGTATGAACCCGAGAGCTTAATTTGTAAGGTTACTTGTTTCATTTTAAAAAGTGATTCAAGCCTAAATAAAAATTTGACCATTTCCTTGTAAGGCCTACTTGAAAAATTCCAAATCATGCTTAATTAGATCTTTATAAACCTCTTTTAGGATGTTTAAAAAGAATTAGAGATCTTTCATTTGGTGTTTAAAGAATTTTTTAGGGTGTTTATTTGAATAGTTTTATTGTTTTTATTTTAAAGATTTGTAGCTTAAGGTTAAGGGGCCAAATAACACCACAAAATATTTCATTTTAGTGCTCTAAAATTGAATTCACTTCCATGCTTTTATTTTATTTTATTTTTTTATTTTATTTTGTGCAAGTTAATCATTATTTGCTTAGTTAATTTTGTTTAAGCAATTAGGAAGTTGTGCATGTATTCTCTCCTCCTATACCCTATAGGGAACTTGTGGGATCAAAAATATCATCTTCATTACAAAATACCTCAGTTCAAAGGTGTAAAAGACATGTTGTGAAGGCTCTTCTCAAGACTTGCATAGCTTAGGTGATCTAGAAACAACCTTAAATCTCTTTTACTTATTTTTATTTTCATTACATCTTGGCTTATGAGGGGGACTTCATTACCTCCCATAAGTTCTATAGGTAAGCCTTGACCTGAGAATTCATCTTTTGACATTGTCTTCAACCCCTCTTTATAGGGGGCATATAAATTGGAATCCCCTCACTAGGATAATGGTTTGAATGGTTAAACCATCTCTACTAGTAGAGACTAAGCCAGGGACATTTAAGCATGTTGAATATTGCACTATACTAAGTGAGTGATAGATGTAGTGGTTATAAAAAGGGAAAGACCTTTTTACAACAAGCCATATAACATAGACCTAAATGATGTACACTTTTTTTGTATGTTGATGTGGAAGTTGTATGCATTTGATCCATCTATACATTCAAAAATATTTTAGTTTAATTAAACCCACTTTGTCACACCTTGTTAGTTTAGGGATTAAGATGATTATTTCATTGATTTATCTTTATCTTATATTACTTGGTCTTGTTTGGAGTCAAGAATATTTGTTAACAAAAAGCCATAACCAAACACATTGTCCACCATTTCTTGAACAAAGAGGTGTTATGTTTCCCAAGTAAAAATCATCTTTTTCCTTGTTCAAAAATTTATCATAAACTTAGTGTCATATCTTCCATTTTGGTGTAGTTATGCTACCCATTTGAGTCTAGACCATTTTCCCAGTTTTCTTAAGTCCTTCATTGATAATCTAAATCCAAAATTGTACCTTTATAAGTTTATAAGGTTGATGTGTTAAGTGGAGTTTCCATTTTCACTAAACTTGAGGGAACTTAGGTTCAATTTCTAATTTAGATTGAGGGTCATTTTTATATTCATAATCACTATCATCATTTGGTATGACTCAATTTATCTTGCATATCACTCATGATTTGAGTCATAGGCTACATTGTGTACTACCTTTCTTATTTGTCATTTGTCTTGAGTTCATTTGATACAACACTTTTACCTTAGAGATTTGTCAAACCTTGTGTGTGTGTGTCATTTGAGTTGAGGAGAGTAGTGTTACATTGCTGAAATCATGTTAAACCATTTTTATTTAGAGTCTTGAAGCAAACATTTATCATAGATTTTGAGCATTTAGCATTGTTATGCTGCTCAAACTATTTTGAAACTTGTTTCATATGCCTATTTACATAGAGTCTAATTTTTTTCAAAACTCTAACCATTTCAAGTATACCTTTGTGAGTCTTTGTCTAAATCAGTTACATCATTCACCTTTGTCTAGATTATAAGTCAAAAGTGTCTATTTTGTGCCATTATTTGGAAGAAAATAAACTATCTCCAAGTGCCTTTTGTTTCATACCTCATACTTATTGATAAATTTTATGTGTAGAAGTCAAATGCCGAGTTTTTGTTAGAAGTGTTTCAAATCTGTTAGATTAAATATTTCATCTTTGTTTGAAGTTTAGATTCTGATGTTATTTGACCAAAATACCTATCACATGCCTATTTGAGCCTAGATTTTGATGTTTCATTTGGCCAAAAGTCCTAACAACCTTTTTTTTCTAGATTAGACTCATTTGAAACACTTTGACCTTAGAGTTTGGCATTTTGATTTTTGATCCATCTACTTAACCTTTTAGTGTGAGACATTTAATGTTAGACATTTGATGTTAGATTATTTCATCACCAAGTCATTTCATAAACCTTTTTGTATATACATATCCATCCTTTTTGACTAAGCTATATTAAGTTTGAACCATTTATCCTTTGGACATTATTTTTTAGAGTTTTTAGAACTCTAAGACTTTTTGTTTCAAATATTTCATCAGTGATGCAGATGTCTAGCAACACTTGTGGTGGATTTATGTAAAATACAAATTATGATATAATAGCTTCACAAAATTTAACTAAAACCCCCTATGAGGATAAATTTTGTATGGAGTTTTATTATTCTCCCTACAATACTCAATATGGGGGAAAAAAAAACTAGCTTGTGATCCAACTCGAGACCCTGAATGAGATGATATGGTTTATTAGTACTTTGATGCTTTGGTTTATGCAATCAAAAATGCTCCACAATGACCCAAACTTGTCCTTATAGGACCTTGTCTTCTAGCTTATGCAAGTAATTAAGCTTCATGATCATTATCCATTCATCAACTACTATTAACCCTCCTTTGGATTACATGAGCTATCAAGCTTCACAACATCCAAAGAATATCATTACTATTTTAGGACCTAGCCCTTTGGCTTGTGCAAGTAATCAAGATCCATAATGCCCTTTCATCATTTCAGAACCTAGTCCTTTAACTTATGAAAATAATCAAACCCCACACCACCCTATTGTTGCCATTTTAGGAAATCATCCTTTGGATTATGTGAGAAATCAAGCTCAACAATTCCCACCCATTATCCAATCCAAACCTAAACCAATTAATCATTATCTCAATCAATCCAATCATTAGTATCCCCTAACATCATCTACTAACATTCATCCATGACATGGTTTTTCTTTGAAAGACCAGTATTCCTTATACTTCTCTCCACTTACAACAACCTTTCAAAGAGGGAAAAATGTATGCACTAAATTATGCTTTCCCTACTAATTATTTTAAATTCTACTAATTTAGTCTAAATATCATATTTCTTAGCTAAAATAACTAATATCCTATTATCCCCATCCCATTCCTATATCCCATAACCTTTACCCTATCTTAAAATCAATTAGTTACCCTCATTAAAACCTATATTAGATCATATTACCTAATAACCTACTCCTTAAACTAAATTGACAATTTAAAATTCATATTTATTCACCTAGCCTCCTACTAACCTACTCCCTAGGTATTCATACATCCCTAGGAATCCTAATCTTCATTAAATCCCCTCTAATCCCCATTATCCCCTAAACCTATGGAGAAGCCTCTAGAATTGGAGAATCTCCTCCAAGTCTCTATAAGTCTCCAAACTAGAGACTTTAATAATTTTAAATTCTTCAAAATTCCCTCCATTGGATTATTTAAGCAAGCTCTCTCTCCACCCTCAAACTAACTATAATTTTCATAACATCATTATGTTAAACTAATAATTCAATAAAAATACATGGAATCAATTTAATATATCATCCAAATCCTTTTGATCAAGCATCCATGTCAATCTGAGTCTATATGCAATCAGTTGATCACTTGCAAAATCCTAGAAGGAGGTAACATGAAATAAGGAATTTGGTAAGCTTTTATATCATTATAATTTATTTTATAAATCCTTATTAATAGGTATTTTACATTTTTATTTGATTTATCTTGTTTAAATTCATTTATAGAGCTAAAAATCTATCTACAATTGATGGCAATGGAATGGGGAACAGTAATGGAAGGGGAGTTGGCAGCACAATATTCATAGAAGATACTAGGAAAACTTATGTCAATGCTGAAGTAATCATTCTTAAAAACTATAGAAAGATAATAAATTTATTCAAATTTGTCTACAAGGCATTCATAATGAATGTTGTAATAACCATGAATGTATTCTCCTTCTAAATTTGATTTCAACTCAAGGGACTTTGAATCCAATGGTAAGACTGATGTTGATTCTACTTCTAATGTTAAATCTGATATCAATTCAAACATAGAACCTAACTCTAATGTTGGTTATTCATCTTATATTTATGTTTTTACAATATTGTTTAATGTTTAGTATTAGACAAGTAATGGACTATGATGGCATGACGGGTTCCACAGAGACTAGTTTGTCCAAGTGAGACTCCTTAATAATAGGAAAAAGGTCAATCAACAACTCCTTAGAGACTAACTTGTCAAAGGGAGGCTCTATAAAAATAGGCATATGATTGAGGTAATGATTTTCCCAAAGGTAGTTATAATCATTAAGAAGTGACTCAACAAAGGTTGGCTCATTAGAGCGAGACTCCTCTACAATTAGTATAGGATCAATGGATGATTCATCATAGGTTTAAAAAAAGCATCTTGGATTGGTTGGTTTTCTTGGCCTTGGTTTCCAATGAGTTTGAAAATACTAATTTGAAACACCACTTGATTATCTAATTGTAGGTGAAATTTGAGATCTATATGATTAAATATATGTAATCCAATCAACCCAACTAACAACTACTAGGTAATATGATGAAGCCATTAAATGAATGCAACATTCAAATCTACATTTAAATCATAAATCCTAAGTGACTCACATCATGATTAAACAAAATATAAAATATAAGAGGATTGGGATGAATTTTACCTTGACTCATAATTTGGGTAGCATGATGGCTTGATGTTGGATGTTGGATGCTTGGATCAATTACAAATTGGACATGACTTTTCCACAAGATTTCTATATAGTTTTCCATGGAGGAGTGTTGTTTACATAGAAGAAGGGAGGGAATACCAAGGGTTAAGATTAAAAATTGGATGATGAGATTCAATGGATAGAAATTATCCAAGGAATATTAAATTCCTTAGAAGTCTCTAACATAGAGATTTCTAGAGACTTGGAGAAGCTTCTCTAATTTTGGAGGCTTATTAATTAGCTTAGGGATAATGGAGGACTAGGTGGGAGTTAGATGAATATTAGGATGGTATTGGGGACATAGGGCTGTAGGAAAGGCTAGGATGTAGGTTAGTAGGAGGCTAGGTAAGGTTATGAGAATTTTAAATTCTCATATAATGGATAACTAAGATTAGATTAGGATAATGGGAGATTTATAATAATTAATGAGAGAATGAGATTAGACTAAGGATAGTGAATGAAGGATAATGGAGGGGGATATTACATAAATAGATAGGATTAGGATAAAATAGTAGGATAAAGGGGGATATTAGTGAGATACATTGGACTAAATAGAATTAGTGTTATCTAATAGAAATATTAGTCGATAATAATGAGGTGAGCAAATTTTAGGTGTATACTTTTTCCCCTCTTTGAAAGGTTATTATGAGTGGATGAAGTGGAATGAGTGATGGTCTTTCATAGATGAATGTTATTATATGTTGTTATTGGATATGATTCTCCCTTGAAGGGACATGTAGGGAAGAATGAGTTGGATGGCCACTCAAAAGAAAAAATGATGGGTGGGATGAGATTGATAGATGAGAGGATGGGATGTCAGATGTAGGATAGAAGTTGAGTGATTTGACTTGATAAATGAGGTATAAATTGAGTATTCCCCTAGTAAGTACATATGTATAAGGATGAAATATGATGGGTATCATGGTTATCAAAACATCCCAAAGGGAAATCAACCGTAATAGAATGATGATAGGATTAAAAGGCCTCAAGCTTTAAATGTATCCAAAGTAATGATGCATGCAAGGGAGAATTGTTGACTAGGATAAGACTGATGATTTGATTAAATTAAGGATGGGTGTATCTCAAATATAAATCAATTGTCATAATGTAGGTGATTATAGAGAATAATCAATATGATCAAGTGATCAAACAATATGATGGATGCAAAACTGGGGGATGACAATGGATGATAGAGATAATGTTTGAGCTATCTTTAGACAAAAAAAGGTGGCCAATTATTTCCTGCATAGCCTATAAAGACCTTAGGCTAATGTAGTTATGATTAGGATATTATGATGATGATGATGATGATGATGATGATGATGATGATGGTGATGGTGATGGTGATGGTGATGGTGATGGTGATGGTGGTGGTGGTGGTAGTGGTGGTGGTGGTGGTGGTGATGGTGGTGGTGGTGTTGGTGGTGGTGGTGATGATGATGATGATGATGATGATGATGATGATGATGATGATGACGATGATGATGATTATAAAGTGATGATGATGTGGATGATTAGACTTGTTAGTGATTGAAGGATATGATTTGGATGATGAGAAGAATATGATAAGGGCAAAATGTGAGATGTTAGTTGGATGAGTTGAGAGGAGTGGATTAGTGATGGGAAGAAGGATGATGAGATGATAAAGCCATCACAAATTTCATAAATCTCATCATAGTCTAATTAATCCAAAAATATAGCACTTGACAAGATGTCCCATGATATAAGCATGACCAAGAAGACATTGTGCCAAAGTGCATGGGAAAATGGTGAACTTTGCATCCTCAAGGACACTTTTGGTGTCCTCAAAGCATCATTATTCATCACCTGATAGACAAAAAGACATGATGCAAAAAAAACATAAGACAAACAAGATATATATATGATGTGCAAAGAAGACAAATAGAATAAACAAGTAACACACACATAAGTATCTACATGCAGTGTCATAATATCTTACCTAATGATAGGATGAGTGATTGGATGATGGGTTATATGATCATGATGTAATTGTGGAATTAGGATGGTTTTGGATTTGGATAGGGTGATTAGGATTATGATTAGGCTAAGATGTTTCCCCTAGTTTAGAATGGAAAGATAGATGATGTGATGAGGTATTTGAATATTGACTTGGTCTTGAAATTGGATCAAAAAGTGGCCAAGGATGGGGATGGAGTAAATTAATGACCAAGTATTACCAACAGACAAGGCCCTACAAGGATCCAATCTAGCAAGAAGAATAGGAGATGATGATGGGATCAAATACCTATTATAATATAAAAAGTGATTGGATGGGTGCTAGACATGAAGAGGAAATGATAAGGATAGTGATGGGATTAAGCACCTTCCATAATAGTAAAGAGTGGTGTGATGGGTTCTAGATATGAAAAGGCCTTGATAGGGAAGTGATGGGTGCCAAATTAAATTCTTGACAAAGTTGTGTGTGCCAATAATGCTTATTCCAAAAGGATGAGATTGAAAATATGGAGAGATGGATGACCACTCTAATTAGGTTTCAAGATGGAATGTGGTATCCAAAGATGGGGGATAATATTAAATGGATGGATATGGATGTGACTAGGGGATTAGTAATAAGACAAGACACAATGGACTCTTTTGGCTTTTTCAAATTTTATGATTTTTCAGGTTTTTATAGAATATTTCATTTGTAGGGATTTTTAGGATATGTATATACACTGTACAAATGGGGTTACTAGCAAAGGGAATATTGAACCTAGCAACTAGGAGAAAGATGAAGGGATAGATAGATAAGATGACAAAAGATGATGATGATGATGGGGACTAAAGATAAATAGACTATGGATAGCCAATGATAACATCATGAAGGAACTAGATGGTTATTTACATGAGTGTTCATTGGAGGATATGCCAAGATGATGTAGGGATAGTTCTCAAGGCACCTTTCATTCCTTATGAAGGTATAATGGGTTGGAACAATGGACTAAGGGATAAGATGATGGGTGAATAGACCAAGTCGACAAGGGATGTGATAATTAAGATGAATTAATGAGGGTATGAAATGGATGGATTTTCCCCCAAGTGTTAAGGAATAATGCAGATAATAGATTATTTTACCATGACATTAGAAACTAGTTTTCATCATGGTACTTGCCCAAGGTGTCAAAAGACTAGTTTTAACCATTGGGTGAATGTCTTTTTTTTAATTTTAACTTTGGACTTTATTGGGAATCTCAATTTATTAGCTAATGGGTGAGATGCAAGGTGTGAACACTAGATGGATTATTTAGTGAACACCTATTATGGGGATGTGTGATGTTAGGACCATGTGATGGTGACCTTTATTGACTCTTGATTTAACATCCTCCAAACATTTTAACCAAATATATTTTTGATCCTCATGAGGTACAATGTTACCCAGGGATTTGAGATATGGTATAGAGGGCAAGACATTGTGATATTGATGATGGGATATAGGATGGTAATAAGGAATATGATTGGGATGGTTGATTTGATGAGATAGGGAATGGAAATGGGGTTTAATAGTTGCATACACCATTAGATATGGTGGAGGGGATTATTTATATTGGTGCCACTATGGGATCTAAGACCTTTTGATTTTCTAATTCTTTGATCCAAACATTAAGAGGATGGTCGACTATATGATTTTTGACTTTATTGCCCCTTGGTGCTAGTTTTTGACCTTCACTAGAGGAGATTGATTTTTGATTTGATATATGATTATTTTGGCTTTGATATTCCCTTAGTGCCTGATATTAGGCTTCACTAGGGGAGACATTATTTTATTAGGCTGATGATTTGACTTTGCTTGACTATGACTTATGGGATCAAAGATGATTTGATTATGATTTATGATTTTTGGAATATGGTCTTAGACCTTTGTATTTATGGCACATGATGTTAAATGTAAAGGGGAATCTAATGATGCATGTTCCTATTCATCCCCTAGATGGAGTGAGATATAGGTATTATGGATGAGGGATGTATGATTGTGGTGTGATGGATTAAGGGGATAATGGGCAACATAGTCCTCATAAAGGTCACTAGGACCCTTAGCCTCAATGTTTGAGAAAGTGTCCTCAAGAATATCCAAAGGATCACTAATACATGTCTCTATGGTAGGATCAAATCCAATTTAAAAATTAGATAAAGCATTCAAGAACTCAATTATGACATCATCATCCTCCTAAGTAAGATCTTCAAAATAGTAGCCATTATCACCATCTACTATAATATTGATAAAGGATGATGATTTTGATGAGGAAATTGATTTGGATGTTGGTGCATAACATGATCTAGATGCATATAAAACTTATTTTGATTCTAGTGTTGAATTTGGTGTACATGATGTAATGTTATGAGTAAAAGAGTGATTTTCCATGATTCTCTTCTCAATGGGGGGTATTTTATGTGATAGGTGAAAGGGAGATGATGGATGAATAATGGATGAAGTAAAGATAGGTCCATGAAATAAATAGTGAGATATGGGAGGACAGGCTTATGAAGATTAGATTTGTTTTTAATGGATGAGTGGTCAGAGATAAGGGGATCATAGATGATGGATAGGATGTCTTGACCTTGGCTTAGAAGGGGAAGGGTTTGATCGTGATAAGGAATGGAATCTTGGTTTTCCTCTTCTTGTTTACCCAAGGATTTATATTCATCTGATTCATCTTCGATTACTATGTCACCATGATTGATGAGGTCTTGGACATAGTCTCAAAAATTTTGACATTATTTAAGGGAATACCCCCAAGTTTGATGATATAAACAATATCAATTTGCTTTATACCAAGAGGGCTTAGGTTTGGTGGAATCAAGATGTTGTATGGGTGGATAGACCATCATGTTAGCAGTGATAAGTTGTTGGAAAAGGGATTATAAGGATATGGGAATAGGGGTATAAGGTCTCATTTTTCTTTGTGACTTTGATTTGGAAGCATTAAATTTCAGATCAGATTATGTGTGATGTAGCTAGGTGGATGGATAGGTGTCCAAGACTAGATTCCCTTTGCTAGTAGACAAAGGGGTAGATGACTAGTGAAGATTAGTGGATGAGGGGTTGAGGGGACTTGCATGAAGGTATTTGTGTTAGAGGTGTAATGAGTGAGAGGGGATTAATACCTTTAGGAAGTACTACACCCATCATAATAAAATGCAAGAGGATTTCATCCTTGTTGGCAACTATGTATTAGTCTATGAGAGAGAGGTCCAATTGCATGGTGGTGGGTGATAAAGGTGATGGATGATGATTATTAAAGGATAATTTCATTATTGATAGGTATGAATTGGGGCCATGGGGTTTTAAATAGGGCTAGTGGATGGTATATGGGGATGGGATAAGGGCTGATGTTGAACTTATTTGGGAGGTGACTTTAGGCTTATGGGGTCAAAATCATCAAGAAAAAGAGCACCCATATTCCATAGCTGCAAAAGGAATTCATATGTTTTCTTTGCAATGCATTAATTGATTAGGGTGAATAAATTAAGGAAGACTGAGACTAATTTCATGGGGTTACAGGATGGTGATTTGGGGCAAATGGGATCAAGGTCTAAGGGTATGAAAGCACCTAACTCTCGTGCCCATAAAATAACTTCATCCTTATTAGCTAGGATGTATTAGTCTACAAGAATTGGGTCTAAATCTATGGGAAATATGGATGATGATTGGGGTTGATAAGGTAAATTATGAATTAAGGGTGATTTATTGAACAAATTGAGTCAAAAGACCAAGCTAGTATGATAAGCGATAATGATGATGGGAGAGATAAATGGATTGAAATGTGACTGAGATGATGGATGACTATGATCAGATGTTAGATCAATAGTGCAATAGGTTCTAACAACATATTAGTAATGCCTAGTTGTCAAACTAACAAAAAGGATTGGGAATGTGATGGGTGCCTAACATTCAAAAGTAGAGAGAGGATGATACGATGGGTGCTAGTAATGAATAAGGCAAGATGATTAGACTATATTAGATTGATGGTTTTGCTAGATTGAGACTGACAAAGTGACAAGATGCTAACAAGATATTAACTAGGTATGATTATTTAACCAAAGGATAAATAATAGTGGAGAAAGATGATAGGATGATGTGGATGATAAGACTAACTCAAAACCTTAGACCAATTTTCTCAAAATGGGATGGGGTAGGATTAGGTGATGAAGGTGATTGGGACAATGGAAAAAGGATAAGTGTAATGATGAAATGATAAAGGGGTAATGAAATGTGGATGGTTTAGACCTATATGTGACCTAGAAGCCAAATAGGATAAGATGAGGTGATGACTAAATGGGTGATGAAGTTAGGGTCAAGACAAGTGATTATGGATGTAATGGATTTAAGGTATGTGTAGACACCTAAAAAGTGTCTAACCCTTGGTCTTCCTCTCTCCCCTTGGTCCCTTGCCACTTCGACTATCCCTAACCTACCTAGGTCTTATTAATTGAAAATAATCATCTATTTTTAATTAATAAGTCCATTTTTTCCTCTCCTCGCCACCCTAGGATACCCTCCTTGGACCCCCTTCATTCCCCACATGGCCATTTAATGCCTTAGACTCCCATTCCAACCTCTCCTCTCGCCCATTTAACCCCCGTCGACCGTTTCATCCTCGCATTCATTTCACCTGGCCGCTGGGAAACGAATAGAAGGCTATTTTTAGCCCTTTTTTGGCCTTTTAGCCACTGACGTTGGTCAGTTCTCGGCCGACGTCGGTGATATTGCCGGCGTCGGCACCCTTCATAACGGTTTTCTTCACCGTTATCTCTCTCTCTGGTTCCGCTTGGCTTCTCGGGACTTCTCTGCGTCTCTAGCTCTCGCATCCTGACTCGTGAATCTTTGGCATCAAACCATTGTATCAGCAATCTCTCTACCAATCAATCTGACTCTCCCCCTCAGGTACATAGCAAGCTTCTGCAAGTGAACAACGGGGATTCTTCATCAGCAACAGGTCTTCAACAAGCGGCAACAACAACACCTTCTTCAGCAGGGCACAGGTATGTAGTGCTCTGTTTATTTTCTTTATGCTTTCTAGTTATCATGTTTTAAACTATATTCAGCTCTTCTACCCCCCAGACAGTTAACCAAACCAGCTAGACCCGGACTCCTATCTCCCTGATTGGCTTCCTCTATCTCTCTGTCCCTCTCTGTCCATTTGACTCTCCTGTAGCTCTGCACAGACCCCCTGACTGCCTCAAACCAGACTCAAAAACCCGTCCACAGACCATCTTTAAACAGACCACAGATCAAGACCCGGACTATCCACAGACTAGAACCTACCTAAACACCATCCAAGCCTATTGCCCCGACCGACGCCGGTCATTACCCCCACCGACATCGGTAGACTAACCGACATCGGCAAACCCGACAACCGATGCCGGTAAGACCACCGACGCCGGCGACTGCAACCAGTTTGACAGCTTCTTCTAGGTAAGCCTTTGCTTCCTTTTCTCTTTCAGTTTGCTATCATTTCAGTCTATTTAGCATTCTGTCTTTTTATCAGTCATTTATCTCTTTATCAAATAGTGGGTTGACCTCCCTCAAGGAAGTTCTCATACTTCTGGGAACAAGCTCTTGCTTGGCAACCCACCGTCTATCTATCTAACATTTTCTTGTCCAAGTTCTTCTTCTTCGCAGGTGTCATTCCTCCACAGCCAAAGAGGGGTGCTCACAAGCGTCTGGATTACGGTGCGCAGTCTACATCCAGGTATTCCTTGCCTTGTCCATTATTTCTTTAGTTTCTTCTTTCTCTTAGATCTAAAAGCGAATTTTGAATAGAAACAGTATGATTAGGATATGATTAGGGTATGAATAATAACGTATGTTTCTAGTGATAAGATGTGATCAAAAGGATGTACACGAGAGTGAGTTATATGAAAGAAGGTAAAATAAGGACATACGAGGTGATGGGACAATGAGACAAGATGTCATAGGGATGATTAGGATTATGGATGAGGTGGACTTAAGATAGAATATGATGTGGTAATAATAAATACTATGTTGCATATCATGGATAAAGCAAGGTCAAAGTAAGGTGTGATTAATTATGGATGAGGTGGTCTTATGACAAGGCATGTCTAGGATGATTAACAGATGTGATTAATATGGGAGTCTAGTAGAATATATAAGAGAATAAATTATGTACAAGAGGATGAAGCTAGGATACACAAGATTTGACTAGGATTTGGTGGATATGATGAAGAATGAAATCAAGATGGTGATAATGATAGGAAGGATGGTCAAAATAAGATAAAGGTGATAGGGGGTATGATGAATGATAAGTGGATACGATTAGGCTAGGATGGGATGAAGACAAGATGGGAAATGGGAGATGGATGTGTAAGATAAAAATGTAAGTGAGTAGGATAGGATGTGACTAAAAGGATGTACAAGGGGGGTGAGATAAAGATATATAATAAGTGATTAAAATATGAGACAAGATAATATGAGATGATGAGGACTATGGATGAGGTGGACTTAGGATAGGTTATGGATGATGAGATAAGATGTGATTAGGATAGGTGATGGATGGAAAGATGAATGATAGGTGGGACTAGGATGGGATAGGACTAGTAGGATGTACAATAAAATAAGATATATACAAGGGGATGAGACTAGGATATATGATATGATGATTAGGATGATCAATGATAGGGGGATATGGTTAGAATAATATGTGATAGAGATGATATGGTAAATGGGATTAGATAATGGATATAATATGTTGATTAAGATATGTGATTGGATGAGGTGATGGGTATATATGGTTAGATTAGGAGGGGATGGAGATAAGAGGTTGATTAGGAAATGATGTACAAGATAATGGGATATGGTGAGTTTAGAAAGGGATGAAGTGATTATGGTGAGTGGGTGATAATTTGGACTTAGGTAAGGATTTAATATGTGGTTAAGGTTAAGGGTATGATTAAGGATGAGTGGATATGACAAAGAGAAGGATATACAAAGAGAGTATTTACAATGGTGAATAGGATATACAAGATGGGATACAGGTGAAGAGGATGTGGATCAAGATGAGGATGATGAATAGCATGTATACAAAAGGATGGTGGGGGGAGATATGTAAAAATTGATAGAATGATGAGGATATAATATACAAGAGGATATGTGAAAAGGACCTAGATAGGATATGAATGGGTAAAAGTTTGACTCGACTCACAAATAGTATAGTTTTAACACAACACACATCTAAGCAAGCAAGCAAAAACTAATGATTAGTAAACTAATGGGTGTGTAACCTGGTGTCCACACCATCTAATGGCTATACAGATGAGGCTATAAGTTGGTGACCCATTACAAAATCAATTGAACCCTCTCAACCCTGCTTGCACTCAATGACAACTTTGATGTTGATACTAACATCTATAATGGAACACTTGTTATGATCAGAAGGTCATATACTACATTGAATGGGCTCTCTATGGGTGTCCTTGATATACATGAAGGTATGTGTTAACACTTATATTTGCACCCTTGAGGAAATGCTTAGATCTCCTTATCCAAGTGGCATAATATAAGCATCTCTCTTGTTGTGGGTGTCAATTTCATTGAGATGAATCTCTAGTTAAAGGGCTAGTTCCCATGATGCACCTTTAAAGCTCTCTTTGACTCACAACTGTGTATGAAAAAGGTAAGGAAAATGACTATAAAAAAACAAGCGGTGATGTACCAATGTATGATATCTTACCAATTGACTGAAACCACTACTTAAAGACAAAAGAAGGTGTTTTCTTGCACAGGACTCACAACTCAAGAACCATTGCTATATCAATAATTTATATGCTAGATTCAAGAAGGTATATGATTCTCAAGAAGGGAATGAATGATTCCAAAAGGGATACAATCATGAACCACTTCTAGGATATCTCTACACTTATAAAATAAACACTAGCAAATCCTTACAATAATATCCTTTCTGTAAATTAGTAGACCATCAAGAGTACAAGATAGAAAAGACAATCTTTCACTAGAATAGACCAACAATGATTCAATCATTACTAAATATTATAGCATATGAGAGGCAATCACACTTATATATTTCTTCAAGAGTTATTCAGGTAAAAATATGGCTAGAGTTTCCCTAATAACCAATGGAGGCCCCGAATAAGCCAAAAGAATGCATATATATAACCTTTGGGAGGGAGTCGAGAAATCAAGGGAAATCACTTGGACATGTGTCATCTTGCATGAGAATCAGTTACATTTTCAGGATTTATAAATGAATAGATTCATTAGTTATATTTTGTTACAACTAAACAAAATCATCAATTATGTTTTGTTATAACTATTACCTCTTTTTCATCTTTAGGTTCCTGCCAAGCTCTTGATGCCAACGACTAATTTTTGTAGCTTAAAATTAACTTTTTGCAAGTTGTTATCCTTTGGTTTTTTTTTTTTGACATTTGTTTCCTATATGTTTTCTTCCACAAAATTCCTTTGGCATTTTAAAATGATCTTTTCTTTTAGATTTTCCTGAAATGGACCTTCACAATTTTTACAAGTGACCCTTTGGATTTCAGAAAAGTTCCCTTCAAAAAAGTTGCAAGTATCCCTTCAGCTTTCATAGAAGTTGCAAATGACCTTCAAAAAATTTGTAAATGACCTTTTTGAATTTAAAATAACCCCTTTAAAAAAAATTCAAAAGTCTTTTGGAAAAAATGAAGTGTCCTTCAGAAAAGTTGTTTCGGACAAAATGTCTAGAACAATTCCTTTGAAAAAGTTGAAAATTGTCTTTCAGAAAATTTGTTGTGCCCTTCAAAAAAGTGAAAATTACACTTCAAAAAAAAATTGAGAAAAAATGTTTGAAACATTTCTTTCCTTCAAAAAAGTTGAAAAATAAATGTCTAAAATAAATACACTTAAGTAAAATTTCTTTAGACAAAAAATATGAAAGAATTCGGTGAAAGGATTGAAACAAAAACTTGAAATAATTTGGCAAAGGCTTAAAAAAAAAACTAAAAAGAATTTAGTAAAGGCTTAACAAAGACCAAAAAATGAACTTTATGAAAGGAATAAACTTGTACATTTATTTTGGGCTTTCTCAAAGAACACTTCATTTGAAGAAAAGATAAGTATTGGACATGGCCAAAGGTATAGACTTAGATTAAAAAAAATTAAATAGGGGTGCCCAATTTTGGCCTAAAGGGCCAAAATTTGGTTAGCAAATATGTGACTTGCAGGGGTAGTATGCCTACTATACTGACTACACCGGTAGCCTAAATAGTCCATTGGTCATGGAGTCAATATATACTTGAAGGTGACTAACAAGGTTATGCCAAAACAAAACACAAAGAAAACACACCAACCCACAACACAAGACTACACAAAAACAACACAAATAAAGCAAAGAGAAACTCACACTTATGCATAAGCACTTAGGGAACACAAGAAAAGAAGGAAACTATGTATAATAGAAAAAACAACCTCAGTAACAATGCTTTAGATAAATCCTATTGATTATAATACGCAACTTCTCTCCATCAAACTTTGAGAGTTGGAAAGCATTATGTTGTTTACATTGTGTTATCACATATGGGCCACTCCACAAAGCATCAAACTTTGTGTGTCTTCTAGGCTTGACCCTATTTTCATCCCATTTTAGGATAATGTCTCCTTTGAAACTCCTTGGCATGGATTTCTTGTCAAAATACTTCTTTGTTTGATCTTGGTGAGTTGTCATGGTGTATATAGCTTGATTTCTTGTCTCTTCAAGCTCCATCAACTCACATAACCTAACTTCCATACTTTCATTCTCCATCAATTATAGCTGATAGGTAAGATCTAAAGCTAGAAACTCAAGTGAGATAGGAAGCTCAGCTTCCCTTCTATACACAAGTGTATATGGTGAGTTCCTAATTTTTCTTTTTGGGGTGATCCTATTAGCCTAAAGGGTTGTCTTTAACTTGGAGTGCAAAGTCTTTTGATTCTCCTCCATTGTCCTCTTTATGGTTCTAATTAAGTTTTTGTTTGTGGAATCAGCTAGTCTATTCCCTTGGGGATAATAATTAGAGGAGGTGTTAAGATAGATACCATGATTTAAACCCCATTCACTTATTCTTGTTCCTAGGAAAGTTATGGCATTATCTGAGATTATGGTTGAAGGAGATCCAAACCTTGTTACTATACCTTTATAGAAGTTAAAGACTAAACTTTTATTAGCCTCTTTAAGAGATACATCCTCCACCCATCTTGTAAAGTAATTAGTGGCAATCAACACCCACTTATGGCCAGTACTAGAAGGTGGGTTGATTAGCCCTATGAAATCCAAACCCCATTGCATGAAGGGTTGCTCAACCTAGATTGGATGAAGAGGAAAGACAACTAGCTTTTGTTTTCCATCAAAAAGGTCACACATTTGGAATTTTCCTACCTAAGCATGGGTGTCTTTGAATAAACTAAGCCAAAAGTAACTAGCTCTCATAATCTTAGCAGCTATAGTTTTTGGAGAAAAATGACCACCAACTAGTCCATCATGAAATTCATGCAATACTTTGTCAATCTGATCCAAATCAATACATCTCAACAACACACCTAAAAATTCCTTTCTAAATAACACTCCATCAACAAGTACATAAGGAAGGGATTATATCCTAAAGTACCTTCTTATATCCCTATCAAGACCTTATGGGCACTCAACGGTTTGAAGGAAATGGATCATTTTATGTGTCCAACTTCTCATAGATGAAGGTGCAGTTGATACGTAGTCCTCATGAAGTACCAACATAGCTTCTTTTTGCTCTTTCAAGTCTAAAGTGATATTCTCACATAGTCATTTTCCTTTCACTAACTTGGTAGTTTTGATTTCCACATCATATTCCATCACCCTTGTGATCCATCCAGCCCTCTTTCCATTTAAATATTTGTTCAACAGAAAGTCTTTTACACTAGGATGAGGCACTTGTTTCTCAACATATGTGTATTTTGTTTCATATCCTTCTAAACCTTGACTGAAAAAGGAAATAAACTATTCAAAATTTTAATCATAATCTTGAGTGAGCATTGCAAATATTACCTCTTCATTCCCAAAATTATATAGGTTGAAATATTCAGAGAAGCTAGGACTTACAAGGGTAGAAGCTTGGGAAATGGCTTGCTTGATCTCCTCAAAACTTTCTTTTCTCTTTCTTGTCAAAGTGAAGATCTCATTATTCCTTAGCATAGAGGTCAAGGGCTTGCCCAAGTTATCAAAATTAGGAATGAATTTCCTAATGAAATTGATCTTACCAAAGAAGCTTTGTAGACCCTTCTTATGTTTAGGCAAAGATAATGCCAAGATGGCACTTACCCTTTCGAGATCAATAGATAGACCTTTCTTGGAAACAATATGGCCTAAGAGTTTGCCTTCATGAACAAAAAACACACACTTATTTGGGTTTAGAGAGATTCCAAAATCTCTACACCTCTCAAAAATCTATCTTAGGTGATTCAAATGATCTTTTCTTCCTTGGAGAAAATTGTCACATCATCCAAATATACCAATACAATGTCATTGACTAATAATTTAAAAGACATATCTATTGCATGTTTAAAAGTAGATCTAGAATTATAGAACCCAAAATGCATTTTATTATAATCATATATGCCCCATTTAGTAGTAAAGGCTATCTTATATAGGTCACTTTCCTTCACCAGAATCAGATTATACCCAGAATACCCATCAAGGAGAGAAAACATTTCACTACCAGACACAACTTACAAGATTTTTTCCATGGAAGGAAGTGGGTAATGATTTTTCAAATACACTCTATTCAAGTCCCTAAATTCCACACACAACTTGATTTCCCCATTCTTCTTCCTAACGAGGACTAAATTGGCTAACCAAGAGGAATGCTTGATGGGAAAGATGGTTTTGGACTCAAATAGTTTGGTGAGTTCTTTCCTCATGAGACTCTCAATCTTGGGATTGATTGGCCTTTTCCTTTGCTTAATAGGCTTAACATTCTCATCTAACTCTATAGTATGTTGATCTAGATTCAGATCAAAACCTTTTGAATCACTATACTCCCATGCAAAGACATCAAAAAAAACTTTGCATAACTCAATGAAAGCATGCTTCTCTTTGATAGTGCATACCTTCCCAAGTGTGAGAAATTTATCTTTAAATATCTAAACCTTCTCATAGTTTTCTTGTTTGGTGGATATGCTTACTTTCTCTTTCTTTAGCTGGTCATATTCATTGATTATGCTCTCAAGAGTCACTAAACCTTTAGGAAGCTTGTTGGACTTCAATTAGACAATCTGCCCTCCATATTATTGTTATAGTTTAGACTAATTCTTGGAATAAAACTTAGCCTCTTCTTCCAGAAAAAGTGCTATTTTTTTGTCACTATAAAATACCTACCAATTGGTAACATTATCTGGTATGGATGGTCTCACAATTACCTTTAGATGGGGTTGGTTTTTATCTTCCTTTATGCCCTTTGGAACATCAAACTAAGCTCCAATAGAAGCCAACCCATCATCATTCTTATTGTCTTCTCTTGACATGGATGTGATGTTGAAGGCTTAGAAGTCTTCTACAAGATCCCACACTCTATGCTTGTATGACTTGAGTAAGGAGTTCTTAGTAAACTTTTGCCTTCTAACTTGGTTCACTATAAGCTCACTATCCCCATACACTTGTAGTTCATTAATTCCCCTTTTTATAGCCCATTAAAGGCCATAGATAAGGGCCTCATACTATGCCACATTACAAGTGCATGAGAACTGAAATCTAAAGGTTGAATAATACCTCTCCTTGGAAGGTGAAACCAACATATATCCACCACCTGCCCCCATCTTACTTCTAGACCCATCAAAGAAGAGATACCACAAGCCATTCACATCCTCACTTGGCTTCATCAAATTAGGCATGAAAGAGTCCTTCTCATGCATATAATAGAATCCACAATTGGATTATTCAATAAACTTGTAAGGATCATGCTCATAGTTGTCATCTCCCCACTCATCTAGGAACAAATCAAAAACTCCCTCAAGGGAAGATGACATAGATTGGTCAATGTGAAGCTCCTCTTTATTAATGATGGCATAGTTAACATTTGACACCTTAGGTGAATATGGTTCTAAGTTATTTATATAGATAGGTTTTGACTCAATCTTCATCTTAGTGCCATATTTTATCCTAAACACCATGTAGGACCAATTGGTTGCCAAATATCCACCTATCTTGGATGTGAAGTCTCTTGATAAATAAAGATCAAAATAAGGAGGCAAATCTACCACCACCACATCATGAGGAATTAAAAATGTATGGAAATCATGAAGTATCAAATTCAAACCTTAAACTATCCCCAAAGTCTTGGTTGGTGATCCATCCAATTACAAAACTCCTCTAGTCATTGGCTCATACTTGAGGCTTAGATTATCTATTATGCATTTAGGCATAACTTATGTGCTTGCTCCACTATCTATAATATAATTATGAAACAATAAATCACCAATAATTAGATATAGGTAAAAATGAGAAGTCTTCTCATGTTTCTTCATTTGACCATCCATAGATTGAGTTCCATTTACTAGAATGACATTGTCATTTCTAGATGGGACAACTTGTTTGCTCAATCCATGCAATTATATTTAAAGTATATCTTTCTTCCCTAGTAATGTTAGAGAATCCCAAAATGAAATATTCATATTAATATTATTCATCTGGTCCACCACATTAATGGAAGCATTACTCACCTTGGGGTTCTCTTTATGAACATTGACACCTTGTGATGTAGCTTGTGGAGATAGAGTTGTAGTAGCTGGCCTAAATTCTGGAATCCTCTCATTTTCTTTCTCTTTAAAAACTATATTATACCTATTTAACATAGGATATGATGTAGGGGTTGTAACGGGTCCTTGATTTATTCCTTAAACTTCATCCACAACCCTCTTCTTTGATCTAGTGTTGGCAACCACACTAGCATTGATGTTGTTTGAATTTCCCAAGTAATTAATGGCACAAAACTGACCCTCCAAATGATTTATGAGGGTAGCACCAGTCTTAGGTTGTCCATTTTTTCCCCTCCTTTCATATATCCTTTAAAATTTGAAGCTTTGAAAGATTGGCTACCTTGCATTACCATGCCTTCATTGTGCACTTTATTTGCATAAGTCACTTGTTATTGACCATGGTCAAAAGATAGATAGTTGGGATGTTATTGGACAAAGTTATTTTGAGTGGGGAAAAGAGATTTAGAGGATAAAGGAGCATTAGGATTATAGCTTTGATAAGGCTTAATAGGGGTGATTTGACCCTGTCCTTGTGCATTATTTTGGAAAGGAGGTCTACTTGTTTGCCCAAACTGATTGTATGTTTGATATGGCCTATTACCTTGAGCTTGTTGTCTTTTTAGGGAAACTAACTCATTTTTAACACTTTGAAGCAATATTTTAACTTTATGTATTTCATTTGAAGGAGCAATGGTAGGCCTCTCTGGATTAGGCAAATGGGTTAAAGTGGGCAATGCCCCTTGACTAGGAGAATGCAAATTAGGAAATAGTGGCATTAGAGGTATAAGAGCTATCTTTCTAACTTGGACAAGATAATTCTCAACATTTATGGCTATTTTATAGGTAACAAACAATGTATTTTCACTGATAGATTGAATCATCATGGCAATGTCACTATTCAATGTTTACAAGTAGTATAAAAATGCATAGTTTGAAGTTGGCCTCACAAGAATTGGGATTCTATCCCAAGTTTTTTGGAACATAATATTAAAATATTTCATGAATTCATGTGGCACCCTCTTGATTATGGTCAATTTCTCAGCTAGAGATAGGTGATCACTCTTTTCCCCAAACCTATTAGTCAATAAATCTATCAATTCATCCCATGAGCTAATGGAATTTACAGGTAGGGTCCCATACCATTCCAAAACTTTATCTTTGAAAGACAAGGCCAAAAACCTAATAACTAAATTTTCTTGGGTGAAGCTGTGGATATTACAAAAGTTTGTTATATTCCTAATGTGCTCAATGGTATAAATAGGACCATTACCACTAAAAGATGGGACACTTTTGAGGGTTTATCCTGGAATTTGATCATATCAGGCAAGATTCAAGGGAGATGCCCCAGTGAAAGGCACAAAAGGTTGTCTTTTAGCTATTTTGGAAGGATGACTATGGACATTAGGAATGGAATGTAACACAAATTTAGAAGCTTTGGACATAAGATCTCTTTTGTAAGGATGAGTGTTTATGAACCTACACCTTTTGGTGGAGTATGGAGGTAGTTGCACAAACTCAAAAAAGTACACCTATAGCAACAGATCTAGTGGTTACCTTTGGCATGGAAAGAATGACCAATCATCAACCAAAGACTTGAGTTATTCAATGGAGTTTCTAGGTGTTGAATGTAGATGTTTCTTTTAACTTCAACTATGCCAAGACCAGCACCAATCTCAAATAATCTTCTAGGATTTAGAGGTCCCACCTGGCATGCCAAAAACTATTCACACTTAGATTCACACCCTTGAAGAAATGCTTAGATCTCCTCATCCAAGTGGCATAATGAAAACATTTCTCTTGCTGTGGATGACAATTTCACTTAGATGAATCTCTAGTTAAAGGGATAGTTCCCTTGATGCACCTTCAAAGCTCTCTTTGACTCACAATTGTGTATGAAAAAGGTAGAGAAAATGACTATAAAAAAATAAGAGACATTGCACCAATGTATGATATCTTCCTAATTGACTGAAACCACTACTTAAAGACAAAACAATGTGTTTTCTTGCATAGGACTCACAACTCAGGAACTATTGCTACATCAATATTTCATATGCTAGATTCAAGAAGGTATGTGATTCTTAGGAAGGGAATGAATGATTCCAAAAGGGATACAATCATGAACCACTTCTAGGATATCTCTACACTAAGAAAAGAACCACTAGCAAAGACCTACAATAATCTTCTTTCTATGTATTAGTAGACTATCAAGAATACAAGCTAGAAAAGATAATCTTTCACTAGACTAGACCAACAATGATTCAATCATTACTTAATATTACAACATATGAGAGATAATCACACTTGTATATCTCTTCAATAGTTCTTTGGGTACAAATCTGGTTAGGGTTTCTCCAATAACTAGCAGAGGCACCGAACAAGCCAAAAGAATGCATATATATAGCCTTTGGGAGGGAGTCGAGCAATCAATGTAAATCGCTTGGACATGTGTCATCTTGGATAAGAATCAGTTACATTTTTAGGAGTTACAACTGAACAAATGCATCAATTACACTTAGTTAGGTTTTGTTACAACTGTTACCTCTTTTTCATCTTTGGGTTCCCACCAAGCTCTTGACACTAATGGCTATTTTTCATAGCTTTAAATTGACTTTCTATGGATTGTCATCTTTTGAGTATTTCTTTCAAACATTTGTTTCATGTATGTATTCTCCTACATAATTCCTTCAGCATTTTGAAATGATCTTTTCTTTAAGCTTTCCCTGAAATGGACCTTCATAAATTTTACAAGTGACCCTTTGGCTTTTAGAAAAGTTCCCTTTGAAAAAGTTACAAGTGTCCCTTCGGCCTTCAGAGAAGTTACAAATGACATTTGGAAAAGTTGTAAATGACCTTTTTGAATTGAAAATGACCCCTTTGGTAAAACTGCAAAAGTCTTTCAGAAAAAATTAAGTGTCCTTCATAAAATTTGTTTTGGACAAAATGTCTGAAACAATTCCTTTGGAAAAGTCAAAAATTGCCTTTCAAAATTTTTTTTGTGCCATTCAAAAAAGTGAAAAGTTCCCTTCAGAAAACTTGTTTCAAACAAAATATCTGAAATAATTATTTCCTTCGAAAAAGTAAAAAATGAAATGTCCAAAAGAAATACAATTAAGGAAAATTACTTCAGACAAAAAGTTTGAAAGAATTTGGTGAAGGATTAAAATAAAAACCCGAAAGAATTTGGTAAAATCTTAGAACAAAAACCCGAAAGAATTTGGCAAAGGCTTAGCAAAGGCCAAAAAATAAAGTTTCCAAAAGGAATAAACTTGTACATTTGTTACGGGCTTTGTCAAATAACACTTCTTTCGAATAAAAGCTAAGTACTAGCCCTGGCCAAAGCTATAGAGTTAGACAGTTTTAAAAAAAATAGGAGTACCTAATGTTGGTCTGAAGTACCAATATTTGGTCAACAATACATTGGGGCCCAATTCCGTGTAGGGTGTTATCTAATGTTTGGTTTAGAGAGTTAACTCTTCCCCTTCATAGATGACTTGTATGGGGTCAACCGCTTAGTCTAATGACATATGCCCCTGATAGTTATACTTTGTCATAACATGGCGTTTGGTTAATACGCAGTAATGAAATTCATGACACTAACCCCTATACACTAAACCCGTGTGTGGGTGTCAATTCCACATTACGTGTTATCCTAGGGGAGGGCTTAACAAATAGGCAAAACACATGATAGAATCAATTAACCAACCTAATTACCTACGTGTTATGAGCATGATACAACAATGATTTAAACATTGACACCAGCAAGTATATACAAGAAGAAATTCAACAAAGATATATACACACAACAAGATGATTAAAAATGATATATACAAGATGAAATGGATTAAAATGATTGTAAGGGTGCCAAAATGGATTCTTTGACAAGCAACCTGCAAGCACACAATTAATAGTTTTCAAGTGGCACTCAAAAAGATAGGTCCTACAAGGCAAAGGTTAGTAGTTTCAAGGAAAAATATTTATTACCTCCAAAATCGTGGTTAGTTATACAAAATCACTATTAACTATATATCACAAATTACGGTTTTATGATAAACTACAAAACCATGGCTTAAGAAAACAAAATCACTTATGTCAATAAATTGAGAGTTATGGTTTTGTTATAAATGAAAAAAATTCAAAATTTGACTATTTGACAAAATCAATCGATTTAATAGATTATGATAGCAAAGATGTTATGTATAAATACCTATGTCATATTTAAAACCAACTTGTTAAAATTTTACAAACCGATACCAAAATACTTATCAAAAATGACCAAAGATTCTAATTATTCATATGATCAAAAGATGTTTTTAGCAATTTAAACCCTAATTTTAGATTTTTTATATTGATTTTTTTTTTTTTTTTTTTTTTTTAATAAATTTAAAGATAATTTGTTACCTTATATTACATATAATTTATTTTATAAAATAAGACTAGATTACAAAATGTAAAACATATGTATCATAAATAAATGGCTTTTTTTTTAATCAAAGTTTTTTAAGTCTGTCTTAGCCGTAGATGGGTTAAAAAAGGTCAACCAATCATAAAAAAATTTCGGAAAGGACATCCATAAGAATAATGTTTTAACAAGTAACATTTATTAATGATGGTGACAATGCAGAGTTTGGACATTGCCTTTTCTTTAATCAACACGGGATGCTTTTCGAGATTAAAATGTATATACACAAAAAGTAAAACAATGTCGTTCCAGTTTGATATTAAAATAGGATATGGACGTCCATTAGAGCATAAGGCATAAGCGGGCTAGACAACCATAGAGCAGAGTGGTATTGGAACAAATCTAACCAACAAAACAAAAATACTATGAGATAGGATTCGCAGACTATTTAGACATAATACATATGGATTAATTTTAATAAAATGGCCAGGGAATCTTAAATAAACTAACAAACATTTAAATTTTTGTTTTTTGTGGTTTTTTAATAAAATAAAATTATGTGCAAAATGATAACATTTAAATAGTCATAACTTTCTCAATATCCAACAAAATAATAAATTGTAAAATGTTTTGAAAAGGTGAGAGTTAGATGTTCAAAACCCATAAAATGTTTCATGGAATTATTTGCAAGAGCAGATCACAGCTTATTTTAGTGAAAAATATAAATTTGTAAAAAATTAAAAGTCAGAATCCTTCACACTGTCCTGCAACTTGGAACAAAAATTCACTCAAAAGCACAAATTGTCAATTCAAAAGGAGGATTCTGTCACACCATGGTCTCCAAAATGTAGTAGGATTTCAAGCTCTATATGAATTTAAACAAGCTAAATCCAACTCAAAATGCAAACGACGTAATAGAAAGGATTTATAAAACAAATCAGAATGATATAAAAGCTTGCCAAATTCCTTATTTCATGTTACCTCCTTCCAAGATTTTGCAAATGAGCAAGTGATTGTATATAGACTCAGATTGACATGGATGCTTGATCAAAAGGATTTGCATGATGGATTCAATGGATTCCATGGATGCTTGATTGAAGGATTAGTTTGGCATATGATGTTATGAAAATTGTAGTCTGTTTGAGGGCAGAGGGAGAGCTTGCTTAAATAGGCCAATGGAGGGAATTTTGAAAAATTTAAAATTATTAGAAGTCTCTATTTTGGAGACTTCTAGAGACATGGAGGAGATTCTCTAATTCTAGAGGCTTCTCCATAGGTTTAGGGAATAATGGGGATTGGAGGGGATTTAATGAGGATTAAGATTCCTAGGGATGTAGGAATACCTAGGGAGTAGGTTAGTAGGTGGTTAGGTGAATAAATATAAAATTTAAATTGTCAAGTTGGTTTAAGGAGTAGGCTAGTAGGTAATAAGATCTATTAAAGGTTTTAATGAGGGGAATTAATTGATTTTAAGATAAGGTAAAGGTTATGGGATATAAGAATGGGATGGGAATAATAGGATATTAGTTATTTTAGCTAGGAAATACGATATTTAAACTAAATTAGAGAAAATTAAAATAATTAGCAGGGTGAGCATAATTTAATGCATACACCAACCAACCTAGACATATCATTAACATTCCCTCTCCCACAAGTGTTGATTGGGACCGATAGAATCACACCTTCTTGAACTGCATCCATGGCGATATAGTACTGAAAGAGTAGGGAGGCCAAGACCACATTCATGTAGAAGAATAACAATCTTCTAATGAAAACTTTTTGGAGGTTAGCGGACAACAAAAACAAAAACTTAGCATCTTCTAGTGAAACCTTTTTGGAGGTGCTAGAAGACAATCAAAGTCAAAATTTAAAGTTTTGTAGTCAAACCTTCTCGAAGCCATTATAGAACAATCAAGACAACTTCATTGATGAAAATCTCTTTGAGATGCCAATAGTTGAGCACAAAAATTCTTCACTTCTTGATGAATATAAACTCAAAGATCAAATCAAAATAGCTTCCTATCTATAGCCTAATCAGATAGTAGCTACTCTTAGGCATAAATAACAGAATAATCTGGTGGTCTTATCAAGAGAATAATCATAAGTCTTTGGCCCTACCACATCCAAAGATATGTCGAATATAAAATCAAAAACATTGTGTGTGCCTAAAAATCTCGATCTTCATTTGTTTCCCAACCACTACATATTCCATTTCACAAACAAACCTATCATCCAAAATTTATCCCTATTTATAATCCATGTTTTCACTTTCCTTTATAAAGGCTATAAATATACCTTATCTAAATTTTGAAGGAATCAAAATCAACAACCAACGAAGATCACAATGACATCATTTGTATCTAAATCTACAGACAATTCTTGATAGAGAAAATATTCAGTGAGATGTGAGCTAGAAATTAACATGATTGATTATAATATTTGTATCAATTATTAATCACGATGTGCATCTCCACATCAACATGGACAAAAAAATCATATGGCATCTATCATACCCAGGCCAAACACATCAATAAACCAACACCCATCATCAACTAAAAACATGTACCATGTCATTTTCATTTACCATTCATTTTGATGTTATCGCATACCCATCCAATCAACCCGACACTTGGGGGCAACCATCTTACATCTTATCCAATCTATCTATTGTTCCCATAATCCATCACTTGATTTTGTGGACAACATGTCAACAATTTTGGTCCTGCAGGACAAAATGATCTCTTCCTTTCTCAAAAAATGTTCTAAGCAGTCAAGTTTTTTAGTTAATCAAGCCCTTTCAGCTAAGGAAATCGCAGGTTCAACAGGTGGGCTTTCACAAAGAAAGTTCCAAACACTTAGGCATTTCTTAAACGTTACAAGGATGGTTCAACACCGAGGTTCGATCAAAAGGTTCATCGGTGTGGTTCAAAGAGTTAGAATGAACCATTGAACCGTTGAAGCATTGAAATCTGAAATATCCAACAAAATAACAAACTGTAAAATGTTTTGAAAAGGTGAGTGTTAGGCATTTAAAACTCATAAAATGTTTCATGAAATTATTTGCAAGTAAAGAGTAGATCACAACATATTTTAGTGAAAAATATAAATTTGCAAAAACTTAAAACTCAGAATCCTTCACCCTACCCTGCAACTTGGAACAAAAATTCACTCAAAAGCACAAATTGTCAATTCAAAAGAAGGATTCCATCACACTGTGGTCTCCAAATTTTAGTAGAATTTTAAGATTTATATGAATTTAAACAAGGTAAATCCAACTCAAAATTCAAATGATGTAATAGGAAGGATTTATAAAACAAATCAAAATGATATAAAACCTTACCAAATTCCTTATTTCATGGTAGCTCCTTCCAGGATTTTACAAGTGATCAAGTGATTGTATATAGACTCAGATTGACATGGATGCTTGATCAAAATAATTTAGATGATGTATTCAATGGATTCCATGGATGCTTGATTAAATGATTAGTTTGGCATAATGATGTTATGCAAATTGTAGTTGGTTTGAGGGCAGAGGGAGAGCTTGCTTAAATAGGTCAATAGAGGGAAATTTGAATAATTTAATATTATTATATGTCTCTAATTTGGAGACTTCTAGAGACTTGGAGGAGATTCTCCAATTCTAGAAGCTTCTCCATAGGTTTAGGGGATAATGGGGATTATAGGGGATTTAATGAGGATTAAGATTCCTAGGGATGTAGGAATATCTAGGGAGTAGGTTAGCAGGTGGTTAGGTGAATAAATATGAATTTTAAATTGTCAAGTTGGTTTAAGGAGTAGGTTAGTAGGTAATAAGATCTATTGGAGGTTTTAATGAGGAGAATTAATTGATTTTAAGATAGGGTAAAGGTTATGGGATATAATAATGGGATGGGGATAATAGGATATTAGTTATTTTAGCTAGGAAATACGAGATTTAAACTAAATTAGCAAAAATTAAAATAATTAGTAGGGCGAGCATAATTTAATGCATACACCAACCAACCTAGACATATCATTAACATTCCATCTCCCACAAGTGTTGATTGGGACCAATAGAATCACACCTTGTTGAACTGCATCCATGGTGATATAATAGTTAAAGAGTAGGGAGGCCAAGACCACATTCATGTAGAAGAATAAAAATCTTCTAATGAAAACTTTTCAGAGGTGCTAGGGGACAACAAAAATAAAAACTCAGCATCTTCTAGTGAAACCTCTTTAGAGGCACTAGAATACAATCAAAGTCAAATTTCAAAGTTTTGTAGTCAAACCTTCTTGAAGCCATTATAGAACAATCAAGACAACTTCATTGGTGAAAATATCTTTGAGATGCCAATAGTTGAACACAAAAATTCTTCACTTTTTGATGAATATAAACTCAAAGATCAAATCAAAATAGCTTCCCATCTACAACCTAATCAGATGGTAGCTACTCTTAGGCATAAATAATAAAATAATCTGGTGGTCTTATCAAGAGAATATTCATAAGTCTTTAGCCCTACCACATCCAAAGATATGTCAAATCTAAAATCAAAAACATTGTGTGTGCCTAAAAATCTCGATCTTCATTTGTTTCCCAACCACTACATATTCCATTTCACAAACAAACCTATCATCCAACATTTATCCCTATTTATAATCCATGTTTTCACTTTCCTTTATAAAAGCTATAAATATACATTGTCTAACTTTTGAAGGAATCAATATCAATGACCAACGAAGATCACAACAACATCATTGGTATCTAAATCTACAGATAATTCTTGATAGAGAAAATATTCAGTGAGATGTGAGCTATAAATTAACATGATTGATTATTATATTTGTATCAATTTTTTATTAGGTTGTGCATCTCCACATCAGCATGGACAAAAAAATCATATGGCATCTATCATACCCAGGCCAAACACATCAATAAACTAACAACCATCATCAACAAAAAACATGTACCATGTTGTTTTCATTTACCATTCCTTATGATGTTATCGCATACCCATCCAATCACCCCATCACTTGGGGGAAACCCTCTTACATCTTATCCCATCTATCAAACCATCATTATCCTAGAGCAAGACCATTCCATTTTACCATATCATTCCTATCTAGACCAAAGCCTATTTGTAGTCATCCTATCCAATCTTATTTTGATCTTGGTTACTTTGGTTTTTCCCACATATTTTGTGAGGGGATTCCAATCAAGTTTCAATAATCAATCAAATCCATGTTTATAATGACAATCTATGAAAGTAATGTTATAGTTGATCCAACATGGTATCTTTTATTTTTTGTCTTATATAAATTTTGTCTATGTGAGCCTGATTATATTACCTGCTTGGGAAAATTAGTTTTTATCGATCTTGCTAATAATTATAACCACCTATGGGAAAATTATTATCATTGATCTAATCCGTTGTATCCTAGTTATAACCACCTATGGGCAAACTAGGAAAAACATTTGTTTATCATGTATTACTGCATCACCTTACCATTTTTGTTTCTATTTAAATGACCATTTTCCAAATTTGAGAAATTGTTGGGACCTGGTCAAGTTTCTCCCTATCTTTTGTGTGGATGGAATTATTGTGACTTGAGGTCATCTCACGACTATATAGGCTATGATAAATTCATGTTGAGGTCACTTCAATCCCCCTTTCTATGTACTCTCACTATTTTACGACCAGTTTAAGCCAACACTCTCACCATTTTATGAGTAGGTATCTTGTCATTCTCTAACAAGTTGAGATACCTCAAAATGCCAAAAATATTTCAAATATTTCAAAAATCCAAAAACATTTATCATGTCTAAGCCTAGTCAGTTATCCTCAATTTGCCCTACTGGGGCATGGTCATTTTTAGAATCTTTATTTTGATTTTGTTTTCAAGATTTCTATTTGTTTATTTATTTCAAGTTGTTTGTCTATTTGTGTGCTTTCTATGTGTTTCCTTGTTTTTTTGCCTACTTGCATGTTTGTTTGCTTTCAACACTATTGCCTTGACTTAGTTTATATGCATTGATTGGGTGATTCCTTGTGTATTAATGTTAAGTCCATCTATATTCATATGTCAACATCATCATCATGGTTTTTATCATTGGTGTATTGTTTTCAATTTTTATTGGATTGGGAGTCAGTCCTTATGCATATTTTGGCCAAGTCCTCATGGTGTTCTATCATGAAGCTTACCGTCATGTGCTACAACAAAAATCAACTTTAGGGAGTCTTATAAGTAATGGATTCATAGAATTTTCTCCTTGGTACCTTGAAAAAATCCTCCCACCCATATTGATCAAATCAACACATTGACTATTTTAGTTGTACCATTGCTAATAAGGATGAGCATCTCCTCATTAGCAGGCATAACTGAATCATTTCTAATGATCAAATATTATTATTCTATCCATCCATTTCATCACTTTGTGCATCCTTGTATGCTTGGGTTTTTATGGCTTCTTTAGTCATTAGACCATCGCATCTATGTTTGCACTTGCTCATATTCAATATGTATTCTAAGTTATATCCTTAAGTTATGCTTGTTAATCAGCCCTAATTAGGGTACAACTATATCAAACATCATCTTTAGCCAATCCAGGTCCTCTTAATGATTATAATTACCTATAGACAAATCATTATTTTTACTTTTATTGTTGATTATAACTACCTTTGGGAAAATCTATACCTTTTAAATAAATGCATATAATCATTTTATCATTTGGATTAATCTTAATCATGGTTAATTCCACCTTTCTTCTTGCTTCTTTTTTAGGGACCATACATCCACATATGTGACAGTGACTCCCTTGAGGGGGCATCATCCTAGGCTTCCCAAACACCATTTGGAGCTTTTTCATCAATCATCATCTTTTTTTTGGCATACAAGCCATTTCTCATTATTTGAGAAGACATTGTTTTTCCTATGGTTTGTAATATCTTCTTGAATAGGAGCAAACTATAGACACCTAAAACTGGTGACCAATAACATCCAACCAGGCTTCAAACCAATTTCTATCAAAAATTTCAATTTGACCTAAAAACACTAAAATGTATTAAATGGTTTGAATTTGTCATATACAAGTACCAATTTTGTCTAGAGTATCACTAAATGGGGCAATGCATTTTATGTGATACCTAACTTTGATTACATCATTTCAAGTCAAAATGATGATTTCACACTTGAGTGTTTTGGACTGCTCTTTTCTACCAAATTTTCTTGCATGAGACATGTGCCTTTGTTATTTTGTGTTGGAAACATCCTAAATATGATAACGGATCCAACGCATCTAACATCGCATCCTAATTCTAATCCATTCAAATTTTGAGCTAATAATAAGATATTTTAACCAGTTTGATTAATTTGTGCACTAATTGCCAAGATTTGCATCAAATTTGATAAATCATGTTTAAGGCTAATTAATTTGAATCAAGAGCTTAAGTTAATTTTCCATGGAACTTGTTGAATATTTCATCAATGGAAATTAATATTGAATAATTGCATCACATATGACATCATTTTTTGGAAAAGCATTCCTAGGCCATAAATGAAACAAATATCTAATTAATCCCTCCCATACCTCTTTAATTCCTCTTTATCCCAAATATTTATGAGGTCATATATTGATTTTAGCCTCCAAAATTGAATGGATTATTAGCAACTCATCTTCATCTTGAGATGGATGGTTTAAGTTCATTCTGATTATTTGCAAAAATCTATAAATAAAATACGTCACACTTATAATTTTAAGCTCTTTCAAGCCAAAGTTATCATGCACAAATGAGTCCAAAATCTTGGATAGTGTAAAGTTACCATGCGCAAATGATTTCAAACCCTCATACAATTAGTGTTATTATGCCAAATTTTTGAACCAAGCCAAAGCCATCACAATCCAAAGGTGCCAAGGAGAGAAGGAGCCAAGTAACTCCATTGATGAAGATTCTTTTATGCATAAGTTGAGAAAGCCACTCTAAGAACCATTTGGAAGCTCTAAGGAAGGTGAAGGAAGGTCTATTTCATATTTTAGTTATTACTTTCATATGTATATTTTTTATTAATCTCCACCTAGTGTCTTTGTCTATAGATGTCATGCTTGTTAGTGTGTTATTTTTATTTTGAACTAACACTTGATCTAACCCCCTCTCTTGATTCAAATTCCTAGTTCACACCAAGAACACCTGAGAATCTTGTAAGCTCTTAATCCTTCATGGAGAGTGGGTGTGCTCTAAAAAATTTTCACTTTCGATGGATATTTGACATGCTTTAAACACCATGGGAAGTAGACATTCTTCTAGCTCCTCCAAGTTCCACTGAAACTTTCACCTACCAGAGACACCTCCAAGTTTCATCAGAGAGTATCTACCAACTTTTAAAGTTGGTTTCTCATAGGTATATCTAAAATCTCCATGCCTCCTAAGGAAAATAAGTTCAAATACAAGGGCCCTAAAGTGACTTCTAGTTTGGAGTCCAATATCATAGAAATCAAAGGTATAGATTTAGGTCATATTGACCTAGGAGATTTTTGGGCTAGAATAGGTGTAAAATTAAAGAATGACTAGATCTAAATTATCTATGAATCTAGTCTTCCATAAGCTTCAGCCTTACCTCTATCTATTCAAAGCCTTGAGTTGGTCTTAATAATGGCCCAATAATATGGTCCTAATAGGAGGCAAGTATATAGTGAGAAAGGGGAAAAGATTCTGGATCTTGACCCTAACTTCATCAACTAGTGTTTGCCATCCTAGAACTTGAGAGTTATTTGGATATAACTCCACAAAAATATACATAGTTCTATGAGGAAAAAAGGTATGGATGTCAAAAGATAATAAAAAATCAATGGATCAATACCCCAAAACATTCCTCCACCAAATTCCCTAATACCATGTATAAGACAAGGTAGGGAATATTATAATACTACTACACAGGGTCATTGGTAATCTTGATGCTAAGTGTTATCAAGAAAAGATGTACCAATATATCTAGACCATCCAAGAAAATAAACAATATATACATTGGGCCCAATTTATAAATGACTCCCTCCATAAGAAACTAATGGAGGTATAAACAATGAACATGTTCTACATGACATCTTATATTGTTTATATCTAGGCCAAGGGAAGATTGTTCCCAGGCCTTAACATAGTTCTTAAAGAGATAACAAGAGTCTAAAACTACTACTATGATATCACACTATAGGCTAGTAGATAGTAGTTTAGGAGAGTCAATGATGCCTTCATCTATATCATAATTATCATGTTAAAGCATGAAATTGGGAAGGAAATATTTTCAAGAGCAGCGAAGGATGAAATCAATAAATGGGGTTCATTCTTCCTATAGTTCCCCACCTACTCCGACATCAAGGTAGCTGGATTTAGTGGCTATCCCTACAGACTTCCATGATATGTGAGTGAGAAAAGGGTATTTTTTTAGTTAGTCAGGTAACTTGTGGATATGCACAAGCTCCTCTCAGATAAGCACAAGGCAAGGATACATTTCCATTATCCATTACACATGCCAATCCCTTAAAAAATCCAAAGGTGTGAAGGATGAAATGTACCAAATGACATTGAAGACTTTAGAGTCTAGAACTTATTTTCATCCTTATGGTAAAATCACCGATGCACTACATCTAGAAACATATGAACATGTGCCTTATTAAGAAGATTTTTGGGAAGATTATGGAGATGAGGAGATGGTCAGGATGAGAGACTATTTTAGGATGTCCCTATAATAGATAAAAGATTATGAATTGGCACTAGTCCCTAATGAGTTTCTGGATGAAGACTCTAGAATAGATCCAATATACCTTACATAAATCATTAATAGACCCTTAACACCAGTGAGGTGGTCAGCTCCTAAGTTTTTCTCTTTATTTGATAGAATAGCCCCTATAATCAATAGAATAATTAAGTGGTTGAGGAATAAAGGAGCACATGTCACAAGGGAAATAATAGGGGTTAAAGAGAATCTCTTTAAGCTAAAATTAGAATGTATCACTCTATCATAGGAGGGCCAAAGTGAATCATCAGAGGAACCTAAGAAGAAGAAGAAGAAAATAAAGATTAAAGCAAATAAAGGAGGATCCAGAAGATAGGGAGAAGTTATGGATGAACCAATTGATCTTTCACCTAAAGAAATAATAACAATATCACATGGTTCTATACCTTTAGGTCCCATAGCTTTTACCCCTATTTCTACTAATCCCCCTTCTCTTATGCATATTACTCAAGAAGTGTTAACAATTTCCACTAGTTATCTCCATTCTTCCCACATCTCAGGCTCCCATCATTTCAAAGGTTTCATCACATCCACCTCTAGTGCCAACCCCTCCAATTTAATCACCTCTACCTACCATTTCACCCAAAATATCCACATCAATAATCCAAGTGTAATAAACACCAGTCAGTCAAGTGGACACTCAGTGTCCCCCTATAGTAGAATCTCAAGTTTCCAATCCACTTTCCCTTCCTCCCATTTCACCTTCCCCATTTGATCCACTCCCATTCTCCCTTCTATTTATAACTCCCTCCATTACATCTCCATTAATTCCCAACACTACCCAATAGTAAATTATCGTGAAATTAGTCATCTTGACTATAGTTCTATAGGCCACCCTAACTCCTAGGATAAGTATTGTTTCTTTTTCATCTCAACCCACCATTTTCACATCACCAATCCTAAGTGGTCCAACTCATCTGATTGGCACATTTAGTGCTTTGGAATCTACCCTTCCACGAATTCTAAAATTCACAACCCCTATGTCTATTCCCCTTCTCACTCCCCTAATAGACACATTTGTTCCCCTTGCCTCAGCTTCATCCACTTCCAATGTTTCTACAACCCCATTAGTTAAAATTGGAACAACATAGGCACTTGATGTAAAGGTTGATTTATAACCCACTGATAAAAGTGTATCCACATAATCACCTCTTGAGAAACCAAAGGTAACATCCACACAAGAGTCTCTAATGGTTATAGTGTCTTCTAGTGCAACAACATTAGTTTTTGATTCTCTGATAACTGTGTCAAAACAAGTGGCTACCCCTAGTTGGTTAACCTAATCAGTTGGTAAAAATAGAAGATAGATAATTGATCCTAGTAATAAAGACTTTAAGATGTTAAAGGTTAATAATAAATTAAAACCCACTCCCAGGACCCTCTCAAGGACATTTAATGGTGACAAAGGACAGAGGTATGTTGAAATTATAGTCCCCTCACTAGACAAATAAAAAGAAGATCTTGTGGTGGGTGATTATCAAATTTCTTAAATACACCTTGGATGAAAGACTAGAGAATGTCTTAAAAATGATGTTCAAATTGGTATCAAGTCTCTCTTTCAAATAATTGATCGAGATAAAGCCACCAAGTATGAGCTAAAGATAAAATTAGATTAGTTGACAAAAGCACTGAACCAATTCATAAAGCCTAATGAAACATCATCACAACCATAGGTAGTGCAACCAATCAATCCAGATCAATCTATAATTGATTATATATGAGAAATTTCTCACATTGGAAGGGATACAAAGGAATGGTCTAAGGAATTTATCACTAAAGGAAATAGGGTTCTTGAAGCAATGATGGAAAATTATGGCATCATCGTAGAGAGGAAGGATATTTTGAAAGAATAGATTAGTTAGTATGAAGGAGAAATTTAGAACTTAAAATTGTATTATCTCAAATTTATAGTCATAAAATTAATTGATATGAATACCCTCATTATTAAACATATATTGAAGAGTTATGTTGAGCATGAGGAACTATACAAGGTTACTCAATTTTGAATAAGAGTAATAATAGAGTTTGTTGAGCAAGCCAAAGAGGCTCATGATAAGGCGATTGATGTATTATATGAGATTGAAGGCATGATGAGTTTAATGTCATGCTAAGTAGTAGATGATTTCAGTAATCTCCTTCAGATAGAGTAGGTCTAGAATAATTTCAAAGCAATAATTGAGAAAGAATCTTCACAGGACATAGTCTTCATCCTGAATTTTATCCATTATTTCATTAAGTATGAAAAAGAAATTGATAAGATGAGAATGGAGATGCAAGGAATTAGAGATTTTACAAAATAACTATTTGATTTTCAAGAGGATTATGTGGCTTCCAATATATAATCTTATGGTCCATATCTAGAATGCATATAGGAAATATTCAAGGCCTTTGATGTATATGTTGAGAAGCTATAGGCCAAAAATGATAAAAAAGTTGAAGAAAGAGTAAATTAGTCTTAGTGAAATATTTTCAAATGTTAACCATTTTAAAAGTTTGTAAACATATTTTAAACTCTATATTTTTATAACTCGTTTTTATAAGGAGAAAAACATATTTTAAACTTTATATTTTTTTTGATAATGTGAAAGTTGCAAAAAGCACAAGTGCAAATTGCACTTTCCATTTTGACAAATACAAGTCGTTAAAAAGTGTAAATCATGAAGTACAAATTACATAGTCTATTTTGACAAGTAGTAAGGCTTAAGGTTGTAAAATTCTCACATGCATTTTACAAGTTAGGGATTTGCATGAAAATTGACTTGGAGTTATCTTCTTTATAACTCAAGTTCTATTTTGGGTGTCTCTTTTTACATGAAGAATTTATTTTCATCCACTTCCAGATAAATAAGAATTGCATAGAGAACCAATAGTTCTAACCATGCCATGCTACACTAAAGGTCACACCTAGCTCATGCATGACACATTTCCAGCCATTCCACCACTCCAGAATGCCAAAAATAGAAGAACTCACCTCTTTTGCATGAGGGTTTCAGATTTGCATGATCTCCTTCAACTGGGCATTTAATTTTTATCAACTACATCTCATCTTGGAGATATTTTGTATAAAAATGGGTTGACCCCATGACCCAAATTATCTTTTTGCTATTAGTTATAATTTTTGCATTTTGACTATATTTACTATGAGTTGTAACCTTTGGAGAGAAATAAAATTAAAGATTAGCCTTTCTTGTCTTGAAAGATATCTATGTGTGTGTAAGTTGTTTGATTATTTATGGAATATTTATATCTTTTTTTCAATTTCAATAAATCCATCTGTGGTATTTTACCCTTTTGAAAATATTGTTTGAAATAAAAATATTTTTCCCTTTTGTAAAAAATAGCTAAAATACTACCTCTGATTTATATTTGTATGAGTCTATGCTGAAATAAATTCAACATATTTTCTATTGTATTGTGTTTATCAAGCAATAAAGTCCTTTATAAAATATTTGGTACATTAACCATATTTTTAGTTTTCTACAAATTTCAATTTTTCAACCCTTTTCCCTATCAAAACTCTAGTTTAGGATTCAAAAACACTAAAGAGCAAGATTTCTATAAAGCTAGTATTTTATCAGTTTGCATCAGATTTAGTGAAATGAAGCCATCATTATCTAGATATTAACCTCAAATTTCCAAGTTCTCATGACTTTTGAGGTTTTTCCATTGTATCATTGGGAAATTGCACAATAAGCTACAAGATCAAAATAGGTGCAATCCTATGTGATAATATTTTTTGGCACACCCGGTGGGATCTAAAAATTATGAATAGATTGGTGTTATTCTCAATGAAAATTATACATGTTTCATGAAAATATCAAAGCACCTGGTGACTCCATTGGCTTATGGACTCATAATTTCAAGGTGACGTATGCCAAGCAAGTAAACAAGATCATCTACAAAAGGTAAGAGGGCTAATTTTTTAGAATTGTCATTTCCATATAAAAAGATATCCAAAGAATTCACCCCTCAGCCTAAGGTATATCCCATGATTCTTTTCCCATCTCTTGTGATAACTCCTATTATCTTCATACCTCCTGTAATGGCTAGATAACTAAATTTCATAGCTTTCAATAGAGGCAACCCACTTTTGTTGGTCCAAAATGATGATATACCTGCCTCAACTTTTAAAATCCTACCATATTTTACTAGTGAAACCTCTATCACTACTTTAGAGCACATAAAATATATTGATAACCTTTGTTTAATCCATAACATAGTCCAAGACAATGTTTCAATCAGAGTTCTAGTCTCCTCTTTCAAAGGCAAAGATTTACATTGGTATAAAGGCCTTGCTCCCATTTCAATCCGAGTTTGGGATGAGTTAGGCACTACACTGTGTACCCATTTTGAAGACAAAATTTACCACCTTTCCCTAGTTAAATAGTTAAATACTATTCAACAAGATCTTCATGAGAAAATAAGTGACTTTAATTACTATTTCTAGAAGACCTAAAAAATAATCCCAATCTTGGTTAAACCCACTACAAATAATGCTTTTTGTATTGCCTAAAATCACTCAATAGCGATATAGCTATGATGATTGAGTCAATGGGTGGCACCACACTTCCTACAGCTTATGATATTTCAATAAGGGTAGAAAATTGTTTAATCCAAGTTGGGAAAATTGCACTAAGGCCACAAATGCCTCTTTTTCCAGAAATAGCTCCTATTCCACCCTCTATACTTGTTCCAATTCCCACCATGAGAAAATCACATGTTTTAACCCATGCACCTACTGATGATCTATATAAGGTAAAGTCATTACTTAAGAGTTTTGGCAATAAGTTAGTGGTAATAAAAAGGTAACAAACACAAAACTACAAACCTTTTCATCTACCTAACCCTACATACCAAGGGAATAGGAAACCATAATAAGGTAATAACCATCAACAAGGCCATAATTCAAAACCAAGACCCCCAAACCCTTGTGCTTTACCAACACCAAGAGCCTCTAAATCCATGGTGCCTATTCAAAATAATTTGGCTCAAGAATATGAGTGGTGTTATCCTTGTAATCAACCACATAACCAAAACACTTTTCCTAATGGTGTGATTAGTCAAGCCTTGATGGTATAAGGCATAGTAATTATGCAAGGACAATAATAAGAATCTACTTCCCAACAAGAAAACACACAAGAACCTACTTAAATTGAAGCAACTCTTCTAAACTAAAAGGAGGATGACTTTAGTGAAATAAGCTAGGATGAAAAAATTTTCAATGGAGGAGGTCATGTAGTAGCTAATACACATTCCAAGAAAATAAAAATAGAACCTAATTATCCCCTCAAGGTAGAGCAAGCTTCAACTTTTAAAGTTATAGTATAACCAACATAGAGCAACATAGTGCAAAGGCCACCCTTTATACCTATAACCCAGTCCAAGGCAAAGTATCCAAATCCAAACATTGTAAAAGAGGATGTCATTCCTTTGAAATCACAAAAAAAGGTTGGTAATATCCCTTTTACTATAGTTGACAAAATGAATAAAACTAATTTGAATGTTACTATGTGGGAAACACTATCTATACCAACATAAAGTAACTTACTACAAGAGGCTCTAAAGAATTTTCAGATATTAGAAAAGGTTCTAACCAAGGGGCCTACACCTATAATAAATCTATGTCAACCTCAAGCTGATAATAAAAGGGGAAAAAATTTTAAGCCTCCCCCCTTTTATCTTTTGTTTATAATACGGAAACATATAGTTCATAATTATATGGTAGATTATAGGGCTAGTAGTTTAGTAACACCTAGGAAAATAGTTGAAGATTTAGGAATAAAATACAAACCTATCAATAAAGAAGTGGTACAATTGGATGGGACTATTGTTAAAATAGTAAGAAATATAATGTGATTGAACCTCACTATTAATTCTTTCCCAAGCCTATCAATTATGCAAGGCATTTCAGCCATAGATCTTCCCCCCTAATTTGTCATTTATCTTTCAATAGGTTTCACTATGAAGATGGGAGAATATCTATCTTTAGATTGGTCTCACATTCTATTTAGAATGAGATATGGAACTAGAGTAACAATAAGAGCTAATCCAATTACAAAAGATCATATAGAACCATACAATCATATTCTTTCCATAGAAATGAATTATACCTTACAAGATCAAGAAGAGGTAGAAATAGATCAAGAGAATGTAAAACCTATAGAAGAAATTCTAAACACTCATTTGGATGAATGGGGATCAACCCTACAATTCGATCCTTATGACCATGTACAGGAAATGGAGTTAGGAACATATTGCATTCATGAGAAATATGTAATTATCCTAAATTTAATCAAACCAATTGAATATCTCCAAGGGATGTGGTAGTTATTTTTTGGTGGCTCAAGAAGTAGAAACGGTGTAGGTGTAGGAATTGTATTGATCTCCCCACAAAAGGAAAGCTAATTCTACTCATTAAGACTTTAATTCAGTTGTAACAATAATGTATCCAAATACAAATCCTTAATTTGAGGCCTCCAATTGGCCAAAAATAGAGGAATCAAACTTTTTCAAATATTTGGTGGCAGTGAGCTCATTGTTCACCAAGTAAGATAAAAAAGTGTAACCAAAAACAATTTACTAAGGTCTTACAAACATAGTGTTTTGGACCTATTAGAATATTTCACCTCCTTAAATATTCAAGTGGTACCAATGGAAAAGAATAAAGATTCTAATTTCATGGCTTTATTAGGATCCCAATATAGCCTACCAATAGAAATAAAGAACAACCAGCATGTGAGGTTAATTATAAGGCATTTTTTCCTCGATAACGTAGTTAATTGGTAAGTCTTCAATGGTGACAAGTATATTATAAATTTTTTGAGATAAGAGGTCAAGTTTTCAAATAGGAATTAGCTAGGGCTACAAAACTAATATGGTGATTAGATTATTTAGTTATAAACAAACAAGCTGCCTATGGGTCTCTTCACATTGCAAAACATCTTTAATTTGGACGACTAGTTGAAAGGTGAAAAGAAGAAAATTACAGTCAATAAGGAGGATTGTTAACCCATCATCATCTTAAAAGACAAGTCTCTCAAGATAGGCAAGGTATGCAATATTTTAGAGAATCATGATTTTGTTCAATTATGTCAAAAGTTTGTTGATAATTTTGCTTGGAGTTATCATGATCTAAGTGGATTTGATTGAAACTTATCCCAGTACACCATAGAGTTGGATCCAAATACAAAGCCCATTGGATACAAATAGATACCTATTAATCCAAAGATTGAACCCCTGATGAAAAGTGAGCTCTCTAAATTGATAGAGGATAATATAATATTTTATATCAAACACGCATCTTGGATAGAAAATATGGTCCCTATTAAAAATAAAAATGGTGAAATCTAGTTGTGCATAGACTTTAGAGACTTGAACATAGAATCATTGAAATATCACTATCCTCTTCCCCCTATGGAATAAATTGTATAGACAATGTCAGGATCTAAAATATTATCTCTTCTAGATGGTTATTCAAGTTATAACCAAATATTAGTGTAGGAATTAGATCAATTTAAGATGACCTTCACCACAAAATGGGGCATGTACACATACAAGAAGATGTCATTTGGTCTAATAAATGCAGCGGAAATTTTTCATAGAGCTGACATAAAATTCAAATGTTTGATAAATAAAATAATTCTAGTATATCTAGATGATATTATAGTCTATTCAAATTCTGTTGATGCACATCTATACTACTTGAGGGAAAATTTTGAACTATGTAAGGAATTTGGGGTTTCCCTTAACCCCAAAGAACTGTGTGTTTTTAATACATGAGGGAAAGTTACTGGGACACATAGTGTTGAAAGAGGGTCTTGTAATAGATCCTGAACAAGTTAGAGCCATATTTTCATTAGTACTACCAAGCCACAAGAAAGGGATATAGAGCTTTCTTGGGAAGGTCAACTTTGTGAGAAGATTTTGCCAAATTATGCCTTTATGGAAAAACCCCTTACTACAATCCGAAATAAGGGAACTCTTTTTAACTGGACCCAAGAGGGAAAAGACAACTTTGAGGTCATCAAATAGGCTATTTCCTAAGATCTTGTCCTGGTCAACATAAAATATGAGAAATACTTTATTATCTATGTATTTGAAGGGGAAGGGAACATCTCAAGAATTCTAACTCAACATAATCAAGAAGATTTGGAATAGCCCATTTCTTTCTTAAACCAATCTTTGAAAGATTATGAATAGAATTACAATTTGATGGAGAAGCAGGTATATGTGGTGATCAAAACACTCAAGAAATTTAGGCATACACTCTTTAATAATAAAATATATTAGATGGTGAGTCATTGAAGCATTAAATAATTCATTTTGAGTAGGGAGATAAATGAAAAATAAGCAGGATGATACAAGTGATAGAGTATGATGTGGATATCATGACCACAAAACTTGTAAAAGGAAAAGGATTATGTGAATAACATGTTGCCAACATACACCTTAGCCAGGCAATCTACCTTCTTTCAATAGTTAGATTCAAGACATGACTCATTCTTGTACACTAACGAATACCCTTATGAATTTTAACAATAAAATAAAAGTTATTTTTTGGCTCCAATAAATTCCATATGTTCTTATTGATGGAATTTTATTTTGTAAGGACATGAATTGAGTCTTGTTAAGATGTATTAAGCATAAGTAAGATCCCAAAGTGCATGAGCAATTTCATGATAGACCATCAGGAGGACATTTTTATACAAGGACTATGACCATTAAGATAATGAGAGGAGGCTATTATTTACTTGAATTATTCAAAGGTGCCCACCAATGGATAAGAAACATGAAAAGTGTGCTTATTTCACTGGTAAGTAAAGGTTATCATCTCTTCCTCTCAAACCAATTCAAGTAGATTAACCATTCAATCAATGGGCATTGGATTTCATTAGAATGATCAATCCACCATTAAGCATAGGTAATAAATGGGTTCTCATAGTAATGTATTATTTCACGTAATGGACTGAAGTAGTTTCTCTAAAAGATTCTACTGAAGCATCTATTCTAGACTTCATAGACAACATAGTTTTAAGGTTTGGTATTCTTCACACCATCATATCAGATAAAGCTAAGTCATTTGTGGGCACTCAAGTAAGTGAATGAGATATTAAGAATAATGTGTCCTGATCAATTCTTAAAATTATTACCCTAAGGGTAATGGCCTAGCTAAGTCAACCAATAAAAACCTGATCATAATCATCAAATAAACAATGGAAGACAACTAGAGGACATGGCATACAAAACTAAAATTAACACTTTGGGTTAATAGAATTACTCCAAAAATATCCATTGGTAATTCCCCCTTCATGTTGGTATATGGAAGATAAGATCGAGTACCACTATCAATTGATCTCCCATCTCTAGAGCTCAATCACTAGTGGCACTTGATTGACAATGATGAAATGACAGTAAGACTAGTTGAACTCATGGAACTTGAAGAAATCAGGCATGAATCAATGAATTATTGGAAGCAAATTAGGCATAAACCAAGAAGGATTTTGATAAAAATTCATATACAAGGAGATTCAATGAGGTAGACATGGTTCTCAAGTGAGATACAGACAAAGCAAAACTAGACAAACATACCAAATTTGATGCAATATGGAGTGGTCCATTTATCATGTCTCAATGTAAAGGAGCCAATGCATTCCATCCCTCCAAGCTTGATGAAATAGAACTTTCAATCCTAGTTAATAGGATATACCTCAAATCTTGCTTTTAAGGTAGAAACTTTTTCTAAAAAGTTTAAAATTTGTAAATAATAGGGTTAGTTGTGTTTTTCAATAAGTGTTTCTACATAGGTCAAACTCATTAGGATTTTTTTTCCTTTAGGTTGTGTTATTTTTCCCTATTTTGTTTGTGTCTAGGCAAGTCCCAATATTTTCCTCCCTAGGTTAGAGTTTGTCAGTATCAAGTTGACTCCAAACCCAATGTCTTAGAAGGCTACTAGATTGAAAATTATTAGCAGACAATCATCCCATAAAAGTCACCAAAAATGTTGATATTTTTGTCCCAAAAATATCATTACATATAATATCCTAAGGGATACCCCATTTATGTTTTTGGAAAAATCCTGAAACCTCTAAAAGACCCATATTTCCCTTTATGCTTTGTGAAATCTAAAATTATGGATGCAATTTGCACTTTTGCAAATTTCTTGTGAGTTATGAATCCCATGAAGCACCCAACACCTAAACTAATAGAATTTGGACCCATCATGCACTTTTCATGTTTTGATAACATATAAAATGAATGGTGGGCTTCAGATCCTGAAGCACCAATTTCCAAAAACTATGAAATCTAGAACTCACCATACACTTCATATGTTTTCACAACATGCAAAATACATGATGGGATACAGATCCCTTAATGAACCCAACCAATGGAATCTAGAATTTGGGGTATAGTTTACATGTTTCATAATTTTTAAAGTGCATTTCAGGCTTTAGATCTTGATAAAACCTATAAAACCCATTTTCATGAAACCTAAAACCCTTGATGCACATTACACATTGTGAAATGTGCAAAGTGCATGATATTCTCTACCTTCCACCAAACCTAGAAACCATGGGATGCAAAGCCCCAAGTACACTTTGCATGTTATTAAATGTGCAAAGTGCCCCATGGGTTCTTCCCTCTACCAAACCTATCATACATTCTCATGGAGAGTGGACCTTCTTGAAGAAGGTCTGACCTCCACCACCTACCACCATAACTACATTTAATATAAGGTTTTCACTATTTAATCAAGGGTATTAGGGGTTTTCATTATCATTATTTATATTTTTAATTATTATTTTGGAGTTATCATCACCTATGACATGAATTTTAACCTCGAGCCATGTCAACCAAGTACCAAGCCATGATTGAAAATTCACATCCATGTCACTTGCTTCATTTGCATGATTTTCCCATTATTTTTTGCCATAGTTCCCATTTTTAAAATCACTTTTAAGAACTTTCTAAGATATTTCATAGTTTTCATCATTATTTATTGAAAGTTTCATTTTAGGTTTTCTTGTGTTTATGTGATAGGGTAGTCTCTTGTGTAGTCGAGTGTAGTCCTAAGTCTAGTGTTAAGTGAGGGAAATTTTAGGGTTTTTTCTATTATTTTTTTCATTTCCAAATCCTACATAACTAAGATAAAAACTCTTAGTTTTCCCTTCAAGATTTTACAGTCAAAATCTAAGCCATTTTTAAACTAACAAATATTCCATATAGATCCTCCAACTTCCTTGCAGAGGTTAAACTTACCAAGAACACCTAAGAATCCTACAAACTCTTAATCCTTCACAAAGAGTGGGCATGCTCTAAGCACCTTCCATTTTCAACATAGATATAATATTCCTCAAACACCATGATAAGTGGATGTGCTTCCATCACCTCCAAGTTCTGTCAAAACTTTCACTTGCAAGAGACACCTCCAAGTTTTGCCAGAGAGTATAAGTGTTCCAAATACCTGTAAATTCTACCAAATTTTTATATTTGATTTCTCACAAGTATATCTATAGTATCCATACATCCTAAGGAAATGAAATTAAAATCTAAAGACCCTAGAGTGACTTCTAGTTAGGATTCCAATATCACAGAAATAAAAGATACAAATTTAGGTCATATTGACTTAAGAGATTTTTGGTCTAGAATAGGTGCATAATTTAAGAATTTATGGATCCAAAGTATTTATGACTCTAGTCTTCCATAATTTTAAGCCTTCCATCATCCATTTAAATCCCTAAGTTGGTCCTAACAATGGCCTAAAACTATGATCCTGACATGAGGCAAGTATATAGTGAAAAAGGGGGAAAGATTATAGATCTTGACCCTGACTTCATCAACACAATGTTTGACATCCAAGAATTTGAGATTTATTTAGATATAACTCCATAGACATCTACATGATTCTATGAGTAAAAAAGGGATGGATTTTATAATATAATCAATAACCAATGGATCAAGATCCCTAAACATTACTCCACCAAATTTCTTAAGACCATGTATAAGCCTGATTTCGTAGACAAGGTAGGGGATATTATAATACTATTACACAAGGTCACTGGAAATCCTGATGCCAAGTGTTATCAAGAATGGATGTACTAATATATCTAGACCATCCAAGAAAATAAATAATATACATTAGACTTAATTGGTAACTGACTCCCTCCATAAGCAACTGATAAACGTACAAATAATGAATAAGTTCTACATGACATCTTATATTATTTATATCCTGGCCAAAGGAAGATAGTTCCTAGGCCTTAACATAGTTCTTGAAGAGATAGCCAGAGTTTACAACTAATACCTTGATCTCACACTACAAGCTAGTATACAATAGTTCAAGAGAGTCAAAGATATCTTCATCTACACCATCATTATCATGTTCAATCAGGAACATGGGAAGGAAAGATTTTTAAGAGCAGTGAAGGATGAAATCAATAAATAGGGTTAATTATTCATATAGTTCCCCACCTACTCATACATTAGGGTAGCTAGATTCATTGGCTATCCCTACACACTTCCCTAGTATGTGATTGATAAATGGACATTATTAGATTTTTGCAAGTAACTTATAGAGATGTACAAGATCCTCTCAAATAGGCATAAGTCAAGGATATATTTCCCAATTTCCATTGGCCATTACACATTCCAATCCTTCATGAAAGTTAGAGTTATGAAGGCTAAAATGTGCCAAATGACAATGAATACTTTAGAGTCCAAACCTTATTTTGATTCATATGGTAAAATCACCCATGCACTAGATCTGGCAACATATGAACATGTGCCTTATTATGAGGATTTTTGGGTATATTGTGGAGATGAAGAGATGGTCAGGATAAGGGACTATTATAGGATGTCCCTATAACAAATAAAATATGATGATCTGACACTAGTCCCTAATGAATTGGTGGATGAAGACTCCAAAGTAGACCCAATCTACCTTACACAGAATATTGCTAGACTCTTACCACTAGTGAGGTGTTCAATTTTTTAGTCTTTATCTCTATTTGATAGAACATCCCTTGTAATCAATAGATTAATTAATTGGATAAGGAGTAAAAGAATGTAGGTCATAAGGGAGACACTAGGGGTTAAAGAGAATCTCTTGAGGCTCAAAGTATAAGTTATTCATTACACTATCAGAGGAGGGCCTTGATGAATCATCAAAGGAACCTAAGAAGAAGAAGAAGAAGAAGACAACAAAGACTAAATAAAAAAAAGGAGGATCAAGAAGACATGGATAAGCTATGGATGAACTAATTGATCCTTCACCTAAAGATATAACATCATCATAATAGGGTTTTTTACCTTCATATCCCATAGATTTGACCCCTTTTTCTACTACTCCCCCTTCTCCTACGCATATTACTTAAGAAGTGTCAACATGTCCACCAACTATCTCTATTCATCCCACATCTTAGGCTCCCATTATTTCAAAAGTTTTAGCACATCCATCTCCAGTGTCAACCCATCCACTTTAATCACGTCCACCTACCATTTCACCCATAATACCTGTAGATACCTAAATCTAGCCATGGATAACCTCCAACTACGTTTTTTCTAATTTTTACCAAAATGCACAATTTGGCCTAAAAACACTAAAATGAAAAAAATGAGTTGAAATTGATATATTCGAGTTCTGATTTTGGCTAGGGTATCACTAAATGGGGAAATGTAATTTATGGGCCAACTCACTTTGATCAAATCATTTCGAGTCAAAATGCCAATTTCACACCTAGGTACCCTAAATTGCTCTTTTCTATCAAATATCTTTCATGAGACATATGCCTTTGTTATAATGTGTTGAAAACATCCTAAATGAGATAACAATTCCAACGCATCTAACATCACATTCTAATTCTAATCTAGTCAAATTTTAGGCTAATAATAAGACATTCTGACCAATTTGAGTAATTTGTGCACACATTGCCAAGGTTTTGCATCAAAGTGCTTAATCATTCTTAAGAGCTAATTAAGCCAAATCATGAGCCTAATTAATAATTCAATGGAATTTGTTGAATAATTTATTTTTGGAAATGAATATTGAATATCTATATCATCAGGAGACATCATTTCTTGGGAAGATATCCCTAGGCCATAAATGCCACAAATATCAAGATTCATGTCTCCAATGCCTCATTAAGACCCTCCATGCCTATTCAATACCCCTGCATCCCAAATATTTATGAGCCTATTTATGAATTTTAATTGAATAATTGAATTAATCCTTAGCCACACATCTCCATCTTGAGATGGATGGTTTAGGTTGATTCTAGCCATTTGAAAAAATCTATAAATAGGAGGCCTTGCCTATTGAATTATAAGCTCTCATATGCCAAAATTATAATTCCAAAATTCATTCAAAAATCATTTCATCTTAGTGTTATAATGCCAAAATATTTAATCAAATCCAAGCCAAGCCAAGTGAAAGCCACACCTGCTGCCAAGGAGATATGGAGGTAGCCACACTCCATTGATGTAGACTTCATGAGCACAAACTAAGCAAGCCACTACAACAAGCATTTTGGGAGCATCCAAGGAAGGTGAAAAAAGTTTTATTTTTCATTTTAGTTGTGATTTCTTTTTTTTTGTTAATTAAGCTCTCCCTTTGAGATAGGCTTAGGGTGTTAGTTTACTGTGTTTGTTAATGGATTTGGTTTATTTACTAACACGATACTAATCTCCCCCTATTATAAAATTATGTTCAAAAATAGCATGCTCGATGGGACCTAGCCTCACAAATTTGGTCACAAAGCTCTTTTAAACAACTCACTAATCCTTTTCAATGCAAGATCTTAGAGTGAGAGGGCCAAAAAGAGTGGAATCTTAAGTTATTTTTCTAGCAGCATTCTTATTTTTGGAAACCTCAATTTTGATCATTGTTATGATATCGCTATTACATAGTAGTGATTTTGTGTAAATGAAATTGTTGTTTGCTAAATAATGATTTTGTAGACTTGAGTAGTGATATTGTCCTGAGTAGTGATATCATTATCATGGGTAGAGATATCATCATTTTAGCTAGTGATTTCATTTAGAATAAAATGGTGATATCATCACTCTGAGCAATGATTTTTTTCTTTGGCTAGAAATTTTTTTAGAACAATGATTTCATTGCAAAATGGTGATATCATCACTCTGGGTAATGATTTTGTTGCTTTGGCTAGAGATCTCATTTAGAATAGTGATTTCATTGCAAAAAAAATGATATCATCACTCTGGGTGGTGATTTTGTTTAAAACAATGGTATTGTTGCACTATGTAGTGATATCATTACTTTGGCTAGAGATTTTATCATGCAAACAATGATATTGTGTTTTCTTTTAGATCTAACCTGAAACAATGATTAAATTGTCTGACATTATGATTTTTAAAGGAAAACAACAATATTTACTATGTAATAGTGGGATTGTAACAAAGAATTGAATTTTTCAATCTTGTTTGTTCAAACTCTTAAGTGCTTCAAAGCAGGCCCTTATAATTGTGTTTTTACAATTTGAGGGGTTAGTTTGGAAGTTGGTTTTGATGATTTTGACTAACCAAACACACTTTCATTTGGGTTTAAAATGAACATGCTTGATTTCACACATTTTAATTAGTGCTTAAAATAAACCTAAGATTTGGCTAAGTCTTAGATACATTTCATTTAGTGATTAATACACATCACAACTATTGCAACATTTTAAATTTGGTGTTTTAATCATGAATCTAGGCTAAGTATTGAATCTTTAATTTGGGCTTAAAACAAACCTAATCACACATTTTAAATTTGTTACAAAAAATAAACATTACTTCAATTTTTTTGTGAACTATCTTATTTTAGCTAAAATATAGATGTGTGTATGCTCTCCCATCTATCCCCTTAAGGGAAATTTTGGGATCAAAAACACCATCTCATCATAATTCATGCCTATTCCAAGGCATAAATATAATGTCATCTAAATCACTCCCCAAAAACTCATAATAGTTTGGGTGACCTTGAAAGTGACCCTAAAATCTTTCTTTTTATGTCTTTCATTTCATTGCAACTTGACTTTTGAGGGGGACTTAATTACCTCCTACAAGTTATTTAGGGAAGCTTTAACCTGAGGTTTCATCTTTCAACACTAACTTCAACCACTCCCATTAGGATCATATTTTTGAATGGTTAAACCACCTTCTAGTGTTGGAGTTGCACATAGGATGTATCTACACTTTGGAGATCACATTACATTGAACAAGTGACACATGTAGTGGTTACAAAAAGGGCAAGACATTTTTGAAACAAACCAAGTGTCTTAGACCCCAATTAAGTGTCTTTATTTTGCATCATGACATGAAATTCATTATGTAATTAATCCCCTTAGAAACATTCAAAAACTTATATATCTTAGATAAATCCCCACTTGCCATGAAAGTGTTGTTGGTGCAAAGTGTGCCTCAAGGTCCATGTCACAATAGTGTCATTTGAGAGAAGGGGGTGTAAAAACCCTACTAGATAATGCACATTTTACTTTTTGGATGAACACTTAAAATCCTCTCAAATGACGTATATTGTTGGATTCCAATAATACCAAGCAACCTTATTAGTTTAGGGCCTAAGAGAAATTAATTAGTTGGTTTTGTCCTAAATTAAATTCTTGTTTGGAGTCAAAATTTGGTGTGAACAAATAATATAAACCAAAATCACATGGTAATCATTTTCCTTTGAATAAGGAGGTGTTATAATACCCACGTGAATCATCAATTTATCTTATTCAAATTTCATCAAAAACTTAGAGTCATATCATCCACTTTTGCACAATTATGTTGTCTAATTGAGTCTAGACTTTTACCAAACATTGTTTAAGTCCTTCATTTATAACTTAAATTCAAAATTGTATCTGTATAAGTTCATTGGGTTGATGTGTTAAGTGAGTTCACCATTTTCACTAAATTTGAGGGAACTTAGGTTCAATTCCCAATTTGGTTTAAAGGTTGTTTAAGGCTCATAATCATTATCACCACTTAATGGACTTAAGTCATTTTGTGCTAAAAACTTGAATTTTAAATCTATCCACCAAACATTTTTGTTTTACCATCCTATTTCCATTAAGATCATTTGAATACATACTTTTTCACCATAGATATATTTTTAAAACTTTAAAGATTTGTATGTCATTTGAGTTAATAAAGGTAGTGTTACACTGCCAAATTTGTGAAAAATTATGTTTTCCTTAGAGAGATTTTGAAACAAACATTTTGTCACATATTTTGGGTAGTCTAGCATTTTTACATTGCCCAAAACATTTTTAAAAAATTTCATAGACCTTCTTGCATGGGGTTCAAGTTTGCACACATTTTTCAAGCCAATCCAAGTATACCTTTGTGAATCTTTGTCTAGCACAGTTACACCATTCATATTTGTCTAGCCTATTTGTAAAAATAACAAAGTTTTATACCATTATTTGCAATAAAAAAATCTATAAAAGTGCATTTTTTTCCATACTTTATACCTATTTGATTGAGTTTATATCCATGAGTCAAATGCCTAGTTTTTGTTAGAAGTGTTTCAAATTCATTAGATTAAAATCTCATCTATTTCAAAGTTTAGCTTTTGACGTTGTTTGGCCAAGAGTCCTAGCACATGCCTTGTTTGAGCATATATTTTGATGAAAAATTTGGCCAAAAGACCTAGCAACTATTTTTTTCTCTAGATTAGACTGATTTGAAACACTTTAACTTTAGAGTTTGGAATTTTGATTTTTGGCCCATTTACTTGATCTTTTTGTATAAGACGTGTAATGTTATCTTGTTTTATCACAAATCTTTGCATAAACCTCTCCATCCTTTTGATTAATATAGACCAAATTTGAACATCATCTTTTAGACATTATCTTTTTTGAAGTTTTTAGAACTCTTTGTAGTGGCACATTTACTATGGATCCCAACATGTATTCTTACACTCATAGTGGACTTATGTACAATCTAAGGATTAGTAATATGGTTATGCAAGAAGAAATGGTGCAAAGCCCCTACACAAATGATATTGCTTATGAGATAGATCCTTATCCCTCTTCTAATACTCAAATAGGAGCACTAAACCAAGATCCATTGGCTAACTATTTGGTTAATATGCCACCATATTAAAAATAGGACCAAGAACAAACTGCACAATACCTAGATATGATACCCATAGTTGAAGAACCAATTACTCAAAAATAATACTCTACTAACATGCCTTCCATGTATGATCTATTTTTATTTGAGCATCATTTATTGGAGAACAAAGATGAGATTTTGGTTAGAGCCATAGAAGTAAGGGATAAGTTTTTAGTAGACTTCCCTCATGAAAGTTTACCAAGCCTAGTAATAATGCCTCACAATATATTGTATAGTCAACATGACTCTTCTATCAATCCTTTAACTCTAGTATAAATGACGTATCAATACACTAATATGCCTAAAAAATGAAATCACCTCATACAATACCACTTTAACCAAATGTAAGTAGCATATCAAACCTACCTAAATATAGCATGAAATTTCAATCAAATGACCATGGTGAGTAAACCTATTAATGGCTTAGTTTCTTGAATACAAGTTTTAATAGAGTTAACCAATCAAGAAAATCAGGGCATAGACTCATTTACATATAATAATTTAGTTGGTAACTTATTTCATACACCAACCATTGAAGAAGTATCTTTTGATTCTATGCATAATAGTAGCCTAAACCTAGTGGATAATGAACAACCAACATCCCATCCAAACCAAAGTGGTGTTAATATGAAAATAAATAGCCAATGAAATGTGCCTTTTTTTAATACCATAAGTAGTTCTAAAAATTAAGGAGTAAGAGTTTCTATGTCCCAATCTCAACCAGCTACTTCTAATTCTCAACCTACCACTTCTTCAAGCACATAATCAATATGATCAGGTAGTTAACCAACAATCATTGCCATGCCTCAATAATAGAATGTGATAAATCCTATTCCTCCTCAATAAGTGACAAGTATCATTCCACAACAATAGGAATAAATTAATATACCAATGTAGCAAAGGCTAAACATATTTCCACCTCAACAAGGGGAAACTAATGTTCCACCTCATCAAGTGGTAGCAAATGTACCTTATTCTTCACATACTAACATGCCAATTCAAAACCAAATAATTTTTATTCAATAGTTTATTCATGTTGGTCAGTGATAGGTGTTAAATCTCCAACAAGAATCAACATTTCAATCGAGATTCATGAAATAAAGGGGTTCCAATGTCTCTCAAATACCTGTTAGGCAACAATTGCCTTTTGTTCAAAATGTGTCACTCATTAAAAAATAAGGTCTTGGTTGATAATTTCGTACTCAATAGTAAGGTTTTATTAGTCAACAACATGTCCCTTTTCAACCATAGTAGGCATAATATAGTTAAATCCCTCCATCCCAACCACAAAATCCTCAACAGACCTTCATAACTAACCCTAACTATAATATTTCACCACAACACACATATTTCTAACAAATAAACCTTAATATATGTATTTGTATTTTGGGTCCATTTCCCAACCAAACCAACATACCCTAATAAATATCTCCATTATACCCTAGTCAAAGTGTCCTATTTGTGACTTCTCAGCCATCTACCTATAGAGAGGATTACATAACATGATTAGTCAATAATTAGTCCAATAGATTAGAGGAAGAATGCATAAGAACAAACTAAATTAAGCTTATCTACTCATGTGGGAATTACAAAAGATAACAAGAAACAATTGAAATAAATCGACATCATATTACCTTCCAAAATGGATTCATCATACCAATTAATCTCAAAATCATGTTCTCCCTTGATCAAACATCCTTGTCTTCATCAACAATGGTGGCCAACTCCTCCCATGTCTCAAGAACAATCCACAAAACCTAGGCTTATGATATGTAACTATCTAATTTGCCTATCAATAGAGCTTACAGCTAAAATCAATAATCAAAATCAAAAAAATTTGGAAATAATTTTTCATTATAACTTTGCACAAATCAAGCTTAAAAATGATATTCATGGCCTCTTTATTTATTGATTTTTGAGATTGGTCAAGCTCAACCATGACTATCCATATCAAGATTGAGATGTGTGGTCATGAATTAATCCAATTATATAATTAAAATCCATAAATATCCCCTATAATTATTTTTGAAGAAGGGGAATTTAAGAGGCATAGAGGGTCTTAATGAAGTGTGGGAGGCCATGATTCAGATATTTTATGCATTTATGTCCTAGGGATGCCTTTCCAAAAAATGATATCATTAGGTGATGCAGTTAATAAAAATCAATTTCTAAAAAAAATATTGAACAAATCTCATGGAAAATCCACTTAAGCTCTTGATTTGGATTAATTAGACTTAAACAAGGTTAATCAACATTTGTGCAATTATTAGGGAATTGGCCCTCAATTAATCAAAATGGTTAGTAAGTCATATTACTGAGTCATAATTTGACTCAAGAAGAATTGAAAGGTGAAATTAGATGCATTGGAACCATATTCCCATTTAGGATGTTTCCAACACAAAATAACAAAGGTACATGACATGTACTAATGAATTAGAAAAAAAGAGTGATCCAGAGCACAAAAAGTTGAAATCATCATTTTGACTCGAACTGAATTGGTCAAAGTTAGCTGCTTCATAAATTGAATTACCCCATGTAGGGATACATTATCATAAATTACAAGTTCAAACCATTTAGCGTGTTTTATTTAGTTTGACCTAAAATGTGCATTTGAGTGTAATTCGAGTAAGATTGACAATTTCAAAACAGATGGTGTTAGGAATTGGATGTATACATTTTTACGCTATTTGATAAGTCATAACAAGAAATTTAGGCAAAACAACATTTTTTCAAAGAAAATAATTGTCAAGAATAAATTGGAATAGACCCATGATGCCCCATCGAGAGGACATACTAGGATGAAAGAGAAGAATGGACTCTCGAAAAGAGAGGGACAATGAGAGAGTAACCTATGGAGTAGATCATATCCCAATGAGATAATGCTTACAAACATGATTACCATCAATGATAAAAATATAATTACAAGGATAATAGGCCCCAATAGATGGGGGAAATGGGAAAGATACAATCCTTAAATGTAAGGGACACACTTTAAACTTTCCCAATTTGAAATTACAAGATGCACACTTATGACATTGATCAATCTTGAGATAAGTTACACACTAAAATATTTCCATCATGCGAATTAGTGTGTAGATCTTGGAATTAGAGGAAAAGAGTGAATGTTCTGCTTTAGGAAGGGAAGTACCACTAGAACAGAGTCTCCAAAGAGAAAATAATAAGAAGTGCCCCTAGTAGAGCAGATTTGATCATGATAAAATAGTTGTACCCTAGTAGGGCTAATTTTGATCATTGACAAAAGCTAAATAATAGTTTTCCCCTATAAGGCTGATTTTATTCTGATGTTTCTGAAATGTTATGCCCTAACACATAAAATTGGCAAGAAAGATAGCTCAACAATATAACCTAAAATATAGGTTAAAGTGAGTGGGCACAAACATACATGTGATGGGTGTAATGGCATATAAATCCATATAAAATGTAGCATACAAGAATTCACAAAGTGATGAAAGAGATGAAAAGAAGAATGGAGATGTCTGAGCTAACTCTAGATGTATAAGACAAGTGGAGGCTACCTACATATTTCCATGGACTCATGTTCCAACATGAACTTTATGCCAATGTAGTTCACCCAAGTTTGAGAGAGAATGAAATGAGGAATGATGAAAAACTGACCAAGAATTGATTAGACTCACAATGTATGTGAAGGCATGCATGTATAAACATAAAGTCGAGTGTTAAAATGCATGATACCTAGATGCCTAATTTCACATCATGAGCCTAGGTTATGCAAAGTGTTCTTGAGAACTATTCATCAAAGTGATGTTGACATTAAGACTTTGAAACTTGAGCATAAAGTGCTTGTTATATAAAAATAAATTAAGTATCATAAGTATGAAAAGCATAGAATGACATAATATTCTAATTGTGTCGAGCTGGTTTAAATGTGAATACCTATAACTAAGGATAATGGTAAAATAATGACCAAAAATGGAGTTACATCTATTTACATTTAAACAAAAAAATTAAAGACAAATAAAAAGAAACATAAATGAACCTAACTTAAAATCAAGATATGAACAATCAGGATTCAAGTAGGAACAAGAATGTAGAAAATCAAGGCAAGAATAACTTGATAACATAAGATCAATATAATAATAATCAAGATCTATGTAGACCATCAATATGTACTTGGAAAATAAAGACAAAAGAACAAGATTAAATAAAAAACAAAAAACCAAACAACAAAAAATAATAAAATTAACACACACAAAATGTTTTTGAGTTTTTGAATGTTTTATGAATGTTTTTGTAATTTTTTAAATATCTCAACTTGATTGAGAATTAAGAGATACATAATGGTTTAGTTTATCAAACGATGAGAGTGTGCCAACTTAAAATACTTGTAATACCATGAAAGCATATGATAAGAGGGACTAAGTTGACCTTGATATGAATTGAGCATGGCCTACATAACCCCAAAATAATCCAAAGTCACATTAATTCTACCCACACAAAAGGTGATGAAAAACCAACTAGGTTACAACAAGTTCACAAACAAAGGTGAATGACAAGACAAATGATAATAGTAATAACTAGATGATATGCTAATGCATGATAAAAAGGCATTGTACCTAATTTGCCCATAAGTGGTTATAATTAGGAAACAATGTCATAATTTTGATTTTCCCAAAGGTGATTATAATTAGGGGTACCAAAAATAATACTGGTTTGCCCATAGGTGGTTATAATCAATGATACCAAATAAGATGATATACGAAAGATAACTTGTCAGATCAAACATTACACTACTACCATAGACTATCATTGAACACAAAATTCTAAATTTTTTGAAACTAGATCAAAATTACCATATAAAAAATGCAAGATAACTAAAGGAACCAAGATTGAAATGGGATTGATAAGATGACTAAAAACAAGCTTGGGCTAATAATAAAGAAATGGTATAAGGAAAATGATCAGAATAAAATTAGATATAGTGGAAATAAAGTTTCCCCCAAGTAATGATTAGCTTAGGATTCTTTCAAAATAGTGAGGGCCTTACTTAGGTTCCTCACAAAATGGTGAGAACATTCAAACTTAAAAATTTATCACAAAATGGTAAGAGCATAGTGAAGGGGTGATCGAGCTAACCTCAATAAAAATTTAGTGTTGCCTACATCGTCTCAAAGGACCTCAAGTCAATGTAGTTAAAACTACATGGTAAATGGAATAAAATGGTATAGTAATGCCTAAAAAGGGTCTATATGGTTACCCCCAAGACACAAGGCATGGCAATGGCAAATGGTAATTGGAAAAGTGAAAAATGGTTATGTTGCACTTGTTGATAGGGAGATGCACATCCTAGTAAATATGTGAGACAATATAAATGATCAGTTAAAAATTTGCTACCCAATTCCCTTTTATAAAATTTACTCTCTCAAGAACTGGTTGCAGATCTATATCTCAATGATGTATTTGTGATCTCCATTGGTCATTGAGTCTATTTCCTTTAAACATCAACATAAGATAACTTCATAGCCTCTATAAAGGAAAGTGTTGCCAATGATAAATGATATAAGTGGGTAATAAATAGGTGGATGATAATGGAATGTATAATGAATTGGAAATAAATGAAAATTGGGAATTGCAGTCACATGTAATGTTGTTGATACCAGATTCAACAATATTTTGGTTGTAGTAGGGCCAAAGATCTTTGAATATTCTCTCGATAGGATCACCAATGTTTTATATTATTTGCTCTTGAGAGTAGCTACCATCTAATTATGTTGTATATTGGAAGCTATTTTGATTTGATCTTTGATAATATCTTCAGTAATAGTGAATAACTTTTGTGCTCAACTTTTGGCACCTCGATGAAGTTTTCACCAATGAATTCGTTTTAATCATCCTATAGTGCCTCTGAGAACATTTCACAAAGAGATGTTAACATGTTACTTTGATTGTCTTCTAATTCCTATGAAATTTTTTCACTAAAAGATGTTGAGTTTGATCTTTGATTATCCCCTAACACATTCGAAAAGGTTTCACTATGAGATTGTTGTTATTATAAATTAATGTGGTCTTGACCTCCTTGATATTCTACAAATGGTATGTCACCATGGATGCAGTTCAACAAAGTGTGATTCTGTCAGTCCCAATCAAATTTTGTGGGAGGTAGAATGTCAATATAATGGCTATGTTCGGTGATAATAATGGTGGGATGGTGAAAGGAAACACAATCCTCATAAAAGATACTAGGAGAAATTGTGTTGATGCTAAAGTAATCATCCTCAAAAACCATAAAAGGATCACAAATATATTCAAATGGATCTGCAAAGCAATTATAGCCAATGTTGTAACAATCATGACTATAATATATTTATGAATTTGATTATCAAGAAAGGGACTCTAAATCTGATGTTGTAACTAATGTTGATTCTATTTCTGATGTTAAATCTAGTGTCAGTTCAAAATTAGAACCTGAATCTAATTTTGATTCTTCGTCTAATGTGGTTGTTTCTTCAATGTTATATTGAATGGTAAATATTTGACAAGTAATGCCCTATTGTGGCATAATGGGCTCAATAAATATTGATTCATCTTGGAAGGGCTCAACATAGATTGGCTCATCTAAGTGAAGCCCCTCAAAGAGAAGGAACTGATCAAAGGACATCTCGCCAAAATTGTGTCTGTCAAAGTGAGACTCCTCAACGAGTGGGAAAATATCAAGAGACAACTCTATTAAGACTGGCTTGTCAAAGAGATTAGACACTTTAAATATAGGTAACATATGAATAGGTAACTTATCACAAATAAGTGTTTCAATAATAACAATTTGGTTTTGGTTCATAATTGTTTGCAAAATATCAATTTTGAACACATTGTGATCCTTATAAGATGGCCTTTAAAGAGGTAATAGTTCTTGTTTTGGCTCAAATATCAACATAAAATTTATAAAATGGGGAACATTTGGTTTAGTGAGAACAGTGGTTTATGGTTCAATAATAGACTCTCCAAAAATTAAACTATTGAATAAGGGATCAAACATAACTAGTTCATCAAATAGAGGTTCTCCAATAATACGTTCATCAAAAATTGGTAATGGGCCAAGAATGGCAATAACTGGATGCTTCTTAGTTTGGTTATTTATGTAAACCAAAGGAAGAGGTCCTAAATAATAACAAATAAATGCTTCTTAGTTTGGTTGTTTTTGCAAACCAAAGAAGGAGGTCCTAAAGTGGTGATGACTATATGCTTCTTAGTTTGGTTGCTCATGCAAACCAAAAGAAGAGGTCCTAAAATAGTGATGAATGGACACTTCTTAGTTTGGTTGATCACATACGCCAAAGCATCCAAGTCTTCTTGATAAACCCAATCATCCCAATCTTGAGTTAGATCATAAGTTGGATCTTGATTACATTCCCATGACTAATTTTATTACGGTGGATAGAAATTTGTCTCACAAACCTTATTATCACCATTAGGGTCTTGACTAAGTCATAAAATTCATTTTTTGTGTCCCTTATATCATAATTTGGATTATCTATGACTCTACCATAAGTGTAACTAGACATATCCACATTTAATAAAGAAAGCTCTGAAAACAAAAGGCTTAGAGTTATGCAAACTCTAAAAAGTGATGCCCAAAAGACAAAATGTTCGACCTTGGTCGAAAGGGTGGAGCTATATCTTAAAATGGTTTGTGCCAAGATTTGGTATAAAACAGCCTAAATTCAAATGTATAACATCAAAGGATTTTGGATAAAGGTTTTGTTCTCCCAAAATAAAGGCACAAACAATGATGAGGATAGGTTCTTAAACAAACAATCAATCAATAGTCTTCAATTTTTGGCAATCATTTAATTGAAGTTATGCAACTCAAAAGAGCAGATTTGTGTATCATCCCCAAAAATTGAGGTCTAAATAGAAATAAATCAATATTTGGATCCTAAATTGATAAGGTTAATTTATAATACAATGTTAAAGACCAGGATTGGACCAAATAAGCTAGACAAGAGCGGACAACATGATGGCACATAAATGAGGTCCAAATGGCACACACATAAACATGTTTAGTAAAAATTTCAAAACATAAGTGTGGTGTAAAATAAACATCATAATGCCTCTTTAAAGAAAAGAGTGGAATATAAACAAATTGATTTTGACATGGTTTATAAACAAATAAATAAATTTTAATCTCAAAACATACCAAGCAAAAATGACCAAAATACACTAAGTATAATCATCTAAATCCTAACAAGGGTATGACAATGTGGGGTTGACTAAAACTAGAAAGTTTTTTATCATATTAAATAGATCAATTATATAATGACTTTCATGCCAAATAATGCAAAATAAATACACTTTAATTGGGTGTCTATAGGACTTAGCTTGTTTCAAAAAGGTCTTGCCCTTTTTGCAACCACTACATGTATCACTTACTCAGTGTAGTGTAATTTCTAAAGTGTAGATACATCCTAGTGCTTTAGCCCTAGAGAACTCATGGGAGGTGATGAAATCCCTCTCACAAGCCAAGTTTACATATAATAAAAGACAATAGAAATAATTTATGGTCACCTCAAGATCACCTAATACTATTATGAATTTTTGGGGAGCACTTTAAGTGACATTATTTCTATGTCTTGGACTAGGCATGTTTGCAATAAGGATGGCACTTATGATTCCAAAATTTCCCTAAAGGGGATAGATGGAAGAGCATACACACAACATCCCTTTTTTTTCCAATCAATTAATTAATCACCTATTTCATACAAACTTGACAAATGCATTTAATTTTAAGCACCAAATAAGATTAATCAAACATAGTAATTTTAAAATGATTGAAACACAAAATTTAAAATGTTGCAAGAGTTATGATGTGTTTTAAGCACTAAATTAAATTTATCTAAGACTTAGAAAAATCTTAGGTTTATTTTAAGTACTAATTCAAATGTCTAAAATCAAGCATGATCATTTTAAACCCAAGTGAAAGTGTCTTTGGTTAGTCAAAAGCATTCAAACCAACTTCCAAACTACCCCTTCAACCTGTAAAAACATAATTATAAGGGCTTACTTTGAAGCACTTAAGAGTTTAACCCAAGAACATTAATAATTTAGCTCTTGAGTTAATAGTCAAGTTGGGTTGACAGTCAAGTTGGGTTGATAGGCAAGTTGGGTTGACAAGAGATTTTGGTTGATAAGCGAGTTAGGTTAGACATGCAAGTTGGGTTGGCAAGCGAGTTGGGTTAAGTTGGGGCCAAGTTGGGGTGAGCTAGAGGTGAGTTAGGGAAATCTAAAGCTAAGTCAAGCTAAGATAGAGATGAGTTAGGCCAAGCCAGAGTTAAGTCAAGCTAGTCAAAGTGATCCAAAGTTGAGTTAGGATGAGCCAGAGCTGAGTAGAGCCAAGTTACATTGAGCCAGATCTGAGTCAAGCTAAACCAAAGCTAAGTTAGGTTGAATTAGATCCAATTAAAACTAAACTAGAGCTAAGTTTGGTCAAACTAAAGCCAAGTTAGGGTAATCTAGAGCTGAGTTAGGCTAAACCAAAGCTGAGTTAGGGTGATCTAGAGTTAAGTTAGGGTGATATAAATCCAAGTTGGGCCAAGCCAGAGTTAAGTTGAGGTGAGCCAGAGTTGAGTTGGGTTGAGCCAAAGCTGAGTTAGGGTAATCTAGAGCTGAGTTAGGATGAACCAAAATTGAGTTGGGACAAGTTAGAGTTGAGTTGGGTTGAGTAACATTCCTAAGAATAAAATCACGATTTATAAAAATGGACTTTTTGCTCAATTTTTTTAATTTTTTGGTTCCATACTCCAAGATCTTACATGACAATGGTTAGTAAGTTGCTTGTAGAGGCTTTATAAGTAAATTTATGGGTTGTGGTCCCACTGGGCATGCCAAAATGTAAAAAATATTACATAACACAATTATTCAAGCATTAGTCTAATAAATAAAACAAAGAATACATAAGAATAAATTGAATTAAGCCTATCTATTCATGTGAGAATCACAATGGATATCAAAAAATAATTGAAAGAAAGCAACATCATATTACCTTCCCAAATGGATTCACCATACCAATGCATCTCAAAATCATGTTCTCCCTTGATCAAGCATCCTTGTCTTCATCAACAATGGTGACCAACTCCTCCAATGTCTCAAGAACACTCCATAAAACCTAAGCTCATGATATGTAACTATCTAATTTTCCTATCAATGAATCTTGTAACTAAAATCAATAATCAAATGCAAAAGATTGAGAAAATAATTTTGCATTATAAATTTGCACAAATCAAGCTTAAAAATGATGTTCATGGCCTCTATATTTATAGATTATTTAGATTGGTCAGGATCAACCATGACTGTCCATCTCAAGATTTAGATGTGTGGTCATGGATTAATCCAATTATATAATTAAAATCCATAGATATCCCTCATAATGATTTTGGAAGAAGGAGCATTTAAGAGGCATGGAGGGTCTTAATGAGGCATATGAGGCCATGATTTAGATATTTTATGAATTTATGGCCTAGGGATGCCTTTCTAATAAATGATGTCATTAGGTGATGCAGTTAATAAAAATAAATTTCCAAAAAGAAATACTGAACAACTCTCATGGAAAATACACTTAAGATCTTGATTTGGATTAATTAGCGTTAAACAAGGTTAATCAACATTTGTATAATTATTTGGAAATTGGCCCTTAATTAATCAAAATGGTCAAAAAGTCATTTTACTAAGTCATAATTTGACTCGAGAAGAATTGGAAGGTGACATTAGATGCGTTGGAACCGTATTCCCATTTAGGATGTTTACAACACAAAATAATAAAGGTACATGACGCGTACCAATAAATTAGAGGAAAAGAGTGATCCAGATCATAAAAAAATGAAATCATCATTTTCACTTGAAATGAATTAATCAAAGTTAGTTTCTTCATAAACTACATTACCCCATTTAGGGCTACATTAGCCTAAATTAGATCTTGTAAATGACAATTTCAAACCATTTAGCGCATTTTATGGATTTTTACCCAAAATGTGCATTTGAGTGAGATTGATAATTTTAACACAAATGGTGTTAGGAATTGTATGTTTACACTACCCAAGCTAGTATTCTCCCTTAAACCAATGTTCCCTCTAGTTTTGTAACCTAAGAATTACAATAGATGAAAGATGTAATTATTTCCATCCAAGTGAGGAGATAAACTAAAAAGTTTAAGTTTGATGACATGTGTTCTTATCCATTCAATATGGAGTACTTGCATATACCATTTTATTTAGGCTACGAACCACCAAAATGTGATAAGTACAAGGGGAAAGGTGAACCTAAAGCTCATTTAACTAAGTTTTTTATTTCATGCTAGCTAGTGGCATATATCGATATTTACCTTTTGTTGTTATTCCCAAGGAGTCTAAAATTTCAAGCCTTGGGGTGGTTCTTGAAGTTGCCCAAGAATTAAATAATAGATTTTAATGACCTTTAAAAAAAAATTATACAACACTTTTCCTACAATATCGAACATGAGATTTCATTAGTTGACTTAACACAAGTAAAACAAAAAGCTAGTGAGAGTTTTTCAAGTTATATACAATGATGGAGAGCACTTGTAAGTTGATTCACTCATAGTTTACCAAATAAATAATTATCCATTGTGTTTACTAAAAATTTACATAGTGAGATAGCTTATCATCTAGAACTACAATGTGCACATACCTTTAAATAAATAATTGACAAAGGTTTATTGATCAAGTGGGTACTCATTAATAAAGGCATCATCAATCTTAATTCAACTAATCAGAATCAAAGTATCAATTAGGGAAATGGCCAAAACCAACATCCAATCTAAGCGTAAGCATCACAACTGGCATAGAACAATAACCAAAATAGACCAAATAAATTCAACCACAATAGGAAGGTTGTGTGAAATGAAGTGATTGAGTCATGTCATGTCCAAATGGTGAAAACATCATTTGCTCAGCCTACACCACCTTTTTAGCTTACTCTTGCTTAACAACCTCTTCAACCAACATCACAAGTACAGCAACCAAGACTCGTATATAAATTGCCACAACCCTTTCCATTACAAAACCCTCTTTTAAGGAGAATTATACCTACATGTCATGTTTGTAGTGACATTGGAGAGCCTATTGAGTCTGTATTTTACAAACTCGATTCCACTAATTTGATTGATTAGCTTATACCAAAGCATTACCCTTAAGGCATTCCTTATCCTAATTGGTACCATGAAAATGAATTCTATGAATATCATCAATTCAATGGGTATAATTTATAAAGATGTGTGAAAATCAATCATTTGATTGATAATATGTTAGAAAATGGGGATATCACATTGGATGGTGGTGATTCCACCTCCAATCAAACTCTTGACATATATCAAAACCCTTTTCCATAGCATAACCAATAATAATGCACAAAACCAAGGTCAAAATGGTAAAAACCAACAAACCTACCATGCAGTTACACATGACTACAATAAGTTTGTAGGTCATATTGTAGGGGGGTAGCATTAATACCATGGATAATCCTTCTTCAACTTGGATAATCATTATTCAAACTAAATGGATAATCCTTCTTTAACCTAGAACCACATGCAAGTGAACCAAAAAATTAGGATTTCCACTTTTAGAAATTATATTGACAACTCATCCTTGCCCCGTGACCACATACAAGTGCATCAGCAATAAAGACTTGTCCTATCTATTCCCACACCATCACCATCATTTATTATCAATCATGGTCCTGTATACAATCTTGATTATGTAATCACAACTTGAAGTTCAAAGTTTACCATCCCAAACCCACAACCATTTACCACTTTGCCCATTATCCAACCAACTATTCAACCTCAAAATAGGCCATTTACCACTAAACTAAAAAGGAATTTTGATATTATGGAACAATTACAGAAGACACCAACCCAGATCTATAATTTAGATTTGTTGTGAATGTTGACAATCTACAAGATCATTTTGAATGATTTCTTAACCCAATCCACTATTGTCAATGGCATATGCCTTGATAAATTTCATGATTTAATCTAACACCTAGCTCCAACCCAAAAAGTCACATTCAACCAAATCAATATGTCTTCTCTTGGCCCACTCCATAATAATCCATTATACATAGAAGTTTATATAAAGTGACATAGAGTAAAACATGTCCTTATAGACAATGGATCAGGCCTCAACATAGTGTATCTAAAGCTCATCAAGATTCTTGGGTACACAATAGCAAATCTATAGCCAAAAATGATAACCATCAAAGCCTATAATAATCAAGAGAGAATTACAAGGCACCATTAGCTTTCCAATTATCATTGGGCCTTTGACCCATGATACACTTTTCCATGTGATTGATCTTGAATTTTCATATAATATGCTTCTAGGTAGGCCTTGGTTACATGAAATTTGTGTAGTCCCATTAAAGTTACACCAATGTATCAAGTTCTCCCACTCAGGGATGGAAGTAAATATTCCAAGAGATTTACACCCATATGAGCATTGCAAACATCTGGAGGCTGAGTTTCAAATCTATAATTACCAATACAACATGAATCTAAGTTCCAATTAGGATAAATTAAAGGCCATACTTATTGATTCTCTAAAGGATAATTGTATATATCCTAATACCTTAGATTCCCTTTCCCACATGTCACCTCTTGAAGCTTCCAATCATTACACCATTTTATCTAATGGCCCAAGAAAATATTTAACCATGATACCTTTCATATTGCCAATCTTCCTCAAATATAAATGCATTTAGAAGACCTAAAATTACCCCATACATGTATTGGCAACAAAAGAGAAAAAATAAAGGACTTATCATGTTTATACTAGTATCTAGCTTAGAACTAGACCCTCTCAAGGAGATCAATCATGGTTATACAATGACAACCAAGTTGATTGTTATAAAAGTGCAAAGTATTCTATTCCCAATAGGATTATAGAGAATCAATACTATGAAGGAAGTGGCCTCAGATCAAATCAACAAGGAACCATTGAGCTAATTTCCATGACCGAATATAAAATACCCTATGGACTTAGATTTAAACCTCTTGGGGGTGACTCCACATATCTTTTTTGATTTCCATCCTCGTCGACTAGTGATGAAGATGTTGATAGCAAAGTAGAGTCTAATCATAGCCTTATCTTTGATGACTTAGCTAATATTAACTTGTTTGATGACAATTCCATATGTACCCTTACCTTGATCATTCAAAATAACCCATTACCATTATACTATCCCCAACTAATAGATTGAGACCAACAAGAATCTAGTTTACTGATTAATGCATTTTTGAATGATGAGGCATTATGTGATTTTCTAGGCCTTAGAGACAACATTATGTTGGGAGATCATAAATTAGGATTCTTAATTATATTGGATCCTAAAGCCTATTTTAGAGAGTGGGTGAACACCCTTATCCAAAAATAAATAAATAAAGCATTGAGGTCCAAAAGTGAAAACCTCTTTAAGGCACTTTATGACCAAGGAAAAAGTAATTATAAAGGCCAGTCTAGTGGTGAAAACCTATGTTAGTTGCCATTATATGGGGGTGTTCATTCTTCTTCAAATTTAGATAAGGAGACCACCAACGATGAACTTGATTATAGATCTGATTTTGGTTTTGAGCAACAATAAGTGTTTGATCAAATTCTTTAATAATTTTTGACTATTTTTGTCACATGGATAGATCTCCCATTAAGGGACTCAGATTCATCATGCCTAGTGTAATTTGATGAGAAAATCCTAATAGAGGACCTTGATATAGTCCAATAGTTCAAGTCGTTGCCTACTATACTAGAAGATGGATTGACCCTTATAGTCAAAGGTATAATATAGGTAAACATTAGGACTCCATCAGACCAGAAAAGGATAAAATTAGGCATGTCTTTCACTGAGGAGGAACATCACGTCTTTACATCTCTATTGAGAAAATTTATAGATATCTTTACATGGGCTTATTTTGACATGCCAGGTTTGGACTCTGCCTTAGTTTTACATCACCTTATGGTAAATATTGATGCCAAAATAGTTAATAAAAAGTTACACAAGATGCATCCTTGCATTGTTTTATTATTAAATAAAGATCTTGAAAAACTCTTAGAAGCAAGATGTATTTGATCCATTGACTACTTAGAATGGATATCTAATATTGTACCTATTAGCAAAAAGCCTGAAAGAATTAGAATCTGTACTAATTTTCAAGACATAAACAAATCTTGCCTTAAAGGTGAATTTTAATTGCCTAATATTGACATGATCATCAACTCCACAGTGGGTTATGAGATACTTTCAATCATGGATAATTTTTCAAGATATAACTAGATCAAAATAACACTGAAAGATCAACATAAAACAACATTCACCACTCCATGGGGAACATTCTATTATTAGGTAATACCATTTAATATTAAGAATTCTAAAGATACATATTAGAGAGCCATGACCATTATTTTATATTATATAATGCATGATATTGTCTAAGACTACGTTGATAACATACCAAGAAAATAAAAAACTAGGGCCAACCATCCAGCAATATCACATAGGATATTTGAAAGACTGTGTGAGTACAGAGTCTAACTGAATCCAAATAAATGTGTATTTGGAGTAACATCTAGTAAATTACTTGGATTCATTATGTCTCATAGAGGCATTTAAGTTGATCTAGCCAAAGTTTAAGATATAACAGAGATGCTACCACCAATCAATTTGAAGCAACTCCACAATTTTTATGGCAAGATCCAATCAGTCCAATGCTTCATATCTCAGTTAGTAGACAAGTGTCATCCATTTACTCATATTCTGAAGAAGGGAGATACATTCCACTAGGATAAACACTACCAAATAATTTTTTAGTGGCTCAAAGATTACCTAGAGAATCTACCTATTTTGTTACCTCTTATATCAAGAAAAACATTTTGTTGTACCTATCAGCTATAGATAGTGCCTTGAGGGAACTTATATCTCAACATGATGAAAATGGAAAAGATCATATAGTATAATACTTAATACATACATTGGTCACATACTAACACAACTATATGCCTATTGAAAAATCCTATCTAGCCATGGTATTCACAGCTCAGAAATTGTGACACTACATGTTGAACAATAAAACTATGGTCATTTCAAAATTAGATTCACTCAAGTATCTACTATCTAAAATAAATTTACAAAGAAAAATGGCCAAGTGGATCATGCTTTTTAGTGAGTTTATCATAGACTTGTTAATTAGAAGGTAATTAAGGGATAGATCCTTATAGATCAGCTTGTTGAAGTACCTCTAATAGACATAGAGCCACTCACATTCCAATTTCTTGATGAATCCATAATGATTGTCATTGACACACCTCTAGAGGAATAACACTAGAATTTATATTTTGATGGATCATTCACTACACATGGATTGGGGGTAGGCCTCTTATTTATTACACCATAGGGGGATCTAATTCCTAAGTATTTTAGAATCAATTTTTTTTATACAAATAACATGGCTGAGTATGAATCACTTATTGCAGGACTTAGATAGGTATTACAGTGGAACATATCTCACCTCAAGGTTTATGGTGATTCTTAATTAATAATCAATCAGGTTATAGACCACTTTTAGACTAAAGATGACAAGTTGGTTCCTTACAAAGTTATGGTTGACACTCTAGAATAGTAAATTATAGATTTAAGCATATACCAAGGGATATTAATAGAACTACAGATGCCATGGCTACTATCATCTCTTTGATTTGACAAACAGACAAAGCTAGAGAGTATTAGTTCCTCATCAAGAATTTGATCACACCAGCTCATGAACCTTCAATTGTGATAATGATTTGTGATATTTTTGGTCTTAATTATATCTATTATGTAAACCTTTACAAATATATTCATGATCAATTTATACCACCTCACCTATCCTAAAAATAAACCAAAGCCTTTATCCATCACTCTACTTAGATCAACCCTTTATCACTGTAGTTTTTATGTAACTTTTCTTAATTGCTTGACTTTGGTATAATCTACACTATAATTATGGGAAGTTCATGAAGGGATATGTGGAGCCCACTCTAGCGGGGCCATCCTATCCAAAAATTTCTTGAGTATTGATTATTATTGGCCCATAATAGACACAGATGTAGCTACATATGTAAAGAAGTGCAACAAATGGAAATGATGTGCTAATTTTATTCATGATCCAACAAAGACTCTAAAACCCATGTTGACATAATGGCCATTTGCAACATGGGCCCTTGACCTCATTGGGAATATCAACCCTACTTCATATTATGGCCATAAACATATCCTTACCACCATTGAATATTTTACTAAGTGGGTTGAAGCTATACCCCTCACTTATATGACTAGAAAGTATATTTCCAAGTTCAACTTCAACCATCTCATTTTCCATTACAATATCCCCTCTAAAATTATATCTGATAATGAAGGATCATTCAAGAATAAGGATCTCAACAAGCTATTTATTGAGTACAACATCACACAACATTTTTCTATGGCATATTACCCTCAAGGTAATGGCCAAGCTGAAGCATCGAACAAAACCATTGTCAGCATTCTCAAAAATATTGTTAATGATGTCAATCATGATTGGCACCTTTAGATATTCCATGCCTTTTGGGCCTACCATACCAATCACCATACCCCTATAGGAACCACTCCATACTCACTTGTTTATGATATAGGAGCCATAATTCCTATTGAGGTTGAGTTTTTATCGCTATGCATCTCTTTCAAACATGTCTTAGATGATAATGACTATCGAGTAGCTCACCTATAAGATCTAGACCTACTTGATGAAAAATGCATAGCAGCACTCAATAATCTTCAAGCATAGTAGAACCAACTCAAAGGCCACTATAATTGGCACATCAAGTATAGAACATTTGAACTTGGTGATCTTGTTCTTAAAGAAAACCAAAAGAATACCATGACCAAGAAGAATCATAAATGTGAATTCAAAACAAACTAGATAGGTTCTTTCATCATTACTATAGATTATGGATTAAGAGCATACATGCTCACCACACCAGATGAATATGAACTTCCTAAGCTGATGATTATTATCCACCTCAAAAAGTACTATGCTTAAGAATTATGGTGTATTATCTATAAGAACCATTTCAGTTGTGTTACTTTATCACTATTCTTCTTGTCATTCTTATATTTCCTCTTAGCCTATTACTTATCCATTGTACCATTAAATTTCATCAACCAAACATGTTTTGAATCATATCTCCCTAGCTTGTTTGACCTTGGTTTTGCCATTGGTTGCACCTTTCAACACTAATGAATCTGATTAGTTTCAGTATTTGTTTTGAGCATTTCAAATAGAGATCATATTTTGAGGCATTATGATATAAGTTTTGATAATTGCATCCTTAATTTATTATTCTTTTCTTATCACCGGTCTTGCTACTAATTATAATCATGGGCAAATTAGTCTCAGTGACCTATGTCGTTATATCCTAGTTATAACTTCTTATGGGTAAATTAGGGGAAACACTTGTTTTTTGTGACTTGACCATACCAATTATTCATTCTATATAATTTTCTATGCATTTATACCAACTGTGCCTATTTTGTTTAAATTGACTGCTACACTAGTCAGATTTTTATGCTAAAAGGCAAAACTATAGTGACTTGAGGTCCTATTTTAGGACTATGTAGGCAATGCTCGATACTTTTTGAGGTCAGCACAGTCATACCTAATCCATGCTCTCACCATTTTGTGAGAAACATAAGCCATGCTTTCACCATTTTATGAGCAACATAGCCATGCTCTCACCATTTTGTGAACATATTAAGTAACACTCTCACTGTTTTATGAGCCTGAACCATCTAGTGTCTCATCATCCTTGATCGAGTTGAGATACTCTAAATTTTCCAAAAACATTTGTAAAACCATTAGAAAAGACCAAAAACATTGACCATTTATTTTCCTTGAGGATTCTAGGAACCCTTACTAAGTTTCAAAAAAATCACTTATCACTCAGCTTCCCCATCCTTTTTGACATTTTCTCCCATGCACTTAACATTTTGAAAGACCATTCCTATTCTTATATGACATCCATTCTATTTATTTTTATCAGTTATATTTTTCTTCACATTTCCTAGGAGAACTACATTTATCCTAAAGTTTTTTTTGGGCATTATGTCCATGGAACTATGTAGGTAGCATCCACATGTCTAGTGCATATGGAGATAGCTTGGCCACCCTCTTCCTTTTCTTCTATTCCACCATTTTATTCATTTTTTAAGTTTTCACCTATTTTTTAGGGTCAATGTTTTTATGGTTTATATTGAGTTGTTTATTTCTACTTATTTGTTTATTTGTATCCCTATTTGTTTGCTTTTAGCATTGTTACCTTGATTCAGTCTATGTGTGTTCATTAGGTAATTCCTTGTTCACACCTATATTTGAATTCATCTATATTCATATGTTTACGATGACATCATGATTTTTATCATTGGTGCATTATTTTATATTGAGTATTGGATTTTGAGAGTCAGTCCTTCTACATATTTTGGCCTAGTCCTCATAGTGTTCTATCATGAGGCTCCCCATCAAGTGATACAACAAAAATTAGCTTCAATAGATCTATTCAGTAATGGTGAGATCGACATCTTTTCAAAACTTATATCCCAATCATATCCCAAATAGAGTAATTAAGTAATGAATAATTTCAATCTTTGTTAAGTTCAGATGATCATCTCCCTCCTAGCAAGTTGTTCCAATTCATCATTTCCCTCTATGTTAAGTTATCATCATTAGCCAATCCATCATGTTTTCCATAATTAAGGTCTACTGATTATAACCACCTTTGGGATAATCATTACACACCATCCCACCTATATTTCTCAATGATTATAACTGCCTTTAGGCAAATCATTGTGTCCTCACCAAATTTACTTTATTTTTACTAAAGATAGGCATGTTGTTATCTTATTTGTCTATCTTAATTGGGGCAACTCCATCATCTCAATGATTATAACCACCTTTGGGCAAATCATTATTTTATCATACCACATTGCCACTATCAGGGTATAATGCTTATAACTTCCTTTGGGAAAACCATCGTACACCATCCCACTTGTATTCTCATTGATTTTGACTAATTTTTCAAGCTCATTATGTTTTCACCCCATCATATTCCTTTCTTTGGTCCCCTCATTTCACTTCTTTCTTTTTGAGGGACCATTTTCCAACCTACTTGTGCCAACCATTCCCTCGAGGGGGCATCATATAATTAGTTCATCACCATTGTAATAATAAGCATACAAGACCTTTTTCATTATTTGAGAATACGTTACTATGATTATATATTGCAATGCCTTTCCAAACAAGGGAAAATTGTAGACACCTAAATATGGGCATCGATAACCTCCAACTAGGATTTTAACCCATTTCTACCAAAATGCATAATTTGGCCTAAAAACACTAAAATGAGTTAAATGAGTTAAAATTGATATATTCAAGTTCCAATTTTGGCCAAGGTAACACTAAATGTCGAAATGCAATTTATTGGCCAACTAACTTTAATCAGATCATTTCAAGTCAAAATGCCAATTTTACACTTGGGTGCCTTGGATTGCTCTTTTCTATCAAATCTCTTACACAAGACACGTGCCTTTGTTATTTTGTGTTGATAACATCCTAAATGGGATAATGATTCTAACACATATAACATCACGTCCTAATTCTAATCTAATCAAAATTTAGGCCAATAACAAGACATTTTAACCAATTTGAGTAATTTGTGCACAAATTGCCAAGGTTTTGCATCAAAGTGCTTAGTCATGCTTGAGAGATAATTAAACAAATCATGAACCTAATTAATAATTCCATGGAAATTTTTGAATAATTTATTTTTGGAAATGAATATTGAATATCTTCATCATCAAGGGACATCATTTCTTTGAAAGATATCCCTAGGTCATATATACTACAAATATCATGATTCATACCTCCCATGCCTCATCAAGACCCTCCATGCCTATTTAATGACCCTCTATCCAAAATATTGATGAGCCTATTTATGAATTTTAATTACATAATTGAATTAATCCTTAGCCACACATCTCCATCTTGAGATGGATGGTTCAGGTTGATTCTAACCATTTGTAAAAATCTATAAATAGAAGGCCTTACCTATTAAATTTTAAGCTCTCATATGCCAAACTTATAATGGCAAAATGAATTAAAAAAACATTGTATCTTAGTGTTATAATGCCAAAATATTGAACCAAATCTAAGTCAAGCCAAGCTTAATCCACACATGGTGCCAAGGAGAGATGGAGGTAGCCACACTCTATTGATGTAGACTTCATGATCACAAAACCAACGAGCCACTACAACAAGCATTTTGAGAGCATCTAAGGAAGGTGAAAGAATGTTTCTTTTGCATTTTAGTTATGCTTTTTATTTTATTTTTTAATTAAGCTCCCCCTTTGAAATAGGTTTAGGGTGTTAGTTTAGTGTGTTTTTGAATGGATTTGGTTTATTTACTAACATGATACTAATCTCCCCCTATTACAATCCTATGTTCACAGTACCCACATCAATAAGCCAAGTGCAATCAACACCAGTCAGTAAAGTGAACACTCAGGGTCCCCTATAGTAGAATCTCAAGTTTCCACTCTACTTTCCCTTCCTCTAATTTCACATTCCCCATTTCATCCACTTGTGTTCTCCCTTCAATTTATAACTCCCTCTATTACATCTCCACTAATTGCCAACACTACCCAATAGTATATTATCATAGAATAATTCATATTAACTATAGTTAATAGGCCACCCCAACTCATGGGACAAGTACTATTTCCTCTTCATCTCAACCCACCATTTTCACATCACCAACCTTGAGTGGTCCCACTCATCTGATTGACACATTTAGTGCTTTGGATTTTACCCTTCCACCAGTTCCTAAATTCACAACCCCTATGTATATTCCCCCTCTTATTCCCCTAATAGACACATTTTTTCCCTTTCCTCTACTTCATCCACTTCCATTGTTTCTATAACCCCATCAATTAAAATTGGAGCAACACAGGTACTTGATGTAAATGTTTATTTTGAACCCACTAATAAAAATGTATCCCCATAAGCACCTCTTGAGTAACCAAAGGTAACGTCCACATAGGATTCCCCAATTTTTATAGTTTCTACTAGTGTAGTAACATCAACTATTGATTCTCTATTAACCATGTCAAAATAATAAGTGGATACCCCTAGTTGGTTAGCCCAATCAGTTGGTAAAAATAGAAGATAGATGATTGATCCCAATACTTTGGACTTTGGCATGTTAGAGGTTAAGAAGAAATCAAAACCCACTCCCAAGACCCTCTCAAGGACATTTAATGATGATAAGAGAGAGAGGTATGTTGAAATTATAGTCCCCCACTAGACAAATCAAAAGAAGATTTTGTGGTGGTGATTATCATATTTATTAATAAACCTTAAATGAGAGACTAGATAATGTCATAAGCATGACATGAAAAGTGGTATCAACTCTTTCTTCCAAATAATTGATCATGACAAAGCCACCAAGGATGAGCTGAAGATAAAAGTAGATCAATTGACATAATCACTGAACTAGTTCATAAAGCCTAGTGAAAAATCACAATAACCATAGGTCGTACAACCAATCAGTCTAGATCAAGATACAATTGATTTTGTTTGAGATATTTCTCACATGTAAAGGGCTATGAAAGAATTGTCTGAGGAAATGATCACTAAAGGTAATAGGGTTCTTGCAATAATGATGGAACATTATGGCATCATCATAGAGAGGAAGGATATTTTAAAAGAATAGATCAATTAGTATGAAGGAGAAATTCAGACCTTAAACTTGTATTATCCCAAATTGATAACCATAAAATTAATTGATATGAATACCCTCATTGTTGAGAATATATGAAGAGTGATGATGAGCATGAGGAACTGCACAAGGATTCTCAATTTTGAATAAGAGTATTAATAGTCTATTGAGTAAGCCAAAGAGGCTCATGATAAGGCAATTGATGTATTGTATGATATTGAAGGCATGATTAGTTTAATGTCATGCCAACCATTAAATTATACTAGTAATCTCCTTTAGATAGAGTAGGTCAAGAATAATTTCATATTAATAATTGAGAAAGAATATACAAAGGACACAGCCTTCATCATGATTTATATCCATCATTCATTAGGTGTGAAAAATAAATTGATAAGATGAAAACAAAGATGCAAGGAATCAAAAAATTTAAAAGAGAACTATTTGATGTTCAATCAAATTGTGCAGCCTCCAATATATACTCTTATGGGATGGATATAGAATGCATATAAGAAATATTCAAGGCCTTTGATGTATATGTTGAGAATCTATAGTCTAAGAATGATAAGAGAGCTGAAGAAAGAGCAAATTAGTCTTAGTGAAATATTTTCAAATGTTATATCATTTCAAAAATTTGTAATTTATAATTCATAATTCATAATTTTGTTGCAAAAAATACAGCCATATTTTTTATAACACTTTTTTAGAAAGAGATAAACATAATTGACACGTTATATTTTTTTGATAATGTGAAACTTTAAAAAATCACAAGCGCAAATTACACTTTCCATTTTGGCAAATATGAATTTTAAAAAGTTTAAAATAATGAACTACAAATTGCAAAGTTCATTTTGACAAGCGATAAGGCTTAAAGTTTCAAAAGTCTCATTTGCATTTTTCAAGTTATGGATTTTCATGAAAAGTGACTTGGATTTATCTTCTTTTGGAACTCAAGTTCTATTTTGGGTGCCTCTTTTTTCATGAAGAAGTTATTTTTAGCCACTTCCAGATGCAAAAGCTTGCATGGAGAACCAACAGTTCTAACCATGCCATACCATGCCATGCTAAACTAAAGGTCACACCCAGCTCTTGCATGACACATTTCCAATCATTCCACCACTCCAAGATGCCAAAAATAGAAGAAATCACCTCTTTTGCATGAGTTTTTTAGATTGGCATGATATCTTTTAGCTGGGCGTTCAAGTTTTATCAACTACATCTCATCTTGGGCATATTTTGTATAAAAATGGGCAAGCCCCATGGCCCAAATTATATTTTTATTTTTAGTTATATTTTTTTCATTTTGAATATATTTACTATGAGCTATAACCTTTGGAGAGAAATAAAGTTGAAGATTTACCTTTCTTATCTTGAGAAATCTTTGTGTGTGTGCAAGTTGTTTGATATTTATGGAATCTTTGTCTCATTGTTTCAATTTCAATAAATTTGTCTATGGTATTTTACCCTCTTGAAAATATTATTTAGAATAAAAATATTTTCCCTTTTGTGAAAAATAGCTAAAATACTACCTCTGATTTCTATTTGTATGAGTTTATGCTGAAACAAATTCAATAGATTTTATGCTCTATTATGTTTATCAATTAAACATTAAAATCTATTATTAAATATTTGGTGCATTCACCATATTTTAGTTTTTTGAAAATTTCAATTCTTCAACCCTTTTCCCCATCAAAACCTTAGTTTAGGACCCAAAAACACTAAAGAGTGATATTTCCACAAAGCTAGTATTTTATTAGTTTGCATTGGATTTAGTAAAATTAAGTTAGCATTCTCTAGAGATTAACCTCAAATTTCCAAGGTCCCACATCTTTGGATGATTTTCTATTGTATCATTAGGCAATTTCACAACAATCTATAGGATCAAGATAGGTGTAATCCTACATGATAAAAATATCCATGACTAAAAATCATAGCTTGGGGATATGCCAAGATGTCTTTCTTGAGCCTAATCAAGCCACACCAACTCTAAGTCAAGGTCATAACCTTCCATCCAGTTCTCAAGATCCCATTTTTAACCAATCCATAGTCGATCAACTTACCTTTGAAAACCATGGTTTACCATATATTTTTGATTAAGATCCCATCTTCATTGAAGAGCCAATCTTTGACCAAAAACCTATCTTTGATCAAAATCCCATCTTTTATCAAGATCTCATTTTTGACAAAGATCCCATTTTTGACCAAGATCCTATCTTGGACAAAACTTTCTTCAACCAACATCACCTATAAAAAATTGACCAAACACCTAAACCTTTATCACCCTTGAATCCCCCATCACCCCACATCATATAGCCCAAGTGATACAAGTACTTATAACCAAAACAATCCATGATCAAGTAATTATCAAACTTGTCCATTTTGAAGTAAATGTTAGACCGAATAGCATCAACTAAAAACCATTTAAAATTCAATGTAAATATGTTAGTCATACTTTTGTGGTTTTTAAGGGAACTTTATCGATAATTAAAATAGGATCCATTCATATTTTATATGAGGACTATGCTACCACCACTCCTTTCCTCAAAATCATGAATCCTTCCTTCCATCTTAAAGTTAACTTTAGTATGTTGTACATATTGATTGGGACCAATGATCTTACTTATAGTTAACTTCCTTCCATAATAATAAAATAATTATAGACTTCCTAACTATTATCCTACCATAAGATCATTAATAAACATATACATATTTTGAGGAACACCAAGTGTACCTCAATCAAAATGAATCTCGCTGTCTAAATATAAAATTGACATCTCATAGTGAAAACCATTTTTAGGTAGTATCAGATGATCAAAATAGAAATTTCAATCAAAATCAAAATAAAAAATTTAAGTTCCTTAGTGAAAACCTCATTGAGGTTCTTTTGGAAAATACAAATTTAAACCCCAACTAAAAAATTAAATCATTTGAGTTCCTCAATGAAAACATCTTTGAGGCTCTATTGGACAATCCAAATCTGCATCCCAATAAAAAGTTAAGAAGAATCCCTTGGTTTAAACCTTTCTAAGGCATTAATAGAGGATAAAATTAATATAGCCTATAAATTAACATAATTTAAAGATGGATCCCCATTACAAATTGAATAAATCATTGATACAACATTAAATTCTCAAATCATTTAACTTGAAATTGCTCCTAGTCTTGTTAAACGTGAGATTGTTGGTCCTCTTCACTATTTACATCATGACACATATACTTATCCCCAATATAGTTTCATCCCTCTAAATCCTTCATACACCTAACACACATCCTTCATCCAAAATACCTTTTTCTTCACTCTATTTGGCAACACCCTCTATCATAGGGGCTATGATAGTATCATTTTAAATTTGAAAGAAACCAACTTAGAAATCAAAAAAGTTGTTGAAGACATTTCTAGAGACCATAATTTAAATATCAATAGGGTTAAGTATCATATATCTAAAACCCTTTTATAATTGAGATGTCAAAAATAAAATAAAAGAATAGAAATAGAAAGAGAAAGAGAAATAAATTTGTCTAAAGGTGAAAACCATTTCTATGGCGTATTTGGGCAAGTACCATGATTAAAACTAATTTTTGGCATCATGCATAAAATAATCAATTGTCTAAAAGTACCCTACACTTGGGATAAAGATCATCATATTTCAATAATATGTATTCTAAATCATCCCTCCATCCTTACCCATCCTATAACTTTTTAATCTCATTGTTTACCATCATGCACTTACCAATTCCTCACTATCTACAACACATCGGTACTAGTTTGTCCCTTTAGATTCCTATTCTACCACTATCTACTCATCCATGAAAGGAGGACCACTCCATTATGGGAATTATGTGGGGGATTGATGGTCCATGGTTTGTGTGGAAAAGCATTCATATGATGCTCTCCCTCCCTATAGTAGTACTTATTTGGAGACAACACTTGAGACTGCTATAAATATTAGAGTTTGGGTATTTTATGCTCCTTGGAGCCATGTATCTTATATATGTACATTGTATTGTATTTACTATTGAAACATTTTTATGATGAGCTGTAATTACTTATTGTTCAATGACAATGGTGATTGTATATTATACTAGTCATGGCTGGATATCTATAATTACATTTTGTAATCAATTATGATGTGTTTCTTATGATAATAGTGATCAATGATGTATGATTTCATATTATTCATTTTCATTTATTACACTTATATTATTTTATATGGTCACTAATTATATTCTTGTGGTGTAATTTAATTAAAGTATATGTTGTTTTAATTTAAAAATTTCACATATTTCTAGGTAGATCCAAGTGGGGATGTTACAATTTTATAATTGAGATGCCAAAAACCAAAATCAAAAAGGGAAAGAGAAACAAATTTGTCCAAAGGTGAAAACCATTTCTATGGCACATTGGGTAATTTCCATGATGAAGACCAATTTTTAGCATCATGCCTAAAATAATTAGTTGTCTACAAGTACCCTACACTTGTGGGCAAGCTCATTCCATTTCAATCCTATGTATTATAAATCATCCCTCCATTTTTACCCATTGTACAACTTTTTTAATCCCATACTTTACCATCATATGTTTACCCTAAACCACCCTTACCTATCCTTAACTATCCTAATGCGTTCTTACCCATCCTATGCCTATCCAATCCATCCTAAACTCATCCTCAACCATCATACACCATCCTTGAATACCCTTACCTATCCAACCCCATCATTATCCATTTAATACCAAACCTATCTAAACCCACCCAATCCTTCCCATCATAAAAACATCCTTCTTCCCATTTTGACCTTGATATGGAAGTGGAAACATATTGAGACATGTTTTTATAAACATCTTAATGTATCTTGAAATGCTATTTTGATAGTTAGACACTTGGTTATTACATCATGTATTCCCTAGAGTTATCATCTTAATTCCAATCCATTCATATTCATTCATACTCCATATATAATGTATTCCTTCCATACCCTATCACTCACTCTTCAATGCTAGAATATGGTTTTCCCTTTATTGGTATTCTTTGTATATACACCTATAAAACCAAAAAATCCAAAAACATTGAAAACTCCAACAAAATACAAAAACAAATCCAATCAACAATAAAAAAATTCCATGTCCTTAGTTATGTACCGTAGTCATCCCTTATACGGATTACTAATCACATAGTTCAACATTATCAAAAATCATATATGTCAAAGGGTTCTACTCTATCCAAGGACATCCAAAAAATGCATTTACTTACTTATTTTGTATACTCATATTCTTAACTATTTTTATAGTCATTTACTTTATTTTACATCATGGGTGTTTGCTTGGTTTCTCAGTGTTTGTTTACTTACTTGTTTGTTTTACTTACATCATTTTAGTTATTCCAAACATCTCTTTTTATATTATCTTTACTATTGTTTCTTGTTTCTAGATCACTATGTACATTACTAATGGTGTTATTATGATCCTCCATATCATGATGGACTATTTTTTGTCTTTATGAATCTATTAGTCCTTACACATTACACGATATACATGATAGTTTTTCTATACCATTGGTATGCATTGTCATGTGAAATATCAAAAATCAAGTTTTTCAACTCTTAATCAGTTGGAATTATTATTATAAATACAATGTAAGAAAAAAACACAAGATAGATATCAAACCATCTAACAGTCTTAGATTAATCATCTATGTGTCATCTCAGATAAAGTTATTATGGTATAATCTTAGGAAGATATATGACATGCTAACAAGACTGATCCATAGAATGCTCTAAGTCTATATTCAAACTTGTCTCTTCTATGCACATTTCAACTAGAGACTATGTTAATCATTTTATTCTCATTATCCATTTCAAACATGCTCATTAACATTCATAATCATATCAAAAAGCACTTCAAATTATCAAATAAAATTCTTCTTATCCAAACCAAATTTATTATCCCATAATAGTCTCTCTCTTCCATCCATCTTATTTCATCCATGTTATCAAATCATTTGATCCATCATCATTAATCCATGTAGTCATTTCATTTCTTTTTTCTTGCTTGTATATCAATCATCCATAATGATTTCCTAATCTTTTCATTTAATAGCTTGCACTTATTAATTGGGACTAATGAAAACATAATATCCATCCTTTCTCTATCAACCCATCACTTGCTCAGTCAATCAATCAATCAATTAGTCAACCAATCTAATCATGTATCCTTATAATAGGATATATCATTTCCACATCTTTTCCTATGAACCCTAAGTCATGGGGCACTTCAAATCTTATAATTTATCTTGGGATATATCAATTCTAAATCTACTCCTAACATATATCATTACTTGGGGGAAAATCAATCCATCATCTAATGACAATGTGTTATCATTAACTTAAATGGGTTATTAACATAAATGGGTCAATATTACATTACATTATCACTTCTATTCTCACATTAGGAGAACTACATCTAGATTGATATCCCCACTCAGACATTATCCATGATTTATTATGTAGGCAACACTTAAATACATGGGATTTCTAGGGTTAGTTTGACCACCATCATCAATTCAATCCATTTCATCCACATTTTATTTTGTCATTCAATCAAAGTGTTATATCTCCTTATCAATGCTTGTAAATATCAATTTTGTAAATCTTTATCACAAATCAGATAATCTATACTTTTAATTTTCTAACATGTGGCTTACCATCATTGGGATATATCATTCCCACATATGCTCATGAGACCCCTAAGTCCATGCACAATCCAAGTGTGTAGTCTATAAAGTGGTAAATATAATTTTTCTAATATCTTCTTTATCATTTAACTATGGATCAATAGTTTTAACGTACCCTCTATAATATTGCAAACATTAGTATTGAGACAAGTATTTGTATTATTGATGATAGTTTTCTCATTTCCATCTCCCATTCTTATTTCATTCATTTTGAGCATTTATCTATTTTATTAAAAAAACCATCGAGGGGGCATCATCACACTCATTCTCATTCATTTCAGGCAACTTCTTTCTCCTTAATCATCAATACTCTACTTCTTATACTATTCTTCAAAACAATATTGCTTCATAACACTCTTTCAAAGAAGGAGAAATGTCAACACCAAAATTACATTTAGTGTCAAAATGCACCTAAAACCTATTAATCCTTTTCCTTAAAATAATTTATAACATCTCCCTCCAAATTCAAATAATTAAATAAATCAAATTATTTAATTGTACACACTTTAAATCTTTATTTTAAATATAAAATATATATTTTAAACCTTATCCAACATCTTCCACCTTATTCTCTCTCACATGCTGACTCATTCCAACCAAACTCACAACTTCTTCAACCTCCTTTAAGTCATCCCTTGAGTTGTCAATAAGTTTGACTCATTCTTGCTAACTCAGCTAACCAATCCCATACTTCTCTCAACCATTTAAAATGATTTTCATCATCATGGGTGAGGACCTATTAGCCACTATTGATTATTTGTATTATTAATAAATCCAAATAATCCTCCACTATTGGATCTTCCTCCAAAAAACTATAAATAAGCTTGAAAACCATCATTTTTCATTAATCCTAACTTATGCTAACAAAGTTATATACAATTCACAAGAAAATCCAAGTGAATCCAATAAAATCAAAGCATACAAAAACTCCTTTTGCACCAAAATGTTGTTCATTATCCTTCACATTTTAAGATTGAGTAACCACATTTTTGAAGAACAAATAAATTTTGCATTACAATGGAGAAAGCTTGCACATTTGAAGTATAATTTTATGTTCTTTATTTGTTACTCTATCTTATGTTTAATTTAGCTTGGATTAAGTTCACATTATTAGTTGATTTATTAGAATTTATAAATTTAGTTCACACAATAATGTACAAAAAACCCAAAAAAATAAAATTCTAAATAAAACCTTGAAAAAAAATCCTAAGTAGAATTTAAAATAAAGAGTTAAGGTTGTAGAAGCAACCTCATCTCACCCATGCATCTATAGGAAATATGAAAATGGAAAGAGAAAACTAGCCAAATGAATTTGGTCAGTGAATCAACCTCCCCTACAACATGACATTTAGAGTGTACAAAAACCATGTGGGTTTTGGCCCACAAACATATTCTAAAACCAAAACTCGGAAAAGGGAAGAATAGTCACACTCAAACACATGTCATCTTTTGACTAAGTGGCACCCAATTGATCAAAGATCAAGCTTTATTTTTTTTAAGTTAATTCTATTTGATTATTTTGTAGTGTGACCTTTTATCTACTATTTTTGGTATGATTAGTGATGTACAATATTTTTTTATATTAATGAAAATGCACTTTTTATTTAAAAAAAGAACAAATGGCCCATACATCTAAATCTTGTAACAACTATATGAGTTGTGGGACATAAACATATTCTAAACTAAAACTTGGGAAGGAGAGAAGAACCATGTGAGTTGTGTATATTTTGACAAAGTGGTTTGTGCAACCATTTGAATTTTTTGTCATAAACATATTCTAAAACTAAAAACATCATTGAGTATTCACATCATGGTCTATTCCACTGATCTAAAGTCTGCAACAATCATGCAAATTGTCCTCCATAAACTTCTTGTGATATTGGATGTACCAAATGATAACAATGATATAAAATTATTTATAATATTATACCAAAAATAGGGTAAGGGTACTAATTAAACGATAGGGTTTAATAGATGTGATCCCTATAGCAAAGGGTCCCAATTATTGTTAATTTATACTTATTTATTTTTACAAAAAAAATTGTATTACTTTTGTAAAAGTAATATTTTATTTTATTATTTGTTTTATCATTTTTAAAATAACCAATACAAAAAACAAGAATTTATATTTAAAATATTATATATTTATTGAAAATTAAAGAACACTATAATTTTTTTTTAAAAGGTATATCATATTCAAATTTGAATGCACTTTTCAAAAGAGTGCATCATTCTATTGTATTTATACGTACAATTAAGCTTAAAATTTAAAGTAAATGTCTATCATGAGTGCCAAAAAGTTAATGTTTAAAAAAAATTGTGCATCATTCATAAATTTAATTGAAAGTTTTAAAAAACACTTTCTCCAAGTATCCCAGGGATTATAATAGTTTAACTAGTGCACTTATATATTATTTGATTTTAAAAAACACTTTCTCTAACTTTTTGCTCCACAAGCTAGAAAATTAAAAACCAACCTCCTCAATTAAAATTATGTATGTATAAAATAGAATTTTTAAGCTTACAAAACTTAGAATTCTACAATGAAATGTCTAAGTTTACAATTAAATATATCTCAATAGTAAACAACCAATAAGATGTAAGAAAATTTGGTATATGAGATACCATTTGTTTATAAATAAAACTAGTCAATAAACTAATGTTTAAATTTTAGAGACCATGTCAGGAATACACATGTATTATAAGTGCTATAATTATTTATGTACATGCATTCTTTCAAAGATTAATTTCTAGGTAAGCCCATTTACTTGCATATGTTGGTGTTAATAATTGCATATGTTGTTATTAATAAACTTCCCAATTTACATTTCTCAATTTTGTATTCACATATAAGATATAGTTTTTATATTGATTACTTGGTTAGTATAAGAAAAAATTTCAATTCTCAATTTTATATTCATATTTAATAGTATGTGGATGGAAGCAATGAAGGTTTTCATGCACATACCAGTAAATGTTATTATCTTTGTATCAAACCAAATCATTTTTTAAATTCAAAAACCATGTTTGAAGACACTTGTGTCATTAATATTAAATGAAGGTTCATGTTTGAAGATTCTTAGTATGATTTATTTATATTAATGTGTTATATTGATGTCACCATGTGTGCCATCTACAATCTGTTCAGTGTGTCTTGCTCAAATCACTCTCCCCTAAATGTCATAGAACATAGATTCCTCTTATATAGAATGGAAAATTTCATAGAGATTGTAGCATAAATATGTTTGAGGGATGAAACATTACCCAAGCTAAATGTACAATAGCAATATGTTTTTATTCACATCTAACCCAACATTTACTACTATGTAGATGGAAGCCCTAAAGGTTTCATTCACAAACAAGTAAACATTATTATTTTTGTATGAAACCAATTATTTTCTAAATGTGTATTGATGTGCTATTTATATATGAAAAATATTTATATTTCCCTACCTCCAACTTTATGGATTTTTCAAGCACCTCATAAGCATTTCCACTCACAAATTATTGTTTGGATGGAAAGGGGTTATAAATATGTGTAGTGAGTAGCATTAATGTCTTATTACTATAGTAATAAGGAAATATTAAAAACAATCAATCATTCATACTAAATTAGGAAACTAATCTATAAATCAAGGAATCTAATCTAATAAAGTTGGAAACCTAATCTAGGAAAGTTGTAACTCTAATTTAAGAAAGCTAGAAATCTAATCTAATACTATTACTTGGGTAGAACTCATAGTCACTCAAAAGAATTTCCAACTAGATCAAACATGAAATAATGTTTTTAAAACTACCCATTCAATATAAAACCAAAATCATTACCTCAGAGGTTTCTTAGGAAAAAAACATTGTTACCCAAAATCTCACAAATTTGATATGGCTCAATCAATAAAGTAGTGAATTTATCATGTTGTCATTTCTTTTTATGTGCCTTATCCGATAAAATCAATGTGTCTAAAATCCTAAAATATTTAATTTTGGATCTTTTATTGCACTACCTCTTGATAATGTCTTGGTGTGTGATAAAGTTATGTAATGCTTTTATTCATGTGTCCTCCATTTGGACTATGTGTAGCAACCTAGACTGGATCCTTTCATCTTCTCCCATATACTCTTATATGAATTCATACATTGGTAACTTGAGAGTAATAATAAGAATTGATTATTTTCCATACACTATCATAAAATTTGAAACCTTGGGACTTGCTTATGTCTTATTTCTAACTATTTTTCGCTTTTCACATTCAAAAGATGAAAGAAACTAGAGATAATGGTCAGGGGTTAGATGATACCCAGATGAAGTTTGCACACCGTATCTAGATGATTGAAGGAGCTCCTCTTTGGTTTTGGAGGACAAAACCTGTAGATAAGAAAGACTTAAACAAAGAAAGTGTTAGACAGATATATGGTGGATTGCCAAGCAAAATCTTGGTCCCAGAAGTGCAAAGACTTCCTTGAGGGATGACAATCCACTAGTTGATAAAAAGAGTGTTGTTAGAAAGACAAATGGTGAAAAGACTGAACAAAAGAAGTAGAGATAATGCGTACCTATATTCTATTGTCAGTCTGTCACAGTCACCAACATCGGTAGTACTACTGGTGTTAGTTTATCAGGTTGCCAACGTCGATTAGTCTACTGATGTCGATTGTGGCAATGGTCGATGTCAGTCAGGGCAATGGCCTTGGATGTGTTTTGGACAGGTTTTAGATGGGTTTTGGATAGGTTTTATGGTCAACAGAGGGATTTGAGAGGAGTCTGGGTCTATTTGGAGGTCCATGCAAGATTACAGGTAAGTCAATAGAATCTTAAGAGGGGTAAGGGGTAGAGGATAGGTTGTCAAAGAGGGTAAGGATGTGGGGAAGGCTTCTCAACCTCTCTAAGAAGACAGTCAGGTCTGGTCTAGTTGATAGCTGAGTTTGGTTGATAATATTTAGAAGCACTAAATAGGAGCTAACTATTAATGCTTTCTAAATTATTGAAATAAAATAGAAGAAGAATACTTAGCTCTTACTTGCTAAAGAACCAGAGGTGTTTGAAATGCTTGTCCCTATTGTGGTTGTAGCTAGAAGAGCGTTAGTTGAAGTCTAATAGTTGATCTCAGAGAGTTCCTATTGATGTCTAGGTGTGAGAACTGAGAGAGGAAGAGAGGCTGAGAGAGATCCTGAGAGTGAGAGAATTTGTTTGCCATCTAGAGAGTTGGCATTCTGGGCATAGAATGTAGTTTTAAGGCAACCAACATTGGCAATACCACTAATGTCGATCGACAGTTGACCAACATCCGCAGCTAGAGAATGGGTAAAAATGTTAAAAATAGCCTTTTGCCCATTTTCCCATCTATCGAGGTCAGCTGCCATTGGAAAATAGTCCAAAGGTAGATTAAATAGGTGTAAGAGGTTAGTGGGAGGGTTAAAATAGGTCTTAGGTCATTAAGTTTTGCCAAGGGGTGATTGAGGTATCCAAGGAGAGGTATCCAAGGTGGGGTGAGGTGTCATGGGTGATGTTATGAATTCAAAATAAGTAATCATTTTAAATTAATAAGCGTGTGGGTTAGGAATGTTTAGAAGTGGACCAAGGGGGAGTCGACCAAGGAGTAGACACAATTTTGGTGTTTACATTTTCCCCTTTTTGTCTTGTTGGTTGTTCTGACGAACTGCAAGACAAAAATAAGAGTAAGTTGCCCCAAGTATGGGATGAGGTCATTTTTGTCCTATTGGTTGTTCTGATGAACTGCAAGACAAAAATAAGAGTAAGTTGCCTCGATTATGGGATGAGGTATTTTTTGTCTTAATGGTTGTTTTGATGAATTGCAAGACAAAAATAAGAGTTGGTTGCCCTGATTATGGGATGAGGTATTCCCCCTCAAAGTGGGAGTCGAGGGAAGGGAACATGAAATCGAGTGCCAATTTGATAGATAGTGGATGGATATGGTGAAGTTTGAGTGTGAATGCTTCAATAGTTATGATTGCATGTATACCACTTCACGTGATGGTCAGGTCAAATTGTCGCATTCAAAGGTCGAGTGCTAAAATCAAAATAACTAGTCCCCAGCATTTAGTTTTAACTGATTGGGTTATTCAATCTAAGCTGTAGCTCTAATGGTCATCATGTTCCAAGTATCCTAGGCTCAGGAAATGCTCCTGGAAAACATGAAAATGTCACAAGTAGTGGGGATCAAATTGCTTGTGATGCAATACTTGTGAGGGTTGTAATGTGCGAACAATTTTGTTATCTATTCGTGAGGTAGCATATATGCAATCAAAACAACTAACGAAAAGTTGTCTCAAAAATGGTCATGGTCTAAAGAGATAGTCATGATCTCCAAGGTTGTTGGTTGAGATGGGTTGGTAGAGATAGTTGGTCCATTAGATGGACAGACAAAGGAATGGCCAAGCTAACCTCAGAAGACCCCATGTCAACTGAGTGCTGCCTACATAGCCCCTATTTGAAGGGCCTCAGGCCAATGTAGTTCTCCCTAAAAGGGAGGAAAAGGGTTGGTTATGGATTAGTTTTGACGAGGTTAAGTCATGGTCAAAGGTAATATGGTTTGTCCATCAAGTAGATGAATAAATGAATGTGGCCGAGCTAACCCTAGAAGACGTCATGTCAACTGAGTGCTACCTACATAGCCCTAATTGTAAGGGCCTCAGACCAATGTAGTTCAAAGGAGGAGTCAAAGATGTTGATAGTTGGTTTGGTCATGTTGATGGCTTAGAATTTTCCATATGTGTGATGGTACATGCTTAAAATGATGAAGGGTATGATGATGCTACAACCTTTTCCATATTGTGTGATAGTGTATTCTGTAACATTGGTTGAGTGGTCTTTCATCCCTAGCAATTTTCCATATTAGTAATGGTGTATGCTAAAAATGAAATGAGTATGTTTATGCTTCAACAAGTAATGGTTTATGCTTGACATAAATTTTATGGTCGATAGTTTCCATGTGTATTGTTTTCCATAAAAACTATGTGAAATAGACTGTCTTGTTAGTGGTATGAAAATGTTTGGTTTGGTTTGGTTGGATAGGAGATGATTTGGTTGGATTGTATGTGACCAAGGTGTAAGAAGTGAAACGTGTGTTTCTCTTTCATTGACAAGGACCATAATGATCGCATAGATGAGGTTTTTGGAAACAAAATCCCCATTCATGTATTACGTCATTGACCGTTGATTGTGTTAGAGAAGTAATCGAATCACTTTACGTTAAGTGAGATTGAAATCCCTTGAGTATGTTGGGGTGATAGGTTTGATTATGTGAGGTGATAAGATGGGGTAACCCCTTTTTTGGTAGGAATAACTTTGCCCCTTTTATAGGTGACCATGAGAATGACTATAGGCAAGTCTATGACTTAATAGTTTGTTAGTCAATTTTTTTATTTTTTATTTTTTATTTTTTGGTAGACTGATCGATGCAGGAAGTCTGCATGGGGATGTTGTTTTGTGTTGTGGTCATATGTGAAGCTGATCAATGAGGGAAGCTTCTGAGATAGTGTTATTTGTAGCAAGATTTGTGTATAGCCATCCTTCGAGGGAGTGGTCTATATTCTGCTTTGTATGTTGATGTCTTTAAATAACTATCCTTCAAGGGAGTAGTCTATCAATTGCAGTAAGTATGCAGCTATCCTTCGAGGGATCAGTTTACATTTATAGTTTTATGACCTTTGAATAGGCATCCCAATTTTATATGTTTTTTTTTTACTGGACTTTGGTCATGGACTTGACTATAGGGGTTTAAGGGTTTCCCTTTTATTAGGACAAAGCATTCATGCTTGACAAAAGGGTTGACTAATGTTTTTAGGGTTAAGGGTTGAAAGGAATAGGAAGGACGATGATGGGGGTTACTCAAGGGATGAGCTCAAGTTAAATGTCAAGTGAATGGTTACTTGATTAACAACAAAATGGTCAAAGATGCAAGGCATTAAGGGGCTCAGGTTCTGGCTGGCCTTCAAGGGAAGACAAACGATAAGTCCCTAATCCAACATTATGATATAAGGTTCGAGCCAATTAGGAGAAAACTTGCCTAAGTTGCTTCTTTCCAAATTGGTTGTGTTGGTGGATGCTTGGTTGGTTGATGCTTGGTTGATGTTTGGTCGATGTCTGGTCGATGTTTGGTCGAGGTCGTGATAGTCAGTATAAAGGTGAATTCCCCCAGTTACTTGTGATGGGGACAATGTTTGGTAGATTTAGTTTGAGAGGGAAAGATCTTGATCTGTTAGGTTGGAGGCAGGAATCTTAGAATCACAGATGGTGATGGAGGCAATGGTTGGTAATGATTTGATTAAAGTGGCCAATGGTTGGGGGTCTTCAAGTTGGACCACCACTACTTGTAAGGCCTTGATCAAGGTTTGATGATGTTGTGGAGAGATTTGAATGAGGTCATACAAAGATGTCTTCACAAAAGCTTGGTGAAGTCGTTTCACCATGGAGTCATGAATTGTCTTTGAAGATGTCGGTTGGGATGTGCCCAAGATTGAAACCTTGGGTTTTGGTGATGGAGAGGGTTTGATGAAAGGATATGTCCAAGGGATGGAAAACTTCTCTTTTTCTTTATCCTTCTTGGTTTGTGACCTGGTGGCCACATTGATGGTGTTAATTTCAAATAAAGGAGACGAAGGTGGTAGAGGGACCATAGTCTAACGATGGGATCTCGACTTAGGTGAAGATGTTTGGGAGGCATGTGATGATGTCAGTGATTTATTAAAAGGGTCAAGAGGGTCACTGATAAAAGGGGTGTCCTTTTTCAAATGTTGGTGAATGACAGCTTTAAGAGCATAGTAATGCTAAGTGTCATGCCTAGGTGTGCGATGATATGCACAGAATTTAGTGTCATCAAACCAAGATGGTTTTGGTTTGAGAGTTGATGAGTGTGAAGGTGAGGAGGCTTGGGAGGCATAAAATAGCATCGATGGTTTGTTGAAAGTGTGGTCAAGAGGATCCTTAACGAAAAGGGTGTTCTTTTTCAAGTGTTGGCAAATCACAGCTTTAAGAGCACAGCAATGCTCAGTGTCATGCCCAAGTGTGCGATGATACGCATAAATTTTAGTGTCATCGAACCAAGTAGGTTTTGGTCTGAGAAATTGGTATGGTTTAAGAGGTGGGAGACTGATGCTAGAAGACTATAACAATTGGTGTAGCAGTAGAGCATATGAACCCACTAATGGGTCTGTGCTTGTTGATGCCCTAGGTGTTGATGACTTTTGTTTTGTAATTATAAGAGGAATTTGTCGTACCATCTCTTTATTTGGTGGTGTGGCCACACACGTATATGTCACCTTCATGGTGAGAGATGTTGGATGTTTTGGAGGAGGTATGTTTTTGATGGGTAAAGGTTGCAAGGGAGGTAACTTATTTTTGCCAGGTGTTAGAGTAGGAAGCACTCTTATTAAGGTAGAAGGATGAGGCCCCAAAATAGAAGGCTATGATGAAGGTGGGGGAGGAGTTCTCTGACATGGTTTAGTAGCCTTTTTTAGTATGGTGTGAGGGCCACTATTGTGTGAGGTGAGGTTCAAGTCTACCTTCACTTGTGGGTGAGTGAAGTTAGATATGGGGCAAACACCGAGGTATTTAATCAATTTTGATATGGTGGATGTTTGTAAGGGTTTAGGCAATTGTGAGGTCAAAGATGTGTCAGACTCAGTAATCACAAGCAAAAAGTGAGAAAGAACCGTCACTGGATCTTCCTTGGTCGATATAGGTGAAGTGACAAGTTCTTTTCTCAATGGAGAAGGAATTTGAGAATGTGGCTCTTTGAGAGGATAGAGGGCAAGGATGATTGTACCTTCTACTTACGGTCAAAGAGTGGAAAAGCTATGGTCCTCCACTGGTAGTAGGAAAGATGAAGGCGAGAGTAGTGGCATTGGTATGGTTAAAGCATCCTCCAATATAACAGAAGTCGATGGAGGACTATTAGGAGAAGAAGGTTCTTCCACTTGTGGAGGAGAAATTGGAGAAGAAGGCTCTTCTACCTGTGGTGGACAAAAAAGAGAAGAAGACTCTTCTACCTGTGATGGACAAATAGGTTGACTAACCTCTTCAGTTTGAGAGAGAGGTTGGTTAGGCATAAAAGGAGAGACCGTGTTGACCATGCATAAATTACGTTCTTGGGAGTCATCGGCCATGGCCTAGATGTTTTTTTGATTAGGGGGATGATTAGGGAATGTTTTTCTAAAGATGTCTATGTTTTGGTTAGGTGGTGCGTTTGGGTTATCCAAAACAAGATCCCCCTTGTCTATCATGTCTTGGACAATGTTTTTGAAGGTTTTGCAGTTGTTTATGTCATGACCATTGACATGATGATAATTACAAAAGTCATTTTCCCTATACCACATAGGGATAGCTTTTGAAGGGTCAAATTAGGGTGGTCAAATTTAAAGGATATTGAGGACCCCCTGCTTGATGAGTTTATCCAGCATGGAAGCGTATGATTCTCCTATAGAAGTATATTGACGCTGTATATACCATTGTTGGAATTGTTTGGTGATGCTTTGTGATGTGGAAGGTTGAGGTTGGTTGGTTGTTATTGAAGATGATGGTCTAACGACCATAGCATTTGCCACTCTCTTGGACTTGGAGTTGGAAGAAGGTTTAGATGAAGAATGGTCATTGGATTTTGCATTAGTATTACGCAATTTGACCTTATCTTCTTTGACAACATGGAGTTCAAGCTTGCTGGCCATGGTGAAAGCTTCATCAAATGTGTAGAATGTTTGAACCCATAAAGTGGATGAGATGTGTTTGGCACATGCTTGTGAAAAGAGCTTAATGAGCTCAGGTTGAGGTAAAGAAAATGAGAGTTGGTTGATTAAACTTCTCCAACGGGCAACGAAATCAACTATTGATTCATCATCAAATTGTCTAATAGAGTATAGGTCTGTGATGGAGACCTTTTTAGTGATGTTGATTGAAAAGTGGTCAAAGAAAAGTTGAGCTAGTTGCATGAAGGAAAAGATAGAATGACTGGTAAGGGAGCTATACCAATCGAGGGCAGCACCAAAAAGCGACATGGGAAATGTGCGTAGTAACAACACATCATCATGTGATATAAGGTAACAAGCATGTATAAATTCTTGTAGATGTTGCTGTGGGTCCTCCTTACTTTGAAAATGAGTAAACTTGGTGAGTTCCCACTGACTAGGATATGGTCAGATTGGGACTGAAGGATGAATGGGTTTGTTGCAAATTTGTTCATATGGAAGAACATTACTTGAACTAGAAACAAATGTCTCAAGATTAGACATTTTGTCCATCAACATTTTGATTAGATTAGTTGACGGATTTGTAGGTGGGTCACCCCCTAGGTTGTAAGGCATTTGGAAAGTGTTAGGAGGGGGTATGACGTAGTTGGTTGCACTTATATAGGTGCAACATATTGGTGACTAGTCATAGGGACTGATGTTGAGGTCAAAGGGACTTGTGCCATAAATCTAGAGGGCATGAATTGACTAGGTGCCACCAAAGGTGGTTGAGTGGTGGCAACACTTGTCGAAGGATAGGTAGTTACTCTTGTGTTTATGGGTGCAAGAGTAGGTGGTATGGAGAAAATTAAGTTCTAGAATGGTGTAGAACTTTGTTGAATGGCTTGTGGTTGAGGGGGTAAAGAAACCCCAATGGAGGAAGGTCTAGAAATAGAAGGAAAAGCCACACTTTGAAGATTGGTCATGGTCGGGTTATTAGTTGAGGCAATGGCCTGGGTGTCTATGTGTTGAATTACGGAGGCTGTTGATACGATTGCCATTTCAACTAAGGAAGTTGGAATCCCATAAATTGGGTTGCCTAAAGAGTCTCACGTTTGACTTCTCATGAGATAGTACTGAAGGGCCTTGACATTGAGGTCAAGGAACCTTTCAAAGTCTTGGTCCCCTTTGAGAACAATTGAGGGTTGAGTTGGGGTTGGTCAGATAGGAGTACTCTCAGTTTCTGAATTATACTCCATTTGGTGACTTGATATAGCAGGCGAAGGTGAAGGTGGAAGTGGTTATTGCCTTGCATGGTCAACAAGAGTTTTAGCTTGACTACGTGTCAAAACCATTTAAGGCAAAAAGGGTCAAGTTCCAAAAACTATGTTTTTTTAGTTTCAAAAACTCAGAATGTGTGTCTAACAGCAAGAAAGTCAGGTTTTAAGCTTGCTATTATGGAAGAAGTTTTTGACAGTGACTAACATCAGTAGAAAAACTGATGTCGATGAACAAAGTTGTTGATGTCAGTCAAATAACTGATGTTGGTGAAGATAGTTCCCAACGTCAGTTTAAAAACCGATGTCGGTTACTATGTATTTCCAAGAAACTCAGATAACTAAAAGTTTTTGGAAGAAAAAAGAAGGTTCCGAGTTATTTGTGGAACTCAGAATAATGCATCCTTACCAGCTCAAAAAACTAGATAAAAATAGAAAAGTAGATGAAGACAAGCAACCTCTAAACGTTAAATTCCTAAGAATAAGTTCTAGAGTCGTTTTGGCTTATGCCTTAGGAGAATGTGTTTGGGAAGTTGGCTTTTAGGACGGGTCCTAGAAGAGGCAGTCTAAGGTTAGTTTCAAGTTAGTTTTGGTGCTCAAAAGTCTGTATTAGGTTCTGTACATGGCCTGGTGCTAGGAGCTAGCTCCCCTCACTTAACGAGCCCAGAGACAAGCTGGGTCACTTAGCCAATATATACTTCCCCTAGAGTTTATACTCTGCCAGAGAACAGAGTGGGTTCTCCCCTTAGTAGTGAAGTCCAAGTAGGATTACCAGGAAGGGTAAGGTATCTTCTAGGTGATGAAATCCTAGTTGGGTCTTGTCTCAGGTATGTTTAGATGTTTGATTGTGATTGTGGTCAGGTCGTGTAACATAAGTTCACTATGATTTATTCATAATGTGGTTTTAATTACTAGATGAGCTAAAAATGCATTTAGGCAGGAATGAAATGCAATATGTTTTTAACCCAAATTAAAATGTGTGTTCAAATGCAGACAAGTGGAGAAAAGGTTGAAGAGTATGAATTTCACTACTCTAAGATGTAAGAGGAAGGGTGACAAGAAGAAAAAGAAAGAGGTTCTTTTTAACTTGCACTTATGGTTTCGTTTATAAGAGAAAGAAAGAGGAGATGCAATAAGAGAATCTAATGCACCTATATGAATGTTTGCCTTTTAGAAGAAATGAACCCAAGGAAAAATATAGGGTCCCACCAGGTGTGCCAAAATGTTTCTAACTATTTTTCGCTTTTCACATTCAAAAGATGAAAGAAACTAGAGATAATGATTAGGGGTTAGATGATACCTGAATGAAGTTTGTGCACCATATCCAGATGATTGAAGGAGCTCCTTTTTGGCTGTGGAGGATGACACCTATAGATAAGAAAGACTTAAACAAAGGAAGTGTTAGATAGATATATGGTAGATTTCCAAGCAAAAGCTTGGTCCCAGAAGTGCAAAGACTTCCTTGAGGGATGACAATCCACTAGTTGATAAAAAGAGTGTTGCTAGAAAGAGAAATGATGAAAAGACTAAACAAAAGAAGAAGAGATAATGCGTACCTATATTCTATTGTCGATCTATCATAGTCACTGACGTTGATAGTACTATCGGCATCAGTTTATCAGGTTGTCAACGTCGGTTAGTCTGTCAATGTCAGTTGTGGCAATGGTCAATTTCAGATAGGGTAATGGCTTTAGACAGGTTTTGGATGAGTTTTGGATGGGTTTTATTATCGACAGAGGGATCTGAGAGGAGTCTAGGTCTATTTGGAGGTCTATGCAAGATTGTAAGTAAGTCAATAGAATCTTAAGAGGGGCAAGGGGTAGAGGATAGGTTGTCAAAGAGGGTAAGGATGTGGGGAAGGCTTCTTAGCCTCTCCAAGAAGACACTCAGGTCTAGTCTGGTTGATAGCTGAGTCTGGTTGATAATATTTAGAAGCACTAAATACGAGCTAACTACTAATGCTTTCTAAATTATTGAAATAAAATAGAAGAAAAATACTTAGCTCTTACTTGCTAAAGAACCAAAGGTGTTTGAAATGCTTGTCTCTGTTGTGGTTGTAGCCAGAAGAGCGTTAGTTGAAGTCTGATAGTTGATCTCAGAGGGTTGCTATTGATGTCCAAGTGCGAGAACTGAGAGAGGAAGAGAGCCTGAGAGAGAGCCTGAGAGTGAAAGAATTTGTTTGTCATCTAGAGAGTTGGTATTCTAGGTGCAGTATGTAGTTTTAAGGCAACTGACATTGGCAATACCACTGACATTGGTCGATAGTGACCGATGTTGGTGGCTAGAGAATGGGTAAAAAGGCTAAAAATAGCCTTTTGCCTATTTTCCCATCTATCGAGGTCAGTTGCCATTAGAAAATGGTCCAAAGGCAGATTAAATAGGTGTGAGAGGTTAGTGGGAGGGTTAAAATAGGTCTTAGGTCATTAAGTTTTGCCAAGGGGTGATTGAGGTATCCAAGGAGAGGTATCAAGGGTGGGGTGAAGTTTCATGGGTGATGTTATTAATTAAAAATAAGTAATTATTTTAAATTAATAAGTGTGTGGGTTAGGAATGTTTAAAAGTGGACCAAGGGGACCAAGGGGGAGTCGACCAAGGAGTAAACACAATTTTGGTGTCTACACTACCCATAGTGTATACTTTAACAATAGGTACCATTTTCTTAGTTTTACTTATGCTAATTTATTTATGGCATCCATCAAATTATTGTAAATTGACTTAGCAACTCCATTCCATTTTGTAAATTAATTTGAATAAAACTTGATGGTAACATAATTATTATAAACCCATGTAATGTCCCCTTCCAATAGGGACTCCAGACAAACAAAAAGCTCTGATACCACTGTAATGTCCCATTCCAATAGGAACTCTAGACAAACAAAAAGCTATGATACCACTGTAATATCCCCAAACCAATAGGGATATGAGAAAGACAAAAAACTCTGAATTGTTTTTCTGAATATTCTGATTTTTTGTATGATATAAGAACAAATTGCGATTTTTGCAAAATATATTCAAATAGATAAATAAATCATAGTATAATCTCTTATTTATTCACTCAAATGATTAAAATAGATGTCCAATGTCATGGACATAAAAAAATACAAATATCGTCTCAAAACCTTATCCTTTTGCAAATCTGGAATGGCTCTCGGCCTACTATGTTAAAAACATAGTCGCTATCATCGATCGATATACTGCCAATGTTAGTCTTTGTTGGTCACCTGCTCTACTGACGTTGGCCTTCAATCAGCTGATGTCGATCACTGGGATGCTGATGTCGGTCACTGGGATGCCGATGTCAGTTCCTGTGTCCCCTACGGCACTATCTGGCTAGCTGTTGATGTGTAAAAAATTGTATGAATAGATGTGAATTCCGTACAGAAGTAAGAAAATATGCTGCAGCTTGTATGTTGTACTCTAGATTTGAAGAAATATATCCTAATACAGAGATATTTATTCTGAATAATTACTCAAACAAAACCTAATGAAATAAATACCTAAAATATCTGTGATAACTTCTGTGTGAAGTTATCTCTCAAACCTGTAAACCTCTGTAATAACTTCTGTATGAAGCTATCTCTCAATTTGGCAATAGATCGACTGATATCTCACAACCTCTAAATCATACACACTAAAGAGTGGACATTCTCCAATGCAAATGGAATACTGGAACCCTTGGCTCAGTCTTCACAGAAGAATTCTTAGCAATAATCAATATCAATAATCAATGAATAATCATAATTCTCTCCCATGAGAAACCCTTATACCCTCAAAAAGATGTGCTTGCCCTAATTAGGGTATATTAAATTAGAATTAGGGTTTCATAATTAAAAATAGGCCAAATAATTAATATTTGATTAAATCAATCAAATATTAATATCTCCCTCAATACATGTCAGATCCTTGATCCATCTGAAGCTGGTGAATCAAGGAGTGATTCTACACATGACCATACCAAAATAAGGGCACTCCTCTACAAGTCAAATATCCCTAAATAATAGGAGCTCAGGCTAAATGTGTCTAAAAGAGCCTGAATGAAAGCTAACTATAGAAATTCTGCTAATCAAAGCCAAGCCAAGCTCCATCAAGACCCTCTATCCATCTTATCAGCCTACAAGGGTCGCATAATAGGCTAACCATCAACTCAGAACATGTCAACTGAAAATGGGACATGACAATCTACCCCTCCTAAAATTGCTTTCCCTCAAGCAATCGCTAAATGATAAACCAATCAATCCACCTAGATCCTAAATGTGGTCATGATCTCCATCCCTGTCACTCAATACAAACTCCATGCCATGTCCATCTCAACTCTCATCTAATTGCGTCACATCATCCCTAGTACTAAGATAAGAACCCCAACATCCAATCCATAAATGAAAATCAATAGGCAACTCAAGTAAACTCCTTACCTAAATAATATCTAAATCTGGATTGTGAATGCTAGAAATAGTCATATCATCATCAACTTGTGACCCATTTGTAAAAGAAATCTGAGTCCCTACTACATGTGTTATCTCCTAAACTAAACTCACCCCAAGACCAAGCTCATCCATATGTCTCTCCTGCGTTGGTGCCAATGTGCACTCGGTAGCGCACTCTATCATGTCATGTTGTATGAGCATCTCCATCCGATGAAAAAACATATGATTGAAGCTGTTGCCCCGTATTGCCTTAAGAACATGTGTTTTCCCATCAACATCAAAATGAACCTCCATGTCCTTGAGACGAAGAGTAACTTCCTCAAATGAATGAAGCCACTTCATACCCAAGACTAAGTCTATATCTCCCATGTCTACCACATAATAATCAGCCTTGAACTCATAGTTTTTCAAGCGCAATTGGAGGTCTCTAATCATCCGCTCACACCTAAGAGTGTGATCATCAGCCACCTTAACTCTGATGCCCCAAAAATCTTTGGTAGTGAGTCCATGCTTCTCCAAAAATCTAGCATCTATGAAATTATGTGTGGCTTCTGTATCAAGAAGGGTGATGACCTTCTGCCCTACCAAAACTCCATGGAGTCTGAATGACTCATCCGACTGAATGCTAGATAGGCCTGCCTCCTGTATGTGAAGCTCTAAATTTGCCTCTAACTCCTCAGAACTATCCTATTGTTTGAAATCATTTGATTTTGAATCCTCATAATATGCCCATATCACATGATTTGCCTTGCCCTTAGGCCTCAAAAGACAATCGTGGTTGGCATCATATGGACCTTTGCAGTATAAGCAAAGCTTTTTCCTGCGTAGATTTTTAAGAGCTTGTCGATCCAAAGGTGGTGTTGTTGGGTTGGCCTTAAATCATTATTAACAAACATAGGCCATATAGGCCTATTATCCATCTTGTAATGGGTCAACTATGGTCTCCAATTAGCAGTAGCACCCCTGTTATCTCCTTGCTCCCCATTCTGTCGAACAGGTGTGTTCATCCTCTCTACCATAGTAGTGAGTGCCTATAGTGCCTGTGTCATCTCACGGTAGATTTATTTGGTGTCTTGATCATCATTATGCTTGTAGCCCCAGTGCAACCTACCATCATGCTTGTCACTCATGGTTACTTTGCTGATTCAATCTACCCAAACTACCCAACAGGATGGCAGGACATTTAGCTCTGATACCACTGTAATGTCCCCTTCCAATAGGGACTCTAGACAAACAAAAAGCTCTAATACCACTGTAATGTCCCCTTCCAATAGGGACTCTAGACAAACAAAAAGCTTTGATACCACTGTAATATCCCCAAACCAATAGGGATATGAGAAAGACAAAAACCAATAGGGATATGAGAAAGATAAAAACCAATAGGGATATGAGAAAGACAAAAAACTCTAAATTGCTTTTCTAAATATTTTGGTTTTTCATATGATATAAGAACAAATTGCAATTTTTGTAAAATATATTCAAATAGATAAATAAATCATAGTATAGTCTCTTATTTATTCACTCAGATGATTACAATAGATGTCCAATGTCATGCACATAAAAAAATACAAATATCATCTCAAAACCTGATCCTTTGGCAAATCTAGAATGGCTCTCAGCCTGCTATGTTAAAAGCATAGTCACCGTCGTCAGTTGATATACTACCGACATCAGTCTCTATCGATCACCTACTCTATCGACATCAGTCTTCATTCAGCCGATGTCGGTCACTAGGATGCTGATGTCAGTTCCTGTGTCCCCTACGGTGTTGTCTGGCTAGCTGCTGATGTGTACAAAATTGTATGAATCGATGTAAATTTTGTACAAAAGCAAGAAAATATGCTACAACCTGTATGTTGTACTCCATATCTAAAGAAATATAGCCTAATACAGAGATCTTTATTTTGAATAATTACTCAAACAAAACCTAATGAAATAAATACCTAAAATATCTGTGATAACTTTTATGTGAAGTTATCTCTCAAAACTGTAAACCTCTGTAATAACTTCTGTATGAAGCTATCTCTCAATTTGGCAATAGATCGGCTGATATCTCACAACCTCTAAATTACACACACTGAAGAGTGGATGTTCTCCAATGCAAATGGAATACTAGAACCCTTGGCTCAGTCTTCACAGAAGAATTCTTAGCAATAATCAATATCAATAATCAATGAATAATCATAATTCTCTCCCATGAGAAACCCTTATGCCCTCAAAAAGATGTTCTTGCCCTAATTAGGGTTTCTTAAATTATAATTAGGGTTTCATAATTAAAAATAGGCCAAATAATTAATATTTGATTAAATCAATCAAATATTAATATCTCCCTCAATACATGTCAGATCCTCAATCCATCTAAAGCTAGTAAATTAGGGAGTGATTCTGCACATGACCATACCAAAATAAGGGTGCTCTGCTGCATGTCAAATATCCTTAAATAATAGGAGCTCAAGCCAAATGTGTCTGAAAGAGCTTGAATGAAAGCCAACTATAGAAATTTTGCTAATTGAAGCCAAGCCAAGCTCCATCAAGACCCTCTATCCATCCTATCAGCCTACAAGGGTCGCATAATAGGCTAACCATCAACTCAGAACATGTCAACTAAAAAGGGGACATGACAACCCATTCAATGATCTATATATATTTAAAGGTTGAACTATTGTCACACACCAAAGAAAATAGTGTCCTAAAATTAACTAGTATGTTATCTTCTATAAACTTAATCACATCTTGAGATATATAATTATTCATAGCCATGGAATTATTCACATCCATAGTCTTTGTCCACCTAGTTCAATAATTAGTATTTTCTTAAATGAACTTGTGTCCTTATAAAAAAATTATATTGATTACTTCAATGATGTTGATACCCTATTGATCAAAATGACATCTTTTGATCACATGATGTAGTGGCATGGTTACATGTACTTACCTCTTTCCAAAAACTTGGCATTCATGGCATGTATTAACATGATTATGAATGTATTTTTGAAAATAGTCAGCTAATAGTATCATATCCTTAGGATCTTGTGAGCTATAACATTCCCAGAAGGATGTCCATTTCTATATTTTGATGTAAATTTTTAGGATGTTTGTAAGTTCTTATCTTGAGACACATCTCAAATAGATGTTCTCATATTTCATGTACAAAACTATCCTTTTAATCATCTAATGAGATTATTTAAGCCTGATTTCTCACCTTTACTCTTTTTTCAACTCAAGGGGACATGTACCCTGGACCCTATTTGTGACAATAAAATTATATTTTGTGTTAGTTTTCAATCTCCTAATCATCCATCTTAGTTAGTTTCCAACTAAGTACTTATTTGTGTCATTCATTGATATTTTTAGAAATATTAGATTAGGTTAATTATTGCAAAAATTAATGGTTGTATTTATTGTATATTTTATATCTTTATTTATTATACTTAGACCCTTTAACAATCTAGGATTTACATTCCATAATCCCTAAAAAGTTAAATCATTTTGTGAACCTAACTTATTTAAAATACTACCCAAACCCTAGACCTAGATGATCTTAGGGTTTGTATCTTTTTTTCCTCTTTCCATTGGCTATGTTAGGATTTTCAATTTCATATATTTTATTTTAGCATCATTATTTCATTGTATTTACTATATCCCATCTCAAAAAATCATATCTCTTCCCTTAAGAAGAAGTGCTAGGCTTAGTGGCAATACTATTGAGCATACTCAAATTCCTTCAGTTTGAACTTATAGCTTGGATAAGGAATAAATTACAATTCCTCTAGTGGGTCCTTAAAACCTTGATTATGTGGAATTCAATGATATTATATCCAAACATGAATAATACAAATAAGATCATAATGATACACAAGATTAGACTCAAGATACACTCTCCCACTTGATGATAATAATCTCATAGTCAATAAGGATGAGATTTTCAGAGATAGACTTAGGGAACAACCACATGATCATGCACATATTCTATAGAATTTAATGGAAATAGAAAACAAATCCAATAATTTTCAATCTACTGTCCCTTCAGATGTTAACATTATTACACCTACTTTGGGGGAAACTCAAATTCTAAAACCTATTCTAAGTCACCAACCTTCAACAGTGATAACACCTTCTATGGCTAGTTCATCCTCTCCATATTTTTTAATTCCTTATTCATGAAGTCCACTCTTTACAGCCTAAGGTGTTACATCTTGAGTAGGGTGCTACTAGGTCATCACATGCCTTCAATTCTCATGTTCTTTTACATACACCTTTGGCAAAGCATACAATGGTAACTCCTTTGACATATAGATTTGTGGCACCCAAGCTTAATTTATATGATGGTAAGGGTGACCTAGAGTACCAACTACAAGATTTCCATGTTGTAGACATCCAATTCCTAACACCATTTGTGTTGAAATTCTCAATCTTACTCGAATTGCACTCAAATGCACATTTTAGTTTAAAATCCATAAAACACACTAAATGGCTCAAACTTGTCATTTATAAGTGCCAATTTAGGTCAAAGTATCCCTAAGTGGGGCAATGCAATTTATGTGCCAGCTAACTTTGATCAATTCATTTCGAGTCAAAATGATTATTTCACCTTTTGTGTTCTGAATCACTCTTTTCTTCTAATTCATTGGTATAGGTCATGTACCTTTGTTAGTTTGTGTTGGAAACATCTTAAATGGAAATATGGTTTTGATGCATCTAATATCACCTTGTATTTTTTCTTGATTCAAATTACATTTCGTAATATGAATTCTTGATCATTTTGATTAATTGAGGGCTAATTTTCAAATAATTGCACAAATATTGACTAACCTTGTTTAAGGCTAATTAATCTAAATCAAGAGCTTAAGTGGATTTTCCATGAGAGTTGTTGAATATTTATTTTTGAAAATTTATTCTTATTATTTATATTATCAGGTGACATCATTTCTTTGGAAGATATCCCTAGGCCATAAATGCCATAAATATCAGGATTATGGGTCACCCATGCCTAGTTAATACCTCCCATGCCTCTTCAATATCCCTTTTTTCAAGGGCATGATGAAGATAATTATGGATTTAATTCCAAATATTAGGATTATCCATGGCCACACATCTCAATCTAAGATGGATGGTCATGGTTGATCCTAACCAATCTCAAAAATATATAAAAAGAGAGGTGATGAACATCATTTCTAAGCTGTTTTGGTGCAAGGTTATTATGCTCAAATATCTTCAAAAGCTTGAATATTGAAAATTCAATGCTAAATTATTTCCACAAGGTGTTATATTTGATCATAGATTTTGTTTTCAAGCTTCATTGATAAGATAGTTTAGTGATTTGTAATCAAGAGCCTAGGTTTTATGGAGTGTTCATGAGGCATTGGAGGCCATTGTTGAAAAAAACAAGGATGCTTGATCAAGGGAGAACATGTTTTGGAGTCACATGGGTATGGTGAATATGTTTGGGAAGGTAATATGGTGTTGCTTTCTTTCATTTGTTTCTTGTTATCCTTTATAATTCCCATAGGGATAGATACATTTGATTAGTTAGTTCTTTATGCATGTTTCATTATTTATAGACTAATGCTTGACTAAATTTATTTGTAATCCTCTCTACATCTTGGCATGCCTAGTGGGACTAGACGTATCTCACACTTGAAGAAGATCATTTTAAAACTCTAAAATATCCATTTATACCATTAAAATGCATGTAAATTGATTATCTAACTTTATTTTTCCATTTTTGTTTGCCACGATTTTACATAGTAACCGATATCAAAAATTAATACTAACATTAGTTACCTAACTTAACTGACATTAGTTATCAAAATCAACATCGATTAGATCTCAGTTAGCCAAAGTAGCCATCATTAGTTGCAACAACTAAAGTCAGTCGCTATGTTTTTCTTAAAACACAAACCCGAGGGCTATTTTTCCAAAGTTCATCTTTTCAAGATAAAAAGAAATTCAAAGCTAAATAACATGCTAACATTTTTACTATAGGACCAAGCTTTTGATTTCATAAAAACATGTTTAAATCACCTTTTGCATGCTTAAAAATCAATTAGGAACTTTGTTTTGGTGTTTAACAAATAATTTAGATGTTTTGGTGAATGTTTTCAAAGTTTACAACTAAGACCAAGGGGTCAAATGAACACCACCAAATATTTCATTTTGGGTTTAAAATTGAACACACTTGTCAATTCTTGTTTGCAATAGTTGTTCAATAAAAAATTGTTTGGTAAAAAGAGGAATTTTGTGTGTATGCTCTTCCATTTGTCCCTTATAGGGAACCTTTGGAATCAAAAGTGCCATTCCTATTATAAGTAGCCTAATCGAAGGCTTAGAAATAAATTCATCTAAAGTACTCACCAAAAACTCATTAAAGTTTGGGTGACCTTGAAAATGACCCTAAAGTCTTTCTAATTTTATGCTTTCTTTATGCATCTTGGCTTGTGAGGGGATGTCGTTACCTCCCATGAGTTCTATAGGGAATCTTTGACCTAGGGTTTCACCTCCTAGCATTGACTTCATTTGACTCTTTTAGAGTTGCACATGGGACGTATCTGCATTTGGACATCACACTACCCTAAACAAATAGTAGGATGTAGTGGTTGTAAAAAGGACTAGACCTTTTTACAATTATACAATGCTATGGTCACCCAATTTTTGTTCTTATATTTTACATCATTTGACGTGAAAGTCACAATGTAATTGATTCCGTTGTTCCCAAAATGAGCTTCGCTCATTTTTGCAAACAACCCCCTACGAAACTTGTCAGTTTCGTCTTGCCTTGTCTTTTTCTGCAAGGGCGGCGAAAATCGCCGCCCCTGCACTTTTTCTGCAAGGGCGGCGAAAATCGCCGCCCCTGCACTTTTTCGTTTTTCGCGCAGGGCATTAATGGCCCTGCGCGCCGGGTGGTTGGGGTTGATTTTTCAACCTTTATAAACCGTTTTGGGCCTCATTTCTTCTCACTGCCTCCTCCTCTCACCATACCTCTTGCACCTGAGCGCTCCAAGTGATTTTGCGACGTGCCAACTCGCGGATCCGACTTCGTGGCGCGCGCGTCTTCCAGGTAGGGTTTGTTTTTAATTTTCGTTTTTATTTTTCGTTTGTTTTTTGCTTTTTCTTCCCCGCGGCCTCGAAATGACGGCATTTTCCTTGCCGCCGTTCCGCCCCTGCGTTCCTCAAGCAAGGGCGGCATTTCTTTGCCGCTCTGCTCTCCTTTTGCAAGGGCGGCGATTTTCGCCGCCCCTGCTCTCCTTTTTTCTTGCAAGGGCAGCGATTTTTGCCGCCCCTGCTCTCTTTTTGCAAGGGCGGCGATTTTCGCCGCCCCTGCTCTTTTTTCTTCCTTTTTCTTTTTAACTCCGGATTTTTTTTTCGGGGTTGTCCTTTTCAAGCTTTTCTTCCTCGTTTTCCGTCTCTTAGCCCATCCTGACCTATTTAAGTGACCTCCTATATCCTTTGTCACTCAAATTGCTCTCCCCATCCCTCACTCTCCTTTCGACTATGGCTGCAGCTCCTTCAGCAAGCTCCTGCACGCCTGCCCCCGTTCAAACAAGATCGTCTCCTATGACGGAAGCATCTCCTTCAAAGGCCAAGAAGATGAAATACAGATACCAGGGCGTCTTCCCGCTCACAGCGATTACCTCGAATGTCGACGACATTCGAGACACCGAGATCGGCCACGTGGATATGGCCGAGTTCCTGGTACGAACCAAAGCGACCAATCCCAGCACTGGGATAATGAGGATTATCGAGAGCAACATCCACCTGGTGGCCGCCTTCCCAGTAGCAGCTCATCATGCGGAATTCGTCCTTCAATGCGCGCGCTTCTACGACAAGGAGACCAGATCAGTCTCAGACGCCAGTGGCCGCATGATCATTCGGCTGGACCCCGAATTTATTGACAAAGTCTTTTTATGTCCGCCAGCCACCGAAGTGACCCAGATTGACTTCGAGAATGCGCAGAGGGAATATGACAAAGACCCCGAGAGGGCAAAGAGGGTCATAAACCATAAGTGGTTAAAAACCCCAAGGACCAGCTTGTCTAGATGGCCGAAAAGCTTCCCCAGAAGCGACTTCATTGAAGAAGTTGGTGATTTAATCACCCTTCTCAGCAGAGTACGGGGCCTCCCGTCCTCTTCGCAATTCCATGAATGGATGTATCCGTTCATAAAGATCATTCTGCAGGGCAAGCAGGTCATTTTCTGGGGAGAACAGATCAGCAACGCTATTCACGAGCAGCTGACCAGGGTACAAACCTCCTTCAAATTCTACATGACCTCGTACCTGGTCTACATAGCTGCTGCCATGCGATCTTTCCCGGGCCTGACCACAGAGGGGGATAGGAAGACCACCCCGGTCTATTCATACTATCCATAGCTGACACTTCGAGGATCGACACGTCATTTCAGGTGAGTGAATGACGCATTCTTTGCCGTATTTTTATGTCTCTTCGATCCTCAACTGGAGCAGAAAAGAATGTCAGACGAGGCTTGGGCAATAGTAAACAGTTTTGGCTGCATGTTCCTACAGTTCCCTACATTTTCTTATCTACGGGTGGGTTTCTTCCAAGGATACCCTTATATGCTCCCCAGATTCCCTTCAGACAGATTGGTCCTAATGGAGCTTTGCCGGCAAATGGCCGTCGTACACTCAAAGCAGATGGAACTCAAGAGGCCTGGCTTCAAGTTTCCTGTCCAGATTGGCAGATTTTCCATTGCTACATCGACTAAAGCCAAGGTTATGGAAACAGAGATGCAAATGGTTACCGTCAAATCTTTCAAAAGACGGGAAAAATTTGATTACAGAGGAGTCAGAGAGACGATCCGAAGGAAGACTCAGTTTCACGAGCCTATGATAGAGGACATCTGGGTAGATCTAAGGACAGCCGAAGAGATAAGAAAAATAGACTATTGCCGCCTCACGTTAGAGCAGATAGAGTACCTTGGGCTTGCAGAGATCCCTTCAGGTTTGATTGACGATGGGAATATAGTGAACAGCAGATATCTGACAGAGAAGGTCGCTGGTTCCCCTCTTCCTCCGATCAACTGGTCTCAAAAAGAGCTGACTTCTCTAAGGAAAAGATTCGAACCAGTATTGGCTAACACCAATAGTTGGTTGGCAGCAAATGGAATCACCCTAAAAGAGTTCATTACAGGGTCAGAGGCCGAATATCAAGCAGAGATGAAGAGAAAGGCAGAAAGCCGAACCAAAAACAAAGACGACGTCCCTTCATCTTCTAGACCTCACAAGCCTAGGATCGTCTTTGTATCCAAGAAACCTAGGTCGGAACAAAAACCTGAGGCAGCAGCCGGAGAAACCAAAGAACAAAGTCTCGAGGTACAGGCAGCTCAACCAATGGGGTCAACAGAACAACCTTCAGAACAACCAGGTGTTGGGTCTCCAACCTCAACGGAACAAGTGCGGCCGATCCAGGGTTCCTCTCCTCCTCATCAATCTCCTTCGGTGCCCACTTCCCCTATCTCTCCCATAAGCGTTCCATCTTCGGGTGCTGCTTCTCCTTCCAAGGTGGTTTTTGGTGATCCACAAGATCCTTCAGCAGGTTCCCCTCGCTCTTCTGCATCCATTCCAAGTCTATCATCTCCATCTTTCAACCTGCCATCAAGCCCGGTGCCTAATCCTGAAACAACAGTTGACACAGTCTCACCGGTCACTCCAACTACCACTACTGTCACCACTAGTAGCGTGGAGGCCGCTACCGTGACACCAGCAGAAGCAACTATTGTTACAACGGGAACCTCTCTCCCGCCGTGGATGTCTGCTTTCACACCAAAGAGAAAGAAAAGGGCCATCTCCCCAGAAGAATTCGATTTCGGCAAGATTGTGCCGGCCAGAACAAAGGCTCCCAAGAAACCAAAGATCCTTTCCAAGTTGGTCGAAGAAAAGGGGCAGAAATTTCTGGAAATTGCCAAACCCCCACAGGACGCAACCCTTGAAGGTTTTGAAATGAGCAGTTATTCCTTTTCTCGTGTTGAACTAGGCAAGGTTACACACGAAGGTGCAAAGAGTGATCTTCAGTCAGCAATGGACATTATGGTCCAAAAATTTGACAAAGAAAAAGAAATGAAAGATTTTTATAAAGCCAAGGCTGAGCAATTAACTGCAGTAATCAGGAGATTCACCATCCCACCTGAGGCAGCAACTCCAGAGGCCTTTTCAGTGGATGATTCAGTTATTCAGAAAGCTGAAAAGACTTATTCAAAGGGAAAAGTAATGGAGGAATATATTGACCGAATACACAATCAAGGAATCTCTCTGCTGTCTGAGGTTGCAGAAAGGACAGGGAAAATGAAAAGATTGAAGGCTCAAGTAGACAGTTTTGTTTCTCTCACCTCTCAAGAGATTAATGGCTTAGAAAAAGATCTCGGGAGATGGAAGGAAATGGAAGGTTTAAAGAAGAGTATCCTGATCTCTATCGGAGTTATCCCCAACAAGGATTCATATGTTGAGGTCAAAGAGACGATGACTTTCAGGATCCAGGTACTCAAAGATCTAATTGATGATCTCAAAGCTTTTAAAGAAGCTAGTGATAAAAGTGACCTGAGCCTGTTGAACAAATTAGAAGAGCTACCCTGCGACTTGACCTCTAAGGATCATCAGTTCCTTCCAGCAGATGAAATGATTCAGAATTTTGAAGGGATGATCCATAAGGATTTCAAAGGAGCGTCTTTTTCAATAACTTCGGTTGATAGCATTCTAGATGCTCAGTTAACTCTGGAAAATTTAAGATCCAGGTTAACTGGCCACTATAAAGCCATCACAGCATTAAAAGACGCATTAATCAGAGCAAGGGTCGTCTCCAACAACGCAGTTGCACCAGACAGCATGGGGATCCAGGCATCAATCACCATGTACGATGCTCATTTGAAGAAGTCCAGTGGCAAGCACTGACACTTTCGCTCTTTCTTCTTCTATCCTTATGCATTTCTGTTTTCTACAGAATGCATACAATTTTGTAATTGTAATTATGAATAAAATATTTTGGGAAATATCTAAAAGTCAAAGATGAGTCATCTTTGACCAGGATATTTTGTATATTTTATTATTTTCTGTTTTTGAGGATTTTCTCCCTATATATAGTGGAGACCTCATTTGTAAAGGATCTTGGAAAAATTGAGAGCAAACACTCTGCTAAAATTGAAGCAACTTTTGAGACTTTGTGCTCAGATTTGTAAATCATATTTTGATTGAATGAATGAGAAGCAAGTGATTTCAGACTTTGTGTTGAAGTTATCTGTGTCATCTAGGAAATAGTTTCTTATGTACTCTTTCCTGATAACCTCTTGTTTATCTGATTTAATAAGCAAAGTGAATGTGTTGATATTATCTAAGGGCACTTCTTGAGGGTAGAAGATAGACTTTGTGCTGCTTTTACCTTTGAGATTCTTTTATCTTTTGTAGTTTCGGGTGACGACTTTGTACTTCACTTTATTCTACGGTTGCACTTGTTCCGGATCTGTGGAGAAGCTGCGGAAGACTTTGTGCTTGCGTGAGTGTTCTTGTGTACTTTGTTACTTCAGGTAATCTCTTGCTCTTTGTTTGATACCATTCCTGAAAGAAGAGGAGTGTTGTTAGCTTTAGATCAGGGATTTTCCTCCTTTGTCTTTCATACATTACCTCTGAAAAAAGAGAGGTAGATGCTGTTATACCACCCCCATGTGTTATTTTCTGCTTAATTATATATCCGGCACGTAAGTATTGATAGGGAACCTCCCCTTGATGAGAGGAGAGATTTACCTCGTCTTGATCTGGTAAAGCCACACACCTCGTAGTGTAAATCTCCCTTATACTGTGGTTGATATCCCTATTCTGTCATCAGTTTGTTGACGACAAAATATTCACCCAACAGTTTTTTGGCGACTCCGCTGGGGACTCGGATGTGCAGTCTGAAACCTCAGGTTTTAGATTGAAGCAGTCCTTACCCTTCTCCATTACGTAATCTGGCGACTTCGTTTCATGTCTTACCCATTATCATTTTAGCTTTACCAGTTTCCTTCATTATATTATCTGGTTTGCAAAACCAGAGTTGCTGGGAAGAACGCACATCTTGGAGCCTCAAGCTTCAACTTGAAGTAGTTTCGGTCCCGTTTTTGTTTTTAAAATCTGGCAACCCCACGCTATACCAGAAGTCAGAGATCTAAGGGTGTGGTTGACCCTGTGTTTGAATTAGCACAACAAAGTAATTTTGATCTGTTTCCTCCACCTGCTTCTCTTCGACGGTCTAAAAGCTTTCCTTCTAACGTTGTCAAGTCACCAACACAAGGTAGAACCCTTTTTCTAGCTGTCAATCGCCGCCTACCTATAAACACTCCACCAAGGCTCGTTATCCCACCTTTTCACCCTATTATCACTATGGCTCAAGGCCCGTGGGGTAATTCCTTCGGCCCTCTTAATTTAACCCCACCTCTGCATGAACTACCTCGTAGCTCTAGAAAAAATTTTCCTAAGTTCTTTGGAGATGGAAAGGTTCATCCCAACGAGCATATCACTGCTTTCTCCATAGCATGTGGCGTAATTGGTGTCGATTTTGAAGATGTAGCGGTGAGACTTTTTGTAGAGACCTTGCAAGGTGCGGCTGCAGATTGGTTCTATCACTTGCAGGTTGGGTCAGTGACTGACTGGAATACACTAAAGTCCATATCTAAAGCTAGATTTAAACCCGCTGAAGATGCACATGCTTTGTTAGCTCAGCTAACACAGATGAAAAAAGAATCCCAGGAACCCATGAGGGATTTCATAGCCAAATTCAACAAGTTGAGGAACCGGATTCCGACTGTGGCTCAGCCCACGCCGGAAAATCTCAAGTGTTTTTTCATTAACTCGCAGCTTCCTGAAGTAAGCTTCCTGTTAAGGCGAGCTGGCCCTATGGACCTAGCATTGACTCAAAATTTGGCTACTGAGATTGAGGATGATCTTATCCTAGCAGGCAAAATCAGGAAAGACTCTGGTAAAAACAAATGCCCCTCACCTACTGAAAGTTCCTCCACAGGCACTACTGATCCTATGGTGCAAAAGTTAACAAATGAATTGATTGCTTTAAAGAGACAAATGGCTCAAGGCCCGTCTGCCCCTACTTATCGAGATGCACCCAGGAGGACATTTTAGAATCAGCCATATCAAAATAATATTGCCCGAACTCAAGGACAATCAAATCGCCTACCTCCCCCTTCAGGGAGATTAGCCATTGAAGCAGCACCTACAAATTCAGTGGTTGGATACTTAGAAACTGAGCACGACCTTTCCTTTCAGCCGCAGCTAGATCAGTCGGGAAGTGCTAACCTCTTCGATGAACAGGATGAGGAATTAGCTGGTGACTCCAGTATCGGTTTCCTAGATTACCAAGATGAAACCAGACAACAAGGGGAAGATTCAAAGGAGGCTTATGCTGTCTTTACTAGGTCTCAAAATCAATCGGCTTCATGCACTGACAAAGGGAAAGCAGTTGACGAGCTCCGGCCAGCAGTTTCCATTGCCCAACGCGGGACTCCATTACCTCCGCAATCAAGAGATCAGGTAACTCATAAAAAAGTAACTGCTCCCGGTCACTTAATATCCTCCCCTCCTACTACTCAGGCCGGTGAAGAACCCGTCAAGGTCCTTAATGAGGGGGTTACTCCTTTTTCTATTGCAACCACCTTTCAATCATTTGATATTATTGATCATGCTAAAAAAACTAAGATTCAAATGACGGAGATTGAGTATTTGAGAGCTAACCCAGAACAACTTGATAGGTTAGCAGAATATGTTAAAAGTGAAGCAGTCCCTGTAGGACAAAATCCTTCGAAAGTTGTTCCAGCTCTCCCCAAAGACAAACCAGCCCAAAACAATCTGGTTGTGACCCCCCCCGTCGTTCCCGAAAAAATAGAACCTTTTTATGTCTCTCTGCTTATAAATGGTTTCAAACTGAGTAACTGCATTATAGATTCCAGGGCTTCAGATAACGTCATGCTTGCAAAAGTGGCGGATTCCCTCGGCCTTACTTTGACCAAAACTTTTGGGAGGTGTTTTTTCATGGAAAATAAGCAGGTTCCCCTCCTTGGCCAAATAAAAGATGCTCAATACGCTTTTGCGGCTTTTCCAGAGAAGCGAATCAAAATGACGGTTCTAGTGGCTGATGTCCCAGCATCTTATGGCATCTTGCTTGGACGAAATTTTTGTAAGGATGTTGGAGGTGAATTAAGCATGGACCTATCAGAGGCCAGGATTCCAGTTCAAGGCGTCATGAAGAAATTGCTTCTGGAAAAAGAAGCCAGGTACATAGTTACCCGTTCCACAGCACCCGAAGCGCAAATTTTATTCGAGTCATCAGGTATGGGCACTTATTTCTTATCCACCGACGAAATCCATGGCGCCCCGAAGGAAACTCCTATGGATAATGATTTAGGTTCGGTTTCGCCTAGCGCTAGAGGTGGAATGTCAAGACCAAATGAACACACAAATCAACCCTTTCCCCAGAATGGGGAAGTTTGTGGAGAAAAAACCATGTCTGATGAGTTATGGACCTTAGAGTTTGATGGCAGTTGCTCTTCTACTGGATCAGGAGCCGGAGTTGTGTTGGTATCCCCTCAAGGAGAGGTTATCCCTTTTGCTTATAAATTACAATTCAACAATACCAACAACACAGCTGAGTACGAATCCCTTTTGCTTGGACTACAAGCTGCCAAAGACAAGGGCATAAAGAAAATCCATGCCAAAGGGGACGCTGAGTTGATAGTGTATCAGGTAAGGAACCTCTATCAGACCAAAAATGAGAGGTTGTGCCATTATCGCAATCAAGTATGGGATCAGATTGAGTATTTTGACGCCTTCAATATCTCTGCCGTTCTGAGGGAATTTAATGATCGAGCAGATGCATTGGCTGTCTCTGCAACTCTCCTGATTCCCCATCCTGATTTCAAAGGAGATAAGTATACTATTGAGTTGGTTTTCTGACCAAGTGTACCAGACAATGTTGACCACTGGCAAATATTTAATGACGATGATCAAATCATCGCTTTCTTGGAGCAAAAAGACGCTTTCAAACAATTGTGTTTTGAAGGCTGCGAACCTCGGGAGTATGGATCAACCCCTGAAACTCAGACCCATACAGGTGAAGATTTGCTACAGCTGAAGGGAAATAAAATTCCCAAAGGTTTAGTTTCCCTAGAGAAGCTGTTTGATGACCATGACCGGTTTGTCAAAAAACAACAAACGGATTCAAGTTCTTCTTCAGATTTTGATCAAATCAACTTGGGGACCAAGTATGACCCTAAGATGGTAAACATTAGAAAATGCTGCACTTCCAAGGAAAGATCTGACCTTGCTAGTTTACTCTGTCAATATAGGGATGTGTTGGCCTATTCTTATGACGACCTGAAATCTCTCAGGCCACATGACGTACGTCATGATATCCCCTTGAAAGCCAATTCTGTGCCTTATAAATAGAAATCCTGGTAATATAATCCAAAAATCTCAGATACTATTTTAACTGAGATACAAAAGATGCTGGATGCTCAGATAATTTTTTCAATCCATCACTCAACATGGGTCGCTAACATAGTACCTGTCAGAAAGAAAAATGGTGAGATCCGAATCTGTGTGGATTTCAGGAATTTGAATCAGCTGTCCTTAAAAGATAACTACCCCCTTCCCATTATGGATCAAGTCCTACAGATGGTAACAGGTTCGGAAATGTTATCAATGCTTGACGGTTTTTCAGGTTATAATCAAGTGGAGGTCGGAAAAGCAGATCAACATAAGACAGCATTCACCACACCCTGGGGTACTTTCGCTTATCGCAGGATGCCTTTTGGTCTGATAAATGCAGGGGCTACTTTTCAAAGAGCTATGGATCTTGCTTTCAAAGACATAATGGGAAAATTCATTGTAGTATACTTAGATGATCTGACGGTATTTTCAAAATAGCGTTCTGAGCATGTTCACCATTTGCAAAGAGTACTAGAGCGCTGCCGTCAAAATGGCATCTCATTAAACCCAAAGAAATCCATTTTCAGAGTAACTGAAGGGAAGCTTCTCGGACATGTAGTGTCCCGAGAAGGTATTAGGATTGATTCAGAAAGAGTTAGATCCATTCAGGAACTGACTCTACCTACCAGCAAGACTGCAGTTCATTCTTTCTTTGGAAAGGTCAATTTCTTTAGGAGATTTGTTCCTGAATTCGCCGAGAAAACCCGTCACATTGTTAACATGATGAAGAGCAATGCCACATTTAGATGGACCGTCGAAGGCAAAGCAGCGTTCAAAGAAATTAAAGAAGCAATTGCAGGGGCACCAATCTTGGTCTGTCCAGACTATACCAAAGGTTTCAAAATATATAGTTATGCCTCCGAGCATACACTATCAGCTATTTTGGTTCAGCCCAATTCAGAAAATGCAGAATCTCCTATTTCGTTCATGAGCTGCCCACTCAAAAATCACGAGTTGAAATATTCCCTTATGGAGAAACACGCATACGCCGTGGTCAAGGCTGTCAAGCATTTCAGGTTTTATATCTTGAATTCTCACATTGAGATCCTCGTACCAGATACAACAATAAAATCTATTTTGACTCAGCAGGAGTTCAGCACAAAGAGGGGTAACTGGATTGCTAAAATCCAGGAATTTGATCTGGACATCAAACCAACCAAGCTCATACGGGGACGGGGCCTTTGCCAATTAATCGCCAACAACATTCCAGAGGAATCAGGAAATGAAGATCAAGATATTGAAAACATGCCCACAATTCTCTTTGTCGCTACTACTGATGAGTGGTTTTCTGACATTGCTTATTTTCTAACATATGGTGAATGCCCTCCACATCTTTCTTTTAAAGAAAAGCGGAATATCAAATTAAAAGCAGTTGATTATGTTCTATGGGACCATGGTCTTTACAAAAAAAACCTGGATGGGGCATTTCTTCGTTGTGTTGATAAAGCTCAACAAGAAAGACTTTTAGAATCTTTTCATAATTTGGCCTGTGGAGGACATTTCTCTGCACCGGTGACGGTGCACAAGATTCTACGAGCAAGGTACTTTTGGCCTACGCTTTTTCAGGATGCCTATAAATGGGTATGAAAGTGTGAGCCATGTCAGCAATTTGTCAGAAAACCCAAGCTACCTACTTTTCCCCTCCGGCCGGTTGTGATCGATGAACCGTTCCAACAGTGGGGTGTTGATTTCATCGGTGCAATTAACCCATCTTCAAGCGCCGGACATGATTATGTCCTCACCGCGACAGACTATTTTACTAAGTGGGTGGAGGCCAAACCAACTAAACATGCTACATCTGAAGTAGTATGCACCTTCCTCAAAAAAGATATCATCACCAGGTTTGGAGTTCCACTAAAGATTGTGACGGATAATGTGGCCTGCTTTTCGTCACATAAAATCACTCAATTTTGTTTCCATTATGGGATCACTTTGTCCCACACTTCAGACTATTTCCCCCAGGGGAACGGACAAGCGGAATCAAGTAACAAGAACCTGGTCACCATCATCAGAAAGTTGGTGGACGACAATCAGAGAACATGGCACAAGGCTTTGTATGATGCTTTATGGGCCGACAGGATAACGCCTAAAAGAGCTATAGGTATGTCACCTTTTCAACTCTTATATGGACGAAATGCTGAAATCCCCATCACCCTTGAACTACCAGCACTCAGGTTAACCAGAGCAATCGAAGATTCAACTTTTGAAGGTTCAGTGGACAAGCGTATCATGTATCTGATGGAGCTGAATGAACAATGAGTTACGGTGGTAGATCGGATCAGAGAGCACCAGAACCGGGTAAAGGTGCTTTTCGATAAAAGAGCTAAGGCACGTGAGTTCCAAGTCGGAGATCAAGTCTTGTTGTAGGACAAACGGCGTGAACCAAAAGGGATGCACGGCAAATTTGACTCTCTGTGGAGGGGTCCGTTCACCATTCGACAGCTCTGTGGCGAAGCTAAATTTTTGCTGGAGTATAAAGATGGAACGCCGTTTACACTACCTCATAATGGGCAGCATCTAAAGCTTTTCAACCCTTAAAGCTTGGATGAGTCCATTTGTAAATATGTGCAGTTCTTTTTCTTTTTGTCTTTCTTTTCTTTCACTCGACTCCGTAGCCCAATGGCTTGGATGAAGGCACTTAGAGACTGGTTTCTGCTTCTGCTAATCTTATCGATTGGGCAGAAGTTCCCCAACAGGAGCCAGCTGTTGTTCCCAAAATGAGCTTCGCTCATTTTTGCAAACAACCCCCTACGAAACTTGTCAGTTTCGTCTTGCCTTGTCTTTTTCTGCAAGGGCGGCGAAAATCGCCGCCCCTGCACTTTTTTTGCAAGGGCGGCAAAAATTGCCGCCCCTGCACTTTTTCTGCAAGGGCGGCGAAAATCGCCGCCCCTGCACTTTTTTGTTTTTTGCGCAGGACATTAATGGCCCTGCGCGCCGGGTGGTTGGAGTTGATTTTTCAACCTTTATAAACCGTTTTGGGCCTCATTTCTTCTCACTGCCCCCTCCTCTCACCATACCTCTTACACCTGAGCGCTCCAAGTGATTTTGCGACGTGCCAACTCGCGGATCCGACTTCGTGGCACGCGCGTCTTCCAGGTAGGGTTTGTTTTTAATTTTCATTTTTATTTTTCGTTTGTTTTTTGCTTTTTCTTCCCCGCGACCTCGAAATGACGACATTTTCCTTGCCGTCGTTCCGCCCCTGCATTCCTCAAGCAAGGGCGGCATTTCTTTGCCGCTCTACTCTCCTTTTGCAAGGGCGGCGATTTTCGCCGCCCCTGCTCTCCTTTTGCAAGGGCGGCGATTTTTGCCGCCCCTGCTCTCCTTTTGCAAGGGCGGCGATTTTCGCCGCCCCTGCTCTCTTTTTGCAAGGGCGGCGATTTTCGCCGTCCCTGCTCTTTTTTCTTCCTTTTTCTTTTTAACTCCCAGATTTTTTTTTTGGGGTTGTCCTTTTCAAGCTTTTCTTCCTCGTTTTCCATCTCTTAGCCCATCCTGACCTATTTAAGTGACCTCCTATATCCTTTGTCACTCAAATTGCTCTCCCCATCCCTCACTCTCCTTTCGACTATGGCTGCAGCTCCTTCAGCAAGCTCCTGCATGCCTGCCCCCGTTCAAACAAGATCGTCTCCTATGACAGAAGCATCTCCTTCAAAGGCCAAGAAGATGAAATACAGATACCAGGGCGTCTTCCCACTCACAGCGATTACCTCGAATGTCGATGACATTCGAGACACCGAGATCGACCACGTGGATATGGCCGAGTTCCTGGTACAAACCAAAGTGACCAATCCCAGCACTGGGATAATGAAGATTATCGAGAGCAACATCCACCTGGTGGCCACCTTCCCAGTAGCAGCTCATCATGCAGAATTTGTCCTTCAATGCGCGTGCTTCTACGACAAGGAGACCAGATCAGTCTCAGACGCCAGTGGCCGCATGATCATTTGGCTGGACCCCAAATTTATTGACAAAGTCTTTTTATGTCCGCCAGCCACCGAAGTGACCCAGATTGACTTCGAGAATGCGCAGAGGGAATATGACAAAGACCCCGAGAGGGCAAAGAGGGTCATAAACCATAAGTGGTTAAAAACCCCAAGGACCAGCTTGTCTAGATGGCCAAAAAGCTTCCCTAGAAGTGACTTCATTGAAGAAGTTGGTGATTTAATCACCCTTCTCAGCAGAGTACGGGGCCTCCCGTCCTCTTCGCAATTCCATGAATGGATGTATCTGTTCATAAAGATCATTCTGCAGGGCAAGCAGGTCATTTTTTGGGGAGAACAGATTAGCAATGCTATTTATGAGCAGCTGACCAGGGTACAAACCTCTTTCAAATTCTACATGACCTCGTACTTGGTCTACATAGCTGCTGCCATGCGATCTTTCCTGGGCCTGACCACAGAGGGGGATAGGAAGACCACCCCAGTCTATTCATACTATCCACAGCTGACACTTCGAGGATCAACACGTCATTTCAGGCGAGTGAATGACGCATTCTTTGCTGTATTTCTATGTCTCTTCGATCCTCAACTGGAGCAGAAAAGAATGTCAGACGAGGCTTGGGCAATAGTAAACAGTTTTGGCTGCATGTTCCTACAGTTCCCTACATTTTCTTATCTACGGGTGGGTTTCTTCCAAGGATACCCTTATATGCTCCCCAGATTCCCTTCAGACAGATTGGTCCTAATGGAGCTTTGCCGGCAAATGGCCGTCGTACACTCAAAGCAGATGGAACTCAAGAGGCCTGGCTTCAAGTTTCCTGTCCAGATTGGCAGATTTTCCATTGCTACATCGACTAAAGCCAAGGTTATGGAAATAGAGATGCAAATGGTTACCGTCAAATCTTTCAAAAGATGGGAAAAATTTGATTACAGAGGAGTCAGAGAGACGATCTGAAGGAAGACTCAGTTTCACGAGCCTATGATAGAGGACATCTGGGTAGATCTAAGGACAGCCGAAGAGATAAGAAAAATGGACTATTGCCGCCTCACGTTAGAGCAGATAGAGTACCTTGGGCTTGCAGAGATCCCTTCAGGTTTGATTGACGATGGGAATATAGTGAACAGCAGATATCTGACAGAGAAGGTCGTTGGTTCCCCTCTTCCTCCGATCAACTGGTCTCAAAAAGAGCTGACTTCTCTAAGGAAAAGATTCGAACCAGTATTGGCTAACACCAATAGTTGGTTGGCAGCAAATGGAATCACCCTAAAAGAGTTCATTACAGGGTCAGAGGCCGAATATCAAGCAGAGATGAAGAGAAAGGCAGAAAGCCGAACCAAAAACAAAGACGACGTCCCTTCATCTTCTAGACCTCACAAGCCTAGGATCGTCTTTGTATCCAAGAAACCTAGGTCAGAACAAAAACCTGAGGCAGCAGCCAGAGAAACCAAAGAACAAAGTCTCGAGGTACAGGCAGCTCAACCAATGGGGTCAACAGAACAACCTTCAGAACAACCAGGTGTTGGGTCTCCAACCTCAACGGAACAAGTGCGGCCGATCCAGGGTTCCTCTCCTCCTCATCAATCTCCTTCGGTGCCCACTTCCCCTATCTCTCCCATAAGCGTTCCATCTTCCGGTGCTGCTTCTCCTTCCAAGGTGGTTTTTGGTGATCCACAAGATCCTTCAGCAGGTTCCCCTCGCTCTTCTGCATCCATTCCAAGTCTATCATCTCCATCTTTCAACCTGCCATCAAGCCCGGTGCCTAATCCTGAAACAACAGTTGACACAGTCTCACCGGTCACTCCAACTACCACTACTGTCACCACTAGTAGCGTGGAGGCCGCTACCGTGACACCAGCAGAAGCAACTATTGTTACAACGGGAACCTCTCTCCCGCCGTGGATGTCTGCTTTCACACCAAAGAGAAAGAAAAGGGCCATCTCCCCAGAAGAATTCGATTTCGGCAAGATTGTGCCGGCCAGAACAAAGGCTCCCAAGAAACCAAAGATCCTTTCCAAGTTGGTCGAAGAAAAGGGGCAGAAATTTCTGGAAATTGCCAAACCCCCACAGGACGCAACCCTTGAAGGTTTTGAAATGAGCAGTTATTCCTTTTCTCGTGTTGAACTAGGCAAGGTTACACACGAAGGTGCAAAGAGTGATCTTCAGTCAGCAATGGACATTATGGTCCAAAAATTTGACAAAGAAAAAGAAATGAAAGATTTTTATAAAGCCAAGGCTGAGCAATTAACTGCAGTAATCAGGAGATTCACCATCCCACCTGAGGCAGCAACTCCAGAGGCCTTTTCAGTGGATGATTCAGTTATTCAGAAAGCTGAAAAGACTTATTCAAAGGGAAAAGTAATGGAGGAATATATTAACCGAATACACAATCAAGGAATCTCTCTGCTGTCTGAGGTTGCAGAAAGGACAGGGAAAATGAAAAGATTGAAGGCTCAAGTAGACAGTTTTGTTTCTCTCACCTCTCAAGAGATTAATGGCTTAGAAAAAGATCTCGGGAGATGGAAGGAAATGGAAGGTTTAAAGAAGAGTATCCTGATCTCTATCGGAGTTATCCCCAACAAGGATTCATATGTTGAGGTCAAAGAGACGATGACTTTCAGGATCCAGGTACTCAAAGATCTAATTGATGATCTCAAAGCTTTTAAAGAAGCTAGTGATAAAAGTGACCTGAGCCTGTTGAACAAATTAGAAGAGCTACTCTGCGACTTGACCTCTAAGGATCATCAGTTCCTTCCAGCAGATGAAATGATTCAGAATTTTGAAGGGATGATCCATAAGGATTTCAAAGGAGCGTCTTTTTCAATAACTTCGGTTGATAGCATTCTAGATGCTCAGTTAACTCTGGAAAATTTAAGATCCAGGTTAACTGGCCACTATAAAGCCATCACAGCATTAAAAGACGCATTAATCAGAGCAAGGGTCGTCTCCAACAACGCAGTTGCACCAGACAGCATGGGGATCCAGGCATCAATCACCATGTACGATGCTCATTTGAAGAAGTCCAGTGGCAAGCACTGACACTTTCGCTCTTTCTTCTTCTATCCTTATGCATTTCTGTTTTCTACAGAATGCATACAATTTTGTAATTGTAATTACGAATAAAATATTTTGGGAAATATCTAAAAGTCAAAGATGAGTCATCTTTGACCAGGATATTTTGTATATTTTATTATTTTCTGTTTTTGAGGATTTTCTCCCTATATATAGTGGAGACCTCATTTGTAAAGGATCTTGGAAAAATTGAGAGCAAACACTCTGCTGAAATTGAAGCAACTTTTGAGACTTTGTGCTCAGATTTGTAAATCATATTTTGATTGAATGAATGAGAAGCAAGTGATTTCAGACTTTGTGTTGAAGTTATCTGTGTCATCTAGGAAATAGTTTCTTATGTACTCTTTCCTGATAACCTCTTGTTTATCTGATTTAATAAGCAAAGTGAATGTGTTGATATTATCTAAGGGCACTTCTTGAGGGTAGAAGATAGACTTTGTGCTACTTTTACCTTTGAGATTCTTTTATCTTTTGTAGTTTCGGGTGACGACTTTGTACTTCACTTTATTCTACGGTTGCACTTGTTCCGGATCTGTGGAGAAGCTGCGGAAGACTTTGTGCTTGCGTGAGTGTTCTTGTGTACTTTGTTACTTCAGGTAATCTCTTGCTCTTTGTTTGATACCATTCCTGAAAGAAGAGGAGTGTTGTTAGCTTTAGATCAGGGATTTTCCTCCTTTGTCTTTCATACATTACCTCTGAAAAAAGAGAGGTAGATGCTGTTATACCACCCCCATGTGTTATTTTCTGCTTAATTATATATCCGGCACGTAAGTATTGATAGGGAACCTCCCCTTGATGAGAGGAGAGATTTACCTCGTCTTGATCTGGTAAAGCCACACACCTCGTAGTGTAAATCTCCCTTATACTGTGGTTGATATCCCTATTCTGTCATCAGTTTGTTGACGACAAAATATTCACCCAACAAAATTATTATCAAAATCTTTGTGACATGGCATCCACTTTGGCATAGTCATGCTACCCAATTGAGTCTAGATCTTTTACCCAATTTTTTAAAATCTTTCACTTATAATCCACATTCAAAATTGAACCTTTTTGAGCTCTAACGGTTGGTGTGTCAAAGTGGGTTTTCCATTTGTTCACTAAGCTTGTTTTAACTTGGGTTCAATTTTCCACTTGGATTGAAGGTTGTTTATTAAGACTCAAAATCACCTTATCATCTTGGTGGACTTAAGTCATCGTGTGTATCACTCATGCTTTGATTCCTAGAACATAGTTTATCCTACTAAAATCATGTGGCAACGTTGTGTTACCTATTTGATCCTAGCTTTATACTTAGTGATTTTTGTATGTTTTTACATCTTGAGTTGCTTAGTCTATTTTGTCTTCTTTGTAATATAGAGATATTTCTTCTAAAATTATAGGGTCAACTTGTCAAAGTTGAATCCATATTTTATAGTGTGGGCATATCACAAAGATTGAGGCTTTGGTGTATTATTTTTCACCTTGAGTCTTTGAGTTACCTTACTCTCTTCTGATCTATACAATTTCAACTTTACCAAAGGTTGAGTAAATTCACGAACCGAATCTTCTAAATTGTGTGTGATTTCAAACCACCCTCCCTTATAGTCTCATTGATACCTTGGTTATTTGTTTAAAAGAGAGCCAAATCATACTTTGATTGGTTACCAAACATTGGTACAAAGTTATTCAATACACAAAGCATCTCTTTTTAGACATGACTCAAAGGTTCACTCGTAGTGGAGCCTCTTATGGCCTTAGTTTTAAAGATGATCAATTTTATGATTGTCAAGATAACCCCATTGTTTTTTATGATATCCCCACAATAGTAGGATCTGAAGATGATTACAATGAATATCAACCCCAACAAGATCAAGATAAAGCCCTTCTTAGATTGATAGAATCAGGCGCTAGAATACCTTCTAACTTTCCTAAAAAATAATTGCATACCTTAGTTAGAGAAGGAGAACAATGATGGAAAGAGAAAGCTTTTATATAAATAGACATACCTTGTTCCTCTAACAAATGAAAGGAAATACAAATAGAGTCAAAACCCATGAATCCATATCTTCTAGCTAAGATCAAGATAATAAGTCAATGATATGTAGATTAATATGTTACAGACTTAACTGACTCCCTAGTTGCCACTTCAATTCATAATAATTATTTAGAAGAACATGGAGATATGGTTGAAGGTATGCAATAAATATTAGATGAGAACATTACCATAGTGGATCAAGGTAATCTAAACAAATAGTTAAAGTCACAAGAGACCTTACAAAATGTTCCATTTGACATGAAATATACATTCTTCAATCATCAAGAACCTCTTATTACTTTACAAACTCAAAAACCCAAACATTCAGTTTGAATTGAGGAAATCCCTCAAGATAATTTAGCTAGTTATTTTCAACCAACCCAAAAATTGGTAAATAAACATAGAAATTTCCAAAATCAACAAAGTATGAAAAAACAAAATTCAAAGAATCTTTTACAAACCAATAATCAAACATCTTATGTTCTTAACTCAAAGGGAAAATCAAAACCAAGTCATGGATCGAAAGGTATATGCTCCTTCTAGATTCACATAAAACTAGGGGCACATTCCACCCTAACAACAACAAAACTAAGGTCACATTCCACCCCAACAACAACAAAACTAGGGGCACATTCCACCCTAACAATAACAAAACCAAGGGCACATTACACCCTAACAATAATAAGACCAAGAGCACATTCCACCCTAATAGCAACAAAACCAAGGGCACATTCCACCCCAATAAAAAAAAACTCGGGTCACATTCCACCCCAATAACAAAAAAAACCAAGGGCACATTCCACCCTAACAGTAATAAAACTAGGGGTACATTTCACCACAACAACAACAAAATCACAGGCACATTCCACCTTAATAGCAACAAAACTAGGGGCACATTCTACCCCAATAACAATAAAACTAGGGGCACATTCCACCCCAATAGTAACAAATCCAAGGGCACATTCCACCCCAACAACATCTTATCCAATCCAAAAATGCACCAAACATGTAAGAATGGAATTATATGAAGGAAATTTTCTAAAGATTTGAGACAAATAATAGAGTCAAAAAGTACAAATTCGATGAGATATGCCCATATCCATTTGATTTATCTATTCTTCAAAACCCCTTTCCACCTCATTTTGAGGCACCCAAATTTGACAAGTAAAAATGGAAAGGATATCCGTGTAAACACATATAAGCATCCTTCATCTTATGTCAAGAGGTTGTTTATAGTAGTGAGTACTTACTATGACTATTTCCATGAAGTTTATCAGGATAAGCTCTTGATTGGCTACTTAAAATACCCAAGGGATTAGTTGTCAAATGGAATGACTTATCAAAAAATTTTGTTAACCATTTCTCATACAACATAGAACATGAATTGACTGTTGTTGACTTATGCAAATCCAAGAAACATGATGGTAAATGTTTCACTACATATCTGTAAAGGTGGAGAGCATTGACAGGCCACTTCCAACATAACTTACTAGAAAAATAGTTGGTTAATATCTTTGCATAGAATTTACATCTTGAAGTTGCACATAATCTATGGTTAGATTGTGATAACTCATGTGAAGAAATTATTGACAAAGGAGTGCAGATTGAGAAGGATCTTATTAATAGAAGCCTTATTAATATTTTTGCTCAAGGTCAAGTATCTAATTAGACTAAATCACTGACTCAAATATTTATGAAGGATAAGCCTAAGGGCTTTAATAAAAATAAGAACATGGTTGGAAAAGGAGTGACCAAAACAAGACATGTAAAAATGGTACAGGGTATGCCTCCTTCAAATGTATAAAAAAATCCACCAAATCCACTACCTACTTTGTAGAGACAACCTCCATGAAGGACATTTCATAAAAATTTTAAAGCCTTTAGCAAGTTATGAGAATTGATTGAAACAAAATTTCAAAATCTGATTTCAACTAATTTAATTATATGACTAGTATCAAGGCCATTTCCTCAAGATCAGCCAAAACCAAATTGGTACAAAGAGAATGAATGGTGTAAATTTTATCATGTTATTGGTCATAGTGCATATCATTGCAATCAATTGTGACATATTATTGAGGACTTTATTGAAAGTGGTGAACTAGAAATTAAGTTGGCCCCTAATCAAGACATAAATCAAGATATGGTAATCTACAAAGACCCTTTCCTTGACATGATCCACCACCACCAAGAAATAATCAAGATGGTCACAATCAAGGATAGAGTCAAAATTAGAACCAACACTAAGGTCAAAATCATAATGAGCATAATTGAGATCATAATGCCCACACTAATAATGTGGCTTATAACATTGTACCTTATGACTATAATAATATTGTGGGATGTATTTTTGTAACCCATATTTTCACTGTTACTATTAAACCATGTAGCCAATCTCATATTCCTTGCAACACGTGACCCATCATTATAGGTTAGCACCCTCTCCCCCTAGTAATACCATGTTGATTTGCATCATCATGTTACTACTCTATTTGTATGGGTTACTAATCCTAAACAATAGTATCATTCTTCTAATCATAAAGGCTCCTTGCTAACCCAAAATTATAGAAATATAGTTAGCCACCCATGATTCACCATCTAAGGCCCTTTGCCTTCCTCTTCTAATTATAATAACTCCTTGCCACCTTTAGGTTGTGAAATTGCAACTAGACACCCATGAGTTACCATCTAGGTCCCTTCACCCACTTCTTTCCATAAACCCAATGAGAACATTATGCCAATGGTTCCAAAGCTGAATATTGTTCAAACAAAAACTAATCTAGTTTAATCCACAATTCAAAAGCCTTATATTCTAATAGATTAATTAGATAAAACCCCTACACAAATCTCCATATTATAACTCTTGCAGACATCTGATGTCTATAGAACCATCTTCAACAAAATTTTACAAGAGTCTATTGTGCCTAATGATATAAACTTTGATCAGTTCCAAAACCTAGTTGGACATTTGTCTTCATTTTGGCAAATCACATTTGATCAAAAGGGCATGTCCACCCTTGGTCTAAACCACAATAACCCACTATACATTGAGATAATCACTACAAATCACAAGATCAAGTGGGTTTTTATTGATAATGGTTCAAGTTTGAACATCATATCTCTTAAATTGGTATGATGATTGGGTTACATGGATAAGGACATTTAGCAAAAAACTATTACAATCAAGGATTACGATAACACCGAGAGGGAGTCATCTGGTACAATTTGGTTTCTAGTCATGGTTAGGTATATTTCTCATCACACATTATTCCATATTATGGATATTGAGATTCCTTATAACATACTTCTTGGTCATCCTTAGATACATAAAGTATAGGTAGTTCCATTTACTCTTCACTAATGTATTAAGTTTCTCCATGATGGGATCGAGGTTACTATTCTTACTGATCAGCAGCCATACCAATACTGAAAACATCTTGAAGTATAGTTTCATAATTATAACTATTGCCGAGGTTTAGAATTCATTGTAAATAAGAAGTCCATTATTTCACATCCATCTCCATCTAATTATATAGACCCTATTGATCTAGCTTCCACTTCAATTGATCTATTTCCTATAGCTTTGACCAAAAAGATTATTATTAAAGACATAGGCATTTCCACATACCATCTGAAGGATTCCTCCATATTTTGAAATTACCAAAATCCCATAAAACATTTGGTAAGCCTAAAACTTCCTAGTCTCCTAATAGAAATGATTAAATTTAGTAACCAAAGAAGAAGAAACCAAAACCTCATGTGGTTTTTGTACCTGTAATTACACCAAAGAAAGATCAAGAGGATTTTACTGAGAGAGATTGTTTATATTCTAAAGGCCTTGTGGAATGTTTTTAGATTTGAAATTATCCTATTCCTAACAAGATAATGGATCATCTTGACTATACAGGGAAAGGCCTTGGCCCATAGGTGCAAGGAATTTTAGAACCCTTATCAGTCGGAGTTATCAATTAGAATCATGGTCTCAGATTTAAACCACCAAAGGATGACCTCATGACATTTGATAGTGGCTCTTCTGAAGTGACTAGTAATGAGACTCCTAGCAATGACATAACATCCCATTATAGCCTTTTTGATGAGCGTACTGACTTAGATTTATTTGATTTAAATGCCATATTAGCCATAATACCTATTGGATCTTCCCATCCTGAAGCAAAAATCCATCCTAGTGGTGCTCCCCTTCCTAAATTAGGACATCATATCTTTACCATTGGATCTTCCCATCTTGAAGCAAAAAAATATCCTAGTTGTGCTTCCCTTCCTAAAGCAAGACATTATATCTTTACCATTGGAGCTTCCCATCCTGAAGCAAAAAATTGTCCTAATGGTGCTTCCCTTCTTAAATCAAGAAATTATATCTTTAACACTGGTGCTTCCCATCCTGAAGCAAACTCTCACTATGACCTATGCCTTTTCCACCCTAAACTCATAGATTGGGATCAATAAAATTTAGTCATATGCCTTGATGAGTTCTAAAATGAAGAATAAATTACAGAATACATGGGCCTATGAGATGCATTCATCATCAAAGATCATAATCAGGGTTTTGATTTTTCATTGAATTCTTCTACCTACTTTGGAGAGTAGGAAAAATTTCTTAGTCATAGTAAAGAACAAACATTGATATCTTCAGGTGAAAACCTCTTTGAGGCACTTGTCAATCAGGGAAAAAGTAAAGAAAAAGATAAGCCTTTAAGTGAAAACCTATTTCACTCATTTCCAAGCAAGAAAGTTTATTCATCCCCTTAGGATGTAGAAAGTCCATCTATTACAAGTTCCATAGCCATTACAATCATCTCTTTAGAATAACATCAAATATTTGAGCATCTTGCTCTTGAGTTTCTAGAGGTTTTTGCCAATTGACCTTTACCTGAGAAGGCAGATTCTAACTCTTCATATTATCTAGATCTTTAGGAGGAATAACAAGAAGATATAGCAAAAGAAGATGATCATGACCATACATTACCTACAATTCTATAAGATGGATCAACACTCCTTATGGAGGGTACAATATAAGTGAATTAGGGAACCCATGAGGATCCCAAAATTGCTTATCTTGGAGCTTCCCTTACTGAAGCAAAATGTGAACATATTATATCCATTCTTATGGATTATATAGACATATTTGCATGGGCATATTCTGACATGCTGGGCCTAGATCCAAATTTAGTTGTGCATCATCTTGTTGTTCACCCTAATGCTAAACCAATCAAGAAAAAGTTGAGAAAGATGAATCCATGCATCACCCTTTTGGTTAACACCAAGATAGAAAATTTGTTAAGAGACAATTTTATCAAACCACTGGACTACTCTGAATCAATTTCTAACATAGTGCTAATAAGTAAAAAGACCCCAAGTATATGTATTTGTACTAATTTTCATTATATCAACAAATCATGCCCCAAAGATGATTTTCCTCTACCCAACATCGACATGATTATTGACTCAACTGTTGGGTATGAGATGTTATCTTTAATGGATGTATTTTTCAATTATAATTAGATCAAGATAGCCCATGAAGATCAACATAAGACTATGTTCACCACTCTGTGGGGGAAATTCTTTTACCAAGTCATGCTATTTGGTTTGAATAATGTTGGAGCCACATATCAGTGGGTAATGACTATCATTTTCTATGGCATGATGCATGACATTATTGAGGACTATGTTGATGATATACTAGCAAAATCACGAACAAGAGCTAGACACATAAAGAATATTTGAGAGGCTTTGTGCATATAAAGTCTACTTGAATCTTAAAAAATGTGTCTTTGGAGTCACATAAAAAAAAAATTAGGGTTCATTGTATCATAACAAGGGATTGAAGTTGACCCTATAAAGGTCAATGCTTCTATGGAAATGCCTCCACCAAACAATCTTAAATAGTTACAAGGTATACAAGGAAAGATCTAGTCTATACGCAAGATCATTTCTCAATTAGAAGATAAGTTCCACCCATTTACCCACCTCTTAAGGAAAGGGGTAACATTTTAGTGGGATGAAGATTGTTAGATAGCATTTGCAAAGATTAAAACATACTTGGCTAATCCACTAGTTTTATGACCTTTAACACAAGGAAAGCCACCACTTCTTTAAATATCAGCCATGAAACATGCACTAGGGGCACTTTTAGTGTAGCATGATGATCATGGTAAAGAATGCATAGTTTATTATTTAAGCTACACATTGGTAGCCTATGAACATAATTATATGCCTATTAAGAAGGCATGTTTATTTATGGTGTTCACCACTTAGAAATTATGAAATTATATGATAAATAACAAAACTATTGTTATCACCAAGGTATATCCTCTCAAGTTCCTTTTATCTAAAATAGCTCTTTAAGGATGCATGGATAAATGGATTATGCTTCTCAGTGTGTTTTATATTGAGTACTAGAATCAGAAGGCAATCAAAATCCAAGTTCTTATTGACCAACTTACAGAAGGTCCTATAATGACCACTCAACCCCTCAACATTTAACTTCCATATGATTATATCATGAAGATAGAACAATCATCACAAGAACCTAAATAGTGGACACTCTCTTTTGATGGATCTTTCACATCCTAAGGGTTTGGATCTGGCATATTATTGATCACACCACAAGGGTATTTGATCCCCAAAGCATTCCATATACAATTTTAGTGCGAATATGAGGCATTGGTTGTAGGGCTCCATCTTACCATACAGTGGGATATTCAAATCTTAAAGGTATATGGAGATTCATAGCTAAACATAAATTATAAAATTGATTAATATCAAATAAGAGATGATAAGCTTGTTCCTTGCAAACAAATTATTAATAACCTTAAAACACATTTTAAATCTCTATAGTTTGAGTAAGTTCTGTGATTCAACAACAGATCTACCGATGCCATGGAAACAATTGGTTCCATGATTCAAATAGATGATAGTGCTAAAGAGTATCAGTTCCTAATTAAAAATCTTCTTTAGCTAGCACATATTCTATTAGATTCAGAGAGGGTATGCACCATTGTTGATCCTAATCCCTCACCTGAGCTACCATGGTACCAATATTTTTATAACTATTTCCATAGCCATGTATTTCTTGCCAACCTTTCCAACAACCAAGATAAACTATTCCTTCACCGCTTAACACATTATATCCTCTTTGTAAACACACTTTATCATAAAATCTATGATGGAATGCTTCTTCATTATTTATCTTTGGGAAAATCTAAGATAGCACTAAAGGAGGTTCATGAATGAATGTGTGGGGCCATACCAATGGTATAGTCCTAGCAAATAAACTTCTTAGAATAGGGTATTATTGGCCCAAAATGGAGATAGATGCTTTTAATTATGTAAATAAGTGTGTTCCTTATTATCAACATGGTAACTTGATACATGCACCTTCCTTACCATTGTAGCTGATTACAACACCATGGTCGTTCCCAACATAGGGTCTCAATATCATTGGGAAAATTATCCACACATCTTCAGATGGCCATAAGCACATTTTGAATGCAGCTAAGTGCTTTACCAAGTGGATTGAGGCTATTCCTCTCACTTATGTTACTAGGAAATGAATAGCCAAATTCTTTCATTACCATATCATCTATCGATATGGCATACTAGCCCATATTATATTTGATAATGATGGTCCTTTGTAAACCAAGATGTAAAATCTCTTTGTGAAAATTTCAAAATCAAGCACAAGAAATCCACTCCATATAACCACAAGGAAATGGACAAGTTGAGGCATCAAATAAAACCATTTTGGCCATCTTAAAAAAGATTGTCAATGATGCTAGTCATAATTGGCACTTGTAACTCTTTCCTTCCCTCTGGGCTTATAGAACCAATCATCATACCCCAACTAGAGCTTTTCCATACACCCTTATTTTTGGCACTAAAGCTATCATCTTGATTGAGATTGAGATCCCATCATTAAGAATATCACTGAAGCACATTGAAGATGATGAAGACTATAGAGCCTCATGGATGTAGGAACTAGAACTTCTTGATTGTAAGCATTTGGCAACCCCAAAAAATGTGTAAGCCTATCAGAATATGTAGAAAAGATACAACAAACACATTCTCCCTTAATAATTTGAGATTGGTGACTTAGTTCTGAAAGAGAACTAAAAGAACACAAATGTTGAACCCAAAAAAAAAGGCAAGTTTTACCCTAATTAGTTAGGACCATATATTGTCACAATGAACTGTGGATTAGGAGCATATCAACTGGCTAAACTAATGGTGAAGAAATTTTAGAGCCCATGAACATCATACACCTTAAGAGGTTCTACACATGAAAAATTTTGAACCATTGTCTATAAGACCCTTGACTTGGGGGCAACTTGTGTTGTTGTAATTTTATTCCACCCTTTTATCTTACCTTAAACACATTTTATACTACCCTAGTCCACTTTTCATGACTCTTTATAGTAAAGGCTTTGAACCCTTGGCACTCTGAACACATTCTTCATCCCATTCTAGATTGCTCTCTTTGAGAAGCATATTCCTTATTTTATCTATGACATGTTATAAGCTTGAAAACCTTTTGTCCCTTGACTAATTATGATCTTGATTATGTCTTGTGAACATTATGAACATCTTCAATAGCATTTCTACAAAGTAGTTGAGCCAAGATAGTCTTGTGCAGCTTCAGACAAGGGAACAATTGCATTTTCTCATTACAAGTATTTTCTACTCTTTCTTGTTTTATCAAGAACCTCACTCTCATCAATTTGTGAGCATGGGTCATTACAGCTAGCTTAGCCATCTTATTGAAACCTCTACTGTCAAGACATGCATCTCCTTGACTATATGGTCCCACCTTGTGCATATTTTATCCCAAAAACACCAAAAACATTAGAAATACTTTGAAAATACCAAAAACATCAAAACATGACCCACAAAAGAATAAAAACATTGTTTCATGCTTCTATACATTTGGACATTCCCATTCCACAATCCCACACTCTCATCATTTTGTGAGTAACTGTTAAGTTTGAAATCTCTTGCCATTTTTTTAAACATCAAAATACTAGTTCATTTTATCTTGTCCCATGCACTTGTCATTTTCAAGGTCATTCTTTCTCATCTCATTAGCTTCTTGTTTACTAGACCATTCTCATTTGTTTTTCATATCTTCCATTTCTTCTATAACATTAATCATGTTAGTTCGATCATCATTTTTATTCTATCCCATTCCCTGGGAGAATTACATTTAGCATGAAGTTCATGTTGGAACATGCATCCTTGGAACTATGTAGGCAGTGTCCACTTATCGTATACATCTGGAGTCAACTCAGCCAACCCCTTCCTTTTCCTCTCTTCCCCCATTTCTTCTATCATTATTCTTCTTTAATTAGGTAACAATTATTGTGTCATTGTTATCTATTATGATGTGGTGGAAAGTAACGCCTCTACCACACATGCGTGAACATTTGTCTTTAAATGGCACTAACTTGGTTTTTGACTGTGTGTATTTATTTAAGTTTTCTTGGTGTTTTGTTGTGTTTTCTTGGTGTTTTAGTATGCTTTTTCACCTCTCTTTTTATTTCTTCTCCTTTTCTCTTTTTATTTCTTCTTATCTCTCTTCTTGGTCTTGTGTTTCTTGGATTTTTTTTGCTTATCTCTTTTTTATTTCAAAACATCTTGATGACTCACATGGATATATATTAGTTATATGTCCTAATCCTATGTTATTATGTTTTTCTTAGACCATTTTTGTTTATTTGATTATTGTTGGTGTTTTTTTTTGTTTGATTTTGCTTTTCTCTTTTGCATTCAATAATGCCTTGATGGTCCACATGGATCTTGATTATTCATATCTTAGTATCATGTCGTTAATACATTCTTGGCTTTTATTTTAAAACATTTTGTTCCTAATTAAGATCATATATTGATTTCAAGATATTTTCATTTATGTTTATCTTTTTCTTTGTTTTTACTTTTTTATTTAAATGTAAATAGTTGTAACTCTAGTTTTGGTCATTGTATTACCATTATCCTTAGTTATAGATATTCACATTTGAATTGGCTCAGTGCAATTGGAATCTTATGTCATTATAAGTTACTCATAGTTATGATGACTAATTTATTTTGATATAGCAATCACTTTGTGCTCAAGTCTCAAAGTCTTAACGTCAACATGAGATCTGATGAATGATTCTCAAGAACATTTTGCAAAACCTAGGCTCATGATATAAAATTAGGCTTCTAGGTAGCATGCATTTTAGTACTTAAGTTTATGCTTAGACATGCATCTCTTTACATACATTGTGAGTCTAATCAATTCTTAGTCATTTTTCATCATTCCTCATTCCACTCTCTCCCAAACATGGGTGAACTACATTGGCCTAAAGTTCATGTTGGAACATGAGTCCATGGAACTATGTAAGTAGCGCTCAATTTCTATTGAGGTCAGCTCGACTAGCTCCATTATTCTTTTCATCTCTCTCATCACTTTGTGAATTCTCATATGCTTAGTTTTATATGGATTTCTAATCCATTACACCATAGTATATACATTTTCACCCACTTGCTTTAACCTATCTTTTTGGTTACATCTTTAAGTTATTTTTCTTGCCAATTGCCCATGCTAAGGCCCAAAATCTGAACCACATCCAGATAAAATCAGCTCTATAGGGGAAAAATCACTCTTTATTCTTTATCAATGATCAAAATTTACCCTACTAGAGAAAAACTATTTTATCATGATCACATTTGCTCTACTAGGGAACTTCTTATTATCTTCTCTTTGGGGACCCCATTCTAGTGATGATTCCCTTCTTGAAGAAGAATGCTCTCTCTTTTCCTTTAATTCCAATCTCTCCAAGTTAAATCCTATGATGGTAATATTTGAGTGTGTAACTTATCTTGGGATTGATAAATGCCATAAGCATGCAACTTGTACTCTCAAATTGGGTATGTTTATAGTGTGTCCCTTACATTTATAGATTATATCTTTCCCATTGCCCCATCTCTAGGGCCTATTATACTTCTCATTACATTTTTATCATTGATGGTAATCACTCGTGCAAGCATTAACTCATCTGGATGTGATCTATTCCATGGGCTAACCGCTCACTTTTTCCTATCTTTTTGAGAGTCCATCCTTTTCTTCCATCTTAGTATGTCCTCTCGAGGGGGCATCATGGGTCTATTCCAATTTCTTGTTGACAACCCTTTTTTATGAAAAGATGTCACTTCACCTGAATGTCTTGTTATGGCTTCTCAAATAGGGTTAAAATGTAGACATCTAATTCATAACACCATTTGTGTGGAAATTGTCAATTTTACTCTAATTACACTCAAATGCACATTTTAGGTCAAAATCCATAAAACAATCTAAATGGTTGAAACTTGTCATTTACAAGTGCCAATTTAGGTCAAAGTATCCCTAAATGGGGTAATGCAATTTATGGGCTAGCTAACTTTGATCAATTTATTTCGATTCAAAATGATGATTTCCCCTTTTGTGCTCTAGATCACTCTTTTCTTCTAATTCATTGATACACATCATGTACCTTTGAAATTTTGTGTTTGAAACATCCTAAATAGAAATACAGTTTTGACACATCTAACGTCACCTTCTAATTCTTTCTAAGTCAAATTAAAACTCAATAATATGACTTCCTGACTATTTTAATTAATTAAGGGCCAATTTTAAAATAATTGCACAAATGTTGATCAACTTTTTTAAGGCTAATTAATCCAAATCAAGAGTTTAATTGGATTTTCCATGAGAGTTGTTAAATATTTATTTTTGAAAATTGATTCTTATTACCTGCATTATCAAGTGACATCATTTCCTGGGAAGACATCCCTAGGCCATAAATGCCACAAATATCAGGATTATAGGTCATCCATGCCTAGTTAATGCCTCCCATACCTCTTCAATGCCCCTTTTTCCAAGGTCATGATGAAGATAATTATGGATTTAATTCCAAATATTAGGATTATCCATGGCCACACATCTCAATTTTGAGATGGATGTTCATGGTTGATCTTGACCAATCTCAAAAATATATAAATAGAGAGGCCATGAACATCATTTATAAGTTATTTTGGTATAAGGTTATTATGCTCAAATATCTTCAAAAGCATGAATACTGTTAAGTTATAATGCTAAATTGTTTCCACGAGGTTTTGCATTTGATTATAGATTTTATTTGTAAGCTTTATTGATAGGCTAGTTTAGTGATTTGGAATCAAGAGCCTAGGTTTTATGGAGTGTTCTTGAGGCATTGGAGGATCTTACCACCATTGTTGACAAAGACAAGGATACTTGATCAAGGGAGAACATGTTTTTGAGCCATATGGGTATGGTGAATCTATTTGGGAAGGTAATATGGTGTTATTTTCTTTCATATATTTCTTGTTATCTTTTATAATTCCCATAGGAATAGATAGACTTGTTTAGTTAGTTCTTTATGCATGTTTCATTATTTACGGACTAATGCTTGACTAACTTACTTTGTAATCCTCTTTACACATGAAGCATGTTTGGACTATGTGTCTAATGATTGACTCCTTACTAATTTATTCCCTCACATTTTAAAGGACCATGCATTATAATGGTTCTATGATCTTCCTATTCAATCTATCACAACATTTAATCCACTACCAGATATGTTTTTGGCACACTTTTAAATCAACATTAGTGATAAGGTTTCTATGCTCAAGTGGCACAACTCAAATAAAACTCTAATGAACCACTTGATGAATATGTCTTGCAATATAAAACCATATTAGCAAAGTGTTGGGCCCCAAATCCATCTATGTATAGGATCCGTGCCAACAAAGTAGACACTTTGGCATGAGGAAATCACTTATCATGATTATTGTTTTTCATCTAGTGGCACCAGCTGACAGGTGACTAACAAATCCTTTTTGGATCAATCTTTATTAGGAAGTGGGTGCATGGGATAGTGATGGCTCATTTAAGGTAGCATAGTGGAGATGACAATATGAGTACCTCTAGGATCAGCTAATCAATCAGAGTAATATATTCTTCAAGAGCCTAAGATGCCCTAAAGCACTATAAAAGGAAGTAAAGTCTAGTTAACAAAAGAGATATGATTGGAATAGCAAAGCCTTGGCAGATTGATTCTAAATCTTATGTTTGTCATTGGAGTTAGAACTTAGTTTAAGATTCCTTTGACTCTCCACATTGTAATACCCAAGCTTGCCTATGAGCCTCTATGCCTTTATCAGCTTAAGTAGAGCATATGCTCAATTTTTATTGATTTATATATGTATTATTGTTAAACTCTGTTAATAATGAAAGCTTTATGCAATGTTTAATGGATTAGATGCTTAAGTCTATAAAATGTGTGTTGATTTTTGGTGAAGCTTCTAACCTAACTCATTTATGGTAGCCCTATATCTCATGAGGACTCTTATTACTCGATATGGGTAAGACCTTGTGCCTCGTAATGATACCTATGCCTAAGTCATTCAACTAGATACCTAGTTATACCTCAAGCACTTGAACACTATTAAGAAAAGGTTACCAAGGGCTTGTACCCATGAATACACAACCATCATCATACTAACTAAAAGCCCCAAAAGATAGAATTACACCATGGCACAACTAGCCCAACATAGACCTTGGTCCCTTCTCTGTTACACTTCGAGTGAGAACATAAGGCATACATCTTATGTAAAATGATGCCAACATAATCGAGTGTCAAATGTTGAGCACTATAGGATTATTCAAGACTTTTTACACATTAAAAAAAAATTAAATCTGACCTAGACAAATATATGTGCATGACTATGCCCATGACTAAAACACCTACTTTTATACAACATTTTGGTTCCATTACCTAGACTATTGAATTTTATTGTTGTAATGGTGCACCTAAACAATACTTTGACTCTCCCTCAATAAAATTGAGCACTAACTAGAATGAGTGGAAGATAGTTTTACACTGAGGCATCCAACTTGTAGAGGATAAGACCTAAAGAAGTGGGTTTAGAACCACTTGTATGATGCCCTATATGAGGTTTTATTTTGTAAACTACCAGAGTAAGTGTACCGATGGTTGGATGTGTATGCAATACACAAAATTTGAAGTTATAGATAATGCCTTGAGTGGATGAAACAACACCTAGATAGGCTTGATAACTTAGACACCACTTGGACTAGAGCCATAGATAAATGGTGGCATGGGGTGCTAAATAGCTACATGATTGAGTTAGCAGTATCAATGTACTCCTACCCTAAAGAAGTATAATATCAGTTCTTATGTGAACCTAGAGGTGCATTTGTGAAAGAACCTAGCACCAAACTCAATAATTTGATGGTAGATTATAAATTTGAGACTTTGAGGATGCAAAGGCTAAAGTCTTCTCATATATGAGAAGCACAATAGGGAAGAAGGGGATGTGTAGGTGAGAAAAAATGAAAGGGGATGAGTAGATTGACAACCAAGATCTTAGGAGATAGGCTTATAACAAGAAGAGGTATGGGCTGGTAGAAGATATAGAACTTGAAAGTGTTGAGAGGACCCATAGTGAGTAAGAAGGGCATGAGGAAGGTGTAGATGTTAGCTTTATACACCCTTATGTATTAACATGGTGCATCATCATGTTCATCCTTCATCTCTAGCATAATGGTCCCATTCATAATTATTTGAAATAATTACATTAACCTCACTCATTTACCTTTACCACATGAGTCAATAAATTTAACTACTAAATTTAAATGGCATTTAACCCTATTTTACTACCCCTAACAATAAATTCATAAAAAAAATAAAAAAGAAAAACCCTTCCAACCTCCCAACAAACCCATCCCATGGTTTAAACAACCTAACAACTTAGAAGTTGGTTAAACCCATCTTTTCCCCATAAATAACCCTTTTGAATGGCCTAAATATCACCTCCACCCATTTTGGGAAAATCGATGTCGATTCTCCATGATTGATGTCAATCATCTCAGAACAACATCAATCCATAAATATATAGTGAGCCTTCTCAGCTTGAGAGGACATGCACTTCACTTTTTGACTTTGAACCTCTACTATATTTTTCCTAAAACCTATGTATAGACATTATTAACACTTTTTCACCTTGTGGAACATCTGTTCATGCAACTATCAAGGGATTTTAAAGATTTTTTAGCATACTTTTATAGTCTTCTTTATTTGCATGTTTTCAAGCCATTTAAGGTTAGTATTTTACGTTAATTCATTCATATTTAAAGTTTATTTTCTTCTGTACCTCTGTGTCAACATTTCCATTTGGTTTTCATCATTTTATCAATTTTATAAGTTCTTATAATCATTTATTTTCATAGTTTAGCATTTTAATCAGAATTGATGCTGATCTATCTGAATTGACATCGATCTTGTAGGATCATCATCGATCCCTACTGAAATATTAAAATAGCCTTGAAGTCTATTTTCATAACATTCACAGTCCTAAAAACCTATTAAATCCTTCATGTTATTTTTTAAAAATATGTCTTTCACATGTAGATGACTCTACCTGGATTAGCGAATGATATTATTATCATATTTGATCTCCCCATTGTCTCATAACCTTTATTCACTGATCAAAGTGACATTTCATTCAAATCAGGTCTTTGTACTATGGTTTTCAAACCTAATCAAGAAAGCATTAATAAATAATTGGCTATAATTCAAGAGGATGTTGATATAGATACTAAATTTTGGGATGATTACATTGATCGCATTAATCTTGTTGTAGATTTGACATCTTTATTGTTATCTATTTGCATTTTATCCTTATATATCTTTATAATTTCATGTTTATTTATAAATTTGAGTGTTAAACATGGGTTGACATCCACCTAAGGAAGTAGATCACTTCTTGGGACTAGTTTCTTACCAAGCAGTCCATTCATTTTTCTATTAATCAATTTTTTGTGAGTTAGTGTGATTTTTAGGTCATTCCCCCCTAGCTAAAGAGGAGTTCCCAAAAGCTTGATCAATGGTGCACAACTAGTCTACATCTTTAGATAATATATAAAACACTATATTTAATTTGTTTTTAGTAGCTAATTAAATCACAATGAAAAAGTGAAAAAATACTAAAATAGCCTGGCATGCTTGATGGGACCTAGGTCTCATCTTTTGTTTCAAAATTCAAAATTCTTGAATTTGTTCTCTTTCCCTTTCTTTTTGTGAATTCATCCAAATAACATTTAAGTTTGCATTTTATGTCCTTTTTAATGTTAAAATAAATTGCACTCATATTTTATTGCTTAAGTAATTCACATAGAATAATATAAGTGATAAATTCATCACAGTCATCACTCTTTCACACACAAGCCAAATCACAGTCACAACAAACTCATCTAATCACTTAACATAAGGAAACTGATGGGGATTTCATCACCTCATAGCAACCTTCTTCCTAGTGATCCCACTTGGATTTCACCACCAAGGGGAAGACCAACTTAGTTCTCTAGCTGAGTATAATTTGTGGACTATCAGTATATCTTGGCTAAGCACCCACACTGGCTGTGGGATTATGACATGAGGGGATCAAGCCCCAAGTATCAATCCACGTATCTATACCAATACATATTTCCTTTGAGTTCCAAAACAAAACACCTAAAACCATCCTTAGATTACCATTTATTAGGACCCTCATTATCTTTTTTCTTTATTTCTTTTCACATCTCAAAGTTAAAAAAACATAAATTTTTTTTGGAACAACTTTAGTTTGTGCATATTTCATCCATGATTAAGATCAAGATAATTAAAAAAGAAATTGTTGTTTTGTTTTTCTTTTTCTTTTCCATATCATGGTTTTAGCTAGGCAACAATCAAGGAAAGAATCTGAAGTAGGTGTCACGTCCTCTCCTATAGAGCATACACCTAGTCCCTCCTCTACCCAAAAGTCCTCTGAGATTCCTGTGTTCTTGAACTTTTATTCTCAAGGAGATCCTTCCTTTATATAAATATTAGATAATAACCCTATTTCTCTCAATTACTACCTTATTAATTGAGTAATATACATTCCTCCTTCCCCCCATACCCAAGATTCTTGATATTTATATAGGATGCGTTTCGAGGGAAATGAGAAAACTAAAGGATTTACCACAACCATGGTATCCTTTTCCATAGGCTCTACTCCATTTGGTTTTAATACTAAGGGGACTCAACCTTTAGAAAACCAATCGCCCATAGTATCTACCAATTATTCAACCTCCATTACTCAAGCTCAAAGTGCTTATACCACTTAGCCTATATCCACTATTCCTCCCCAAATGTTAGTAATGTCAACCCCTATAAGTCTCCCACCTATCAAAATGAGTCTAGCATATAGTTTTCAAGATCTGTAACATACACAAAAAATCCCACATATGCAACAAATCCCATATACATAACAAATCCCTCTAACACAACCTCCCTAATATTATGTCTCCATGGCTACTCAATATATGGCTCCATCATAGTCATTGGGGAACACTTACTTCCAATCTTCCACACACAAAAATATTCCACTGTAGGTCCCATAGTAGATGGTGACATCCCAGCCTATTATGTCTAATGTGGTTGGATATCCTTCTTCACAACCCCTATCTACCCCTTTTCAAATTTATCAACCCCTTTAACAAAATGTCTTAAGGATTGTGCCTTAGAGTAACACCTAAATAGACCTCATAAATGTATTTATGAATAATATGGATAATTTAGAAGCCTCTACCTCTAGACACAATATTATGCTCACATATGAGCAAATTTGTAATAAGCATATCCACTCATTTATTCCTATCTGATTGTATCCCTTGTAATGGGAACTTCTCAAGTTTGCTAAGTTTTAGAACAAGGAAGATCCCCAGTAACATCTTAGATCCTTTCAACATGCATGTTACCTTATAGGACATGATGATGCATTACTACTTAGGACATTTCCCATGTCACTAGCAGAGCTACATTAGATTGGTATAGCTCCATCCCTCAACATTCACTCTTTTACTTTGGTCAATTGGCCTGAATTTACTTAGAACAATTCTCAATCAACATTTCTCAAAAAGTGAGTATCAAAAAATTATATTCCATTTGACAATTTGAAGATGAATCTATATCAGACTTTATAGCTCGTTGGTGTAGCCTAATCAACTAGTTAACCTTTTCCTTACCACAGCCTAAATTAATTGAATTTTTTTCACACTCTTGTGTAAAACATATCTCATCCATGTTATAAATTTAAACCTTTAAAATTTTTGACGAAGCCTTTACCATGGCACTTAAACTCAAAATGTGTGGCATTGAAGAGGGAAAAGTTAAGTTACACAATAAAAATATCAAACCTGACCGTTCAAAAGGCAAAAAAATAATCCTAAACAAAAAGGGGCAGTAAATGTTATTATTCCAAAAAAAATTTCCCCTCCAACACCCAATTAATCAAAACCATCCACTTCTCAAACAAAAACACCTAGGGGCCTTACTCATTTTCCCCCTAAGATATATACCCCTTTAGAAGAACCTTACACTTTTGTATTAGACAAACTTCTACAAGAAAATGTTATTGATCTCCCTCTGATTAGACTAGTAAATGATACATGTCCTAAACTCATTTGGTAGAAAGAGGATGAATTTTGTGCCTATCATAGGGTAATAAGACATGACATAAAATGATGCCAATCCTTTAGATGATTGGTACAAGACCTCATCGACAAGGGGGACCTTAATTTGGATAATCTAAATCCTCCTCCGAACCATTTTTTAGATATATTTAGATAGCCATTTCCAAACCATCCATCCACATCAAAAATAGTCCAAGCTAAACTTGGAGAAACACAAAATCAAGCTACACATATGATTAATACAATCTATGACCAATTATTGCCTAAAGAAACTCCAGAGCAATTGTTAGTCTTAGATCTCCTCATGGGAGATGATTTTGATGTAATTCAACCCCAAGTTATCAAGATAACTCCTAAAACCTTCATAGATCTCCCTAATCTCATTAAAAGGGATCGTTCATGTGAGCCATCCCCTTCATCTTCCTAAACTGAATCTCCTGAAAAGGAAAATGAAACCACTCCTTGAGATGTCACAGATAAACATCTTGATACTTCTAGAGTCAAACATTCCACCCCTTTAGTCCTTAGTAAACCTATTTGTAATACACACTGAGATCATAATATAGCAAGATCATAGCAATTTACATGATACCAAGACCCTTTAAAATCATCCTCTATCACAACACCTCCTTACCCCAAAAATACTAAAGGAAAGGTCATAGCTCCTATCATCGATAGTTAAGACAATTATCTTGGTATTCCCCCAAAGAAATCCTTAGCCTATCCTCAAGTCAGGGTTGATATTTTTCAAACATCAAAAGACAAAAACCTTAGTTTGAATGCCCCCTCTATTCTCAACACATAAAATAACAAAGGGTCAACCCCTTTATATCATCTCCATCATCTATTTTAGGTCTCCATCTATCTTCCAAAGTGATTGCCCTTGTCATAGGTTCTTTCATTCAAACACATGGGAAAATACAAAATCTCTCTCTATTATTAACCATGCCTCCATCCCAATATCCATCATCTTGGGAGAAAGGCCCATTAGAGAAAATTATGTTAAGTTGTGGAGCTAAAAACTTCACCAAGAGGCTAATCAGGTAGTTACTGAGTGCAACCAGTAACCGGCATTGGCAGTATTACCGACGTTAGTCAGGCAGGGACTGGGGATCGGCTGACATCGATTAGGAGCAGACTGACAACAACTGATGTTGGTCACCTATGTGTGTGCATGCTTCTGCATGTGTTTCTAGAATGTGTTTCCAGAATTAGATACGTCTAATTTAAGAGGTCTGAGAGTTTGCATGTTGAAGGCTAATTTAAGTCTTGACTCTGTGTTTCTAATTATTGTAATTAGGAGTCTAATTATTGTATGCATGGGATCCTATTTAAGAGACCCATGAGGCATGTATTGTAATTAAGGCAAGTAAAGCATTGAAACAAGAAGCAAGGTTAAGGAGATCTGTAAAGTGTAAGGTCAAGGAGATCAGCTGAAGCTATCAAGGAGGGGATAACAAATCAGGTGGTTGAGTTAGTTGTGGTTGAGAAAGAGAGGGATAACTCTTGAGTGTGAATTACTGAACACTTGGTGTGGGAAGCCTATAAGGTGGAAGAGTGTGGATCCTCTTCATTGTAATTTTTTTCTGGAAGAGTGTTAATACAAATATTATTATTTCTCATAGTCTTTTATGTTTCAAGTTTCTAGTTACTTAATCATTCTGGTTCAATTCCATGTTTAATTGCTTATAGAAAAGTAATCAATTATGCTTCTACGTTCCTGACAAAGTGGTATCAGAGCTAAGGTTGTAGGAAGCAGGTTATTATTTGATTATAGGTCATTCTCATGGGTTTTTGATTGAGTGGGAGTACAGCAATGGCAGAAGAAAGTAATCTATGAATGGAGAAGTTTAACGGCAAGAATTATCAACATTGGAGGATGTAGATAGAGGATTATCTGTATCAGAAAGATTTGTACTTACCATTGGGTGGGGTTGCATGCAATCCCACAGATATGAATGATGAAGAATGGAACGTTCTTGATCAGAAGGATCTAGGATCTATAAGGTTAAGCCTTGCATCATCTGTGATTTCTAACTTATCACAGTGTAAGACAATGGAAGAGTTGATAAAATCTTTGGAAAATCTATATGAAAAGCCCTCGACTTCAAATAAGGTATTTCTTATGAAGCAGCTATTTACTTTGAAAATGCAAGAAGGTGGAGCAGTATATAACCATCTTAGTGATTTCCATGGTTTGGTAAACTAGTTAAGTTTAGTCAATATTGTTTTTGATGATGACATAAAGGCTCTCTTAATCTTATGCTCATTACCTGAAAGTTGTGAGAGTTTGGTCATGGCTGTAAGTAATACTGCGTCTGCTTCTAAAATCTTAAAAGTTGATGATGTAGTTAGTCTAATCTTGAATGAAGATATTCATAGGAAAAGCACAAGTGAATCATCAGGGAATGCTTTAAGCATTGAGAGCAGGGGAAGGCAAAGAGAGAAGGTCGAGCAAGGGAAATCAAGGTTGAAGATGGAAAGGGGATCCAAATCCAGAAGTAGAGGTGTCACCTATTGGTTTTGTGGAAAGAAAGGACACACAAAGAAAGAGTGTTGATTGAGAGACAAAGAAAATCAACATGTAGGTAAGGAAGAAGCAGATGTTGCAGGTATTATGGCACAGGATGCTCTCATACTTTCTTTAGATAGTTAGATAGAATCATGGGTTTTAGATTCTGGTTCTTCTTTCCATGCAACCCCAAATAGAGATTTGTTCCATGAGTATGTCCAGGGAGACTTTGGAGAGCTTTATTTAGGGGATGGTATGCCTTGTCAAATGGTTGGCAAAGGGAAAGTGCAGTTGGAATTGCAGATAGGCAACACATGGGTGTTAAAGGAGGTTATGCATGTCCCAGTCCTGAAGTAGAGTTTGGTTTCTTTAAGAAAGTTGGGTGATGAGGGATGCACGATAACTCTCACATCGGATTCTTGGAAGGTTACCAAGGGAGCACTTGTTTTAGCAAGAGGTAAGAAAGTAGGTACGCTTTACCTATCTACTTGTATTACTAATTCTTCTTTTGGTTTATCTACTTTAGCTGTAGATTCAGAGATGTGGCTTAATAGGCTTGGTCACAGGAATAAGGAGGAGATGCATGTTCTGGAGTCAAAAGGTATGAGTTCAAATTCGAAGGGCATAGATCAAGTTCATTTTAGAAAAAGGAAATTTGATGCTTTTGACAAGAACAGGGAAGCTTTGGTATTTATGAAGGAGATGATGGATAGAGAACAGTCACAGAGGCTAAATAATTTTGAGTAGGGTATTATGGATAGGGTTTTGATCCAAGATGAGCTCATAGATGAAAAAATCATCACTTACAGGAATACATAGTCACCTATGTCAGTCACTTGGGACCGACATCGATCAGGCAGGTACCGACATCAGTCATGTGCATACTAGCAAGGTCAGTAGTGTCAGGTAGACAGAGACCGACGTTGGCCAAGGGGAACTGATGTTGGTAGGGGGTCAGTCATAGGGAACTAACATCGGTCAGGTGCAGACTGAGAGATGGTTAAGATCGATCACTAGAATGGATGTTGGGCAGACAGCAAGCTATCAAGGAGTCTCAAACACTCATGTAGAGGACTAAAAGGGTAAGTGGACCTCATATTCATTGTTCACCTTCTTTATTATTGCTTACTGATGGTTGAGAACTAGGAAGATGTAAAGAGGCAATGTAGGTAGAATCCAAAAATAGTGGGAGCATGGCATGAATTCCTCAAAAGAGAACCAAGCAGAAGATTTGGTAGAGTTGTCAACTAGAAGAAAGCACTGGAAGACGAATGGATTCCCAGGTTAGAGAAGAGAGTGGATGGATATGTGAGACAGAAGGCCAAGGTGTATGGTCTTGAGTAAGCTATAGGACAATGGAGGTTTGATCATTGTGTTTCTCTTTACTAGGTTGGATAATATTAGCTACATTATCCTGTTACTGTATTGTGTGCTTGTTGCAGGGTTACACATACAGGGAGTTGCTGAATTAAAGGTAAAGTTAGTTCAGAGGTGTGTCATGAGGAATCTAGGAGCAAAAAGATTCTTAGGCATGAGTATGTTTAGAGACATGGAAGATCATAGGTTGGTTTTGTTTCAAGTAGGAGCTGATGTGAAGAAGGTGTTGGTAGGGTTCAATATGCAGGATGTAGAACCGGTATGCACACCAAAGGCTGGATAGTTCAAGCTGAGCTTAGAACAGTGTTCAAAATCACATAAAGTCTGGTGTAGACCTAATTTTTCCAAAGAATTGGGAGTTTTCAGAAGGTTCAGATGTGGCAAGGGACTTTGGATGACAGGTATAGCATCACAAGATGTGTGGTGGTTGGTCTTCAAAATTGAGCTTGAAGATGGAGGTGCCTGAGATGATTAGTGGAGGTTGCTGTACAGGTGCATCTATTTATCTCCAAGTGGGATATTATTAAGTTATGGAACTAAAAACTTCACTAGGAGGCTAATCAGGTAGTTATTGAGTGTGACCAGTAACTGGCATCGACAGTATTGCCGACGTCGGTCAGGCAGGGACTGGGGATCAGTCGATGTCGATCAGGAGCAGACTGACAGCAACTGACATCAGTCACCTATGCATGTGCATGCTTATGCATGTGTTTCAAGAATGTGTTTCTAGAATTAGATACATCTAATTTAACAGGTTTGAGAGTGTTTGCATGTTGAAGGCTAATTTAAGTCTTGAGTCTGTGTTTCTAATTATTGAGGAGTCTAATTATTGTATGCATGGGATCCTATTTAAGAGACCCATGAGGCATGTATTGTAATTAAGGCAAGTAAAGCATTGAATCAAGAAGCAAGAAGCAAGGTCAAGGAGATCTGCAAGGTGTAAGGTCAAGGAGATCAGCTGAAGCTATCAAGGAGGGGATAACAACTCAGGTTGTTGAGTTAGTTGTTGTTGAGAAAGAGAGGGATAACTCTTGAGTGTGAATTACTGAACACTTGGTGTGGGAAGCCTGTAAGGTGGAAGAGTGTGGCATCTCTTCATTGTAATTCTTTTCTGGAAGAGTGTTAATATAGATAGTATTGTTTCTCATATTCTTTGTTGTTTCAAGTTTCTAGTTACTTAATCATTCTGGTTCATTTCCATGTTTAATTGCTTATAGAAAAGTAATCAATTGTGCTTCTACATTTTTGAAAAATTAAATAAAAGGCACCTAATGTCATCCCTACCATGAAATCTAAATGTTGAAACTAATGGTCAATATTCTGCCAAAAGAGATGGTACAACCTATTATAAGACCAAAAAATGACCCTGTGAAAGGATCTTATGTTGTAATCTTAAAATAATTATTGGATACATCCCTCATCATGTTACCACATATATGACCCATTAACCCTCACCTCTAAAGACCTACTTGGTATAGGAGTCAAGAGATATGCACATATCATTGAGTGGCTAGACATGACACAAAAAATTGTAATGCCCTTAAGGTCATGATGCAATAGCTAGTCTAGGATGATGACTTATTAATTGATGATATAAATGATAAGAATCCTAAGTTAAAGGTCACCATACTAAATATTCTACCCATCCATAATATTTTTAATCCTATAAATGATGAAGATTCAGTGGCTAGATCCCCCATTATTACACATGGGTGTTGTCCATGTAGCCACCTGCTCTCAAAATCAAAATCCAAATAAAGCTAAGGTTTCAATTATAGGAGCCTCTACTCCTAATACACCCAAACCATCTAAAAAAATCCTAAAGTCTCTATTATAGGAACTACCTTGGTTGAAGCCAAGGATTTGGTAAAAATGTCCCTATTAAAACAACTCCACCAAATGCCTATAAAATTGTCATTATATGAACTTATCAAAAACTCTCCACACCATCAACAAGCAATGATAGAATCTCTCTAGGCTATTAAATTCCAACCTGATGAGCCTCAACCATTATCATCATTTATAGGGGCCCTCCAAATGATGTCATCTATTAGTTTCACTGATTCCAATGTCATTCCCTTATCACCCTGAAGACCAAGATCCCCCACTTTTCATCATAGCTTATATAAATCAAGCTCAAATTAAAAGAGTTATGATTAATATTGGGGCCAATATCAACATTATTTCTTCATACGCTTTCCACTAAATACAACTACTAAAAACCATTATTTCCTAATCCCAGTAATTCTTTGTGCATTTAATGACATAGTAGCACACATAGTAGAGATGGTTGTCCTTCCCATTTTCATAGGTCCTCTCACCCTGCACAAACTCTTCTATGTCATAGAAGGGAAATTTTAATATAACATTTTATTAGGACATCCATATATTCATGCAATGTGATACGTCCCCTCTACCATCCATCAGTGCATTAAGTTTGAACATGAAGGCTAGGTCCACATCATCCTTGTTGATTCTCATCCCTTCAAATCATTCAATTGCACTTTTCAACCAAGTTATGTCATAATACCCTTGCCTAACACAATCCCATCTTTGTCCTCTAATCAAGCCTCAACTAACATGACTATTCCCATTTAAAAATTACCATCGCATGAGTCCATTGATTCCATGATGAAACATTTTTCAATGGGGTAATACCAGTTATTGACCCTTAACACATTACCCACTCCTAGAGAATACGACCATCCAAACAAAAGACCCATGTATCTACCCAACCTAGGTGAGCTCATCCCATTTGGGACACTGTTCTTATGCACCCACTTGATATATGGTAGAATTAATCAAACCATCCTAGGGCTTGACAATATCACTTATGATAAACCCTTTACATTTAATTTCTCATTTCTTAATAAACCCCAATTCGCACAAACCTACCTTTATCATTATGCCTGAAAGGGCTTTGACATGGGTAGATATGAGCAAGATCTTCACGACATCACATTACGATATTTTAGAAAACCACATGAAAAATATGGCTTAAGCTTTGAGAAATATCTTAAATCCTCTCTTGAACCCAATATTCTACTATTTTTGGAAGAAGAAGAGCAATCTTCATCATCTGATACCTTTTCCTCGATTAGTGACACTGTATCCATCCCTTCTAACTTCTTTTTACTTAATTCAATCTCCATATAACCCCTCATATTTCACCATGGTGGTGAGACCCAAACTATCCCTTTAGTATATCCTAAGTTAATAGGACATGATATGCTAACCATCCCTATTATTTAGTGTTAAGATGATGAGTCAATCTTGACTCATCTTGGTGCTAAAAAATCTTATCTATGTAATTCTCTTCTAACTAAAACATCTAGATTATTAAATGAATCCAATGATGATATTAATATCAAGTCTCAAGAAACCCCAAGGATTGTTAAAGTTATCCAAGCCTTAGATCATCAAGAAAACCAAGATTTTACCACTTTTTTATCAGACCATAGTAAGGCATTTTCCTGGTCTTATAGAGATATGCTTGGTATTAACCCCGTAATTGTTATCCATAATATCATCACCTTTCCTAATGCTAAACTGATAAAATAAGAGCTCCATAAAATATATCCCTACATCACACTCCTAGTAAAAGAGGAGTTGCAATGCCTTTTATATGCTAACTTTATTCAAGCCATCGATTATCCTTAATGGATGTCTAATATCATTCTAGTAACTAAGCCTATAGGGGGACTTCGCATCTATACTAACTTTCATGATTTAAATTTTACTTTCCCAAAAGATGATTTCCCTCTCCCTAACATCAACTAATTAGTGGACCTGACAGCTAGCCATGAAATGTTTTCCCTTATGGATGGTTCTTCTAGTTATAATCAAATACTTATTGAACTAGAAGATCAACATAAAACTACATTTATTACTCCTTAGGGGACCTTTTACTACCACATTATGCCATTTAGCCTAAATAATGTAGGAGCCACCTATCAGTAGGTCATGACTTATATATTTCATGACATAATCCACAAAATTGTCAAAAACTATGTAGATGACCTCTTTGGGAAGTCAAAAGTCCATGAGGATCACTTATCCATACTTAAGGTTATCTTTGATCATCTACTCTAGTATCATGTGTGTCTAAATCTAAAAATGTGCATTATTTGGTGTCTTGATGAGTAAACTTCTAGGCTTCATTATTTCTATTTGAGGAATAGAATTAGATCCTACTAAAATCAAGGTCATTATATAAATGCCTCCTCTATCCAACCTAAGCAAATTCATAGTTTACAAGGAAAACTCCAATCTATCCATCATTTTATATCCTAGATCTTCAATCGGTGTCAACCTTTCCACCATTTATTAAAGAAATATAATCACTTTTTATGGGATTCTAATTGTCAAGAAGCATTTAACACACTCAAAGACTATCTTCTATCACCTCTAGTCCTCACTCCACCTAAGGAGGGGAAACCTTTCTTCTTTTATATCTCAACTACAGACCATGCTCTAGGTGGTATGCTTTCCCATCAAGATGAGCATCATAAGCAATAAGCTATGTTCTATATAAGTCATACCCTCATAGAATATGAAACACATTATCCATATACCAAAAAACTATGCCTAACATTAGTCTTTGTAGGCTCTAAGCTTCATCACTACCTACTTAACCACAAGATGTACATCATTATGACTACTGACCCCCTTAATTTTATGTATTATAAGCCTTATCAAAATCAATGAATGGCCAAATGGATCATGTTTCTAGCTAAGTTTAATCTAGAATTTCTCCATCAAAAGTTTGTTAAAGGATAGATTATTATTGATTAGTTGGCCAGAGCACCTCTTAATGATAACTGACCAATCAATTATGAATTTATTGATGAATCTATCACATCCACTTCCCAATTAATCCCAAAATATCAAATGACTTTATTCCTTGATGGATCCAAATGTGAACAAAGAGGTGGTGCAAGAATTATACTAATCCCTTCTCAAGGTATTTCAATGCCTTTATCTTTTAAATTAGACTTAGATTGCACCAATAATATGGTTGATTATAAAGCATTGATTATAGGCCTCCAAACTGCCCTTGCACTAGGAGTTAGATCCCTTAATATCTATGGTGATTCTCAGCTAGTGGTCAATGAAATTACTAGTATATATCAATGTAAGAATGATATCCTCTAAAGATATAAGACCTTAGCTGATTAGCTTCTATCTACTTTTGAATGTTACACTATCCATAATACTCCTAGATTAACTAATAAGTTTATTGATATTATGGCATCTCTTGCCTCTTTTATCCCATCCTCATCTCAATATTATAAGTTATTTGTCATTATCCATCAAGTTAACTAGCCTTCCTACATGAGAACTGATCTTTCATTTATCAATAGTATCAAGGAAAACCTAAGGAGCCAAGGTACCCACAAATATTTACTAATTTGTCTACAAGACTATCTCCTCCCCATCTATCCAAAGGTACCAAGTGTGCCTTTCAATAGAAAGCTGCCCACTATACTATACTAGGGGGTGTTCTCTATAAGCATGGTTTCGATGGCATTCTTCTTCATTATCTCCAGAAACATGAAACTACTTTAGCTATCTAAGAAGTACATAATGGGTCATGCGGTGGACACTTTAGTGGTTACACAATCTCTAAAAAAATCTTACGTCTAGGCTATTATTATCCCACTCTAAATCAAGATTATTATGCATATGTTAAGAGGTGTGTAAAATCTTAGCAACATGCAAACTTATCCCATGTCCCTAGTAAATCCTTGCATGTAGTAATATACTTCCATCCATTCTCCTAATGGGGGCTTGATCTTATAGGGCAAATCAACCCTAAGTCCTCTCAGCATAACAACTTCATCATTACCACTGTAGAATACTTCACCAAGTGGGTGGAAGTTATACTGCTTATCTCGACCAAGGAAAAAAAGATTATAGAGTTTATCCACCATCACATTATTTATCATCTTATAATTCCATATAAAAATAATAACATATAATGGAAAATATTTCAAGAATAAGAAAGTCCAGACATTATGTGACTCATTTAAAATCAAATTAAATTTTTCCTTGCCTTACTATCTATAGAGTAAAATACTCTACATTTTATTTTTGAGTTTCAGTTGTGCACTCCAAGTTTTTTCCCTACGCATTTCAAGTTTTGAGGTAGTGAAGTTTTTGACACAAAACACGAGCACGAGTTTCATTTTTGCCTAAATTTTGTCTAAGTATCAAAGTCACGAGGAACATGCCAAGTGTCATCAGCCAGGACACATTATAATTTCTATAAGTTATGCAGAACATGTCACGTGTCCTGCTATATAACTCACTGGAGCATGACAAGTGTCGGCATCCGTGTTTCAAGTTTCTTATGAGTTTCAAAAAGCTTCTTTCGATAAGATTTTCTCACTGTAGAAGGTTTCAATATGTTTTTCTAAAAGCAATGGAAGCAACCACGTGTCCCTAGTTAAAGCTCAGTGGAAGCTGCCAAGTGTCAACATCTGTAGTTTCTTCATTTTGTTTCATTGTTGAATAAAGACTATGGTGGGCCCTGGGTTTTATTTCTAAAGTAAGTGGAAGCCACCAAGTGTCATCATCCATGTGAATCTAAAATGAGTCCCAAATGTTTCTATAATATAGATAGAGCCCCATGGAGACTGCCACATGTCACTTTCTACAAGACTCTCAAAAAGTATCTAAAAGCTTATAGAGACAAGTAGAAGATGCCACATGTCACTTGTTAAAGATCAGCAAAAAGTGCCACCTGTCCTCATTCCCCTTTTGAAGCTACTTAGGCAAGAAGTGTTGTGGGTCCCATTTTCTATAAGTTGATAAAGTTTCAAAGCAGTGGACTATGACAGATGTCAAAGACTAAACACTCCTAATACAAAGACATAGTAAAGAGTATAAGTTATGTGGAAAGTGTCGTGTGTCTTCTTTAAGTGCTACAAAAGCTACCAAGTGTCATTTTCTAGTGCTTCTTGAATAATGAAATAGTTTTAAAGTAAAGCAAGCAGATGCTTCCAAGTGTCCTTACCTATTTCACAGTGGGAAGCGTCACATGTATATAATTCAGCCAATGAACTTGCAGGGAGACTAAACATTTTAGATCCAAGAAATATCTTCTATTAGACACTTCTAGTTAAGTTCCAATTTAGTTAGGCCATTGGGATTTGATTGTGTGGAGAGACTAAACATTTTAGATCCAAGAAATATCTTCTGTTGGACACTTCTATTTAAGTTAGAGTTCAATTAGACCATTGGGAAGGGAACGTGCAGGCAATCTTGAGCTAGTCTGATACTTTAAATATGGTTACAGGGAGAGAGATATCAAAAATCATCATCAGAAGAGAGAGAGAATTCTCTACAAGAAATTGTTATCAAAGAGTTTTATACTTTCTTACTGTGACTAGTAATATCATTTGCTTTTAAACTATTTTTTTGATTTAGAAAGTTTATATAACTGTGCATGTATATGTGCCTTTTATGGGACTAGAAAATTAATAAGAAGACTGAGTTTTATGCCTTTGTTGATATTTTCTATGTTATTGCAAAATCATATAAGTTGTGAGCCTTTGATTATATCTATTTTCATTTTTTACATTGATCATGCACTATTTTCTCTTTAATGCAATTGAATCCTAAAGATAGCTTCACTGTACTTAGTATTAAGGATCGAATTAAACTCAGGTGCATCGCCATAGTTAAATTTTCTTTCATTGCATTAGTGTTTCCATTTAATTTCTATCCCTTTTCTCATAATACATTTTAAGGTAAAGAAGAGCCAACTTCTTTAAAATTTGGAGGTCATTTCAGGTCGCAAGTCCCACATTCTTGAAACTTCCCATTGTTTGTGTTGGAAATAGTGCAATTTTAAGCATCAACAGTTTTTGGCACGCTCGGTGGGACAACTAAATCTTGATGTTTCTTCCAAGAGCATATGAACCAGAGAGCTATAAGGAGTAAAAGCTATGGACTAGTAACAAGAACTCAATCTGTGTGAATCTAGGTATTCTTTTACCACCATTGATAACTAATTCAAGAAGAAGGGTCAATCAGTTTGCAACAACACCAATAGCAAACATGGGAACACCTATAGCCCCAAGGAATTATGAAATTTAGAACACTGGCAGTCCTCTAATTCTCCCAATACCACCAGCCACTTGGGATCCTTTTCCAGTAAATTCCCTAAAAGCTCTGTCCAAATTTAGTGGTCAAGATTTTAAGACCCCTGAAGAACATCCTCAAGATGTGTCTGATGTCTATGCAATACATGTGATCACACAAAAGAATGTGGCTATAAGATTTTTAGCAGCTTCTTTTAAAGGGAAGGATCTAGATTGGTATAGATCTTTGACCCTAAATACAATATCTACATGGGATCAACTTGGAGATCTTTTCATTGAAAGATTTGAAGAAAAGGGTGATAAATCTTCTTTGTTACAAAAATTGATTACTATCAAAAGGGAACTAGAAGAAGCAATGACTAATTTCAAATCAAGATTTCAAAAGACTTGGGAAATAATTCCTACTACAGCAAGACCATTACCAGGTATAGCTATAGCATTTTATCTTAAAGCCTCAAATTCAGATATATCAGTAATGATTTAGTCACTTGGAGGTCAGACTCTGCCAAAAGCCTATGACTATGCAGTTAAAGTGAAAATAATTTAATAGATATTGGTAAGTTGCCCCTAAGGCCTCCCATGCCCATGTTTCTAGAGATTACCTTACTTTTGCCTCAAGAAGCCCCTAATTCCATAGCCCCACCTATGTCTGTGTATACATTTCCTCAACAACTTGCTAAAGAACTTGTCCTTATCCAGTCATCTGAGATGGATGATGTCAAGAACATCTTAAGGACATTTTCTAATGAGATAATTAATCTTAAAAGATAGCAAAATCCTTATCCTAGACCCCATTATCAAGGCTACCAAGGAAATAGACTTCCACCATAGCCAAACTAGTATCAAGGTCCTCAAAGGCAAACTAACCCTTAGCCATTGAACCAATTTGTTGCAATCCCTACACCCTCACAGATTGTTCCCCCTAATCCAAACAGGGAGATTGTTTAAGGGCAGAATAATTATGCAGATGGCACCAATGCTGGTATTTCCCTTGTAATAATGCTCATATGCCTAGAGATTGTCCCATGGGTAATCTACAACAAAAGATAGTAGAGCAAAGAAGAATGGATGGATAATTTGTAAATACTTCTGACACTCAAGCCTACTAATCCTCTGGTATGCAAAATTTAGTCTTGATGGCTTAGATGCAAGGGATGTCCTTACAGCAAGAAGAAGAAATATCCCCTGAGCATGCTTTGTTTTCATGGGTTGAATATGAAGAGTTGGTATTATTAAATGAAGCTTTTACTTCCAAGAAGCTAGTAGTACAATCAAATTACTACACTAGAGCCAAGAGAAGGATGATGGAATAGCCTGAAGTTGTAAATAATGAGATTATGGGGAATCTCCCATTTCAAGGTCATCAAAACACAGCTACTAGAAAGGAAATACCTTGGCCAATGCATAATCAAGTAATTTTTGGACAAGTTCAAGAAAAAGCAAGGTACCCTTATTATCCAAGAACCCAAACACTAAGACCGGTGAATGTGGCGGATCAGCTAAAGAGGACCCTAGCACAAGTGTCAATATGGGACATATTAGTTATTCCTAAGCAAAAGACACTATTAAAAGAAGCTCTATAGGACCAAGCATAGCCTAAACATACTAATACCAAAGAAGGACCTACTGATAAATAAAAGCTCAAAGATACAGTTCATCTATAGACAATAGCCCTTTTGAACAATGCACCAGAGGTAAACAAATCCAAACTAGAACCCTTTTATTTGACTTTGATAGTTGGAAAGAAATTATTACATAATGTAATGATAGACTCAAGAGCTAGTACTATAGTAATGCCTAAGCAAATAGAAGATGCTTTAAAAATAAAGTATGAGCCACTTACTAGAGGAGTTATGTAGCTGGATGAGAAATCGGTGCAAATAATAGGGAAGATTAAACAACTCCCATTGCAATTTTATACTTGTCCTAATATAATTATAAATCAAGATGTGGTAGTCATATATATACCCCCTGTATTTGGCCTATGTTTATCCAAGGAGTTCACAGCCAAGATAGGAGGATAGATGTCACTTGATTGGTCTCACCTCATCCTAAAAACCAAATATGGTTAAAAAATGAAAATACTATCAGAGCCACTATCTAAGGATCACATCACCAATGAACCAACCCCAAAATTAGAGGCAGCTCATGCTATGTTAAATAAATAAGAAAGGGACTTTATTGAGGAATTAGGTGACTAGACTGAACATGACCAAGAAGAGGAAAATAACCAGTTGTTAGTTATGATGTAAAGTGACCCATATGGATATTATGACTCTACTAGTCTGGGCACTTATGTCATATTTGATGCATACCATGAAATCCCAAATGTTTTAAGGGAATAAATGCCAAAGACTCAAGAATCTGAAAAGGACTCAAAAATTTGGACCTTAAATTTTGATGGGGCTAGAAGTAAAAATGGTGCTAGAGTAGGAATTTGTCTTGTTGCTCCAAATGGTGAGAAAATTTTAAGAGCTATCTATTTCCAATTTGCCTGTACTAATAATGATGTTAAATATGAATCCTTAGTACATGGGCTCATGTTAGCTGTAGACACCAAAATTGTGTCGACTCCCCTTGGTTCCTTACACACTTTATTAATTTAAAATAAACTACTTATTTTAAATTAATTACATCATCTAGACACCTCACCTTGGACAAATTGCCCTAAGACCATTTCCTACCCTATGAGTCACCCTATGACTAAGTCCTTCAAATCATAACTACCTAAGACCTATTCCAACTCTCTAACTAACTCTCGTGCCTAATTACCCTGTCTTTTGACCATTCTCTAATGGCAAATGCACTTGGTAGAGGGAAAATGAACAAAGGGATAAAAATAGCCCTTTTACCCATTCTTTGGCTGCCGACATCGGTCAACTGTCTATCGATGCCAGTGAGATCGCCAACGTTGGTTACATAAACTAGGTTCTAACATTGATCTTGGGCCGAATCCCGAATCGAATCTCTAATTCTTTTACCCAGACTCTTGGATGTGGATGCACACACTCTGAGACCAAGCATCAGACTTTGACTAACGCTCACTTGGCTCCAAAAACTCTACACAAGTGACTCCAAATTGGATTGAAACATTGCATGAGAACTTTGACATCAGCCATAATAGGAATACACATTCTAACACCCTTGGTTCTTCATCTAACAGAGATAAGTATTCTTCTATCTCATTTCAGTAATTTAGAATACATTAGTAATTAGTTTCTATTTACTATTTCTAAATACTATCAACCAGACCTGACTTCCTACGTAGAAAGGTTGAAAAGCCTTCCTTCTATCCTTATTCTCTTTTCATACCTACCCTCTACCTTTGCCCCCTCTTAGACCCTATTCTCTGTCTTGCAACCCTACATAGACCCTTAAACTCCTAAACTCCTCTGTCAACCACAGACATAACCCTAAAACCTGTCCAAGGCCCACTGCCCCTACCGACATTGGTAACATAACTGACATTAGAATATTGACCAACTGACGTCGACAGGACTATCGACATTGGCGACCGTGATAGACTGATTATAGAGAATAGGTACACATTATCTTTATTTCTCTTTCTTAGTCTTTCACCGTTTCTTTTATACAACACTCTTTTTCATAAATAGTGGACTTCCATCCCTCACAACAAATTTTACACTTCCGGGACTGAGCATATAGCTTGGCAGTTCACCCTATCTTATTCTAACATTCTCTTTGTTTGAGTTTCTTTCTTATCTATAGGTGTTTCCTCCACAGCCAAAGAGGAGCTCTTACAATTCTTGAATACGGTGCGCAACTTAATCTGGGTAACATTAAACCCCTGACCGTTAACTTTTAGTTTCTTCTTCCTTCTAAATATAATTAGCAAAAATGTAGAGAAACATTTTGGCACGCCTGGTGGGACCCTAGAGTTTTCCTTGGGTTCATTTCATTCTTCTAAAAGGCAAACTTTCATATAGATGCATTAGGAAAAGATTATCTTCTTACATCCTTCTTCTATATCTTTATTTTGAAAAGAAACCATTAGCACAAGTTAAAAATAACATCTCTCTTTTTCTTCTTGTCTACATTTTAGAGTAGTGAAAATTCATACTCTTAACCTTTTCTCCAATTGTTTACATCCAAGCAAAACATTTCACTTTTGGTTAAAAAAACTATTGCATTTCATCCCTGCTTGAATGCATATTTAGCTCATTTAGTAATTAAAAGGCATTATGAATAAACCATAGTGCACATATGTTACACAACCAGACCACATTCACATCAAATCCAACACTTAAACATACTTGAGACAAGGCCCAACTAGGATTTCATCACCTAGCGGATACCTTACCCTTCCTGGCGATCCTACTTGGATTTCACCACCAAGAGGAAGACCCACTCTATTCTCTGGCAGAGTATAAACTATAGGCAAAGTATATATTGGCTAAGTAGCCTAGCTCAGCTCTGGGTTCATGAAGTGAAGGGAGCAAGCTCCTAGCACTAGGGCACGTATAGAACCTAACACAGATTTTTTAGCACCAAAACATAACCCAAAACCAACCATAGACTTCCTCTTTAGGACCCATTCTAAAATCCCAATTTCCAAACATATTCTTCTAAGGCATAAGCCACCACAACTCTAAAATTTATTCTTAGGAATTTAACGTTTAGAGGTTGCTTGCCATCATCTATTTTGTTGTTTCTATCTAATTTTTTTGAGCTGGTAAGGTCGCATTCTAAGGTTCAAAAACAACTCAAAATTTCTCTTTCTTTCAAAACAATATCAGTTTTCTATGTTTTTTGAAATACAAAAACACCGACATCAGTTTTTCCACTGACGTCGACAACATATTTTCACCAACATCAATTTTTCCACTGACGTCAACAACATTTAATCGCTGACATCAATTATTAAACCAACATGAGTCACTGTCAACAAATTTTCTTTCCAAACAGCAAGCTTAAAACCCAAATTTCTTGCTGTTCAAAACAACTTTTGATTTTCTAAAATTGAAACACACAATTTTTAGGACCTAAACTCCTCTCACCTTGAATGGTTTTGACACTATTCAAGCCAAATCTCTTGTTGACCATGCAAGTCAACAACCACTTCCACCTTCGCCTTTCATAACAAGTCACCTAATGGAGTATACTTCAAATACCAAACATACTCCAATCCAGCCTACCCCAAATCAACCTCCAATTCTTCTCAAAGGAGATCAAGAGTTTGAGAGATTCCTTGACCATAATGTCAAGGCTCTCCAACACTATCTCGCTAGAAGCCAAATGCGAGATCCTTCAGGTAATCCTATTTATGGGATGCCAACTTCCTTGGTTGATGTGGCAACAATATCAACAGCATCTGCTACCCAATCTATGACCACTCAAGCCACTACCTCAACTATTAACCCAATCATGGCCAATGTTCAAGATTTGGCCTTCCCTTCTATTTCTAGACCTACCTCCATCAGGGTTTCTATACCCCCTCAACCACAAACAATTCAACCAAGTTCAACACCTTTTCAGAACTTGATTGTCTCTATTCCACCCACTCTTACACCCATATATACAAGAGTGACCACCTACCCTTTAACTAGTGTCACCACTATTCAAGCACTCTTGGTGACATCTAATCAATTTGTACCCTCCAACTTCATGGCACAAGCCCCCTTAACCTTAATATCAGTCCCTATGATGAACTACCAATATGTTGCACCCACACAAATGCAACCAAGTACATCATACACCCCTCCCAACACCTTCCAGGTACCCTATAACCTAGGGGGTGCCCCACTTGCCAATCCATCAGCTGACCTAATTAAGATGCTGATGGATAAAATGTCCAACCTTAAGACATCCATTTTTGGTTCAAAGAATGTTCTTTCCTATGAACAAATTTGCAATGAACCCATCCACCCTTCGGTTCCTATTAGACCATATCCTAGCTAGTGGGAACTCCCAAAATTTACTCACTTTTAGGGTAAAGAGGACCCACAACAACATCTACAAGCATTTAGACACACTTGCTACCTTACAGCATACGATGATGCATTATTACTTTGCACATTTCCCATGTCACTTTTTGGTGCTGCCCTTGATTGGTATAGCTCAATTACCAGTCATTCTCTCTTTTCCTTCACTCAACTCACCCAGCTTTTCCTCGATCACTTTTCAGCTAAAATCACTAAAAAGGTCTCCATCACAGACTTATATTCTATTAAACAATTTGAGGATGAGTCAATAGCTAACTTCGTCACTCATTGGAGAGGTTTGATCAACTAACTCTCCTTCTCATTACCCCAACCTAAGCTCATTGAGCTCTTTTGAAGAGCATGTGCCAAGCACATCTCATCTACTTTACGAGTTCAAACATTCTACATATTTGACGAAGCTTTCACCATGGCGTGAAAGCTTGAACTCCATGCGATCGAAGAAGATAAGGTCAAACTGCATAATAAAAATAACAACACAAAATCCAATGACTCTTCTTCTTCTAAACCTTCTTCCTAATCCAAATCCAAGGGATAGGCAAATGCTATGGTACTTAGATCATCATCTTCTACCACAACCAACCAATCTGAGCCCTCCACATCAGAATACATCACAAGACAATTTCAACAACGGTATATACAGAGTCAATATACTCCAATAGGAGAATCATACACTTCCCTGCTGGATAAATTAGTGAAGCAGGGAGTCCTCAACCTCCCTCAAATTCAACCATCCCAATTTGACCCCTCAAAAGCTATCCCTACATGGTATAGGGAAAATGACTTTTGTAACTATCATCGTGTCAAGGGTCATGACACAGACAATTGTAAAACCCTCAAAAATGTTATTCAAGACATGTTAGACAAGGGGGATCTTGTTTTGGATAACCCAAATGCGTCGGCTATCCAAAACATAAATATATTTAGGCAACCATCCCCCAAGTCAAAACAATGTTTAGACCATGCCCGATGACCTTCAAGAGTGCAATATATGCATGGTTAACATGATGTCTATTCCTAACCAACCTCTCCCACAGTCTAAAGAGGTTAGTCAACCTATTTCTCCACCACGAGTAGAAGAACCTTCTTCTCCTATTTGTCCTCCACCAATGGGGGATAGTCCTCCATCCAGCCCTCTTTCACATGTAGGATAGTCTACTGTGACCTCTCCCATATTGGAGGATCCTTTTACGACACCAACACTGCTGGTCTTGCCCTCATCTTTCTTATTACCAAAGGAGGATCATACCTTTCCCACTCCTCGACCACACGTGGAAGCCATGATCATCCCTACGCTCTATCCTCTCAAAGAGCCACATTCTCCAATCCCTTCTCCACTGAGAGAATAACTCACCACCTCACCCACTTCGGTCAAGGAAGATCCGGTGATGGTTTTCTCTCACCTTTGGCCTGAGATCGCTGCATCCAAAATGTTTCTGCTCTCGCTATCACCCAAATCCTCCAAAAAACCAACTATAAGGCCTTGCACAACATCACCTAAACCCTTTTCTTGATTGACAAAAAACTTAAGATTTCTCCATTCTAGGAACCTAAAACATGAGGCACTATGGGAGTGACTTAAATCTCCTTATCCTACACATCCCACTTCGACTCATACTACCAATCCTTTTATGACTACTCAACCTAAAGTCTCTAACAAGGATCAGGCTTCTACTTCTAAATCATTTGAAGCTCAGCCTTCCACATCTGAACGTAAACCCTCATAGGTGTCCACCATGCCAAAACTGATTAAATCTCTCGGTGTTCACCCTATATAAAACCTCACTCACCCACAAGTGAAGTTAGATTTGAACCTCACCCCACACAATAGTGGTCCTCACACCATATTAAATAAGGATGTTAAACAATGTCAGAGAACTCTTCCCCCACCATCATTATTACCCTCTATTTTGGGCCCACAGCCTTCTACCTTAATAGGAGTGCTCCCTACTCCAACACCTAACAAAAACAAATTACCTCCATTATTCCCTCTACCCATAAAAAACATATTTCCCCCAAAAAATTCAACACATCTCACCAAGAAAGTGCCATCTACGCGTGTGGCCACACCACCAAACAAAAAGATGGTACAAAAAACTCCTCCTACAACTCCTAAATAGAAGTTGTCAATCCCTACTGCAATAATGAGTGCAAACCCATTAGTGGGGTCATATGATTCTCTGTTACACCAATTGTTGCAGTCTTCTAGCATCATCCTCCTGCCTATTAGGCCATACCAACCTCTCAAACCAAAACCATCTTGGTTCGACGACACTAAAATTTATGCGTATCATTGCACACCTAGACATGACACTGAGTGTTGTTGCGCTCTTAAGGTTGTCATTCATCAACACTTAAAAAAGGACACCCCTTTCATTAAGGATCCTCTTGACCACCCTTTAAAAAAACCACCGACACCATCTCATGCCTCCCAAACATCCTCACCTAAATTGGGATCTCAACACAAAACTATAGTCCCTTTACCACCTTTTCCCCTTTTATTCGAAACTAAAACTATTAATGTTGATACCAAGTCCTAAACCCTAAAGAATAAAGGAAAGACCAGGCTTCTACACCTTGGACATATCCATTCATCAAGCCCTCTCAACCACCAAAACCCAAGATTTCTATCTTGGGCATATCTCAACCAACATCTTCGAAGCCAATTCGTGACTCCATGGTGAAACAACTTCACCAAACCCCTGTGAAGACATCTTTGTATGACCTAATTCAAAGCTCTTCACAACATCACCAAACCTTAATCAAAGCTTTATAAGTAGTGGAGGTTCAACCTGAAGACCCCCAACCACTGTCTACTTTAATCAAATCATTACCAAACATTGCCTCCATCACCTTCAGTGATTTTGAGATTCCAGACTACAACATGGAAGATCAAGATCCCACCCTCTTAAATTAAGCATGTCAAGCAAAAGCTTTGAAAGATGCATCTTAGCATCGCACTCCTTGTAAAAGAGGAGCTTCAACATCTTCTCTCTATCTCATTTATCCAACCCATTGATTATCTGCAATGGGTTTCAAATATTATCCCTATCACAAAAGCAACTGGGGGAATTTGAATTTATATTGACCATCCCAACCTCATCCTATCTTGCCCAAAGGATGACTTTCCTTTGCCAGGCATCAACCAACACTTGACCAATATGGAAAGAAGCAAATGGGGCAAGTTTGCTCCTAATTGACTCAGACCTTACATAATAACGCACAAGTATGGATCAGGGACTTATCATCTATCTTCATTCGAAGGCTGGGTAGAACCTGAGTCCCTTAATGCCTTGCATCTGTGACCATTCTAATGTTAACCAAGTAATCATTCACTTGATGTTTAACTTGAGCTCATCCCTTGAGCAACCCTTGTCATCCTCATTCCTATTCCTTTCAACATTTTTTCCCTACAACATTAGTTAACCCTTTTGTAAAGCATGAATGCTTTGTCCTAATAAAAGGGAAACCCCAAAACCTCTATAGTCTTGTCCATGACTAAAAGTTCAACAAAACATAAAACTGGGCTGGGATGCCTAACAAAATATACAAAGGTCATAAACTATAAATGTAGACTGCTCCCTTGAAGGACAACTGCATAATTGCTATACTTAATAGACTGCTCCCTTGAAGGACAGTTATCCAAAAACATCTAAACATACAAATAAAATTATAGACCATTCCCTCGAAGGATGGCTATGCCTAAATTGTGCTACATACACAGCACCCTATCAAAAGCTTCTCACGCCGCTCAGCTTCAACATGACCATAAAACAAAACAACATCCCTAAGTAGACTTCCCGCATTGATCAGTCTACAAACTATTAAGTCATGGACTTGCCTATAGTCGTTCTCAGGGTCACCTATAAAAGGGGCAAAGTTATCCCTGCTATAAAGGGGTTACGCTATCCTCACATATCATATAATCATACCTATTACCCCAACATACCCAAGGGATTTTGAGCTCACTTAACATCAAGTGATTAGAGTACTTCTCTAACACAAACCAATGGTCAATGACGTAATGCATGAATGGGGATTTTGTTTGAAAAAACCTTATCTATGCTATCATTATGGGCCTTGTCAATGAAAGAGCAATGTGCCTTTCACTTCTTATATGCCTTCGTCACATACAACCCAACCAAACAAAACCAAACCAAACCAAACCAGAACATTTTATAACCCAACCAAACCAAACTAAAACATTTTCTAACCACTAACATAACATCATGATTTATTTAATGCAAATAACAATTTGTGTTACATAAATTATCATAGCCTATTCACACTAGTTTCTATGGAAAACAATACACATGAAAACTATCAACGAAACACAATTTATGTTAAGCATATACCATCACAAATATGGAAACTTGCTGAAGCATAACTATACTCATTTCATTTTTGGCAGACACCATAACCAATATGGAAAATTACTAGGGATGAAAAACCACATAACCAATGTTACAAAATACACCATCACATAATATGGAAAATGTTGTAACATCATCATACACTCATTTCATTTTTAACATACACCATCACCAATATGGAAAATTTCTAGGGATGAAAAACCACATAACTAATAATATAGAATACACCATTACATAATATGGAAAAGGCTGTAACATCATCATACACTTATCATTTCAAGCATGCACCATCACACATATGGGAAATGCTAAAAACACTAACCTGACTAAAACAACTATCAACCACTTTGACTCTTCTTCCCTTTTGGGGAGAACTACATTGGCCTGAGGCCCTTACAACAGGGGCTATGTAGGCAGCACTCAGTTGACAAGGAATCTTCTGGGGTTAGCTCAGCCATCTGCCTGATCATCTCCCTAATGATGTCGGCCATCCATTCATTTATTTGTCTACCTGATGGACTAACTATTTAACCTTTAACCATGACTTAACCTAGTCAAACTCAATCCATAACCTACCCTCTTCTTCCCTTTTGGGGAGAACTACATTGGCCTGAGGCCATTAAAATAGGGGCTATGTAGGCAGCACTCAGTTGACACAGAGTCTTCTGAGGTTAGCTCAGCCATTCATTGGTTCATCTACCTAATGGACCAACTATCTAATCCAGCCCAAAATCATGACCAAATAACCAACCTTGACACTGTAGAAGTCACCTTAGAATTTTCATGGGGCACATTGGAGATCACATATATCTCCTTGGCCACAACAAACAACACTTGAGATCACTTATATCTCAACCTGACTCGACCAACGACTTTGGAGATCGTGACTATCTCCTCAGACCATGACCACTTTTGAGACAACTTTGCCTTGGTTGTATTGATTGCATATATGCTACCTCAAAAATAGTTAGAAAATTGTACGCACCCCACATTATGACCCTCACACATATTGACAGATTGCACCCAAGTTGATCTTCAATATTTGTGACATTTTCATGTCTTCTAGTAGCACTTCCTGAGCCTGGGATACTTGGAACACAATGACCATTGGAGTTATAGCTTTGATCAATTAACCCAATCAGCTACCATTAATAAGTTGGGGACAAGTTAATTCAATTTTAGTGCTCTTCGACCTTGCCTGTGATAATTTGACCTGCCTATCACGTGAAGTGGTATACGCGCAATCTCAACTATTACAGTGTTCACACTCCAACTTCACCATACCCATCCACTACTTATCAAATCAGCAACTGATTTTAGATTATCTCGATTCCCACTTTGAGTGGGAATACCTCATCCCATACTTGGGGCAACTTACTCCTATTTTTGTCTTATAATTTGTCAGAACAACCAACAAGACAAAAAGGGGAAAATGTAGACACCAAAATTGTGTCAACTCCCTTTGGTCCCTTACACACTTTATTAATTTAAAAAAAACTACTTATTTTAAATTAATGACATCATCTAGACACCTCACCTTGGACACCTCACCTTAGACACATCACTCTAAGACCATTTCCTACCCTATGAGTCACCCTATGACTAAGTCCTTCAAATCATAACTACCTAAGACCTATTCCAACTCTCTAACTAACTCTCATGCCTAATAACCCTATCTTTTGACTATTCTCCAATGGCAAATGCACTTGGTAGAGGGAGAATGGGCAAAGGGCTAAAAATAGCCCTTTTACCCATTCTCTAGCCATCGACATCGGTCAACTGTCAGTCGATGCCAGTGGGATCACCGACATCAATTACATAAACTAGGTTCTAACATTGAGCCCGGGCTGAATCCTAAATTGAATCTCTAATTCTTCCACCCACACTCTTGGATGTGGATGCGCACACTCTTAGACTAAGCATCAGACTTCGACTAACGCTCACCTAGCTCCAAAAACTCTACGCAAGTGACTCTAGATTGGATTAAAACATTGCATGAGAACTTCGACATCAGCCACAATAGGAATACACATTCTAACACCCTTGGTTCTTCATCTAACAGAGCTAAGTATTCTTTTATCTCATTTCAGTAATTTAGAATACATTAGTAATTAGTTTCTATTTACTATTTCTAAATACTATCAACCAGACCCGACTTCCTACGTAGAAAGGCTGAAAAGCCTTCCTTCTATCCTTATTCTCTTTTCATACCTACCCTCTACCTTTGCCCCCTCTCAGACCCTATTCATTGTCTTGCAACCCTGCACAGACCCTTAAACTCCTAGACTCCTCTGTCGACCATAGACATAACCATAAAACCCATCTAAGGCCCACTACCCCTACTAACATTGGTAACATAACTGATGTCGACATATTGACCAACTGATGCTGGCATGACTACCGATGTCAGCAACTGTGATAGATTGATTGTAGAGAATAGGTATGCATTATCTTTATTTATCTTTTTTAGTCTTTCACCATTTCTTTTATACAACACTCTTTTTCATAAATAGTGGACTGTCATCCCTCACAAAAGTTTTTACGCTTCTGGGATCAAGCATATAGCTTGGCAGTCCACCCTATCTTATTCTAACATTCTCTTTGTTTGAGTTTCTTTCTTATCTATCGGTGTTTCCTCCACAGCCAAAGAGGAGCTCCTACAACGCTTGGATACGGTGCGCAACTTAATCTGGGTAATGTCAAACACCTGACCCTTAACTTTTAGTTTCTTCTTCCTTCTGAATATAATTAGCAAAAATATAGAAAAACATTAGCCAAGAAAAAATGAGTAAAGAATTTGATAGTAAAAGGAGATTCAAAACTCGTAGTGAAATAAATCAAATAAAAGGCAATAGCCAAAAATGTAAGGATGAGATCCTATAAACACATAATTTTGGACTTAATAGATGATTTTGAAGCTTTCAATATTGAAGTAGTTCCTAGAACCCAAAATTTTGAAGTAGATAGGATGGCACAGATTGGCGCACATTTTGACCCTAGAGGGCAAAACTAAAGAGATTCCTATGAATGGGATCTACCTAAAACATTTTAGTTAAGTTGTATCTCCCATGTATTATAATTAGATAGTTTCCCTTTCCTTTTTGCTCTATTTTCCCATTTGTTTCCCACTCTTTCTTTTAAATAAGTGTTTTTTTGAACATGTGGCCACGGCTTAGAGTCTTTTCAAAATTTTAAAAACTCTTACATTCATTAAATCTCTCTCAAATCCCCAACATTCCCCAAGGTACCCTTACGCAACCTCTTTTATGACGTGTCTGATGTGCTATCCCATGAAGATTTAATAAGATTTACTAATGGTTATCTAGTTTTAATGCCATTTTTGAGACTTAATGTGTCAATAAATACCCCATAACAAGAGTTAAGGCTTAACAGTGTCTCAATCATTCTTGCATCTATTAAAAAATCCTTGTTATATGTAATTTCAATTCATAGCAAAATTTGCTTAGTAAGAGTGCCTTCCTTATTGCAAAGCTCTATAGTTATTACATAAGTTCACTAATTCCAAGTATAGATATAGATATGGAGGAGTCAAAATCTTCACAATAGGGGTCTGAGATTTATGAATCCATTGATAAGCTTCTCACAAACAAATCATATGCTTCACCCCTGCACAACCCTTAAAGACCTATTTGCAGACTAGAGTTCCTAAATTTGGTTATGCAAATGACCCAGCAAAGATGAAGGATTTTGCAGATAGAATCATGGACCCAACCCTTCAAAATTTGGCAAAGATTTATGAGAAGGGGCACACCAAAGATGTATCTAGAGGGCCAAGGCTGGACATTATGAAACATTCACAATGAGGATATGGACTTCCCAACTGGCACAATTCATTATCCCAGGTGTACATCCGTGCCCCGACTTAGTTGAAATATATGCTAAATTGTTTCATACACCCTTGAACACCATAAAATAGGGTCAATTCATGGTGAAAATTACACCAAAGGCCATTAGGGACATGTTGTCCCTATATCATGATAAGAGAGCCATGTTTCCCACCATTGCCAAAATACAAAAAATGTGGAAAAATGTCAATAATCAATTGAGGTTTCTGAAATCAGAATTGTAATTAGGGGATGATGATACCACTATGCCAGTACTGCCAATAAGAAGAGAAAAATTTACATAGGCCAGTCAAGAGGCACTATCTATGATGTCATTCATTTTTGGAATGAAAGAGGATCTAACTATCTATGAAGAAAATATGGCCATTCTCTTCAGATTAAAAACTATTGACAAGTCTCAAGAGTACTGATTGGATTTCTCTAAATAGATTGCCTATTCAATGGTTGACCAGATCACCCATTTCAAATCTAAAGGGGTTTTTAGGTATTCTTCTTATCTATTTCACCTCATGTTGTATCAAAACTCTGGCATCTTTTCCCAATATATGCATCTGAATATGTATGACCCAAGTTTCAGTCATAATAGGACCATTCCTATGTCTGCATGGACACATATCTTATCCAAAACAAGTGACCCATATGAATTTTGAGAACTTTTTTTGCCCCTGCCTTTTGTCACCTAATCCCAGAGCCTGTTAAACATAGATTAACTCTAAGTGTCAAAGGCCTCATGACAAATTGCACTATTCCTTGCGATTACCTTTTTGGGTCCCATCATACATCATTAGGGTCCATGGTTTAAATAGAGAACCAGTGTTGCTACCCAAGATTTTGACTCTTAGGTTAGCATTCTTAGAGGTCACCTAGCAAGTTTCTATGGTGGATAATGAATATGGCACTGGGAAGAAGAAGAAGAAGAAAATGTATGATATTCCATGGGTAATGAATAACATGGCCCTAGAGGTCAGAGATGTCGAACACTTATTGCTGAGAAAGCTAGCTTTCCTAAGTTTATTTTTGATTGAAGATAAATGGGGATATGACCCAAGCAATTTCATAACCTCATGTGTCAAGAATAACATGGTTGCTGCTAGAATTGTGCATGAGGGCCATCCCTTTTGGGAAAATAGAAGAAACCCTAAGGAAGATATTCCTATTTTGTATGTAGAATTAATAGATTTGCCCCTTCAAAAGGCCAAGCCATGAGAGACCTTTTATGTTAAGCAAAAGGATGTTGACCCTAAAATCAGAATGACTTCTAGTTTAACAAGGGCATTGAAGAACAAAGACTAGAAACCTAAGAAAATAAAAGCCTATTAGAAGTATAGGCAGGAAAGTTTTGAGATGACTCACTCTTTTGGTAATATAGATTTAGATGAGAAATGGGAGGTAATCTAGGATGAATATCATTTGTCTCCTGTCTCTAGCCCTGATACAAGTAAACTATAGACACAGGGTGGAGAGTTAGAAGCCAAAGTAGAATCTAGTCATACAATATAGGCCCTAGGACAAACCTCATCTACAGTCACTATAATTGTTTGGCCCCAATCTCTCAATGCCATTCAAAAACAAAAGAGTGTGGTATCCTCACCACCTAGAGTTTCCCCATCAGTATCAGCCTTTGGGGTTCTCAGTTTTGTACAATCACCATTAACAGCAATGGTAAATGTTGAAGAGAAGGAAGCACAATAAGAAGAAGAAATGCCAAGGAAACATAAGAGGCTAAAACTTGAGTTTGATTTAGAGGAGGTAGAACCCTCACAACATCAACCACTGAGTACATTTGTTGCTCCTCAGGCACATTTTGTTTCTCCTTCTTCTCAGTCTCTTTCTTCTTCTATAGGGGTGGCAATCCCAACTGGCCAAATAATATCCCCTACCACCTCTGCTATGTCAATTTCCCAATTTACCCCATCTATTACTACTTAGGCCACATCATTGCCTCACTTTTCCCCTTCTATCCCAAAGAGAATACCTCCTTAGATTCCCCTTAGCCAACATTTGGCTATTCCCTATGGCTTGCCACAGGGTTATCCTTTTACGGGTGGGCACATTGCCTCTCCCTCTACCTTCCAAACTCAAGCAAACACTGCTAAGAAGGATAGGGAATCTTGGATGGAGAAAAAGAGGATGAAAGATAATAAAGCTCTGGCTACACCACATATGAAGTCACAATTTAACCCAATCCAGCAGCAACTAATGGTGACCCATTTGTCACCTTTTGTAGTCAATCTAAATGAGTAGATACAGCCTGAAGATTATATAATGAATGTAGTGGCTATGGATATGTCACTTTTTAGACCACAAGATAGGGTTGAGCTACTAAATGAATCCACTTATATTGTAGCTACTGATTATTTGAAAGTATCGAAGAAGCTGTAAAAGATGGACGCTGATCTAGCTCAAGAGAAGGAAAATAGTAGCAATCTAGCTATAGAAATCAAATCAAAGAATGATGAAATAGAGAGTCTCAACAAACAGTTTCAAGATAATGTTTCTTTGTAGACTCCCCAGGCTATTCAAGGCCTAAGTGTTTCCTTGAAAGAAGAGCTAACATAAGAAAAAGCTGCAGTGACAGCCCTAAGGTAGGAAAAGGTGATTGTACAGAAGGAATGTGAGGAAAACCTGCAAAAGGTCACTCAGTTCTAGCAAAAGCTATTGAATGAACAAAACAATACCATTGCCATATAGGCCCAACTTCAAGCTGAGCAATAAATAACAAAAAAATTGACACTTGAGTTGGATAATAGGCCAAATAATGCATGAGTTTTGAACCTGGCAAGGAGCTATATGTATCAATATGGAAAAGAATCTCTGAGGAGATTACTTAGCTCAGACCCTATCTAACTTTCCTGCTAAATGCACAAAAATTATGCAAAAAGGTGGAGACTTCAGTTCAGGCCACTCTATCCATTGTCTCTTTGAGAGTGTTTGATTCTCAAATGTTGTTGCAAAAGCTATATGACACAACTGATGAAATGTTATTGGTAGTAGGGATTAGTGACAGAATGATTGTTGCAAAACTGGTGAACAAAGTTCTCAATTGCAACTTCGTAGCAATTAATTACAAAGAGCTATTTGATGTGGTAAAAGAGGGAATCAAAGACATGAAGAAGCATATTAAAGATTTGGTGTAATTGGGTCTTCCCTCCCCTTTTCCTAATAGCAACATTGTGTTAATGGTTGATGAGATTAAACCTTTGTTGTTAGCCAGACAGAATGATCAGTCAATTTTCCAAGGTTTAACAGATGATTCATCAGTGCTAGAAGTGGAAGTTGTCCTGATTCCCATGTCCCAGCTTGAATTCCAATTGAAGGCTATAGTTCATATTTTGTAGAGTTTTTCATATAAGGACATCATCAACCTTGATTTAGCCTTCTAAAAATTTCAAAATAAGCATGGACTATCTGATGTTGAGTGGTCTATTTATCAAAGGCCTTACTAAAATTGTGATTTTTGCCACATTTTATATGTGGGATATTGTGGATTCTTTTTTGAGTAGGCTCAAATGTCCTCATGGTCACCAAGAACTATAGAGTAAAATACTCTACATTTTATTTTTGATTTTTAGTTGTGCACTCCAAGTTTTGTCCCTACACATTTCAAGTTTTGAGGTAGTGAAGTTTTTGACACAAAATGCAAGTGTGAGTTTCATTTTTTCATAAATTTTGTCTAAGTATCAAAGTCATGCAGAACATGCCAAGTGTCATCAGCTGGGACACATTATAATTTCTATAAGTTGTGTAGAACATGCCACATGTCTTGTTATATAACTTAGTGGAGCACAATAAGTGTCGGCATCCACATTTCAAGTTTCTTATGAGTTTCAAAAAGCTTCTTTTGATAAGCTTTTATTAGTGCACGTGGAGGGTACCAAGTGGAAAATGTGGAAGGTTTCAATATGTTTTTCTAAAATTAGTGAAAGCCACCACGTATCCCTAGCTAAAGCTCAGTGGAAGCCACCAAGTGTCAACATCTACAGTTTCTTCATTTTGTTTCATTATTGAATAAAGATAGTGGTGGGCCTCAGGTTTTGTTTCTAAAGTAAGCAAAAGCTATCGAGTGTCATCATCTATGTGAATATAAAATGAGTCCTAAATGTTTCTATAATATAGATAGAGCCCCACGGAGACTGCCACATGTCACTTTTCGTAAGACTCTCAAAAAGTATATAAAAGCTTCTAGAGACAAGTGGAAGATGCCACGTGTCACTTTTAAAGATCAGTGGAAAGTGCCACCTGTCCTCATTCCCCTTTTGAAGTTGCTCAGGAAATAAGTGTTGTGGGTCCCATTTTTTGTAAGTTGATAAAGTTTCAAAGCAATGAACTGTTACAAATGTCAAAGACAGAGCACTCCTGAAATAAAGACAGTAAAGAGTATAAGTTATGTAGAAAGTGTCGTGTGTCTTCTTTAAGTGCCACGGAAGCTACCAAGTGTCATTTTCTAGTGCCTCCTAAATAATGAGATAGTTTTTAATTAAGGCAAGTGTATGCTTCCAAGTGTCCTCACCTATTTCACAGTGGGAAGTGTCACATGTATCTAATTCAGTGAATGAACTTGTAAGGAGACTAAATGTTTCAGATCCAAGAAATATCTTCTATTAGACACTTCCAGTTAAGTTCTAGTTTGGTTAGGCTGTTGGGATTTGATCATGTGGAGAGACTCAAAATTTCAAATCTAAGAAATATCTTTTGTTAGACACTTCCAATTAAGTTAGAGTTTAGTTAGACCATTGGGAAGGGAACATGCGGGCAATCTTAAGCTAGTCTGATGTTTTAAATATGGTTGCAGGGAGAGAGATATTAGAAATCATCATCAGAAGAGAGAGAGAATTCTCTATAAGAGATTGTTATCAAGGATTTTTAGACTTTCTTACTGTGACTAGTAATATCATTTGCCTTTATTCTATTTTCTTGATTTAGAAATGTTGTATAACTGTGCATGTATATGTGCCTTTTATGGGACTAGAAAATTAATAAGAAGACTAAATTTTGTGTCTTTGTTGATATTTTATGTGTTATTACAAAATCATCTAGGGTATGAGCCTTTGATTCTATCTATTATCATCTTTTACATTGATCATGCATTGTTTGCTCTTTAATGTAATTAAATCCTAAAAATAGCTTCATTGTGCTTAGTATTAAGGATCGACTTAAACTCAGGCCCATTGCCATAGTTAAATTTTATTTTTTTGCATTAGTGTTTCCATTTAATTTATATCCCTTTTCTCATAATACATTTTTAGATAAAGAAGAGCTAGCTTTTTTAAAATTTGGAGGTCGTTTCAGGTCGCAAGTCCCACATTCCTAAAACTTTCCATTGTTGGTGTTAGAAACAATGCAATTCTAAGCATTAACACTATCCTCAAGCCAATGGTCAAGTATAAGCATCTAATAAAACCCTAGTCAAAATCCTAACTAAAGTCATCAATGAAGTTGGGAAGGATTGGCATCTTTGTATCCCGTTCACCTTATGGGCATATCAAACTAGTATTCAAACCCATATAAGTGCTACTCCTTTTTCCCTAGTCTATGGTACAAAAGTTATACTTCTTTTAGAAGTAACAATTCCCTCTCTTCATGTCTCAATCACCTTTGTATATATCAAGAATGATTAAAATGTGCATATAATCAACATATAAGAGAATGAGAATTTAACATTGGATACCTTGTACTTAAGTAAAATCAACATGTCACTAATATGAAATAAAGTACAAGGGGTAAATTTACTCCTAATTAGCTTGAATCATACATCATAACCCATAAATACAGATTTAGGGCATATCATTTGGATTCACTTGATGGTAAACTAGAACGAGAACCTCTTAATGCATTGCATCTATGTCCTTTCTATAGTTAATAGATCTTGGATCATCTTGGTTAACTTATCTTAAAATACTATCATATCCCTTTATCCCAAAATACCAAATAATGATATCAAAGTTATATGTTTATCCATTAGTCACTATAACTTCAACCTTGAATATGAATACCCCAGCTCTATTCATAGCATTCTCTCATGGATATGTTTCACATGTAATGGGAGAAACCCTAGATCATTATTTCCCTTATTTTTTTAGGTCTATTAATTTTCCAAGATAACACAATCACCTCATGTAAACTATCCTAAGGTATCTTTTTATGCCAACTTACATTACTATCTTTGGGATACAAAATCAAGTAAATAGTGAAAATCAAAAATATCAAAATGGGCTAAATAAGTAGATTGATCCCTCAAAGGATAGATTTAATCCAAGGAAAATAATAGATTGATCCCTTGAAGGATAGCTGTGCAAAAACATCATAATGTAGACCACTCCCTTGAAGGATGGCTACTAAGGAGAAAACTTCCCACATTGATTAGTTTTCAAGTTATGCCACTTAAAATACTTAAAAATAAATAAAACCATAAAATAAATCATCAAAAGCAATGTCCCAACAAATCTTCCCATATTGATTAACTTTCTAATTGTAGGTTTCCTGTATTGATCAGTCTAACCGTTGGCATAAAATTGATCCCTAAAAGATAAATCCTAATTTCAAAACATGGTATAAATAGGGTATCTCTAAATAAATCCATCCCCCATCCCACCAAAAGCATATAATCCAATAAATGACCAAGGTCAAAGCTCTAGCTAACCTAGGTTGTGTCAAAATCTATTACCATCTAGCTAAGGATGTATAGGCCATGTGTATGAGAGACTATCTTTTTGGTTATGGTCCAAGTCAATGCCAAGTAAATCCATAATATATAATCACTAAAACCTATAAAATCACAACCATTAAACATTAAAATCTATCTAAAATCCATAATCATAATCCATTTAGTAAAAACATAATTCATGATATAACATAATCCATAATCATCATTAAGCATAATCCATAATCATAATCCATTTATTATAAACATATCTCATGATATAAAATCCATAATCCATAACATGTAAAATCCATAATCAATAATCCATAAACATCCACAACATATATAATAACAATGATCAAAATTAAAATACATAACATCTAATCTATAATCCATCACATCACATCATTAATAAAAACATAACATATCCATAGACATCAGTAAATCCATAAATAAATACACATGATCCATCCATATACAATGTTTGAATATATATATATATATATGTCATAACATAAATAAAATGGGTCTCTTAGCTCATATAATGTGATATACTCCATGAACTCAATCATATTTAGGTGAATGATATCACTTCCCTCACCATCTCCTTCTCAACTCACTACACTCCCTCTACTATTAGTACCCCTAAGAGTCCTCCAAGATCTACTATGGCTAGCCATGTATGAATAAAATAGAGGAACATTTGGAAACCACCTCTGTACTATCCTCTCATAATATGACATCTTAGCAAGAAAATCCCTATACCTCTGGAGTGGTGCCATATCTGTATGAGTATCACTAGATCCTATAGCCTCTCTACCATAGTGGATCTCATCTACTCCATATCTGCATGTTATCTATCTTGTTCCTATATAACCTAGTCATACTAGCCTCTCATAATATCTAGATCACCCTGTAGTGTGGCAATCTAATCCTATAAAGTACTGTAGGTTGGTTAGGCCTCCTTTAACTTAGCCTTCAGTGTATCCCTCTTAGCAATAACTATAGCCATATCTATATGATCAAGTGTTGGGGTATATTACAATGGTATATTTCTCATGAGTTCATCAGGGACATCCTACCTAACCTCTCCTTTATCCTCACCCTCTTACCTCATCTCCTTAATAACCACCTCCTGTAAAGGCCTCACTACTTTATCTAGTCTCTTCCCCATCTCTACTAAAAACCACACTACATAATCATATGTATAACTAATATCATCTAGTTCAGTAGATGTGGGCTCCTCCTATGGCCCTATCAAGACCACTATAGTATCTAGAGTAGGCTAGTTGAGCTCTATATAATTTTGCATATATACTTATGGGGATAATGGTATATCCTATAGCAACTCAAACTAATTATGGACCCTATCAAAATAGAATAGATCTAGATGCTCCAACCATCATCCATGTACCCATTACTATAAAGCAACATCCTTATCTCCACAACTAAACTACGCCACACTAAGAAGTGTATATATGGCCTCTAGATCATGTCTCCTATATGTAAGTCACTAAAAACCTATCCATAGTACATGTGATCACATATTACCCTATCTATGTATAGAACCACTAGGTCTTCCTTCCACTAAAGGAATCCTACACTATAAACCATGTCTCTGAAACTGATACATGGGGTCCTTATGGGGCGAATCACATGAATGTGTTTATATGCTTGGAGATGTAATACAAAAGTGATGTCAAGTCCTGATCTATGTTTAGTGCACCAACCCCATAAATCCCTATAGATCTACACCAATAGTGTGGGCACCAAAAAAAAATAGTCCTAAACTCCACCATGTCTACTATGATACTAGTAAAGCACCATGATAGTTATCCTCTCACAAAATTAGGCAAAACATAACAGGTCAATACCAACATCATCATAGTTAGCACTAGTCTCTCCATAGGGTCCTAGTCATACAAGGGCTAGAATGAGAACCCCCAGTAAAGAATCTAATTTCTAGAGTGTCCTCACCATACAATCATGTCAGTTTTGTCACTCACTTAGCCTCATCCATAGTATAAATAGAGGATCCCTAGATTACTACTCATAGAATCTAATGGATGTCTTTGATGGTGATGTCATCTCATTAATTGGTAGTAAAAACATGTTGGTTGTATAATTCCACCACTCTATCAAATCCACCATCATGTCAATGTCCCAATGGATATGATGATAATGGTGTATCCTTCCAAATCCAAAACCATCAAGATAGGCCCAGTCCTCATCACCCATGAACTCTCATAACTACATCAACAATGAAGGGATCCTATCCCTCATCATCAATAGCTCATGTTCCTTTAAAAAAAATATTTTTGGTTAATTCATAGCCTAAATTTCCTAATCTCTATAGATCTTATAAGGATTGACGCTGATTTACCTAATCGATGCTGATCTTTATAGATCATGATCGATCCACATGAGGAACATTGATCCATATGGATCGACGTCGATTCCCTCCCCTTAAATAATCTTCCCCTATGCCATACATTCCTAAAATACCCCAAAAAAATCACAACCTACCTACCCTCCCCACCCACAAAATTTTCAAACCAAAAAATCTCCTAAATAACAAAAAACAATTCTTAAGCAAAAATAACAAAATAACTAAAATAATAAATTTCACCAAAAGTGCATTTTGCCTACCTCATACTAAAGTCATCATCATCGTCCACTCCCACTCACCTCTATCATCTCTCACGTAAGCTTGAAAGATGGAAAAAATGTCAAATTTTGCTCTCGAATACTTGTTCACGTTGATAGCTAAATGAGCCTTATGCCATGTTAGATTCTTATTTATAACCTTTCTTGTGATCAATATTGATTACTCCAACTGATGTCTATCTCCTAAATCGACATCGATCCCTTGTGGATCAATGTCAATTTCATGGCTTGCTGAAATTTTTGCACTTATGGACCATTTCACATACTCCCAGTCCGGATCCCAAGCCCTGTCTTATTGCTTTTTTTACTGCTATCCCATTTTTATGTCATATTACCATTTAGATTTGAGGATTTTGACCCTTTATCAGTTCTCCAATATCCTTAAGGTGTACCCCTTTTTTTGGCATCTTGCCATTGTAAGATCCCAAGGGTATATTTTATCTTGAGAACATTCATCTATAGGTAACACATACACCATACGCACATCAGATGTGATGGTCTACCATTCCTATCTTTTGTTCTCTTGTTAGCCTTTTATTAAGCCTACCTATTTTATCTTTGACATTTTATTACTTGATTAGGTCTTTAGGGCATTACTACCTACATCACTTTTATCTCATTAAGTGCAACCTTAGAACTTCTTTGAGTAATCTACACTTCTATTTGTCTATTGCTATCTTACACTTGTCCACATTTGTTTTTACCTTCCATCTTTTTCAAACCCATAATTTATTCCATCTCACTTTTCGATGCCTAATTTGAGGGGGAATACCTCTTCATAATAAACTTGGGCATTAATCACCTTATAGTTTTTGTCTTGCAGCATGTTTATTGCATATTGCTCTACAAAAAGGGATAAATGTAAACTCTAGTTTTATAGACCCTTATGTATTAACATGGTGCATCATCACATTTATCCTTCATCTCTAACATAACAGTCCCATTCATAATTATTTAAAATAATTACATTAACCTCACCCATTTACCTTTCCCATATGAGTTAATAGAGTTAATTACTATATTCAAATGGTAAGTAACCTTATTTTACTACCCTTAACCATAAATTCATAAAAACAAATTAAAAAAAACCCTCCTAACCTCCCAACAAACCTATCCCATGGTTTAAACAACCTAACAACTTAGAAGTTGGTTTAACCCATCTTTGCCTCATAAATAACCCTTTTAAATGACCTAAAGATTACCTTCACCCATTTTGGGAAAATTGACATCAAGTCTCCATAATCGACTTCAATTGGCCCGAAACAGTATCGATCCATAAATATACTATGAGCCTCCTCAACTTGGGAGGACATGCACAACACTTTTTGACTTCGAACCTCTACTAGATTTTTATTGGAACCTACATAAAAACATTGTCAACACTTTACCACCTTGTGGAACCTTTGTTCATGCAACTATCAAGGGATTTTGAAGGTTTTTTAGCATAATTTTATAGTCTCCTTTATTTGTGTGTTTTCAATCCATTTTTGGTTAGTATTTTACATTAATTCATTCATATTTAAACCTTTATATATTTTTCACCTTTGTGTCAACACTTCCATTCATTTTTCATCATTTTATCAATTTTACAAGTCGTTATATCATCAATTTTCATAGTTTAGCATTTTACATAGAATCGATGCCGATCCATCTGAATTGGCATTGGTCTTGTATGATCATCATCGATCCTTGATAAACTATTAAAATATCCTTGAAGTCTATTTTCATAACATTTATAGTCATAAAAACCTATTAAATCTTGCATGTTGTATTCTAAAAATATGTCTTTCACATGTAAAAGACTCTACCTGGATTAACGCATGATATTGTTAGCATATTTGATCTCCCCATTGTCCCATAACATTTATTCACTGATCAAAGCAAAATTCCATTTTAATTAGGTATTTGTACTATGGTTTTCATAGCTAATCAAGAAAACATAAATGAATAATTGGTTTTAATTCAAGAGGACATTGATATAGCTACTAAATTCTAGGATGATTACTTTTATCACATTAATCTTGTTATTGATTAGATGTCTTTGTTGTTATCTATTTACATCCTATCCTTATATATCTTTGTAATTTCATTTTTATTTATAAACTTGAGTTTTAAACATGGGCTAACATCCACCTAAGGAATCAGATCACTTTTTGGGACTAGTTTCTTACTAGGCAACCCATTCATATTTCTATTAATCAATTTTTTGTGAGTTAGTGTGATTTATAGGTCATTCCTCCCCATCCAAAGAGGATTTCCCATAATCTTGATCAATTGTGCACAACTGGTCTACTTCTCCAGGTAATCTTTAAGACCTTGCATTTACTTTATTTTAGTAGCTAATTAGATCACATTGAAAAAGCAAAAAAATACTAAAATAGAAGGATCTCTTGAATGGTAGTAGTGCCTAGAGGAAAGAACCCTTGAATCCATAGAACAAGCTCCATAGTTGATCAGTGAATGCTTGAGGTCCCTATATAAATTTTCCATTAAAGATGCATTAGATGCATTTACCCTTTTAAAATTATGATGAGAGTTCATGCACTAGATTCCCCATAGGAAAATAGAATATTGATAAGTAACCCTATTATCAATGTAGACTTTGATTGTTTTGTAGATTTGGACCAAATTTTTTGATTAAACAAGTTTTTCCTTATTAATTGATAAGTGAGTATACTTATAGACCTCAAATTAGTATCTTGGCTAGATAAAACCTGAGTTCAAGCACCCCAATCTAGCTAATGTTAGTTGTGTAGCCTAGGCATGAGCTTAGAGGAAGTGGCCTTATGTCATTAGTCGATAATATAGCACCATCATCATCTATAGTGTTAGCAGTAACCATGGGACTAGTGCCTAGCCAAATGGTTGGATGCCTTGGAGGACCAATGATAGGATAAGTATCTTGGGGATAAGTGCCTTAGACATCAGCTTCTCCCCAACCTATATTTATTATGAAATGGCCATTTGTTTTCTTAAATATTGAGGCATGGAGAACATTACAAAGCATGTGCTTAAGTGTGAATTAGAATGGTGTGCTTAGGGAATAACCTAGTTTGAGCACAAGGCAACCTAGTTTGTGATAATCTTGCTTGATCATGCCCATACTTGGTATAATAAGTTTGATTCTTACCAGGTTATGATTGATTATGACACCTTGAAGGAAGTTTTCTTAAAATAATTTGATATACTTAAGTTTGAGTAGCAGAGCATCATCACACTCAAAGAGATCAACCAAGGATTATCAAAGAGCCTATGCTTGTATTATGATAGATTCAAGACTCTCTTTTTTAATCTCTTTTATGATATCCACCCCTCTCAACATGCATAATAGTTCGTTAGAGAATTGATAGTACCTTTTAGAAGGGTTTTATCTCTGAAAACATTCACATACCTTCAGGAAATGCTTGAAGTCACATTTATATCTAAGGTGGTTGGGAGTGCCAATACAATGATTATCCCTTTCATGGAGGCACATATTGTGTCTGTGGACTCTTAACTAAGCTAACCACTAGTTCATCACAAGATGCCCAAAGTAGGTTGTGGTGCACTGATTACAAAATGGAGGGTCTTAATAGAAACAACTACCCTCAAAGGAATATGTGCATAGTTCTCCTTAGTTGTGAATTTTTTCATGAGGTGTATGATGTTCATAATTGTCCCTTATTACAACATGTCATTTAGTTTAGCACAATAATCTATTACTAGTTATGTGATACATATACCAATAACATGTTTGATTTCCATGTAATCAATGAGATACACAAGAATGTGGGGAGAGGCCATGGAAATTAATAATAATAGTAAGAGGGCAAAGAGCCCAAGAAAATGAGGGTTATAGTGAACATAATGTAGGCTATGGGATAAAAAGAGGTGCCAAAGGGTGAGGTAGTGGACATGGTGGAAGAAGGTTCCCATCATGATCATTTTACAAGTGCGGTTTGACTAAACACTATCAATATGACTACCCTACACATCCAAGGTGTGGGAATTGTTGAGGAATACATAAGGTAAAGGAATACTTGACTTATATAGAAATCTGACCCAAGGTAGGTTGGGTGCTAACAAGGCATAAGGATGATCAGGCATGAGCGCAAAGAGGTGAAATGGGCTCCAAAGGCATAGACATCATACATGGAGTTAGAAAAAGTATAGTTAACTACTTGGAGTGGACTTGTAATATTCCCAATCAATAGGGAATATAGAAACACAAAAAGCTCTGATACCACTGTAATATCCCTAATCAATAGGGAATATAGAAACACAAAAACTCTGATACCACTTTAATATCCCCTTTTAATAGGGACTATTGAAAGACAAAAAAGCTCTGATACCACTGTAATATCCCCTATTTCCCTTGAAATTTGAAACTAAATATTATTGAACTACTTATCTGTATTTCTACAAAATATCTTCAAATAGATAAATAAATCATAGTATAATCTCTTATTTATTTGCTCATATGCTTACAATAGAGGTCCTTTGTCAAGTATACAAAGAATATTGAAAGTATGGCCTTAATAGCTTGAGTATTCCAAAAACTGGGAAAGAAATATGGATCTGGTACGTCTCAACCTATTGTGTAAAAAACATAGTTGCCAACGTCAGTTATACTACCATCGTCGATCGACTGGGGTCATTAACCTATCGACGTCAGTGAGAGGTTGACCAATGTCAATCTCTATAGGTCTCTGCCTGTCGATGTCAGTGTCTGATCTTTCTGTGGATGCGTACAGATTTTCATGAATCTATACAGACTTCATACGGCTACCAATAAGCACAACCTGTATGCTTGATCCTGATCTAAAGAACTATGGCTAATACAAAATATCTATATCTAGATAATTCTTGAATCAAAACCAAAAATAAAGCAATACCTGTGAACCCTTATGATAGCTTTTGTATGAAGTTATCTCTCAAACTTGTAAAACCCTATGATAACTTTTGTATGAAGTCATCTCTCAATTTGGCAATAGATCGACTGATCTTTCACAACCTCTGAATCGCACACAATGAAGAGTTGACATTTTTCAATGCAAATGGAATCCTGGAACCCTTGGCTCAGTCTTCACAGAAGAATTCTTAACAAGAATCAATATCAATAATCAATCATGAATTTTCTTCCCTCCAATAAGAAACCCGTATATCCTCCAAAAAGATGTGCTTGCCCTAATTAGGGTTTCTTAAATTAGAATTAGGGTTCATAATTAAAATTAGACCAAATAATTAATATTTGATTAAATCAATCAAATATTAATATCTCCCTCAATACATGTCAGATCCTCGATCCGTTTGAAGCTGGTGAATTAGGGATTGATTCTACACATGACCATACCAAAATAAGGGCACTCCATTGCATGTCAAATATCCCTAAATAATAGGAGCTCAGGCCAAATGTGTCTGAAAGAACCTAACTAAAAGCCAACTATATAAATTTTGCAATTCAAAGCTAAGCCAAGCTCCATTAATACCCTCTATCCATCCTATCAGCCTACGAGGGTCACATGATAGGCTAATCATCTACTCTGAGCAATGTCACCTAAAAAGGGGACATGACAGGAATCGCCACTCAATTGCCAGTTATGCCAATACCAGAGTTATGCTTGAAATATGAGATGTCAATCCATAATAAGTGTATTACATAGTCAAAACCAAAATTCATACCTTTTCTAGACCCTGCACACTAAAAATACATATTACAAGCCATAAGTGTGAAACAAAACCTACAAGGAGAGCTCTAACTAGTGTAAGACCTAGAGGTGCAAGCTATTACCTATTATAAAATGTAGGATGGTGAGGAGGTTAAAGTGTAAGTGCTAATGGAGATCCTTCACCTCTTAAAAATAGAAGGGATGTTTCCCTTATTAAATAACTTTCTTCTAGAACATGCAAGACATCAGTCAGTGAAAGTCACAATGCCATGCATGAAAAGGGCATAAGAGGTCAAACATACATAGAACATAGAGTATAACCAAGAACTCTTATTGGAGTCCATCATCGATGGATGGTCCATCTGTGAGGCCCTAATCAATACTAATACTAAGGTTAATATCATAACCAATAATGTATGGTAAAAGATGGGTAGGCTAGCCTTGAGGTCTTCTCCCCATGTATTCTTCATGGCTAACAAGACCCGAGCATAGTTGATCAAAATTTTGAAGGGCACCATTGTAGATATTATGAGTGCTAAATTCTAGGCTAACTTTCAGGTTATTAATTCGATTGAAAATGATAGCTATCTAGCACTTTTAGGAAGGCCTTGGTGCTATGTCAATAATGCAAATATACACTTCAAGAAGTGATATATGACCTTCAAAAATGGAAAGGAAAGGGTATGATTCATCTTTCAAGTGACTAAGGATCTCCCTATGTGGAGAGTATTGATCTGGAGGATGATATCAACTATATATATAACATCATGGTACAAGGAACTAATAATCTCAACCCTTCTAATCAAAGATTGATCTCTTGGGAGGATGGTCAGTTAGCCTCGAACACCACTAATGTCACTTATGATTAATGGGTTGAAGAGGCTTATAAGGCCATTGGTTGTAGATGCCACTTGGTGCACATAAAGATACCAAAGACTGTAAAGATTGGCTAGGTCTAGATTGATCATGCTCCAAAGTGATGGGTCCCATACCATGAGGAAAAAGGAAATAGGGTACTCTGCTTGAGTAAAGGCAAGCTTTGAGTGATATTAAAATTTGAAGGAAGTGATCCAGTGGAAAGTTATGTCTATGACCTTAAATCATGCATTCCCAAAGAGATAAATAGAATGGGTACACTAGTGTATACTTTGAGAAGCACTACCACATATTGGTGGGCAATGCAAAGGTCTAACTTGATAACCTAGATAGAGTTAAAGATGGCCATTTACATTAGATTTGGGAGTAGTAATGAGAACTTGGATATATTGGTGTACTCTAGTGACTTTTATCCCATGATGCATGTGTGCCTATATGAAGAGACATAGACTGAATGCAACATGACTACCCCAAATAACTTATGGTTATATGGATTTTATATGACTCTGAAGACATGGGCACGAGCATGGTGTGTGGTCAATGAGATGCACCAAGAGATAACCAATTGGAAGGCCCTTAAGGATAAGTTCATTCACACCTTCTCATTTTCCTCATAGAAATTGGAGTTGGTCAAGCCACTATAAGTAATTTGAAGGGCAATGTTTAAGGACACTGCCATCCTCGAGGAGCACTTGAAAGACATGATTAGGGAAAAGGGGTTGGTGTTCTTAGCTTTATTTGAGTAATAAAAACTCAATAGTGACTTGATTGAAGAATATGATGAAACTTAGAAGGAACACTATTAGAGAATGTTGATCACCATAAGAAATCTCTTACACCAAGTAGATGAGAGCACTCCTGACAAAGAAGACCCAACTCATCTTCACATAGAGACAACAAAGGGAAATTGACATGTCAAGGATTTACACCAGAAGAATAAAGAACCATATCATGCCCCATTAAATACCATCAAAGTGGACATCAACATAGAAGGAGAGCCAAATATGGATGCTCTAGGTGCGTATTGGTCTAACGTAGAGATGACACACATCATAGGCCTTTTGAAGGAGTTCCAAGACTTATTCCTTATTAATTATCAGGATATGAAGGTCACCTACTCATGCCTTGGGAATATGAGCATAAATATAATGGATGATGTAAAACTAGTCAAAAAGTGCCCCTATAGGATGAATCCTAACCTCCATGCCAAGGTCAAAATAGAGATAGATGTAATGTTGGCCACAGGGGTAATTTACCCTATATAGGAGTCTGAATGGGTGAGGCCAATGGTAATAAGAATAAATAAGGATAGGTGCATTTGTATTTGCATTTGCATTGATTATATAATTTTAAACACTACCTGCATTAATGACCCATTCCCAACTCTATTGATGAATTCTTGGAAGGTGTCATAGGTTACAAGATCTACATCTTCACTGATGGGTTCTCTAGATTGAAGAGGAGAACAAGCCCAAAACAACCTTTGAAACTAAATGGGGTTGTTTTGATTATAAATTTATGCCCTTTAAAATTAATAACATGCCAACCATGTTCTCTAGAGTGGTGATCACCATGTTCACATACTTTATCCATAGGTTCATCTAGGTTTACCTAGCTGACTGGATAATGTATGGACTCATCAAAGACATATGTGATAACTTGTACCTAATGTTTGAGAGGTGCAAGAGGCTTCAAATATCCTTAAACTTGAAGAAGTGCATCTTCATAACATTTTGTATAAACCTACTTAGGCACATCATTAGTAAGGATGGTTTTCTCATTGATCTAGTAAATATTGTGATCATCATTTAGCTCTAGACTTCTTCCATATAGAAAGATGTTCATAACTTTATTAGCCACTATAGACATTATAGAAAATTTATATGATATATGCAAATATTTTGATGCTTTTAGAAGAGATCTTACATGAAGATGGCCTATTCTACTAGGACAAATCACAAGAGGATGCCTTTGAGACGCTAAAGCTTTGATTAGCTCACACACCTATCTTGTAATTTCCTAATTGGATGACCCCTTTCCACATCCATATTGATGCTTCAAGCTCTGTGATTGGTGTAATCCTAATGAAGGCAAAATGCATCACCCCATCTCCTTTGCTAGAAGAAAATCAATAAAGGTAGAATAAAATTATACTACAATCGAGCATGAGGTGATCACCATGGTCTATGCCCTACAAATATTTAGACAATATTTGTTGGTGACCCCATTCATCTTTTTTATAGACCATGAGATGCTTAAGTACATCATGAATAATCTCATTCTCCATGGGCACATTTGTAGATGGATCATTTTGTTTCATGAATTCCAATTCTCCATTATTTTCAAGCCTAAAAAGTAGAACTTGAGCCCAAACCATTTATCTCGTATAGACTCAAGCGATGTAATAGTGCCAATTGAGGATGAAATGCCAGATGTGTAACTATATATAATCTATCACACCATTAAAGATTTGGTATAGATATCCACCTTTCTAATATTTAGATCTGCACCCCAAACAATGACAAAAAATAAATAAATAGATCACATTTTATGTTGCCCCTTTTTAGCTCATCAATAGAGAACTATACAAACTCAATCAAAATGAAGTTCTATGCTGATGTGTTTTAGAGCATGAAATGGAATCCATCCTATATAAGGTGCATGAGGGGATAATAGGAAGCCATTACACAGGCAATGTAATGACGTGTAAGTTGCTACAATCAAGTATTTGGTGGCCAAGTCTATTTCAAGATATGAATGATTGTGTCAAGGCATGAAACATATGCCAACGCATAGGGAAGCCTAATCACTAGGATGAGATACCTCTCAACCTCATTTTTGGCCAAGTTTCATTTGATAAATGAGCTATTGAATTTTTTGGGCCAATTACTCTTGTAGCATGTCATATAAGAGTGAGGTATATTCTGATGGCCACTAACTATTTCACCAAGTGGGTTAAGGCCATGCTAACCAAAAATTACATAACTGCTACAGCCACAAGATTCATATGGGAAAACATCATGAGTGACTATGGGTGCCCACTCATCTTAACTAGTGATAGGAGCACACACTTCATTAATAAAATTGTGTGGATCTTGCTAATAGAGTACATGGTGGTGCACCATAAGATAATGCTTTACCATCCCTAAGTGAATGGCATAGTTGAGGCATTTAATAAGATCCTAAGTACATTCCTTAAATATATGCAATATTGGATGTAAATATTGGGATGATCAAGTATCAATGGTGTTATGGGCATATCTCATAACCTATAAGCACCTAAATAAGGCTACACTATTTTAAATGGTGTTTGGTGTTGAGGTGATTCCATCGATGGAATTCTTGGTACCATCATTATATATAGCATGCATTGGTTGATTAGATGACCAAGAGTCAAAGAATATGAGTTTGGAGGACTTAGAGTGCTTAGATGAGGATCACACCCAAGCAAAGTGGAGCCAACAGATAAAAAAGGCATACCAGAAGCTTTGGCATGACAAGCATATAAATCACAAGGTGATAACAAAAGGGGCATTCATTTTGCTCTATGACTTCAAGTATATTAGGCACCTAAGCAAGCTACAGATAAGGTGGATGGGCCCATATATCATCCAAAACATCTTAGAAATTAGCACATGTAAGCTATGTATGTTGTCAAGCAAAATTCTCCCTAGGCATTTTAATGACAACCGATTTAAGATTTATCAATAATAAGAGGGTTCTTGTACCATTAGACACCAATTTCTTGGTCATGAGTCAGTTATTTTGAACAACCAAAATAAAGTTTAGAGTAAGCCAAATAAGTTCATTTTTTATGTGTGTTTGTAATTTTGATGTGGTAGTAAATAAGTGGCACTTTGAAGTTGTAAGTAAAATGTTTCTAGTATTTTCATGCATAATTCTAGTCAAGTGAGCTAAGCATAGCCACTCTCCAAGTTCTTGAGGCTAGACATCTAAGTTATGGGTGTGTGAATTTTATTAGAGTTAGACACAAGGCACACCAAATCTTCATGTGTAAGATTCAAGAAGGCATATTTAGGCTTGTAGAAGGGTTAGTTTAGTGTTTCCAAGCATAATACTAGTCGGTTGAGTTGATCAAGGCTATTTTTTAAGTATCTACACTAGACACCCAAGTCTCTAGGTGCATGGAACTCTCACCAAACTTGGAACATATGTAAATTGAGAGATGCACACAAGATATAGTGAAAATGCATAGCATGATCATGCATAAGAGATCAATAAATAATGTCATGTTGGAGGGCTAGTTTAATGGATTTATATGGGGTAAGAAAGGCCAATGCAAGAAGACAAAAGTATAGTAAAATTTACCAAGATAGATAAGCTCACTTGAAATAAAAGTATAGCTATAAAAGGAAATGGGACTGAGGAGGATGAATCATGTGCTTGTGAGGTGCTACACCTAGGTTACCATACTAAAGGAAAAGGTTATGCCAAGTAAACAAATCATAGGAGAATATCATCAGGACAAGTTGGCATCCACCTAAATTGAGGTGGGAAGTGACCATTTTAACTACATGTCACTTTATCAAAAATTTGGTAGAAGAAATTAATATGGTGGTGGTGAAGGCACATAGATCTACATTGAATGAGAAAATAACAAAATATTGTTACAAATTTATGAGGTGTAGCAAATCCTAAGAAGTTTAGTCACCTCCACACCATTAATTAATCATAATTAAGGTGGTAGATGAGAATAGAGGTATAAATCAGTGAACAACTAATTGTGTATGGTTACAAACCCTATGCTAAATTAAATTTTGAGTAGATAACTAGAGCAAAATAAGTGAACCAAATAGACAAACCAAGTAGACCTTACTATAGCGAGACCCTAATCACCCCTAGACACCAAAATTGAATGACTATATAGAGAAATAAGTTGTGTTCCTAGTGAGATTGGTAGAGAAAATAAAGGGGAACAAATTGGGTAAGAACAAAGCATCTAAAAACTAAGGTAACACCAAATCCACTATTTACAACACACAAATCTTGAGATCTGAACATACTGTCACAAACCATGTAATTATGTGAAGCACCAATGAATATTGAAGGCTTTGACAAGATGAATAAACCATGATTTAACACAATTAAATTAGAATGGGGAAAAAATGGATGAGTTTGGGCCCACAAAAATCACAAAAGGATGCCAAGAGAGTGTGACTAGTAACAAAAGATGTCACTATAAAAATAACAACACTACTAGTATAATGGGTGAGCATCACCCAAATTGATTTGGAGGTGCTTGAGAAGATGTTATACTAGGACGTTCAGTTTCTTAAAGAAGTGTTGATGGGAGAAAACTAGGCATAATTCATGCACAACTATTGACTAAAAGAGTACAACCACCAAACCTCCAGTAATGTGAATGACCTAGCATAAGACTAGATGGTAGATACAAGGGCAAAGACTCCACAAGGTAAAACACTATTTGATGTCTCTATCTAAGAAAAACTAATGAATACCAGTGTGATGTAACTCTATGAGTTGATAAGTTTTGGAAAACTAAAGGAACTTGTGTAGTTCTTCCTCTCACACATTCATAAGGATAGATTCTATTTTGTATGGAGGCACATGAGGATTTTTATAAATCTCATCATCTAAATCACCAGACTCCCAAGCTCTGGTATATACATCCACTAGATGATGGTAAATGACACTAAATTTGAAAGGGTCATGAAGCTCCAAGGTTACTACAAAGGAGGCTTTGCATTCTCAATCAAGGACAACAACGATCTTGGGACAAGGGCAGCTGCATGCCTAGTGAGTTTTAAATTGTGCCCAAGTGTTTGATGGGTGGATTTAACAAATACTTACCTATGCATCATGTACCACATGGTACATCATATGAAATTAAACATCACCAAGCTCATCATAGAGGATATAATCAAGAATGTGCTCGAATCTCACATAATGAAAGAGACCTTCCATTGGGATTCCATGTTGATATTGATTAAATGGAGAGCTTCTGGTGATGAAGATAACCTATGGGGTCTTCTCAACACACAATGACTCCCTAGTGAAAAAATATCAAAACTTCACTTACCCCCTACCTCTACCCTGAAGCATAAAGTGTGTATAATGGGATGGTGAACTTGGTACATTGAAGCATTTAGAGAAGAATGGCACATCCTAGAGAAAATCCCTCAGATTCTATTTGAAAGATCAACTTTTTCCATCATGAGTCACTTTACCATCATTCAATTGGTACTCATAGACAATAATCACTTAGGTTGGCTAAAACTACTTTATGCATTTTTAGCCAAGTGCTTTAAGGAGGCATTATGAATAATACCCAATACGTAATAGGTGGATATCTAAGTAAATACTATGGAAACAAAAGTAAACAATATGAGGCAACAATACATGCACCTGAGGGGCAAAGCAAACAAGGATAAGGATGAGGATATGGATGCCATTGACATCTATCCCCTTGAAAGAGAATTCATCTTTGGGCACATCCATAGCCTCTTCTACGAGATGAATCCAAGGAAGAAGGATGTACCCAAGGATAAATAAGAGGACCTCCCCATTCAGGTTGGAGAAAAAATAGAGTTGGCAATAGTGTCACCAAGCAAATCCCTTCAAAAGAAGCAAGGAAAAACCTTGAAATAAATACAAGAGCCACTTTGTTTGAAGATCGCATCCAAAGATGAAGCTACCCCCTTGACAAAAAAGAAGTGTACGGTCTTCATGCCAAGAATTACCTCACTCAAGATGAGGGAGAAGAAAAAGAAGAAGTATAAGGGGGTAGTGGCTATGCCCATGATAACCTTAGTATAGATGGAGGTGTAAGAGGCACAAGAGGAAGTGAAGCATAGTGGGTGTAAGAATAAGAATAAGAAAGAAGAGGATCAAAAGTTTATATCATCCAAGAAGAAGAGAAAAATGAGGGGCCCAACACTAAATAAGTTTATGAGGCTCTCCAAGGTGGTACTACTATCATTCTTGGGAAAGCATAACCATCAAGAGCCCCAACCTTAATACCCATGATGTAGCCTCTACAATCTAAGGAGGAGAAGAGGAACACTGATGGATAGAAATGGGCCTCAGTTATGACCATATATAAGTGGTGTTGCATTTGTATTGAAAAATAGAGGCCATTAATGCCAAGGGCATGACCCAGAAAGAGATCAAAAAATTTGAGGTCGAGGAGGAAAAGATAGTCATGATCATGAAGAAGAGAAAATCAGAGATAAAGAAGGCCAAAAAGGAAAAGGCTAGAAGAAAAATGGAAGAAAAAGGGTTATCATAAGTGTAGAACCCATAAAAAACAAAGTAGTAGAGGTACCTTGTGCCCCCACCATCACAATGGATGAATCTGCACCACAGGTGCACCCAAGTAGTGAAGGGACATCTAGAGACAAGGAAGGTGATACTGGCACCTTACATAAGCAAACAGAGAGTACAGTTGAATTCTAACACACTTAGGAGGGTGAAGATGGAAATGAAGAGAAGGAAGAAGTGGATGAAGGGGAGAAGCTTGAGGAAAAACCCTTGTTGGATAAACAAGACACATCAGGGGAAAAAGTTGAGGAAGGCACTAGCTCTAATGAAGAAGAGCTAGAGTAGATGGGGTTGGTTGTCCAAGAGGAGGAAGTTGAGTTGAGCCTATGAGAGAAGGTGAAAAAGGGGTTCACGAATGAAGACTATTACATGATAGAGTATATGGCCCCCAGATCCACCATGACATTGATGCTTCAATAACTATCTTTTGCCTTTGACATGTATATGGATGAACCTTAATTCAAGGTACCACAGAAGGTGATCTTCAGTGCAGACTAACAAGAGGAAGGGTATGACTCACTTCTTTTCAACCTCCACATAATGAATCTAGTAAGGTTAGATAACACTCTCATTTAAACAAATTATGAGGTAGCATGCATGAACATAATTAATTATGTTAGAGCCTCAAGCTAGGAGAAAATCATGATGGAGGAAGAGGAAAATAATAAGGCCATAAGTTTCAAGTTCTAGCAACTATATAAATGTGTGGAAGAAGTTGAGCTATCCCTCTTGGATGGTGTTAACACTTTAATATTTTTAGAGGTTAATAAGGTGTGTGCATAGGTGGATCAGATATTCCCAAGGATAAAGGAAAAATTAGAGCTAGAAGAATAAGAAGACCCTTGCACCAACATAAAGTAGAAGATCACCACAAAACATGAAGAGGTGGAAGACCTCTTCATGAATCTAGAAGATGGTATAGAAGTAGTCGATGCAATATTTTGTAGGTTTTCTACCCAAACATCAGTCATCAATGTTTACCTCAAAAAATAAAAAGGGGATAAGGATGCATCGATGACAAAATCACACACTATGAGCAGGTCCAATCATGCTTAGATAATGGTGCAAGTCAGCACTATGAGCACCTAGATCAAGACTTAGGAGCAAGACTTGGAATAAATCTTCTATGCATTACAAACAAAGGCCTAAAAGTAAGGAGAGATCCTTGATCTAGGTGTAACAAAGGTGAAGGAAAGGTTACAATCTTCTCAGAATGATTTGTATAAAATTAATGTGTTGTCATCAGTGCCATCTCCACAAAAATAGATAGTATTACTAAAGAAATCAAGACCATAATTCAAGGTTTTGAGGACTTTAGGGTAGAACTAAAGGAGCATGTGCCTAAGTTTTATGCACCTAAGGTGCTATAATATTAGTCCTAATATGGACTAATAATTTTTTATGGGGTAATGTTGGGCAACAAATCTATCTAAGTATAGGATCTATGCCAACATAGTAGACACTTGGGCATGAGGCAATCACTTATCATGATTGTTGTTTTGTCATCTAGTGGTGCCAGCTGGCAGGTAGCTACTAACTCCTTTTTGGCTCAATCTTCATTTAGAAGTGGGTGCCTAGGATAGTGATGACTCATTTGAGGCAGCATAGTAGATTTGGAAATATAAGTACCTCCAATGCTAGATAAGCAATTATACTACTTCATTCTTCAATAACCTAAAATACCCTGAAGCACTATAAAAGGAATTACAATCTAGTTAGGAAAAGAGAGATGATTGAAGTAGTGAATCCCTAGTAGATTGATTCTAGATTTTATGTTCACAATTAGAGTTAGAGCTTAGTTAGGTATGCCTTTGATGCTCCCTATTTTATTGCCCAAGCTTGTCTATGAGCCTTTGGGCCTTTAGAAACTTAAGTCGAGCATATGCTCAATTTTTATTGATTTATGTGTGTGTGTGTGTGTGTGTGTGTGTGTGTGTGTGTGTGTGTGTGTGTGTGTGTGTGTGTGTGTGTGTTAAAATTTGTTAATGATGGAAGCTTTGTGCAATGTTTAATGGATTAGATGCTTAATTTTGTAGAATGTGTGGTGCTTCTAACCTAACTCATTTATGGTGGGCCTGTAGCTCATGAGGAATCCCACACCCAATATAGGAAATGCTCTGATTATGTGTAAGACCTTACACCTTGCAATGATACCTACACCTAAGCACAAACATATTCTTAGTCCCTCAACTAGATTCATAGTTTCCCCTCAAGTGTCTGAACATTGTTAAGCCAAGGTTACCAAAGTCTTGCACCCATGAATGCACAATCATCATCTTACTAACCAAAGGCCCTGAAAGATAGAATTGTGCCATGGCACAACTAAACCAACACAAACCCTGGTCCCTTCTCTATTGCACTTTGGGTTAGAACATAAGGCTTGTGCCTTATGTAAAATGTTTCCAGTGTAGTCAATTATCAAATTTTGAGTGTCATAGGATTAGTCAAGGCCTGCACACTATTGGAACAAACCTAAATCTGACCTGGATAGCTATATAAGTGCATGACTATGCCCATGACTGGAACACCTACTTTTATAGAACATAAAGATGATTAGCCCCATCGAAGATAAAGAAATCCAATACATATTCAAGTGGATTTTATTAATGACATTACATGAATCTATCCTATTCAATAAGTTTCCATCATTCACATATCTTTGTCATATAATGAAAGAACGAGAAGTCAAGCTTCTCTTCATGGGTAAACTAAAGTACACAAATGGATTAGATTCAACTACTAAGAGTTTTAATAATCCCTTATAAAAGGTAAAACCTAATGAGAATAAGAATGATTCAAAAATAATAGCTAATGTAGTTTTAGATCCACCTCCTTACATGGTTTTATCAGCTCTTCTAAGGACACATTTTATGACTCTTCCTTAGTTGCTAGCATAGGTTCTATAACATCTCTTAGAATGTAGTGTAATATCCCCCCTCCCATCAAAGAGTTTGATATGACTAAGCCTCTTCCAAATAAATATGATTCCAATGCATTATGTAACTATCACAAGGAACTAGGCCATACTACAAATAGATGCATTAGCTTATGGCATACAATAGAAGATTTGATACAAGATAATATAATTGATATCAGCACTTCTATATAGAAAACCAAAGTACAACCAAAAGAAGTAAAGGTAATTAAAATATTCTCATATGCATTTATAAAGCATATAGCTAATGAGATAGTAGGCACTTCAAGTTTCATTATACATATCAGGCACACCCACCACTAACATCTTATCAGACTTATAATGGATCCACATCCTCTAAATAATATCATTAGGGTGTATCATACTATAGTGCCAGCTAGACCTATTATCACTTTTTTAGAGAAGGAGATAGTTGATGATGACAAATATTTTTACATACCCTTTATATGATCCTACATTAATCATCATCATATTCAAAGTGTCATGGTTGACAATAGGTCAAGTGTTGACATGTGTACTATCACACTTCTACATCACTTGGATTATTTAGAGTAGGATATTTATCAAAAAAATATAATTATTCATGGATTTAGTGGCTGTATCCAGAGTTCCATTAGGGAGATTATACTTCCATTATAATTTGGGCATGCACATGTGTCCACCAGATTCATAGTATTACCCAATGCCAAAACATTTGATATGTTATTGGGTATGCTTTAGATATAGTAGCTTTGATCCATTCCATTAACTGTACACATATGTCTCAATTATATACATGTTAATCAGGTGGTTATGATTAAGGGCCTTATATATGAATATGTTCCACATCCATTTATACAACAATCACCAATTACATTTCCATGCATAGATTATATTACTACACCTAAAATATTAGTTGATCTATTAGTGTAGGTGAGATCTACTCATATAACGGTACCAAATATGCATACTCTCCCATGAATCCATTTATTAGAGAGGCCCTATGTCATAGACATGTTGTGGATTCTAGAGGGCCTCTTTCTCCATCGCCATATAAATCAATGTTACAATAGAGAGAAACCACACTAGTTACAACTTCTTCTACCAGATAGGTTCTCAAACATACCATAGTTCACAAGCTAGTTCAGGTAGCTTCACATATTCTTCACCCTAGTCCATAAGTAGTTTCAACTATAGATAATTCAATACATCTTATTCTTAGATCCTAGATACCTCATGGCACAACACACATGACCACTCTTCCTCTATTTGATACAAGACACATTGATTGTGAGTCTCTTAAGAGACTCATTAGGTAGTATGTTCATATATACTTTTACATAACTTTTCTTGCCTTGTTCCTTGTATATAGTTTCATTTTCATTATTGCTTGTGCATAGGTAACACTCAAAAAATTAAAAAATAATATAATATGCTCAAAATACAAAAACATTCAAATATTGCTCAAAAACACAAAATTCAATTTGATTACATATCCATGTTTACATTATTTATATTTTACAAGTACTAGATATGTTAGCTATTGTTAGGATCTTAGAGCACAATTGATTACTTTTGTATAAGCAACTAAACATGGAATTAAACCAGAAATAATAAATTGTACTCTAAGATCCTAACAAGTGGTATCAGAGCTATGTGTAGATCCTAACAAGTGGTATCAGAGCGTGTTAGTGTTTGTTGATTATAGAATTCACTCACAGGGGTTTTTGATTGAGTGGGAGTCAAGCAATGGCAGAAAAAAGTAAACTAAGATTGGAGAAATTCAATGGCAAGAATTATCAATTATGGAGGATGCAGATTGAAGATTATCTGTATCAGAAAGATCTGTATTTACTGTTGGGTGGGGTTTCAAAGAAGCCCACAGATATGAAAGATGAAGAATGGAATGTTCTTGATAGAAAGGCTCTTGGATCTATAAGGTTGAGCCTGGCATCTTTTGTGATTTCTAACTTATCACAGGCAAAGATAACGGTAGAGTTAACGGATACTTTGGCAAATTTATATGAAAAACCCTCAACTTCGAATAAGGTATATCTTATGAAGAAATAATTTAATTTGCAAATGTAGGAAGGTGGATCTGTATCTAGTCATCTTAATGATTTCCATACAATAGTAAATCAGTTAAATTCAGTCAAAATAGTTTTTGATGATGAAATTAAGGCTCTCTTAATCTTATGTTATTTACCTAAAAGTTGGCATAGTTTGGTAATGGCAGTTAGTAATACTGCATCTGCTTCAAATATCTTGAAAGTTGATGATGTTGTTAGTGTAATCTTGAATGAAAAAATTCATAGTAAAAGCACAGGGGAAACATTAGGCAATGCTTTAAGTGTTGAAAGAAGGAGAAGGCAAAGAGAGAAGGGCAAGCAAGGGAAATCAAGGTCAAATATGGGAAGTAGATCCAAATCTAGAAATAGAAGAATAACCTACTGGAATTGTGAAAAGAAAGGGCATGCAAAGAAAGATTGTTGGTTGAAAGAAAATCAGCATGAAGGTAATAAAGAAGCAAAAGTTGCAGGTATTGTTGCACATGATGCTCTTATATTTTCTTTGGATAATAAAGTAGAATCATAGGTTTTAGATTATGGTGCCTCTTTCCATGCAACCCCAAATAGATAATTTTTCAATGATTATGTCCATGGAGACTTTGGAAAAGTTTATTTAGGGGATGATGAGCCTTGTACAATTATTGGCAAAGAAAAAGTGCAGCTGAAATTGCAAAATGGCAACACATGGGTGTTAAAGGATGTCATGCATGTACCCATCCTGAAGAGAAATCTAATTTTTGTAGGAAAGTTGGGTGATGAGGGTTGCATAGTAACTCTCACAGCCGAATCTTGGAAAGTTTCCAAGGGTGCACTTGTATTAGGAAGAGGTAAGAGAGTAGTTACACTTTATCTATCTACTTGTATTACTGATTATTCTCCTTCTATTTTATCTACTTCAGATGTAGATGCAAAGTTGTGGCACTGTAGGCTTGGTCACATGAGTGAGAAGGGAATGAATGTTCTTAAGTCAAAAGGTAAGCTTTTAGATTTGAAAAGCATAGATCTAGATTTTTGTGAGCATTGTATTTCTGGGAAATAAAAGAAAGTGAGGTTTCTTAAAACTGGGTCAACAAAGAAGAAGCACAAGTTGGAGCTTGTTCACATAGACGTGTGGGGACTAGCTCAGGTAGCTTCTATTGGAGGATCACAATATTATGTTTCTTTCATTGATGATGCTACAAGAAAGGTATGGGTTTATTGCATAAAGAGGAAATCTGATGTTTTTGACATTATTAGAAGTCGTGATGTAGTTTTCAATGAGAAGGTGATGTACAGTGATCAACTCAAGAGGTTGAATAATTATAAGTAGGGAAATCTTGATTTGGAAGAGGTTATGATCCAAAATGAGCTCACAGGTAAAAATCATCACTCACAAAAAAACACAGAGACTGACATCAGTCAGATGGAAATAGACTTTGATCAGGTGGAAATTGATGTTGATCAGGTGGAACCGACATCGATCAGGAGGAACCAACGTCAGTTGGGTGTAGACTGACATCGATCGGAGATGATCGGTCATTGTCAGAAGAAAATTTGGGTGGACAGCAAGTTGTAAATGAGTCTCAAACACCCATAAGGAGGTCTGAAAGGGTAAGTAAACCTCCAATTCATTATTCCCCTTCTTTATACTACTTGTTTCTCACTGATGGTGGAGAACCAAAAAGTTTTGATCAGGCAATGTAGGTAGAATCCAGGAAATAGTGAGAGCATGGCATGAATGAGGAAATTGATTCCTTGGAAGAGAACCATATGTGGGATTTGGTTGAGTTGCCAACTGAAAAGAAAGCACTGAAAAACAAATGGGTATACAGGTTAAAGGAAGGAGAGAATGGAAAAATGAGACATAAGGCCAGGTTGGTAGTAAAGGGATTTGCATAGAAACCAGGTAATGATTTTGGTGAAATTTTTTCTCCTATAGTAAAGATGACTTCTATTCAGACTGTATTGTCTTTAGTTGTTATTGAGGATTTACATCTTGAGCAGCTTGATGTTAAGACAGCATTTCTTCATGGATATTTGGATGAAGAGATATATATGGATCAGTCAGAAGGTTTTGAGGTCAAAGGTAAGGAGAAACTTGTGTGCAGGTTGAATAAAATCTTATATGGTCTTAAGCAAGCTCCAAGACAATGGTATTTGAGGTTTAATAGGCTTATGACAGAGCATGGCTTTAGTAAATGTCAATCTGACCATTGTGTTTATTTTAACAGATTGGATAATGGTCATTATATTATCCTATTACTGTATGTAGATGATATGCTTATTGTAGGTTCACACATGTAGGAAATTACTGAGCTTAAGGTAAAATTAGCTCACACATTTGACATGAAGGATTTAGGAGCAGTAAAGAAAATCCTTGGCATGAGTATTAAGAGAGACAGGAAAAATCACAGTTTGATTTTGTCTCAAGAGGATTATGTGAATAAGGTGTTGGAGAGGTTAAATATGCAAGATGCAAAATCGGTAAGCACACCTATGGCTAGACACTTCAAGTTGAGCAAAGAATAGTGTCCTAAATCACATGATGAGGTTGAGTACATGAATAGAGTTCCATATGCTTCAACAATTGGGAGCTTGATGTATGCTATGGTATGTACTAGACCTGATATTACCCAAGCAGTGGGAGTTGTCAGCAAGTTTATATCCAATCCAAGAAAGCAACACTGGAAAGACGTTTAGTGGATTCTCAGATATCTAAGAGGGACCAGCAGTAGGCATTTATGCTATGGAGGGTCAAACACTTCTCTACATGGGTATGTAGATTCAGATATGGTAGGTGACTTGGATGGCAGAAGAAGCACCACAAGATATGTGTTCACTATTGGTGGAATGGTGGTTAGCTAGATTTCAAAGTTGCAGAAGGTTGTTTCCTTGTCTACTACAGAGGTAGAATACATTATAATCACAGAGGCTAGTAAAGAAATGATTTGTATGACTCAATTCATGGAAGAGTTGGGAAAGGAGCAAGAGAGTTGCAGATTGTATAGTGATAGTCAAAGTGCAATTCATTTGGAAAATAATTTAGCCTTTTATTCAAGAACCAAAGATATACATCTTAGGTACCACTTCATTAGATAGGTATTGGAGGATGGATAGTTGAAGCTGGAAAAGATCCATATAGATAAGAACCCTGCTGATATGTTAACAAAGTTGGTAACAAAGGAGAAGTTGAATCTTCAGTCAACTTTTGTTAGTCTTCAAGATTGAACTTGAAGAGGGAGAAACAAGCTAGAGATGTTTAGAGGATGTTGTTGTACAGGTACAAGTGCAACTATTTATCTCCAAGTGGGAGATTGTTGAGTTGTGGAGCTAAAAACTTCACCAATGAGCTAATGTGGAGGTTTCTAGACTTACATAGTAACTGACATCAGTTACACAGTAACTGGCATCAGTCAGAACCAACCGACATCAGTTAGGGGTCGATCGGCATTGGTCTTCCTCGATCAGAACCAACTGACATCAGTTAGGGGTCAGCTGACATCGGTCATCTTTAGACCGACATCGACTTCTGTGCATTTCCAAAATTAGATCTTTTCTAATTTTAGGAGAACAACTTTTCTAATTTTAGCAGAACAGATTTGAGCCTTTAATTTAGAGGTGGATCTAACAGTAGAGAAAGCATAGCTCATGAATCCTAGTGTTGTATAATACTATATATTAACGTTAGATCATCATAGCATGTAGACACAACAATTGAGTTGATTGTCTCAAGAACAACTCAGTAATTGAGTTGATTGTAATTGATTGAGAAAGAGAGAGAGAGAGAGAGAGAGAGAGAGAGAGAGAGAGATAACTCTTGAGGGAGAATTACTGTACATCTAAGAGGTGTGAGGAGAAAGAGATTTCTTCATTGTATTTCCTTCTGGAAGAGTTTAATATAGATTGGTTGTTTCTCGTATCTCATATTCTTTGTTGTTTCTAATTTCTAGTTACTTATTACTTCTGGTTTAATTTCGCATTTAGTTGCTTATACAAAAGTAATCAATTGTACTCTAATATCCTAACATCTATGTTAGTGTGGTTAGTTTTATCATACATACATGCTTCACTTATTCTTGTTGAGTATTCATATATTCTTACAGGACTCATTTACATCACACAGATCCCTAGTTGCTACTATATACCCATTGGGGGAACATACATAGCTTCAACATTGATACATTCACCCATTTGAAACATCATATACATAGATTCCACTTTGTTAGGTTTTATCATTCAATACTACACAATTTTTTTGTCGACTATTACTATAAACTCAGTTTATGTACATTTTTGCTCTTATACATATTTGTACCACATGTTCTATGAATCTATGCCAATTCATTCCATTTTGTGTATGCTTTGGGCATTTTCCCATTTCTTTGTGTGTGCCTTCTTGATTTGTGTATGCAGACATTTGATCATGTCCTTCTATGTGGATCTAAGCTAACCTACTTGTTGTTTACATATGTAGACATTTACACATGTCCTTGTATGTATTATTTTCTCTAATCTAGTGACATGTGCCCATGTCCCTTGTATTATGGCCCTTAGCCTACTTTGCTTGTCTCATGTGTGTTGTATGTATGCTTTTATGTATACATCACAGCCATGACACTTGTTTCTTGTTTGTTGCTTATACACCCAGTTTTAGATGCCATGATTACCCTCATGCATCTCCCCTTCCTCCGTGGTACCTTGATGGACATTATGCCCCATCCCCTTAGGTAGTTTACATATATTATTACTCAGATATGCATTTTATATAGATGCTTACATTGTTATATCTATCTTGACAAGCTTGTGAATGCTAGATCTAACATACATCATGCATTACCAAATTATGCTCAGATTATATTACATTATGATGTCATGTATACACATTATACTAGTTTAGTATGTTGATATCATATATGTTTAGTTTAACACACATCATGCCAAGCTTTTCTTTTGAGGATAGTTATTGCACATATATAACTCCCCTAAAAAAAGGGGCATTTATAGGAGTTTTTTATAGAGATTAGTCCATCTAAGTGCACTCAGAATATATTTTTAGCATGAAGACACATAATTACAGATCTTAAAATTAGGGAGATAGTGAAAATCAGTCAAATAAAGATCAAATTTAGTTTGGTAGATAAAAATCACAAAGTACACTAGCATTGAAATTGGACACTAGCACCCAAATGCTATTGTCCAAGGAACCGTGCTATTATCTAGTAACCCCAAAAATAGAAAATTTTGGAATTCCTAGAAAGGTACAATAGTTATAGTTTAGGTTTACATAGTTTCAATCATTAATTATCAGATATGCTTAGTTTATGCTTAGAATTACATAGAATCATACCAAGTTTCCTCAAATTAGAGGCATCATGCATGACATAATCACTCAAGTTACAGTTTTAAATATTCAGACATAAATTACTAAAACTCAATCCAAAATCTATATGCACAAATATTAGAATTGGGGGCATGTGTGCAGCACATTATTTTCACATGATTATCTTTACACTAGCTCATCTTAGATGGAATGGAAAAATCCATATCAATATCTACATTGTATACACCAGATACCATATGTTCCAATTATGCTCCAGATTGATGCCTTATTCTATTTATTGTGGTTGGAATTTGTGTCATCCCTAAGCTACATTATTGAGTGCTCAAGAGGACCTTTGGCCACTTTTTATTTTAGATTTTCTAAATGTCTTGAAGGCCATCCAACACAATTTCAGTTACATCATACAATTTCAATCATAGATGCATCTACTACACATGGGTGGGAAATGATGGAGTTGTAGGCTACTTGAGTTCTTGAAGCACTTATATAGGATGGTTGGAAAATCCATTTAATCTAATCTAAGTTATTCACAATGTATGATCAGCCAAGCAAGGGTGGGCAATGATGGAGTTAAAACTCGATTGAGTTCTTAATCCACCCACACATGGGGATTAAGCAAGCCATCAACTCAGTCTAATCTATTCACTAATTTGATCACTATCACACACACACATAGGATGTCATCACATTTTTGCATTGGTTTGCATACCTAATGAGTTGTATTCATTATTTTCCCTCTTTTATCTCTTTACTCAGTTTTGTCTTTGATTTTTATATTCCTTAAATAAAGATTGATTCATTTTTTTTCATTTGTAGGATATGCAATGGAGCATGATTTGCATACTCAGACCTAGATTTAAGGGCTTTGCCTTTTAGGTAAGTCCAGATATGCTTCTTTTTCCTTTATCCTATAAATTTCATTTTGTTGAATTTTTAGAATAAAGTAGGGGAAATGTAGTCATAAAAAAATGTCACTTGAGTGCAATGAGTATCACTTGAGACCACTCATCCCTAGCTTATCCCTAGACCCATCTTAGGACCTCTTATGACCTTTATCCAGCTTTTGTGTAGGAATTACACATCCCTAAACATCCCAAAATTATTCTCAAACCTTTCCCTAAGGATCCAAGCCCCTATTTCTTTAGGTTTTGACACCCAAACACTAGTGCCGTTCTTTGGACACAAGCACCCCATACTAGTGTCCTACATTCAGTGCTAATATCCTTTTCCTCTTTTTAATCCCAACATATATTTTCAATTTTTAAGACACCTAGGGTCAGCCTAGACCTATTTCAAATTTTTCACACCACCAGATCAGTATAAATACATTACTTTTATCCATTTATCTACTAGATAGAAATTAGATGTAAAATACACAAACAAGCTTAGAATAAGTTATGCACAATCAAACTTATTGATCCCTATTTTTCCCTACTTCTATATACAATCATCTACATATATATTAAGTTTATAATACATAGATTTCTTGTCTCAAGCCTCATTTAAAACACTCAATTTGACACTCATACTAGCATTCACTTGCACATGCACCAAGTATTTAGATGAGAGAACTACATCAGGCTTGATCCCACCTCGAAGTATTGGTATGTAGTCAACTCTCAAATCAATGGGTTGTTGAGGATGTCTAGTCTACCTAGCTAACATCACACTTTTGTTACTTGTATTGTTCGAATACCCTAAAAACCTAAAGGTTTAAGGTTTTCTCTTATATCATTCTAAAATAAAGCACATATAGTGAATTGAGGATCATCCACATAGGTATAGATAGATTAGACTCAGCCAAAAGTGCACCCAAAAGATCACACAAGTCATACACAATGGACATTAGTGCTAAAAGTGGACACTAACATCCCACCACTACTGTCTAAGGTATTGTTCTACTACCTAGGAGGGTTTTTGACACTTGGATCATGTTTGTGATACTTAGATCACCGTTTGTACCAATTTTTAGCCTCCAAGGCATCCGTCTCATTCAATTTCCAGCTAAGTACTTATTTTTATCATTCATTGTTATTTTTATAAATATAAGATTAGGTTGATTCTTGCACAAATCAGTGGTTGTATTTATTGTATATTTTATACCCTAATTTATTATACTTAGACCCTTTAACACCCTAGGGTAAATACATTCCATAATCCTTAAAATTTTAAATCAGTAGTGCATGAAAAAGATTCATTCTATCTACCAGTTTAGTTAAAATTCCTTATACGTTGGCCTAATAACCTTATATACTCAAAGTATTCTTGATTTTGAGATTTACGTCTAGCAATAGTCTTGAATGGATATGAAGGGAACGGGAAATGAAAATTTTCTTAATTTATTTCTATAGATATGCATGGATGATGCCAAAAAAAATTGTTACAACTATATTAGACTATAAGTATAATATTGTGATAATGATGACTTGAATCATAAATGTGAATCAACAGTATTATTTGTTGGTTGAATATTTTGTCGATCAGCATACTGATAAACAAAATAGGTCTGATCAGCCAAAGTAGGAAGATTGGTCATCCAAATGTGTAGGTTCACCACATCAAAAGGGGACTAATCTCTCCTCTCATCAAGGGGAGGTTCCTTATAGATATGTTATATATATATATATATAGAAAATAATACTCAAAGGTAGGACAAATCATCCATCTCTCTTTCTTCAGAGATGATGTGTGTGGATCAAAGGAGAAATATCAAGGGAAATGACAGAAAGCACTCCTCTTCTTTCAGAAGTACTATTCAAAAAACCACAAGAATACACCTGGTAGTAATTGCAAAATGTAACCAAGGACGTAGTAACTAGCAAATTTAGATGTAGCACAAAGTCTCCACCTATATTGCCCAAGAGTGAGATATAAAGGATAATGAGGGCACAAAGTTGTCCCAAGGTACTTTACATAGAAATAAAAAGAAAACACACTAAAGGCAATTATGGGGGCACAAAGTCTCTCCACAGTTAACTTCAAAACACCTTCCTGACTAATTTCACTAATTCACTTGTTGAATTAAAGGAACAAAAAAAAATAAGGAAAAAGACATAAGAATAATTTCCCCAACAACAAAGATATCACAGCACAAATTCTGAAAAGTCACTTGCTTTCTTATTCCGATAACAAAATATGATCAACAATCTGAGCTCAAAGTCTCAGTAATGCCTTTCAATTTGGGCAGAGTTTTGTTTCTAATTGTCAAAGAGAGATCTTTTTTACACTAACAAGAGAGTCCCTTATATAGCCTCTTCAAGACAGACTTGGGAATAGTAACACATCATGTTGCATTGAACTTTGTTAAGAAGACAAGCTGAAATTTAGGGGCATCTACCCATTTGCTTTTCTCAATGTATAGAAACAAGTCACGCTATTGAAAGTTTGCATCTTTCAATGTCCACTTGGTGATCTGATCCTTCTTCATTGTTCCTCCTTTTTTGGTTAATTGAATCGGGTCCTTGATTCAATTTGATGCTCTATTCCTTAGTTGCTTCCTATTGATCTTGGCCTTAAAGCCTTTGAATGCATTCAAGTCTATAGATTTAAGACTACAAAGATCTACGGCTTTTTTATTATCACAACTTTGATGTTCACAAGCACGTCACTTTCCTCAGCAATTCCTTCAACTTTGTCATTTGAGCTTTCCTAGAGGCGACATGCCCTTCGAGCCTTGAGAAATGATCTGCTTTGGGTCGGGAAGAGCCCTCCTGCAAGGGTATCTACCCTTCGGGCGGTCTTTGGATGGCCTTCAAGTTTCTTTCTTCTGATGAGTTGTTAAATTCTTTAGCTCTTCTTTAAGGCTTTTCAAAATCAACAGCTATTTTATGAACCTTTAAATTGATGTTTGCACACCCATCACTACGCTTGAATTTCCAATGGCTAGTTCATCATTCTTGAATTTGACATCTTCATGCGCATCACCCTTTGGGCTTTCTTCAGCTTTCTTGTTTTTTATCCTCCCAAAGGGAAGGTGACCCTTTAGCTTTGGGAAGTGTCCTTTAATTTGGCAACTGAGAGTCCCCCGCAAGGGCACCTACCCTTCAGAGTCCTTCAACGGCCTTTTATCTTTGGAGTCCTTCGGAGCTTTCTCATGGACTTTTCCTGTGGACATTTCCTATGGACAAAAATTTTGCAGACATTTTCCTACGGACAAAAGTCCAAAAGAATTATTGCTTTATCTTTGGCCTTGAGAAACTCCTTTGGGATTTCCTCCAACAACCTTTCTGAATTCTTTCAGACTTTTTGTCTGAAGGATTTCCTTCAGACAAAAAGTCTAAAGGAATTATGCCTTAGTATTTTTCCCGAAGGAAATCCCTTTGTCTTTCGACTGCCTTAAACAAAATTCTAAAAGAACTTACCTTTGCGGCTTCCTTGAAAATGACCCTTCCAAAGGGTGCTTTTGTCGACCAAGTGCCCTCTGCAAGGGCACTTGTCCTTCTGGAGGCTCTCTTAAACTTTTACATTGAACCCCTCCTTTGAACCAAGATTTGAACCAAAATAGTTCAAGCTGATGAACCCTTTGATTGAGCCAAAAACCATTGAACTATTTGATGAACCGACTGAGTGAAACAAAGCATTGAACTGCTTAGATGAACCAACTGTTGAACCAACTTTGGTTCAATAGTTCAATGGTTCATTCGCTTTGATTTGGCTAAGTCCTTTTGATCCTCGTTGAACCAAATGCATTAAACATGTTAAACCTTGAACTCGTTGAACCTTTGAACCAAAATGGTTCAATGGTTCAACGGTTCAATGGTTCAAGCCTCAAAAATTCCTTCGATTGAACCTACTTGTAGAATCCTTTGAACTTGGAAGCAGTTGAACTCTTGTTGCTGATGTTGAACCTTTGAACCTATTGAGCCCATTGAACCAAAATGGTTTAAGGTTCAACGGTTCAATCCTTGCTTAGAAGTTTGTCTATGAAATCTTTTGGTTGAACCTGGTCATTAAACCAACTTTGAGATCGCCTAAGTGTTGAGAGCTTGCTTCTTTCCTATAGAGTATGTAGAAATCAACTTGTGAAGCCTATTGAACTTGGCCTACAGAGTTCGTAGATTTTATTTTCTTATTGAGTCTGTAGATTTCTCTTCCTGCTGAGTCTATAGATTCAAGCCTGCAGAGTCCATAGATTTATCTTCCTACAGAGTCCGTAGATTTATGAGAAGCTTGAAAAATGAGGAATTTGAATGCCCAGGACAAATTTTGAAAAGGGAAGAGATAATTTTGGTCTGTAGGACCAAAATAGTTCAAATGTTGTCTCAAAAATGAGTGATATTTTTAGGGGACAATAGCTGGCTCCAATTGGGGAACTTCTATCAATTGTAAAAAGAATTGAAGGGAGTAGAATCCAGAATCCCCAGTGCCTTGTAGTATGCCATTGGGCTATGGAGTCATGCTACCCAGAAATGGAAGGCATCAAAAATGGAAACAAACAAAAAAAAAATAGAATTACAAACTACACACACACACACACACACACACACACACACACACACAGATGCAATGATTTGATACTTCAAGAGTTAGAGTGTTTCAGATGCTGCTTCATGAGAGGCAGTGAAAATAGTGTGTCATCTTGGTAAACCAGCAGGAAACCATTTTTCCCCCAGAAATGGTGATGGGTGAATGGAGCTCTCCACCAAGAAACTAATTTTTTATGTCTTCCTCTTAGTCTTTTCTTGTTCTTGCTCCATGGCAGGGCGTGGTCTTCAAATTGAAAACCATAACTCCTTGCTCTCCCTGCAAAGAGTTCCTATTGCTGACTTTAGAATACAGCAATATGATCCACCATCATAGCTTGTTGTTCCACTAGTCTAGTCCATCACATGCTTTGATTGTCAGCATCAGACCCCTGACAAACCATCAGCTCAGCATCTCCTTTGGTGTGAAGGAGTTTGATCTCTTCATCTTGAGTAGTCTTTAATCTGAGCAACAGAGATCTGCATCTAGCTATGGAAGAATTGCTGCCATCAGATTCCAAGATCCAAGCATCATCAGAAGCTAATATTCTATCAGATTTCTCTTTATCAGAGATGGAAGATCCTTCTTGATTTGTATTGTGCCCTACCAATTTTTTTGATGCCTTGATTGGATGAAATCTTGGATTACTACCTACAGGAATTTCATCAGCAGAGACATGAGCATCCTCTATATTCAAGAAGTAATTACCCCTTCCTGAAGGCTCAAACAAAATTTGAGCTACAGGGGCTGATGTTTGGGTAACCACAATTTTTGCCTTAGATAGGTCCACACTTGGTTCTCCACCAATGTTTAATTACTCAAGATTGGCTTGTAGGGATTCAAACTCAGTCATCTAAATTTTGGATTTCTTGACATGATCAATCATGGAAAATGACTAAGATGGACTTGGAAGAGAGGATGGGAGTTCATCTTTTTGGTTTTTGGGAGGGGGAGGACTGATCTACAAATTTGAAGAAGAAGGTGTAGAGATGTTCAATGTACGTACTTCTTTGGCAATCACTGGGTCCTTTGATTGAAAAGGAAGAGGGGTTCTCTACTCATTAATTGAAATTGCTAGTTGGGGTCACTCCTTTATCTTCTCTTTGTCATCTTGTTGGGCTGATTGGTTTTTAGACCTGGTGAATATTACATATGATCCTTTGACTGCTTCACCTTTACTTCTGGGTTCATCCTAGAAATTTAGGAAACCAATGTGGGAGTCACCAGCTGATTCTTCTAGATCCTCCCTGAAGAGATCAATGCCATTTTCTTTCTCAAACTCAGGTTGGGAATAGGAAACATGTTTTGTTTCCAGATATCCAACTACTGAGTTGGTTGGAGGTGTTTCAAGGGCAAGGTTCCTCTATGGGGGAGGATGATGATTTTGTTGCCCTTGACTTCTGGTAGTGTTTCCTTGATATGGCTGATTAGGGAATGCCCTCCTTGGTATATATTTATATAGAGGAGCAAAAGACATACCTTGTGCCATTTTCCTTTTCAAGGTTAGCAATTCATTTTTTAGCTTTTGTACCATTGGATCAGTGTGACTGTGGGTGAGTATTCAGAAGATGAAGAGTGTTTGCCTCTTTTTTGGTCTCTTCTTATCTTCCCTACTAAGATGAGATCATCTTCTAAATCAGTGGCCAAAATTTGCTATAACAAGATCTATGTGGCCAGCTTGTCTCAGCAAAAAACTCACTTCAGGTAGTTGTGAATTGATGACGAAGCATTTGAGGTTCTGAGGTGTCAGCTAGGTGACCATGGGATTCCTATGCTTTAGCTTGTTAAACCTGGCAATAAAATCCCTCATAGGCTCATGAGGTTCTTTCTTCATCTGAGTGAGCTAGACCAACAAGGCATATGCATCTTCTGTAGGCTTGAACCTTGCTTCAAACTTGGCTTTGAGTATATCCCAGTCAGTCACTGATCCAGCTTGCAGATGGTAAAACTAATCTACAGTAGCACCTTATAATGTTTCTACAAATAGCCTAACTACTACATCTTCAAATTCTACTCTAATTACTCCAAAAGATATGTTGAAGGCTGTAATGTGTTCATTAGGATGAACTACCCCATCACCAAAGAATTTGGAGAAATTCTTTCTTGAACTACGTGGGAGTTCATGCAGAGGTGGAGTCAAGTTGAATGGGCCAAAAGAGTTACCCCAGGGGCCTCAAACTACCATGATTTAATTAAGAAAAATAGAGATAACAAATCTGGACGGAGTGGCCAGATTACCTAACAAAAATGGAAAAGGACTGGCTCAACTTCAGCTTGAGGCTTGAGGCTTCAAACTGCACACTCTTTCCTATCAGCTCTGGTTTTACAGACCAGATAAAATAATGGAGGTGGAGGAAGATGGTAAGGCTATAAATGGATAATGGGTAAGCCATGAAATAGATTCGCTAGAGTCTGTAATAAATAAGGGTTATATCCCCAATGGAGTCACCAAAAATTGTTGGTTGAATATTTTGTCAATCAACACACTAATAAACAAAATAGGTCTGATCAGCCAAAGTAGGAAGATTGGTCATCCAAATGTGTAGGTTCACCACATCAAAAGGGGACTAATCTCTCCTCTCATCAAGGGGAGGTTCCCTATATATATATATATAGAAAATAATACTCAAGGGTAGGATAAACCATCCATCTCTCTTTCTTCAGAGATGATGCGTGTGGATCAAAGGATAAATCTCAAGGGAAATGACAGAAAGCACTCCTCTTCTTTCAGAAGTACTATTTAGCAAACCATGAGAATACTCCTAGTAGTAATTGCAAAATGTAACCAAGAATGTAGTAACTAGCAAATTGAGATGTAGCACAAAGTCTCCCCCTGAATTGCCCAAGAGTGAGATACAAAGGACAATGAGGGCACAAAGTCGTCCCAAGGTCCTTTACACAGAAATAAAAAGAAAACACACTAAAGGCAATTATGGGGGCATAAAGTCTCTCCATAGTTGACTTCAGGACACCTTCCTAACTACTTTCACTAATTCTGCTTGTTGAATTAAAGGAACATAAAATATATTAAGAAAAAAGACATAAGAACAGTTTTCCCAACAATAAAGATATCACATCACAAAGTCTGAAAAGTCACTTGCTTTTTTATTCCAATAACAAAATATGATCAACAATCTAAGCTCAAAGTCTCAATAATGCCTTTCAATTTGGGCAGAGTTTTGTTTCTAATTGTCAGAGAGAGATCCTTTTTACACTAACAAGAGAGTCCCTTATATAGTCTCTTCAAGATGAACTTGGGAATAGTAACACATCATGTTGCATTGAACTTTGTTAAGAAGACAGGCTGGAATTTAGGGTCATCTACCAATTTGCTTTTTTCAATGAAAAGAAATAAGTCACGCTATTGAAAGTTTGCATCTTTCAATGTCCACCTGGTGATCTGATCCTTCTTCATCATTTCTCCTTTTTTGGTTAATTATATCGGGTCCTTGATTCAGTTTGATGCTTTGTTCCTTAGTCACTTCCTGCTGATCTTGGCCTTAAAGACTTTGAATGCATTCAGGTCCATAGATTTAAAACTACAAAGATCAATGGCTTTTTTATTGTCACAACTTTGACGTCCGTGGGCACGTCACTTTCCTCAGCAATTCCTTCAGCTTTGTCATTTGAGCTTTCCCAGAGGGGACATGCCCTTCGAGCCTTGAGAAATGATCTGCTTTGGGTCAGGAAGAGCCCCCTGCAAGGGTATCTTCCCTTTGGGTGGTCTTTGGATGGCCTTCAGGCTTCTTTCATCTAGCAAGTCGCTAAATTCTTTGGCTCTTCTTTAAGGCTTTTCAAAATCAACAGCTATTTTACAAATCTTGAAATTGACATTTGTGCACCCATCACTACGCTTGAATTTCCAATGGCTAGTTCACCGTTCTTGACTTTGACGTCTTCAGGTGTGTCATCCCTTTGGCTTTCTTTGACTTTCTTATTTTGCATCCTCTTGAAGGGAAGGTGACCCTTCAGCTCTGGCAAGTGTCCTTTAATTTGGCAGCTGAGAGTCCCCAGTAAGGGCACCTACCCTTCGGGGTCCTTCAGAGCTTTCTCGCAGACTTTTCTCGTGGACTTTTCCCATGGACATTTCCCAAGGACAAAAATTTCATGGACATTTTCCTGTGGACAAAAGTCTGCAAGAATTATTGCTTTGTCTTTGGCCTTGAGAAACTCCTTCTGGCTTTCCTCCCGCAGCCTTTCCAAATTCTTTCAGACTTTTTGTCTGAAGGAATTCCTTCAAACAAAAAGTCTGAAGGAATTATGCCTTAGTCTTTTTCCTGAAGGAAATCCATTTGTCTTTTGGCTGCCTTAAACAAAATTTTGAAAGAACTTACCTTTGCGGCTTCCTTGAAAATGACCCTTCTGAAGGATGCTTTTTTCGACCAAGTGCCCTTCGCAAGGGCACTTGTCCTTCAAGAGGCTCTCTTGAACTTTTGCATTGAACCACTCCTTTGAACCAAGCTTTGAACCAAAATGGTTCAAGCCGATGAACCCTTTGATTGAACCAAAAGCCATTGAACCATTTGATGAATCGACTAAGTGAAACGAAGCACTGAACCACTTGGATGAACCAACTATTGAATCAACTTTGGTTCAACGATTCAATGGTTCATTCCCTTTGATTTGGCTAAGTCCTTTTGATCCTCGTTGAACCAAACACGTTGAACCTATTGAACCTTTGAACCAAAGTGGTTCAATGGTTCAAGCCTCAAAAATTCCTTCAGTTGAACCTGCTTGTAGAAGCCTTTAAACCTGGAAGTAGTTGAACTCTTGCTGCTGACGTTAAACCTTTGAACCTGTTGAACCCATTGACCCAAAATGGTTCAAGATTCAATGGTTCAATCCTTGCTTAGAAGTTTGTCGATGAACTCTTTTGGTTGAACCTGGTCACTGAACCAACTTTGAGATCACCTAAGTATTGAGAGCTTGCTTCTTTCTTGTAGAGTCCATAGAAATCAACCTGTGAATCTCGTTGAACTTGGCTTGCAGAGTCTATAGATTTTATTTTCCTACTAAGTCTGTAGATTCAAGCCTGTAGAATCCATAGATTTCTCTTCCTACTGAGTTCGTAGATTCAAGCCTGCAGAGTCTGTAGATTTCTCTTCCTGCAGAGTCCGTAGATTCAAGCCTGTAGAGTCCGTAGATTTATGAGAAGATTGAAAAATGAGGAATTTGAATGCCCAAGACAAATTTTGAAAAGGGAAGAGACAATTTTGGTCTGTAGGACCAAAATAGTTCAAATGTTGTCTCAAAAATGAGTGATATTTTTGGGAGACAACATTATTAACATTGAATGCTATGATTTTTTTTAATCCAATTTAATTGTATTTGAAAATTTACTTGATTAAAAAAAGAATAAAATTAATTTTTAGTTTACAAATGAATTCTTATTTTATATATCATTTATAATTTTTAAATTGATTTGAGAGAAAGGCTTTAAAATTAATTATTTTCTTCCTCGATTAAATTGATTTTTGCAAATGATGAATGGAGGAAGAAAATAATTAATTTTAAAGCCTTTCTCTCAAATCAATTTAAAAATTATAAATGATATATAAAATAAGAAGTCGGTGTAAATAAAAATTATTAAAATAACTGAATGAATTAAGGTAAACATTTTTAAACATGGATAATTTCATTAATGTTGGAGAGACAAATTTTCCATATTATAGAAGAGATGCCAAGAAAAAAATCTACTAAGAACTATTTTTTATTATAAATAAATGGATTTGCACTTGATATTGTAATACACATATCCATAAAATTTTAAATAGGTTAAATAACATGTTTAAAATAATAATTAACTTAATTAAATTTTAAAAGCAAGAAAAGGAGGAAACATGTATGGTTTAAAGATGTATCCTTAATATTGTAATATATGCTAACAGATGTCAAGACTTGACAATAAAATTATGTCCCAAAAGTAAGACAAAGATGGCCTAAAAATTTTGTCATATAGAGAATGTTGTCTCAATCTTATGAGCACTATGGATTGTGTTTGGACTATACAGGGGCTCTGGATATTTTTTGGAGTGTACATATGCTATGAGAAAAAAAAATATACATCCAAATATTTTTGTCAACTATTTTACTTAGTTGTATGTCCAATAACCTTAGTCCACTTTTATTTCCTACACTTAGATCACTAGAAAAATGGGATATTTTATTTTTTCTTACTTGGATAGCCTTATCTGAAACCATAAGAAAATAATATATATTTTGAGAACTATTATACACTCTCTCTCTCTCTCTCTCTCTCTCTCTATATATATATATATATATATATATATATATATATATATATATATATATATATATATATATATATATATATATAAATATAAACACACACACACACACACACATTCATGTCCCTCGATGTTATACAATGTTAAACACATTATACCAATAATTAAAGTGATTCATTAGCCCAAAAAAATAAATTTTTGCAATGTGTCTTTAACAAAAACTTTTTTATTCAATGAATATTTTAATAAATATTTTCTCTTATCTTTAATACTTGTAATTTATCAATGAATGCTTGTGAATATTGACCTCTCTTGATTTCACTCAATTCTTTGTGAATACCTTAGATGATATATGCCTAAATGAAGTAAAATTTATGTGTATTTATAGACATTTAATTCAAATTAAAACTCTATTGATGCCCAAACCTACCTCCAATGGTCAGAAAGAGAAAAGAAAATAAATATGTATTGAAGACATAATCCAAAAGGGGCTAGTCAAATAAGTATTCACATCGTAAGGATTCTCTAAACATGCCTTAGAAGTGTGTGAATGCTTCGAACATGAATCATTCAATTAAATAAAATTAGAAGAGAGAGAAAATAAGAGTTGAAAGGGTTGAGAGGGATCATAGGCAATGAAAATATAAAAAAACATATCAATAATACTTAATTTAAATAATACTTAATTTAGATTAATAACCAACAAATACACAAACATGTTATAGCTATGCAATCCAAGAATTAATAAATACCATGATAAATATGAAGGGCCATTTTTATTTGTCTACACATTCAAGGGGATGCTATTATTAACTTCCAAAAATATTAAGGAACCAATAAAAAAAGGGCATTATTATTACTATAGATCCATGTGACATAATTTCACAAATGTTGGTTTGACAAAACACCCACAAATTCCAACAACATATATCCACATAATAAGCATAGAACCATTGAACCTTTTCATTATTATTTGGGAATGAAATTGTTTTTTCACATTTAGTTATATGCTTTCAAAATTAATGTGATGTGTTGAGAAATTTTTGTGAAAAAAATGATCTTGAAATAAATTTTGGAAAGGAAAAAATAATGGGATTCAATGTAACCAATAAAAGAACATCTACAACTAATTTGACATACAAAACACAATGGGTAGAGGTGGTGAATTTTTACATTTATTTAGGTGTACAATTATTTTATACGCCACCTTTTAACTTTATACTTGTAATAAAAACCATATATAACAAAAGAATGCATCATTGACATCATTAGAAAGACAATATTTTTAACTCCAATTTTAGTATATTCAAATAAAAAATAGAATTTTTTATACATTAATTATGCTCACATTTTTATATGAATGTGATTTTTGGGATCCATACTTGAGATAATGATTTCAAACACATGGAAAGAGTTCGCATCTCCATGTTATCAAAGATAATTTGAACCTCAAGAAAAAAATTTCACTCAATTACTCTAGTAGAGTTTGGGGTATCTCATCTCTTTACCTCTTTATTTTTTTACATTCTTACTAAATTTCATAGGATTTGATGCATGGTAAATTCTTACTTTGGTCTAAATATGTATCTATATTTGGCACTTTAATCTCTATGAAACTTGTCAAATAGGGATACGAATCTTATTTATATGTTAAAGTTACAACTCTTCTCCAAAAATTGGATATTGATAAACAAAGATGTCCTTTTCTTATATTTTTATTGATGTTCCTTATCTATCTAAATAAAAAGTAAACATAGGTATTCGTGAAGAGAATAATAAATCTTATTTAAAAGCTACATGGATAAATCCAAAAGAGCCTTTGACACAAATATTTTTTCATTATTTCTAATTTTATTTGTACATGAAGAAGATGATACATGCTTAAGGATCCTTACTACTTAGTTTCGAGTTTACTCTCATCATCTATGGTTGGAATCAGACCATGACCTCCTATATGATAAACGCTTATGTATTTTGTTTAGAACTTGAAAGTGAAAGAACATTTTGTAATCATACGTCCTCTCTACTTTGAGATTCGTGGAAGATGCCATTTTCTTTCTATAGATTCCCATGGATCCTTGTTGACCTTAATTCAGTACGAGGTTTAGAGATGTATGAGGCACTTCAACTTCGACAAAGAACACTCAAATTGAAGTCTTTATAAAGCAATAATTGCAAGAATATTAGTTAGTCTTTCAATAAATAGGTTACCAGATCAACGAGAGAACACATATCTCGAAAACATGATCTAAATCTGTAAGATAATGTATAATTTATTGGTTCCAAGACCTATTATCTTTAAATAATTATTTCTCATTAATATTTTTTTATAACTTTCTCTTCTTTCTTTCTTCTTCTTTTAAAAATACATTTGACACTCCCTTTATATATTAGATTCACCTATTATCTACTTCAATCCTATGACCATTTTTTACCTTTAATGGACATTAATATATAAATTTAATTTGATTAAATTATCATATTAAAACAAGCTGCAGAGTTTGAATGATTCTTGGTGATAATATTATTGGAGGAATGTACACAACCCTAGATTTTCAACTTAACCCCACTTGTCAAAATAAATTTTATTGATAACTACTTTTTTTTTTGAATTTTCAAATGCATTTTTTTAATTTAATTTTTTTTCTTTTTTTTCTTTTTTTTCAGTGATTACTTTTTCATAAATATTAAATTTTTTTATATTTTTGTATATTTATAATCACATATATTAAAAAATATATACGTGATCTGTATATTTTTACCCTGTAACCATCTACGACCTTGTGGAATTTATACTGTCATGTACTTTGTAATCTAAAACAAAAAAGAACAGGCTACAGCCTATGGATTTTCAGGGCTAGAAGCAAGTAAAGTCTGTTTTCATATCAGGGAAAGAACTCTTTAACATTTTGTGTTTGGGTAGGGATAGTTGGAATCATTAAAACCTTGAAATTTACGAAGTTTTGGTAAAACCAAAAAAACATCAAACTTTTCACGGAGTCGTAAATGAAGTGGAAATTTTTTTTAAAAATGGAAGAGATCGTTAAGGGTAGGGAAGAGTAAAAGGGAAATTGTCAATGAGGAGTTTACACAGGAACAAATTGAAGACACGCAAGTCAGGAAGAAAGAGGTAAAGTTTAGAAGGATTTTAGTTTATTTTCATCCACACCTCCATGGGACAACAAGGACATATATCCTTATGAGTCAAATCAAGGCCAATGCAGACAAGATTGTCTATAGAAGTTTAAGGCTCACTACAGTGGCTCCAATAACTGATATGGAGAATCAAGACGATGTATATTCAATCCAAGTTACCTTCAGTCTTGAAGAGATAATATGAAAGACCATCAACATATGGCTCATATTACGCGCATATATGACATCAAGGACAGTTTCATTTGAACTCTGGTATTATGAAAATATACCAATTGACCTGATGTTAGTCTTGTAAGAGGAAGCATTCAAAAGGAGAGAGGAAATGCTCTGTAACTATCACATCATTATTTCCATGGTAATTAGTAATGATTGCCGAGTTAAGACAAGATTTAGTTCACTTTGCATAATTGCCCGCCCTTCATCATCCATGCCATATAGCTGTGTAATATAACTGTTTTTATGTAAATTTCTGAAAATATTATTTTGTTGGTTATAGTCAAATGAATTTGGTATCTGTTTTTAACATGATAGTTGTTAAAATCTGCCCCAAATATATATATTCTTTACATTATTTTAATACAATTGTTTTAATTTTCATGTGATGTTTTCTTTCTGATAATGGATTCCCGGATTTTATGGATCAAAAGGTTCTTCGCACAGTTTATCCAAAAGCCTCTTTAGATATCATTAATTGTGAAAACATAAAATCCCTAATAATTAGCAAACGTTTTGAATTCTGTATGTGGTTATGAAGATCGTCACTTTTTGGAGAAAAAATCCTGATGTTAGTAGGCAAGTTACTTTCTCATAGACACGAGCAGTCTTGTATTACAAATGACAATCTCACTGCAGTAATATTTTTTTTGAAGAAACTACTAGAGTGCTTAACTTCACTAGAGAGTGCATTGCCCCGTAGAGTGGCAACATTTTTGAAGAACACTGTCATCAACTTACGAATTGCCAAATGATATGTCAATATTCTTTTTTGAAACCTATAGTCTCTGACTGCTGCTTTCTACTGAAGAATATAAGTCTGCATGGAGAAATGAAAAAAGCACACCCATCTATTTTTGTGGTAAACGCAAGTTGGCATCATGAGGAAGTGTATCATCAATTGAACTAAATCATTAAGGTGTACTCCAAAGTTATCAAGACAGAGAGCAAAGAATGTGATAGAAGCCTAAACATGGCTTATTATGATTATACCTCCATCGCTCTATATTTGACCCCTTACTCTACACACTGAAGATGGATTTGGTATAAACAAATTAGGTATCATATAGTTTACCAACGATTCTTTTCAATAAACTCAATTCCTCGCCATTGTTCACTTTTGCTATATAACCCTTCTGTATTTTACCACCAGGGGGCACCCTCGGAATCCGATTGCATTTGGCAGTGACAGTAACTATAGACGCAACTATCCATTCAGGAACGGGTATTTCATTTTGGTTACTTTGAAGCACAGTATATATGACGATTGTGCTCAATGAGCGTGGCTTGGTCTTCAGTGATGTTTGGGGCGTGCCATTTTCATTTAAATCAATTTCAGACACTGTTCCTATGCCAGTCAAGTCGGAAAATAGTCCTTCTGTTAAATTTGACGCGGATCCACCTGCTGCTCTACTAATTACAGTGGTAATCTCTGACGGCAGTCTCTGAATTCACAAAAAGAAATGATCTCAGTCCGTCCACACTAGTTAAAACCACATGCCGAACTAACACCAAAGCTAAAGAAATAAAGGTGAATAATGGAAAAGATTGTTCTGAAGCTAAAATTACGTGTCAGTTAAGACTAACATCTATTACCTTCAAGCTATGAATGAATCTCGGTACTACTCCATCGCCTAGTGCTGAAAGATGTAGACGTTTCAATCCTTTTAACTGTTCAGTGCCTGTTATATTCTGCAGCTTCTGACAACCATCAATGGTAATACTCTCTATCTGTCTCAGACGTGCAAGAGGTAACTCCTCCTCTACCTCGGGACAGTCACATATCTTCAATGTTTGAAGCTTGGCCAGATCAGATATTCCTGATATCACCTTCAAGTTTCTACAAGACCTCAACTCAAGAAAATTGAGTGTTGCTAACTGTGATAAATTCACATTATTTAAAATTTCCATGCTTTCAAGGTGGATAGATTGAATGCAGGGACACCGATCTCCGCTAATTGAGACCTTCCTTACATATTTCTCTTCACTTATCTGTATACTTTGAAGTTTGTTCATGGGAGACTCTGTGAAACTATTACTAAAAGCTAGTACACCTCCTAACCCGAAATTATTCAAAGCCAAACTTGTAAGATCTGTGAGTTGCCCAATGGAATTCGAGAAGCGAGAAGCTTTGATTCGCATTCCATTGTCAGTATAACTTCCCCTAAGGATCAGTTTTTTCAATTTTTTCAGATTTTCTAACGACTCCATGCACTCTACCAGTTCCACTTTATGAAGTCGCAACTCTTTCAACTGTAAACGTGAGACCTGAAATGGGCAAGTAATTTGTTTGAAACATTTAATTTTCAAAGGCATATTATTCTCGGAAAATATAATTCCAAAATGGCTACACTTAACAAAGGTTTAATATTTAATAAAGAAGAAAAAATTTACCGGTACATCCTCATTCCACAATTTTGTTAAATGTCCATTAAGAATGGTTAAACACTGCACATTTTCCAGGGGAATCATTTGATGAATGCTTCCGCGTGATTGTCCATTCAGGTCAATCTCAAGCCATATCAAATCAGTGGATGCCGGAATTTTATCGCCTGATATCCCCAAAAAGTATGTAATTTTTGAACTAATGGGCAACTCCAAAATATGGAGAAATCGGTAGTTTTTGTGAAGGGCGTCGGTGAGGATGTCTTTAAATTCCTTTTGTTCCTGCACTCATAGATCCCAGTACAATTTGTCTCGCATATAGAAAAACAAATATAGGTGACTTTACAAATAAATGTTTCAAAAAATACAATGTAGAGAAATCTGGTTAAAGAAGCATACCAACTGTTTAAGATCTTGGGCGTGCCACAGGCGATGAGGAGGGGTCATGTCCTTTGCCAGTTCTCTACCCAAGTCACGGTGATGGCTATGCATTCTCAAAGCAATCTTGTCGTCATCAAATTCCTCGCCATAAGTGCCTCGGAGAAGAGATTTATCTTTTAACGTTTGAATTGCCAACTCGGCGCTCCATCCACATCCTTCCCATATTGTCATGGCCATACTTTTTGATTTATCTAAGAAAAAACATGCAGTGTCCATGAAGATGTCTTTTTCTTCATTTCCCAATGATTCAAAGCTCAGTTTAACTACATTCTTAACATCCTTATGCAGTTTTTTACAAAAATCATTTAACAGTAAATTCCAATATTGACGGTCACGACCGCAAACATTCTGGCCCAACACTTCTAGAGACAAAGGTAAACCCTCACACACACTCACAAAGTTGTCAACCAAATCTTCATAGCCGTCCATTGGATTTGGTTGGTCAAATGCATGTAAACAAAAAAGTTCTTTGCTTTGCTTTTGATCCATTTCTTCCAGCTTGTAAGGTACAGTATTCACTGCAGATTTGAGCACCCCCTCATCACGGGTTGTGACTATTACCAAACTAGTCGAACCCAGAACATTTGTAACCAAAAGATCCTGTAATTGTTTCCAGTGATCAATATCATCCAGAACAACTAGAAAGCGCAAATGGACACGCTTTTGCAGATAATATTTGAGATAACTCTTTCCTTCATGTGTGTTTTCAAAATTTAAAGGATATCGGTCTCCGATGAGATCTTTGAAAAGCTTGGTTTGCAATGAAGGCAATTCTTTCTTAGACACATCAAAGAGAAAACATGATCTATCGTACTCACGGCGTTTGTGGTTAAAAAATGCTTTTGCCAGGGTTGTCTTCCCAATCCCCCCCATACCGTAGATGACAACCATCTTAATTTTCCCCTCCACCATTATCTCAGAATTTGCACGTTCATGAAGTGCCTCTACATGTTCATCAAGTCCCACCGGATAATTTGCAACAAATAAAGACAGGGTTTTGTCCATCTCTTTTTTCACCTTTTGCGCTATGAGTTTACAGACCTTCTGTGGATCACTGAAAATTTAATAGAGAAACGGAGAATTTTATCAGAGAGAAATTGTAGTAGATTGAAATCACTAAGAATTAAAGTTGAAAAATCTACTACACTAAAATCACTCAGTTTTGAAGGAATTTTTTTTGAACGAAACTGAACTCCGGAAAATGGAAAGAAAAAACAGAGAACAGATCTTACTCTTTTCCCCCGCATTTGTGGCCTATCGTGTCAGGAATTTCTTTGAGAGCACTTTTCCACCTCTCAAGTTTGTCTTTGTTCTTCTCCTCCTTTCCATGTCTGGTAAATGCATCAGCGTACACTCCCCCCTTTTCTAACCGGAGTGCGCTGTGCTTCACGTCATAAAATATAGGAATAATCGTAGCCTTACTTTCTAGCATTAAAGCCAGCTCTTCTAAACACCAAGTGGAGTCCGCATATCCCGGTGAAAAGATGGCTATCTGAACCGAAGCAGACTTGATGGTATCCCGAAGGACATCAGGAAACACGTCTCCCCATTCCAACTCTTCCTTATCAAGGAATGTATGTATTCTCTTCCTCGAAAGATAATCGTAAAGATGTTGAGCCAAGGTATCTTTAACATCGGGACCTCTGTGGTTGATGAATACATCGTAATATTTTGAAGACACGCATGATTTCCTCTTTTTGTGTGGAGGTAAAGCATCATCCTGTTCCGTATTTTCACGTCGAGAAGAAGAAGAAGATGCCATGAGTGGAAAAGACGGGAACTCTTGAAGTGCGAAAAGATATGAATGGGAAGTTTAAAGTGCAAAGATTGGATTGGCGTTAGGTAATCAAAGCATGGTCTTACGCTCTGCCAGTTGCTGCCGGGAAAGGCAGAGGAAAATGAGAAACGAATATACGCGGGTCCCGCGTAGAAGTACATTTGATGGCCGTATGATTGTATTTATGGCCCCCTTTAAATTAGAATCAAATTCTTTTTTTGTTGCCCCGTATCGTATGGAGGTGAAATTTCGGAGACTCTTAAAAACTGTTGAGCAAATTTTTAAAAATATATATATACTACTTGTTTGCTTCTTTTAAATCTGAAGGGCAATATGAATTAAAAAAGCGTCGAGGAGCAGGGTTGACCGTCAAATGTAGTAGTTGTTTCCACCTACAAAACGAAAAAATGGCATCATACAGCTGTAAACCATCCAAAACACTCCACGTCCTATGAAATATGAAAATACTGGAGGTTGTCGGCTACCCTCCAGATTAGAGTATTTGTCTGTCTTTTTTTTCAAGACTGGACCCTCGCGGGGCGGCGGGGGCCGGCGATCGAGACGAAATACTATTGACACAAGTCAATCCCTGCAATAGGGGAAGGGGACCATTTGTTAGGAGGATACCAATCGCTATGATTTTAATTGAGGGGAAATGACTCGTTCTTTGTTCATTAATAAATTTAAAACTATATAAAAACATTGGAGGTTATATAGATTTTAAGGAAATGACTCATTCTTTGTTTATTAATAAATTTAAAAATATAGGTGTTATATATTTTAATTTTTTTATTAGTATTTTATTTATTTATATATGAATGATCTAAGCGTGATTATTTATAATGTTTGGGATATAATTTAATTGAAAATAAATATTTTTTAAAGATTAAAATGTCATTTTTATTATATTTTATTGGTTAAAAAATAATTCTTTTATCTTTTGATTAATAAATATTAATTTTTTTTCTCTTTATATGGTATATAATATTTTTATGATGGATTATAGTTTTAGGGTAAATATTTTCTGTTTGTTTTTAAGAATATTGGTGTCAATTGTCATTAGTTATAGAGGAGACTTATTTCTAAGATAATTTGTGTAGTTTCTTATGATTAATGTTTCCATCATATTGAATGTGTCGTAGTGGTTAGATTTTATTGTTTTTTTATTGATGGTAATATTATCTTATATGTATTATTTTTTATTGATGGTAATATTATCTTATATGTTGTTCGTATGAAGTTGACTCAATAGAGTAATTTAAGAGGTAAGAAGATCTAACAGAGACTTGAATTAGTCAAGGGTGAAGACAGATGGGTTTGTTTTTATAGTGGATAGTATTGAACGTTGATGGTGTTTTTTTTTTGTGTGTGTGTATGTTTTTTGTTCTTTTCTTCTTCCCTTCCTCTTTTTTAAGTGAACATTTTCCACTTTGATTCCATTCAATACTATGTATCTTTGAAAATGACTATATGATATTTCCTTCTCGATCATAGAAGGTCTCCTTGCAAGCAACACTTTTTGCAATGGTTATACGACCTTCATGCTTGTTGATTGTATGTAAGTTTTGTTAAATTTTTTCTTTAGAGTTGTTGTCTTTGCTCAGTGTTTGTGATTGAATGCTTGTAATTTTGAGCTATGGATTTTAAACTACTAAAAATAGCAAATTAACCCAAAACATACAAAACATCAAAGGGAGAGAAATATATGAATAATCGGCAATCAAAAATGAGTTCTTACCATCAAATTGCTCCTAATGGCTTCCTTCCAAGATCTTCAAACTGATTTTCAATTATTCTTATTTTTTGCTTATTGGATTGCTATGGATAGATTTATATTTTTGGCATGATGCTTGCTCGATCAAGAGACTAAGATGGCATGGATTTATGGATAATATGATGATAGTATGGAGGCTTAGAGAGTTTATGAAAATGTTGATTAGTTTAGCCATGGAGGGATGGTGTATTTAAATAGGCCATGGATGAAAGATCAATGACTAATATTCAAAGTTAGGATGAAGAGGATCAATGGTGGAGGATTATCCAAGGAATTAAAAATTCTTTGGAAGCTTCTAGAATAGAGACTTCTAGAAAGGAAGGACTAAGATAGAGAGAATTCTAGAATTGGAGAATTCTAGAATCTATTAGGGGGGATAAACAAGATTAGTAGGTGATTAGATAGGTGATTAGGGACTAAGGATATAGGAAGTCTAGGAATAAACTAGGGTAGGTGAGATTAGAATTTAAAATTTCAATATAATAGATAAGAGAGATTAGTTAGTAGATAAGACATGATTAGAAGATTAATAGGTTGGTGGAGATAATATAAGGTTAGTAGATGAAGAATAATGAAGGGGGATGTTAGATAAATGACTATAAGGGGTGATATTAGGATAGAATTAGAAGAGATAAATGAGATAAACAAAATTAATGTCGATTAATAGTAATATTAGTGATTATAAATGAAGTGAACAAATTTAGATGTATACATTTTGCCCCTCTTTAAAATGGCATTGTGAGTGGATGAAGTGGAAGGAGTAATGGTTTTTCAAAGAAAAAAGATATGAGACGAATGAATGTTAGTAGATGATGTTGATGGACATATGATGCCTCCTCAAGGGGAATGCGAAGAAGAATAAGATGAACAACCACTCAAAAGGGGAAATGATGGGTGGGATGTGACAAATAGACAAGGGGATGGGATGCAAGATGTGAGAGAGATGGTGAAGAAAATGAAATCAACCTGAGTAGTGAGTTATAAAGTGATGATGTCCTTAGCACAGGGAGTGGAAGCATGATGATGATAAGATAAAAGGCCACAAGCTTATGGCATATCCCAGACAAGGATGCATATTAGGGAGAGCTATAGACCAAGATGATAAAGGCCATGAGTTATCAACATATCCTAAGCAAGGACACATGTTGGTAGAGCATCAGGCCAAAGATAAGATAATGATTTGATAAGATTAATGATGAGTGTAGATCAAATTTGAAGTCAAGTGATATTATGAATAGATAGAAAAAATGATATGATTAAGTAAACAAAAGATGAAGGGGAAGAATTGGTTAGTATGATGCATCAAATCAATGAGCCATAATATAATTAATAGTGGCAATGCTCTTAATAAGAACACATGAAATGGAACAAGAAATGGTAAAGTTATGGTCTTTGTCATACCCCAATCGAAGGAGTAAACCATACACTTTTAAAGATAATGAATGATTGATGAAATAAAAAATGGATGTGGTGATTTGTTGGGCCCAATTGATAAGTGTGGGTGACTGAATGGGAAAATTGGGGAGTTGATTATGGTGATGGCAATAGATCAATAGACTAATTGATTGATGATTGATATTATAGCTCAATGCTTTGATTGATGCAAGACTTGAGGATGATGAGGGAACAATGATGAGGAAAGAGGAGAGTGTGGCCAAGCTGACCTCAAGCACACCATGTGATTGAGTAATGCCTATATAGTTTGAAAAGACCTTAGAGCAATGTAGTTCAGATCAAATTAGAGGATGATGATGATGGATTAGAATATTAGGATGATGATAATTGTTAGACATGTTATGTGTGAGATAAATGTTAGATGATTGGATTGAGAGTTGAATTGAGATGTTGATGATTAGAGATATCATAGATGGTTTTGACTAGAGGATATATATGTGATGATAAAGGAATTGGATGAATGATGGGACATTAGATGAGTGGACTAAGATGATGACTTGATGATGGGTTTAATATAGTTTAATGGATTAAGATAAATGATCAAGACATAATTATTGTAATAAGGCTCATCATAGTCTAAACAAACTAATATAAATATAACACCAAGTAGTATGCCTCATGATATAAATATGACCAAGAGGGCATTATGCCAAAGTGTATAAAAAGGGGTAAATAATGAACTATGTATCATCAAAGGCACCTAAAAATAGCATTGTAAATTTTGGTGTCATCATAGCATTCTCATTCAATACCCAATAGATAAAAATATGCATGATGCAAGACTAAGAAAAACATAGACAAAAAAACAAAACATAAGACAAACAACACACACAAGTATCTACATACAATGTCATAATGTATTGTCTAATGGTCTTGATAAGAGTCAACAAGATGATTAATCAAGTGATGAGTTTGGACTAGGTTATCCATGACGATCATGATGTGAAGTGAAGTTAGATTGAGGATATGGGTTTAGATAGGGATATAGACTTGGAGTAGACTAGTGACTTGGATTAAGATTAGGTAGGGTATATATTAAGGATAGGAACTTGGACAAGGTATGGTTTTGGAGTAGACTAGTGGTTTATATTAGAATAAGGTCATGGATAAGGACTACTATTGAGACATAATACAAGATCAAATAGCATGGAAAACTTAGGATATGGGATGAAATGACCAGGATACTTAAGACAAAACAACCTAGATGTTTTAGGATTTATAATTTTTTTTTGAAATATGTATGTACACTATATAAAGGGGGTTACTATCAAAGGGAATACCAAGTGTAAACACTAGGATAAAGATATATGGAATAATAGATGGGATGACAAAAGGATGAGGGTGATGCTAAAAAAGGGATAAGGATGAAGGGAGAATGAATTAGGGATTACCAATGACCAAAACGTTAAGGAACCAAATATCTAGTTACCCGAGTATTTATTAGAAGATATACCAAGATGATTCTAGAACATTTCTCAAGAGATATGCCACTCTTTTACAAAGGTCAAGATGGGAAGGAAGGATGGACATAATATGCATGATATGATATCATATGATGGGTAAGAGCCATGGATCAAAGGATAAGATAGATGGATGGGATTGAATAAGGATGTATTTTTCCCCCAAGTGTTGAGGTAAAATGTGAATAATAGATTATTTTACTAAGATGCTAGAAACTAGTTTTCATCATGGGACTTGCCCAAGGTGCTCAAAGACTAGTTTTCACCATTAGATGAATTATTTTTATTTCATTTTATTTTTATTTTAATTTTTTTGACTTTCTAATGACATCTCAATTTATTGGATATGGGTGAGATGCATGATGCAGACATTTTTATGATTTTTAACCAACACCTATTTTAGAGATTGTGATACTAGAACCATGTTATCTTTGTTGGATTCATGAATGTCTTGGTGCCTATTGATGTCTTAAAATTGTGATAGATCTTAATCAACAACAATGGGAAGTTTCAAGCTGTGGGACAATGCGACTTGAAAACAACCTCCAAATTTTAAAGAAGCTGGTCTCTTCTTTTGTATTGGGTGTTGGGGAAAAGGGATAGGAGACTAAACAAAATGCAAAATGCAGGAATTGAAACCTAACTATGGCGATGCGCCTGAGAGTAATCCTAATCTTAACTTGAGCACAGTGAAACTATTATGTGATTCTATTACATTTAAGAGTAGACAAGTGCATGATCAATGTAAAAGATTGGAATAACAAAAATAGAGGCTCACAACAGGGGAGTCTTTTGCTGAGATACAGGAATTGTCAACAAAGGCATAGTGTTCAATCTTCTTAATAGAATCTTCCAATCACATTAGAGGTGCAGAAGTCATGCACAGTTATGTAGAACTTTAGACTCCAAAAAATGGGACAGAAGCAAATAACATTTCCAATCACAACACTAGAAAATCTACAGCATAGACTACTTTGCAAATGACACATAACATCAACAAGGGCATAGTGTTCAATTTTCTTATTGAATCTTCTAGTCATACAAAAGATGCAGAAACACACACAGTCATATAAACCTTTCAACTCAGGAAAATGTAACAAAAGGAAATGATATTATTGGTCAAAAACTCTGAAAGTCTAAAACTATGAGAATTCCCCCACCCTTTTAGATTTTACAATTCTTCTTCTTTTGTAGCCCCGAATACATAAATAAAAAATAATAATTTGAACTTTGGTGCATTCAATGCTTCAAAAAGCCATGCTAGAGAAGAATGGTTGCCCTTAACTGCGGCATGGCGGTTCCTGACTAGTTCCTCTCTTCGCGTTTGAATTTCAAATTTCATCACCCACTGGGCTGCTCAACTGTCTATTCTGCCTCCACTGGTAGGAGACAAATAGATGATGTCTTCAATGCTTGCAAGCCCCAAAAAAACTACCCAGTGCACTGCTCCATCTACTCAAATTAACTCTTGCTGAATTTCCCTCCATTTTTGCTGTAACAGGTAGATGGGCACTCTGTTCTGTTTGTAATGGGAGAGGACCCTTAGCCAATTTATGAAAAACTCTCCTTTAGGCATCAAAAAATGACATTTGGCACTCTCCACCGAGTTTACCGAAGACACATGGCCCTCTCCCTTTCCTTGGCTATGCTATAGATTTATTCGGGACTCATAACAGGGTTTTACAGATGACAACACCTGGTAGCTTCCATGGATTTTAAAGTAACACCCAAGGCCCACCACAACCTTTATTCAGCAATGAAACTCGAGGATGATCCCTTAGACGTTGACACGTGGAAATCTCCACTTCTCCTGGGAAGATACGTGGCATCTTCTGCTTCTTCATCTAAAGGTACGTGGCACCTTCTACTGCCTTTTGGGGATGGGCTAGAAAGGGACCAGAGAGTGACACTTGGTAGCCTCCACTGCTCTTAGCACTTAAGCAAAATGAAAGGATGCCTTTATGTGTTGAATGAAATCATTGGACCAAAGTCTCCTGAATGACGACACGTGGTGGCTTGCAATTTTTCAGGGCCTTCACAACTGCCACTTGGCAATTTCTGCCTTCTCTGCTGCTTTATGTTGAAAGTCTTTGAATGAAGTATAGACATTGATATGAGACATGAATGCTGCCATGTGGTGTGTTCTGCTTAACTGCTACTAGGTATGTGACACGATCTACAGTTCTCAAAGGTTACAAAAAGGGGACTCGACGGATGCCAACTATCGGCTTTATCTCCTAGAAAGTGACACTTGGCAGCATCCACTTGAACTGATACTCAGGCAAAAATGAGATGAAGGAAACAAGAAGGGGAAAAAGACCTACTCGAAGGGCAACACTTGGCAGCTTCCACTGCATCTCAACACTTAGGCAAAATGAACCGGCCCTCTGCTTCAAAATTCTGTCACTTCGCCCAAAGAACCAAAATTGTAGTGCTCAAATAAAAAATAATTAAATACAACGTAGAGTAGGAAATTACTCTACATTTATTGGCAACCATCAGGGCTTTTGAGCCTGCTTAAAAATAACCTGACTCCCACTCGATCAAAATTTAAAAATTTATAGCTTCAAAAGAGCTATCTGGAAGATAGACCACTCATGGTCAGATAATCCTTGCTTGCTCTACAACTCATCAAAAGCCAAATCCAAGCTAATGAGATCCTCGTGTGAGAAGGTTTGCAGGATTTGGGTAGTGCCTTTCAGCTTGGATTCTAGTCAGAAAATAGGAATTAGAACATTTTCAACCTCAGAGTTGGAGAATCATCCCACAAGCTCTAAAAAATTGTTTGATCCCTTTGCTTAGCCAGCATCAATGGTTGGATTTGATCCACCAACAACACCATCCTGACATCCAAAAATGCGGAAGGAAGGCCCAGTCACACCAAATCTTTAATGTGTTGTCTCATTTCATTGATGCCTTCTTCGACGACATCGAGACAACTTCTACAGTTGTTGGCTATGACATTATGACTGAGCTCCTCGTTGACCCATTTCATAGTGGCCATTCTATCAGGAATCCCTGTGGCTACCAATGTTGCATCCCTTGAGCTATAGAGCTTCTCTAATAAAGAATGAGAGTCTGTGACTCTCTGGGAGATCGTGGCTAGAGTGCTCTATACTAGATTCTCGACCATCTTGCATAACTATTGTGCGTGGTGTAGGAAGGTGAAAAGTGGCCTAAGCTAGAGAATCTCCAAAGAGATTCTCTCCCATGCTGACTTGTAGAGTTCCTTTGGTAGCTGCACCATTCTGACACCTCTTGGCCTATTGTCCAACTCAATTGCTAGTTGTGAGGTCTGTTGCTGCTCTGCCTGGAGCTGGGCTTGAAAAGCCACACCCTTGCTCTATTCTTCTAGCAACCTTTGCTATGATTGGGTAACCTACAATTGGAGTCCTTTGACTCTTCCCTGTAATGTTGCATTTTTCCATCTTAGAGCTATTGCTGCATCCTTGGTGAGTACAAGCTCTGCTTTCAAAGAATCATTTTGGGTCTGAATTGCCCATTAAGTCTGTAGGGAAACAATATCTTGTAATTGTTTTTGTAGACTAGCTATCTCATTGTCCTTCTAGTTTATTTATTCAGCCAAACTATTATAGTTTGCCTTTTCTGTGGCTAGGTTGGTCTTCATCTTCTGCAGTCTCCTTGATATCCTCAAATAATCTTCTGTGACCGCAGAAGTGGATTCGGTCATGAGCTTGACTCTATCTTGAGGCCTGAATAGGGACATATCGATGGCCACTATGTTCATGGTGTAGTCTTCTAGCCACATTTGTTCGCTTGACTTGGAAATGTTGGGCGAAAAATGGGTCATCATCAGCTGCTATTGAATGGGGTCAAATTGTGACCTCAAATGTGGCCCTGCCAGTGCTTTATTCACTTTACTCCTCTTCTTCTCCAATCGGGCTTCTCTTGCCTTCTTTGTATCATCAGCTTGCATTTGAAAAGTGTAAGGGGATGCAATATATCCCCCTATAAAGGGAAATCCTTGCGGCAGTCCATATTGGAGAGCCATTGGCTGGCTAGGGGTGAGTTGAAGGGGCATTTTTTTGGTAATAGAGGGGGAGAAGTAGGGTAATGTTAAGGCTTGAGGCATCAAGGATGAAGTGAATTGCAAAATGGGAATGGCAGTAGTGGTGGGAGGTGTCATTTGGCTAGGTGGAAGCATGGATTGAGAGGGAGGAGGGGGAGTAATTCCTACCTAAGGAGAAGTTGCAATGCTCTGCACTGGGCACTTTGAAGGCTGTTCTTCCTCTTCTGGGTCCAATTGGGACTACACCCTTCTTCTCTTCTTGGGTGTTTCTGATGTTCCCACCATCTCTAAATCTCTTGTATAATAACTTGGTATGAACCTTTCATAAGATAAAAACATGCTTATTGCAACAAATTTCACTAGGTGCCACAATCACAATGAGCACGATATTTTCACAGGAATGCTTGAGAGTTTGTAAACTTTAAAATTTGCTAAGGGATTTTTTTGGGCCTATCAAGTCCCAAATAGCATTAAATTAAGGCAACCATTAGCAAATCCTACTCAATCTTTGGGAAACAGTGAGGCGGACACATTATGCGGTGCAAGGTACCTTAGAGATTTCAAAAGATTTGGGGAAGCATTTATTGTGGCAAAAAATAAAGAATTAAAGAATTTCTAAGACACTGACTCTGCATTTAAAATGCTTTATTTTAAAGGAAAAGCGGGAAAGCAAAAAACAAAACAAAGCAATGCGGGAATGGAAACTACCTAACTACATTAATTAAAAATCCTTATTTTCCTTTGAGATCAAAAATGAACTTTCCCACGTCCTCTTTATGACAAGCCAACTTGTGATTCCATACTAGTGATTGCAACGGATATGTCATTGATGGAATGTTCTCTGCACCAGCCACACAGGTCTGCCTGCACTCAAACGAGTCTGAGCAAAATGTGTATTTGACACCTATGAAATTTTCTTGTCCTTGAATGCCCATTGAATATTGGTTCTTCATGTTATCGGGTGTCATCAAGAAATCATGGGCTATTGGTTCTTCATGCTGTGCCTTTTGATATCCATTATCTTTCGACACATCTTCTTCAGATTCTAGCTTTATTTCATCATCATGCTCTTTGATGACTTCATCCTTTTGCAAGGATGAATTAAAAAGCTGGCATCTCTTTTGCATACTCATTTGAATCTCAGGGCTTTCTTCTTCATCTAAAACTAGCTCAATGCCTCCTATCTCAATGACTTGGTCGAGGGAGTGTCCATATTCCTCCATATCCTCTTGCAGAGTGAGGAAAAAATCTGAAATGATCTCCTCCTCATCAAAAGTTAAGGAAAAATCTTGCGGCTTATCATCTTGCTCATCAAAACGGAAGTCTATGGTGATCTCCTCCTCTTCTGTATTGATGTAATCTTCTTGTTTGGCCATGAATTGAGCGTATTCTTCTACATACTCAATTGCTTCCTTCAAAATATATTCTTCTTCGAAAAGGGGGAAAGAAGAAGGCTATGATGGAAAACAAGAAGCTTCTTGAGTAAGGGTGGAATGAATTTGAGGGGAAAGTGAGAGTTTGGGATCCTCTTCCCTTGCTGCTATCATAGACTCTGCATTATTGGGGAATTGGTCTTGACAATTTTGACCTTATTCACGAATAGGGGTGGCATATGTTTGATATGGGATTTGTGGTGGTGGGTATGAAGTTTGGTAGACTTGGTAAGGCTAGTTCTCATGAACGCTTAGCCTCTCTTCTAGGAACGCAATCAATCCACACACTTCTAACATCTCATATGTAAGTTCTTGCCAATTTTCCCTCTTAATGGGATCCCACTCACTTTTAATCAGGTCTATTGCATCCCTTACTTGATAGATGATATGACAAGGAATCTCTTGGCCATATCCCCTTCTGCTATCAAGCTCTAACACATATTTTTTAAATCCCAACAATGCTTTTTTGAAAGTGAAAATAAGGTTAGGTTCAACATGGGATGAGACATATTAGGGGGACTGGGCATAAGACTGATGTGGCTCATAACAATATGCATCCTCATTACTCGACATGATTCTAGGAGAAGCTTGTTCTTGATAAAACATATTTGAAGGAGAATAAGACTCATAGCTATGAGTTACAGAGTTATACATACCAAAGGGATTTCATGATGATACTGCTTGATTGGCTGGTGATGCAGAGTCATTGTTGGTGTTGATAAAAACCTCCAAAGGCAAATTGGCTAAAGAATACACCAAAATTCTTTAACTCCTTGAAAGATTGCTCCCACCAGGCATGCCAAAAACTGTTGATGTCTTAAAATTGTGCTAGATCTTAATCAACAACAATGAGAAGTTTCAAGCTGTGGGACAATGTAGCTTGAAAACAACCTCCAAATTTTAAATAAGTTGGTCTCTTCTTTTGTATTGGGTGTTGGGGAAAAGGGATAGGAGGCTAAACAAAATGCAAAATGTAGGAATTGAAACCTAACTATGGTGATGCACCTGAGAGTAATCCTAATCCTAACCTGAGCACAGTGAAACTATTATGTGATTCTATTACATTTAAGAGTAGACAAGTGCATGATCAATGTAAAAGATTGGAATAATAGAAATAGAGGCTCACAACAGGGGAGTATTTTGCTAAGATACATGAATTGTCAACAAAGGCATAGTGTTCAATCTTCTTAATAGAATATTCCAATCATATTAGAGGCATAGAAGTCATGCATAGTTATGTAGAACTTCAGACTCCAGAAATGGGACAGAAGCAAATAACATTTCCAATCACAACACTAGAAAATCTACAGCATAGACTACTTTGCAAATGACATAGATAACATCAACAAGGGCATAGTGTTCAATTTTCTTATTGAATCTTCCAGTCATACAAAAGATGCAGAAACACACATAGTCATATAAACCTTTCAACTCAAGAAAATGTAACAAAAGCAAATGATATTATTGGTCAAAAACTTTGAAAGTCTAAAACTATGAGAATTCCCCCCCTTAGATTTTACAATTCTTCTTCTTTTATAGCCCCGAATATGTAAATAAAAAATAATAATTTGAACTTTGGTGCATTCAATGCTTCAAAAAGCCATGCTGGAGAGGAATAGCTACTCTTAACTGTGGCATGGCGGTTCCTGACTAGTTCTTCTCTTCAAGCCTAAATTTCAAATTTCATCACCTACTGGGCTGCTCAACTGTCTATTCTACCTCCGTTAGTAGGAGACAAATAGATGGCATCTTCAATGCTTGCAAGCCCCAAAAAAACTACCTGGTGCACTGCTCCATCTACTCGAATTAACTCTTGCTAAATTTCCCTCCATTTTCACTATAACAGGTAGACGAGCACTCTGTTATGTTTATAATGGGAGAGGACCCTTAGCCAATTTAAGAAAAACTCTCCTTTAGGCATCGAAAAATGACATTTGGTGCTCTCTACCAAGTTCACCAAAGACATGTGGCCCTCTCTTTTTCCTTGGCTGTGCTGTAGATTTATTCAAGACTCATAATAGGCTCTTATAGATCGCGACACCTAGCAGCTTCTGTGGATTTTGAAGTAACACCTGAGGCCCACCACAACCTTTATTTAGCAATGAAACTCAAGGATGATCCATTAGACGTTGACACATGGAAATCTCTGCTACTCCTAAGAAGATATGTAGCATCTTCCGCTTCTTCATCTAAAGGTACGTGGCACCTTCCACTACCTTTTGGGGATGGGCTAGAGAGGGACCAAATAGTGACACTTGGCAGCCTCTGCTGCTCTTAGCACTTAAGAAAAATGAAAGGATGCCTTTATGCATTGAATGAAATCGTTGGACCAAAGTCTCCCAGATGACGACACGTGGTGGCTTGTAATTTTTTAGGGCCTCTGCAACTACCACTTGGCACTTTTCACCTTCTCTACTACCTTATGTTGAAAGTCTTTGAATGAAGTGCAGATGCTGATATGAGACACAGATGCTGACACATGGTGCGTTTCACTTAACTGCTACTGGGTATGTGGCACGGTCTGTGGTTCTTGAAGGTTACAAAAAGGGGACTTAGGGGATGCCAACTGTCGACTTTGTCTCCTAAAAAGTGACACTTGGCAACATCTACTTGAACTAATACTCAGGCAAAAATGAGATGAAGGAAACAAGAAGGGGAAAAAGACCTACTCGAAGGGTGACACTTGGCAACTTCCGCTGCATCTCAAAACTTAGGCAAAATGAACTGGCCCTCTGCTTTAAAATTTTGCCGCTTAACCTGAAGAACCAAAATTGTAGTGCTCAAATCAAAATTAATTAAATACGACGTAGATTAGGAAATTACTCTACAGTGTCCTTTGTTGACTCTTGATTGAGACCTCTCCAAACATGTAGACTAGGTGTCTTCATCACCCCTATGAGAGATAATACTTCTCGATAAGGTGATGTGAGGTATGGATTGGCTTAGATCATGATGTTGATGAGGGTATATTGGTCTTGAATGGATGGTAAGACTTAATGGGATCATGGGAACATGATATGAAGGTGTGATGGGTGTTTGGGAGGTGGGACTAGCAGTTACACACACCATTGGACATGTTAGATGTTCCACATTTGATTGGTGCCATATGACAAAAGTTTATAAGAGATCCAAGACATTTTGATTGCATAATTCTTATTTGATCTAAATTATTTAAAGGATTATCAGCCATACTAATAGTGATTTTGACATTAGTTTGATTTTAAAACTTGATTATATCTCAACTACCCCCTAATGCCTAACTTTGGGATTCACCAGAGGAGATTGATTTTTGACTTGATAAATGATGATTATTTTGACTTTGATGATCCCCTAGTGCCTTAGATAGGGTTTTACTAGGGGATTACACTTTTTTATTAGGTTGATGATTTATTTTTCCTTGATTTTAACTTATTAGATAAAAGGTGATTTGATCATCATTTATGAATTTTTGAAAATGGTCTTGGACCATTGTATTTATGACACATATTATGTTGCTTGATGAAGAGTCCAATGATGTATGTTCTTATTTGTCTCTATAAAGAGAGGTGATTAAATGATCATTGATAGGAAGAAAGGGGTATTTTATGGAGAAAGGTGTGGGAGATGGTATGATCAGGTCAATGAGTGGTGATTGGGTAGCATGGTCTTCATAGGGGTTCCTAGGAGACCCAATTTTGACATCAAATAAAATCTCTTCAAGAACAACAAAAGTATCATTAAGACTACATGCATCCAATGTAGGATCAGATCCACCATGACAGTCTTAAACAAATAAAGCCTATACAAACTCTATTATGACTTTGTTATCCTTATTGGGATAAAAAGATATACCTAGTGATTGATTATCATTTTAAATTAGAGGTATTTTTAAAAAGGTAGGCATAGTCATTATCTTCTATAACATTTATGAGGGTATGATGTTTCTAATGAGCAATTTGATTCAGACACTTGTGTTAAATAGGATCCTTATGTAGATAAGACTTGTATTAATTCCCATGCTAACTCTAATGTAGAAGATGCAATGCTATGAGAAGAAGATTCATTATTTGTAAGTGACCTCTCAACATGGGGTTTTTAATGTGATGATGGGGAGATAATGGATTTGACAAAGATAGATCTTTGCAATAAGGACTCATGAAAAAGGGGAGGACTAGGTTCATGGGGGAACAAACTCATATTCAATAGAGGATTTATCAAAGATAGGGGGACCATAGAAGAGGGATGTGGTATCTTGAATTTGGATTGAAAAGGGAAGGTCTTGATCATGATCACGAATGGAATCTTGGCATACCTCTTCTTGTTCACCCTTGGATGTAGACCCATCTGATTCATTCTCAATTTTAATGTCACCATGGTTGATAAGGTATTATATATATTTTTGGAAATTATGACATTTATTAATGGTATGCCCCTAGGTTGAATGATATATATATATATATATATATATATATATATATATATATAGTATTGGTTATCTTTATACCAATAAGGCTTAGGCTTGGTGGGGTTAAGATGTTGTATGGGGCGATAAACCATTATGTCAGTGAAGACAAGTTAGTGGAAGAGGGATTCTAAGGATATATGAAGAGGAGTATATGGGATCTCTTCACTTCTTCACTGAGATGTGGAAGCATTGGGTTTTGGATCAGATGGTTGTTGACATGATTGGGTTGGTAGAATAGTAATAGTGAGGTAGTTAGGATAAGATTCCCTTTGCTAGTTAAGAAGGGGTAAATGTTTGGCTATGACTATTAGATGGAGGGATTGAATGGGATAGGGTGGTGTGAAGACTAATATTTCTCTAATGTGGATGGGTACATAGTAGAGGTGAAGTTGGGTGGATGGGGTCATAATATGTGTGACATAGACTGCTCATCTCAATGTGGAAAGATATGAGTATATCCCTATTGGCCATGAGGCATTACTCAATCAAGGTATTGACCAAATCTATTTTAGATTCCATGGATTAATTTGGGAGAAAGTAAAGATGATGTGGTTCATCAACCCTAATCGATAGGTGTAGGGGATTGAATAGAAAATCTAAGGGATAAATATGGTGATGTGTGTAATAGATTTATACCAAGGCTTGTTATAGTTTGATCTCAAGTTTGATTTGATGTGATGTGATGTTCAATGAAGTAAGATAGGATTAAGTGGACCAAATTAATATGCGAGATAAATTGTGATGAATTTTGATTGGATTTGATTAAGTGAGCTATGACAAGTTCTAAGATTTGATAGGGGATAGACTATCCCAAGAGATTGATTTAAACTAAGGATTGACTAGATTAAAATTAACTAAAGATGAATAAGATTGATTCAAATAGGATGAGATGATTTGATTGATTTGTTGATAGGATTGTGATTGACTCAAACTTGATTAGACATAAGCAAGTTGATGGTGAGGAACCTTATATGGAAAGAAAGTTTTTCCAACTTATATGAAGACCAAAGTATGACTAAAAACTTGATGAGAGGACTAGTATACATAAGGGGATGAGTTAAGTTAGACTAGGATTAATAGTGGGTTATGTAAGTGAGGGAGATGGTGATGGACAAGGTAACTAGGCTAGATAAGGTCAAGATGAATATCTAGTTTGGACTAGGGGATGGAGTAAGTCAAGATGATTTGTGATTGGTTATGGGTAAGGAGGACTTAGTTGAAGTTATACTATGATAAGATGTGGATGACAAGACTTGATTAGGATATGTAGGTGATGGGCGTATGACCAAATGATAGATGGATAAGACTAGACTAGAATGTGACTAAGATAAGAGGGTATTGCAAGATAAGATAAGATGTAAGATGAGATAAGCTTAAAAGGATATACATAAACTACATAAAATAAATATGTATAAGAGGATATTGATGAGACAAGGATATACAAGATGATGATATGTGAAGGATACCTAGATAGGTGTGTATAAGCTTGGGTAAAAGGTTAAATTGGATCACAAACAACATTACTCTAGCACAATAATCACCAAATCAAGAAAACAATAAACCTATCATTAGTAAACTAATTTGGGTGTGTAACCTAATGACTATCCCATCTAATAGTTTTGCCAGTGAGCTTGTAGGCTACTGACCCATTATAAAATCACTCGAACCCTCTCAACTCCATATACACATGAAAATCACTTGAGAGATGATACTAACTCCAGTAACAAGTTTCATGTTATAGCTAAAAGGTCCTAGAATAGGATATACAAACTCTCTAGGGAAATCCATGATATACACTAGACATAGTGAGGCCCAAGTCCATATAGGGTGATGTCTAATGCCTACTTTATAGAATTAAATCTTCCCCTTCATAAAATACCTATATGGTGTAAACCAATTAACCTAATGATATATGTCCTTGATATTTATACTCTATCAAAACAAAAAGTGTGAATTTATGCATGGTAGTGAAATCCATAATCACAATCCCCCTAAGACTGTGTGTTACACCCCTAACCTATCACATGTATGAGGATAGTATTAGCTAAATTGTGGCTTAATTATCCCTCTTTGATGTTATATTACATTTATATATGCTTTCTTTTGATTATTAGGTCGGCCTATGGAGTAACCATGGCCTAGATAGACTATATATAGGAGGTAGTGGGTAATCATTTATCATCATATTGTGAATTCTGCTTTTATTGAAGCTTTTGGAGGTTGCCCCCTCGAAGTATCTTATCTATTATCATATATTTGGATATATTTCAGTCATATTTGGATATAATTCTACTATTATACTTAATTCTTGAAGTAATTTCATTACACTATGACAAGTGCATGGGTATCACTTCCACATCAAATTTCTACTAAAAATAAAAATGGGAGGGTTTGTTAGTGTTTTTTATCCTCTGAGAATTGATGTTAGGATGCAAGGAGAAAAGTTGTAGACACCTAAAAACTACACGACAATTTTTTCTATTGCACTACTTTGGACCCTTATCTGACCTCATGTCTAGTAGGCTAGCTAGACTATTAGACTCATTTATAACTTCACCCTATCAAACCACATTTTTAATTCACCTTTTTTTACCCATTTTACCTAATTTTATTTTAGCTCTTTGATTGCTGAAAATCAACCAAACTATTGATGGTTGGCCTAACCATCGACGGTTAGGTCCCCAAACTTGATTTAATACTTTAAATCATTACTAGCTTTGTGCAAGATCAAAATTTACCTAAACAACATTTAACCTTTAAAACAAGATTTTAAAGCTATAAGAACTGATAATTTTATCCCCTATCAAATTAGTAACTTTCACCATTTTGATTAGCAACTTTTGCTTATAAAAGGAGAAGAAGAAGAAGTGAAAGGGGATCCATAATATATCATCTTGCATTAAAGATTTCTTGTAAGTATTTAGTGTCCTTATCAAGGAGTGAAAAATATCACTGGATACCTAAAACCTTGTTATAATCACTTACAAATGCTTGAAGTACCATTACTCTAGTCGAGTTGCTTCAGAGTTCCTCCACCAAGTTTTAGGTATATTGTGTTTATTTTCTTTAATCTGTAGACACCAAAATAGTGTCAACTCCCCTTGGTCCCTTGCACACTTTATTAATTTTAAAAAAATTACTTATTTTAAATTAATGACATCATCTCTAGACACCTCACCTTGGATATGTCGCCCTTAGACCATTTATCACCCTATGACTAATCATAATTACCTAGGACCTATTTCAACTCCCCCACTAATTCTCATGCCTATTAAACCTGCCTTTGGACCATTCGACAATGACAACTAAACTTGGCAAATGGAAGAATGGGCAAAAGGCTAAAAATAGCCTTTTTACCCATTCTCTAGCCGCCAACATCGGTTGACAGTCGATTGATGCTGGCGGTATCGCTGATGTTGGTTGCTTTAAACTAAATTCTAACCTCAGCTGCACCCTCGAATACGAATTCTCTTACTCCCAGGATCTGAATTCTCTTGCTCCTCGACTCTTTGTAGGCATCAACATTCTATCATCACTCTCTAGGCTAAGAAACTCTACAGAATTCACTCTAGACATTGGATTAGAAGGTTGCATGAAGTCTCCTATATTAGCCATAACGGGAACAAGTCTTCTACACTTCTGGTTCTCCACCCAGAGCTAAGTATTCTTCTGGTTTATATTTTAGTATTTTTAGAGTGCATTGGTAATTAGTCCATTGGCTATTTCTTGAGTACTATTGATAGACAACCCAACTTTCTTCTTGGAAAGGTTGAAAAGCCTTCCCCTCATCCTTATTCTCCTTCCACCCCTGTCCTCTACCTGTGCCCTTTTCCAGACCATATTCACTATCTTTCAAATCTTGCACAAACCACTAAACTCCCACAGACCTCCTAGACCATCTTATTGACCATAGACATACCCTAAAACCCATCAAAGGCTCATTGCCCCTACCGACATCAGCATCTAGGCCCATTGCCCCTACCAATGTCGGCAACCTAACCAACGTCAGCAACCTTGATCAACCGACGCTGGTAGAACTATCGACGTTGGTGACTATGGAAGACTGATTACAAGATTTAGGTACGCATTATCTATTTCTCTTTCTTTAAGTCTTTCATTATTTCTCTCCATTATGACATTCTTTTTATCAACTAGTGCACTGTCATCCCTCAAGGAAGTCTTTGCACTTCTGGGACCGAGCATGTGCTTGGCAGTCCAGCATATCTATCTCTAACATTTTTTTTTAAGTCTTATTCTCTCTACAGGTGTCTTCCTCCACAGCCAAAGAGGAGCTCCTTCAATCATCTGGATACGGTGCGCAACTTCATCCAGGTATCATCTAACCCCTGACCATTTAACTTTAGTTTCTTATTTCTTCTGAATGTAAAAAGTGAAAAAGTAGTTAGAAACATTCTGGCATGCCTGGTGGGACCCTAGATTTTTCCTTGGGTTCATTTCTTCTAAAAGGTAAACTTTTCATATAGATGCATTAGATTTTTTCTTACATCTTTCCTCTTTTTTCTGTCTCTTTCGAAAAGAAACCATAAGCACAAGTTAAAAAAGGAACATCTTCTTTTTCTTCTTGTCATTTCTTACCTGCATCTTAGAGTAGTGAAAATTAATACTCTTAACCTTTTCTCCACTTGTCTGCATCTAAACAAACATTTCAATTTGGGTTTAAAACATATTGCATTTCATTCCTGCCTGAATGCATTTTTAGCTCATCTAGTAATTAACCGCATTATGAATAAATCGTAGTGCACATATGTTACACAACTAGACCACTTTCACAATCAAACATCTAAACATACTTGAGACAAGGCCCGACTAGGATTTCATCACCTAGCGGATACCTTACCCTTCTTGGTAATCCTACTTGGACTTCACTACCAAGGGGAGAACCCACTCTATTCTCTGGCAGAGTATAAACTATAGGGGAAGTATATATTGGCTAAGCGACCCAGATTGACTATGGGCTCGTGAAGTGAGGGAGCAAGATCCTAGCACCAGGCCACGTATGAAACCTAATATAGATTTTGAGCACCAAAACTTAACCTGAAACCAACCTTAGACTACCTCTTTTAGGACCCATTCTAAAAGCCCAACTTCCCAAACATATTATTCTAAGGCATAAGCCAACACGACTCTAAAATTTATTCTTAGGAATTTAACATTTAGAGTTTGCTTGCCTTTCATCTACTTTTCTATTTTTATCTAGTTTTTTAAGTTGGTAAGGATGCGTTATTCTGAGCTCCAAAAACAACTTAGAACTTTCTTCTTTCTTCTAAACACTTTTAGTTTTCTAAGTTTCTAGAAATACACAGTAACTGACATCAGTTTTTCCACTGACATCGGCAACTGATCTTCGCCGACAACGGTTATCTGATTGACATCGGCAACTTACTTCACCGACATCAGTTTTTTTACCAATGTCGGTCACTGTCAAATTTTTTTCCCTCAAACAGCAAGCTAAAAACCTGACCTTTTTGCTATTAAAAACAAATTCTGGTTTTTTGAGGCTGAAACATACAATTTTTAGAACCTAAATCTATTTTGCCTTGGATGGTTTTGACACGTACTCAAACCAAAACTCTTGTTGACCACGCAAGGCAACAACCACTCCCACCTTCACCTTCTATATCAAGTCCCCAAATGGAGTATAATTCAGAAACTAAATGAACTCCTATCCAACCAACCCCAACTCAACCCCCTATTGTTCTTGAAGGGGACCAAGACTTTGAAAGGTTCCTTGACCTCAATGTCAAGGCTCTTCAGCACTATCTCACGAGAAGTCAAACGCAAGATCCTTTAGGCAACCCAGTTTATGGGATGCCAACTTCCCTAGTTGAAACGGCAATCATATCAATAGCCTTCGTAATTCAACCCATAGACACCCAGACCATTGCCTCAACTAACAACCTAACCATGACCAATCTTCAAAGTGTGGCCTCTCCTTCTATTTTTGGACCTACCTCCATTGGGGTTTCGGTACCCCCTCAACCACAAACAATTCAACAAAGTTCTACACCATTCCAAAACTTAATTGTCTCCATCCCACATACTCTTACACCCATAAATACAAGAGTGACTACTTGTCCTTTGGCTAGTGTTGCCACCATCTAACCACCTCTAGCGACATCAAGTCAAGTTGTGTCTTCTAGCTTCATGACACAACCACCCCTGGCTTTAACATTAGTCCTTATGACTAGTTACCAATATGTTGCACCTATACAAGCATAACCAACTATGTCATACGCCCCTCCTAACACCTTATAAATGCCTTACAACCTAGGGGGCACCCCACCTACAAATCCATCAAAAGATCTAATCAAGATGTTGATGGATAAGATGTCTAATCTTGAGACATCAGTTTTGGGTTCAAGAAATGTTCTCTCATATGGACAAATTTGTAATGAACCTATTCATCTTTCAGTCCCAATCTGACCATATCCTAGTTAGTGGGAACTTCCCAAGTTTACTCACTTTTAGAGTAAAGAGGACCCACAGCAACATCTATGAGCATTTAGACACGCTTGTTACCTTATAGCACATGATGATGCATTATTACTACGCACATTTCCCATGTCGCTTTCTGGTTCTGCCCTTGATTGGTATAGTTTTATTACCAGTCACTCTTTATTTACCTTCTCTCAATTAGCTCAAGTATTTCTTGACCATTTTTTAATTAACATAACTAAAAAGGTCTCCATCACAGACCTATATTCTATCAGACAATTCAACGATGAATCAATAGCTAATTTCATTGCTCAATGGAGAAGTTTAATCAACCAATTCTCATTTTCTTTACCTCAACCTAAGCTCATTGAGCTCTTTTCACAAGTGTGTGCCAAACATATCTCATCTACTTTACGGGTCCAAACATTCTGCACATTTGACAAAGCTTTCACCATGGCTAGGAAGCTTAAACTCCGTGCTGTCAAAGAAAATAAAGTCAAATTGCATAGTAAAAACCCTAACGCAAAACAAAATGACCCTTCTTCCAAATCTTCTCCCTCCAATTCCAAGTCTAAGAGATCAACAAATGCTGTGGTACTTAGATCATCATCATCTACTACAACTAACCAATTCGAACCTTCCACATCTCAAAGTATTACATGAAAATTCCAACAATGATACGTACAATGTCAATATACTCCAATAGGAGAATCATATGTGTCCGTGTTGGATAAACTAGTCAAATAGGGAGTCTTTAATCTCCCCCAAATTTGACCACCACCTCAATTTGATCCCTCACATGCCATCCCTGCATGGTATAGGGAGAATGACTTTTGTAATTATCACCGTGTCAAAGGCCATGACACAGACAATTGTAAAACCCTCAAGAACGTCATTCATAATATGTTAGATAAAGGTGATCTTGTCTTGGATAACCCAAGCGTGCCACCTAACCAAAATATAGACATCTTTAGACAACCTTTCCCTAACCATCCCCCTAGTCAAAATAACATTCAGACCATGGCTGAGGACTCCCAAGAGCATAATATACGCATGGTCAACACGGTCTCCCCTTTTATGCCTAACCAACCTCTCCCATAGTCTGAAGAGGTTAGTCAACCTATTTGTCCATCATAGGTAGAAGAGCCTTCTTCTCCTATTTGTCCATCATAGGTAGAAGAGCCTTCTTCTCCTATTTGTCCATCACAGGTAGAAGAGCCTTCTTTTTCTATTTGTCCACCACAGGTAGACGAACCTTCTTCTCCTATTTCTCTTCCACAGGTGGAAGAACCTTCTTCTCCTATTAGTTCTCCATCGACCTCTTTTATATTGGAGGATGCTTTAATGATATCAGTGCCCCTAGCCCCACCTTCATCCTTCCTACTACCAATGGAGGACCATACCTTTCCTGCTCTTCAACCACAAGTAGAAGGCACGATCATCCCTATGCTCTTTCCTCTCGAAGAACCCCAGTCTCTAATTCCTTCTCCACTAAGAGAACTTGTCTCTTCACCTACTTCAACCAAAGAGAATCCAGTAATGGCTCTCTCACCTTTGGCTTGAGATTGCTGCATTTAACACATTCCCGCTCTCATAACCACCCAAATCTTTTGAAGAACCAATTATAAAGCCTAGCACAACAGCTTCTAAACCATTTTCTCAACTAGCTGAAAACTTAGGATTTCTCCATTCTAGAAACTTAGAACATGAGGCATTATGGGAGTGACTCAAAGCTCCTTATCTTACACATCCCATCTCATCTCGTACAGACAACCCTCCTTTGACAAAATCTCCCAAAGTCTCCAATGAGGACCAGGGTTCTACTTTCAAATCTTCAAAAGCTCAATCATCCACATCTGAACCTAAACCCTCACAAACATCCACCATACCAAAACCAGTTAAATCTCTCAGTGTTCACCCCATATCTAACCTCACTCACCCACAAGTGAAGGTAGATTTGAATCTCGCCCCCCATAATAGTGGTCCTCACACCATATTAAAGAAGGTTACTAAACCACATCAGAGAACTCCTCCTCCACCATTATTATTGCTCTCCATTTTGGGCCCACATCCTTATACCTTAATAGGAGTGCTCCCTACTCCAACACCTAACAAAAACAAGTTGCCTCCATTACTCCCTTTACCCACCAAAAACATACCTCCTCTAAAAAAATTGGCATCCCTCACAAAGAAAGTGTCATCTACATGAGTGGCCACATGACCAACCCAAAAGGTGGTACAGAAATCTCCCTCAACAACTCCCAAACAAAAGTCATCAACACCTAATGCATCAACAAGCATGAACCCCTTAATGGGTTCATATGCTTTGATACTATGCCAACTTTTGAAAACTTCTAACATCACTCTTCCACCTATTAAACCATTTCAACCTCTCAGATCAAAATCATCTTGGTTTGATGACACTAAAATCTGCCTATATCATCGCTCACCTGGGCATGATACCGAGAATTGTTGTGCCCTCAAGGTTGTCATTCACTAGTACTTGGAGAAAGACACCCTTATTGTTGAGGATACTGTCAACAAATCTCTAACACTATCTCATGTCTCTCAAACCTCTCCACCTTCATCGGGATCCCATCATCAGACTATGGTCCCTTTACCTCTTTCACCCCCTTTATTTGAGATTAACACCATCAATGTGGCCACTAGGTCACAAACTTTAAAGGATAAATCAAAAGAGAAAGTTGCTATTCCTTGGACCTACCCATTTGTCAAACTTGCTCAACCACCTAAACCCAAGATTTTTATCTTGGGTACATCCCAACCCACTTCTTCAAAGGCAATCCATGATTCTATGGTGAAATAGCCTCACCAAACTCCCATGAATATGACTTTATATGACCTCATTCAAAGCTCTCCATAACATCCTCAAGCTTTAATCAAAGCTTTATAGGTAGTGGAGGTACAACCTGAGGACCCCCAACCACTAGCTGCCTTAGTCCAATCATTACCCACTGTCACCTCTATTACCTTTAGTGATTCTAAAATTCTTACCTCCAACTTGGAAGATTAGGATGTTACCTTTTTCATCACAGTCTACGTTGATTGAACTCATGTTAAGCGAGTTATGATTGATGGGAGCACCAGCATCAATATCATTTCCACCCATGTCTATGACCAATTAGCCCTCCCAAAGAATTGTATGTCAAAGACTGACGTAATTCTTCAATCTTTTAATGACACCACTGCCACTACCATTGACACCATCGTCTTACATATTGGTGTTGGCCCACGAACAATCCCAGAGCTCTTCTACATCATCGAGGGAGAGTTCCAATACAACATGTTATTAGGATGACCTTGGATCCGTGCCATGGCCTGTGTCCCTTCTACATTACACCATTGTGTCAAATTTGAACATGACAGTCAAGTCTATGTCATTCCCACAGACCCCTCCCCTTTCAAGACATGCAACACAACTTATCAACCTAATGATGTTCTCATTCCTTTAAAGACATCGACCCAAACACTGCCTCCACCCACAGAAGCTTCAACAAGTATGCAAATGGTAGTTACACCTACACCACCTCCTCAAGTGATAACAAAAGACCTTATGGAAGATACCTTCCAATGTCTTTCACTTGGGGAGTATCTTTTACTCACCTTGGATATGTTTCAGACTCCTTAGGAGTATGGATAACTTCATCACAATCCTAACTATGACCATCGTATGAGAATGATCGTCCCTTATGGTCCTCCCAATCTTCAAATGAATCTCATCTATGGAGGGCTAGATCAAGCTCCCATTGATGGGAATCCTCTTTCATCAACCCAACTATTTATGTCTGACTTCTCTTTTCTTGGCAACCCAAACTTTGCCCATACCTATCTTTAGGTGTGCATGGAGGGGCTTTGGCTTTGGGCACTACAAACAAGGCTCCCACCAGCCTGTCGAACCACCAAATGATGAGGCCATAAAGAATGCCAAGAAGCGACATGGCCTAGGTTTTGAAGAACTTACTAAAAATTCTAAAGACCCTCACCCCAAACCTATCATAGAACAATCACCTCCAAACTCACCTATTCCCCCATCTTCACCTATGGAGTCAGTGGTTTTCATCCCTCCTAGTTTTTATTTGCATAAATTCCATTTACTTGGAACCCCTAACCTATCAACTAAGTGGGGTATCCAAGTCTCTCCCTCTTATTTATCTAAACATGATAGATGATGAATCTGTTACCATCAACACTATCCAATGTGCAGACGATGATGCCATTCTCACCTACATGGGTGTAGATGAATCTTTCATTTAATGATCACTTCCTTTAGAAACGCAAGTTATGTTAAATGAATCGACCATTGACATTAACCTACCATCTTCTGATGTTCCTCATGTTTTAAAGATTAGTCAATCTTTGGACACCCAGGAACAAATCGACTATACCAAATTCCTTTCAGATCATAGCAAAGCCTTTGCTTAAAACTATAGCAATATGCCCAGCATCGACACTAACATTGTCGTTCATAACATTGTCACAAAACCAGAGGCTAAGCCTATCAAGTAAAAGCTTTGCAAGATGCATCCTCGAGTTGCACTCCTTGTCAAAGAGGAGCTTCATCATCTTCTCTCCGTCTCCTTTATCCAACCCATTGATTATCCGCAATGGGTGTCAAATATCATCCCTATCACCAAAGCAACTGGGGGGATCCAAATCTATACTGACTATCGTGACCTTAACCTGGCTTGTCCAAAGGATGATTTTCCTCTACCCAACATCGACCAACTTGTTGATCTTACAGCTGGTTATGAGATGCTATCACTCATGAACAGGTTTTCAAGATATAACCAAATCCTGATTGCGCTAGAAGATCAACACAAAACTACCTTCATCACCCCATGGGGGACTTTTTAATATAGGGTCATGCCTTTTGGCCTAAAGAATGCAAGTGCCACATATCAATGCGCCATGACTTACATCTTTCATGATCTCCTCCACAAAATCATGGAGGATTATGTAGATGACCTGCTTGGGAAATCTAAACTTTGTTGTGACCATTTAACCATCCTTAAAATAATCTTCACTCGCCTTCTACAATATAATGTTTGCCTTAACCCCAAGAAATGCATCTTTGGGTTTCTCTTAGGGAAGCATTTGGGGTTCATCATTTCTCTTCATGGCATTGAGATTGATCCCACTAAGATTTGATCTATACTCAAGATGCCACCACCTACCAATCTAAAGCAACTTCACAGCCTGCAAGGGAAGCTTCAATCTATTCATCACTTCATCTCGCAGCTTTTCGACCGATGTCAACCCTTTCATCACCTCCTCAAAAAATATGTCTCCTTTAATTGGGATAAGAATTTCCAAGAGGCTTTTGAGGCTGTTAAACGTTATCTTGTCTCTCCACCAGTCCTTATTCCACTTAAAGATGACCAACCTTTCTATCCTTACATCTCAGCAACAAATCATTCCTTAGGTGCTATGATTGCGCACCGAGACAAACAACATCATGAGCAAATGGTTTATTATATAAGCTGAACACTCATTGATTATGAAACTTAGTATACTCATACCAAAAAACTTTGCTTGGCATTAATCTTTACCACTACCAAACTTTGTCATTATCTTCTCAATCACAAAACCTACGTCATCACTCATATCGACCCTCTAAAATACATGCATTCTAAGCCATACCAAAACCAATGTATGGCTCGTTGGCTCATGATTCTTGCTGAGTTCGACTTGGAATTCATCCAACAAAAATCTATAAAGGGGCAAACAATCGCTAACCAATTAGCGGATGCCCCTCTACCTGACAACCAACCTTCTCACTGTGTATTCTCTGACAAATTTATTGCCACACTTTCCACTGATGACATATTCTATCAAATGATAATGTTCTTTGACAGATCCAAATGTTAACTCGGTGGAGGTGTGAGGGTCATTCTCATTCCTCACAAGGGTGAGCCCATGCCTCTCTCTTTTAAACTCGACTTTGAATGTACCAATAATATGGCTGAATATGAAGCCTTAATTTTGGGACTTCAAACTACCATTTCCTTAGGCATCAAGATAATCAACATCTTTGGCGACTCACAACTAGTCGTTAATCAGATTAATGGTTCATATCTTTGTAAAAATGAAGTTTTGCAAAGATACAAACACCGTGTTGACACCCTACTAGAATCTTTCGACCATTACCTCTTGTAAACTATTCATCGATCTACGAATAAGTTTGCTGATACTATGGCCTCTCTAGCCTCACACATACCATCTTCATCATCTTCCTCATGAATTTATGTTACGGTACACCGTTTGGCGTTATCTTTGTATATCTCCACTAACATCAACCTCGTCAGCACCATTGACTTTAGTCCACATGATGTTTGGTATAAACAACTTGTGGACTACTTAACTTATTCTATTATCCCTCCTGATCTCTCTAGTAATGCATGATGAGATTTTATCAAAATCACAGCTCGATATAATATGATAGGGGGCCTTTTCTACAAAAGAGGTTTTGATGGCCTCCTTCTTCGATGTCTAATCTCCACTAAAACATCTCATGCCATCAAACAAGTCCATGACGGGATTTGTGACAGACACTTCAGAGGTAACTCGGTTGCCAAACGCATCCTTCACCTGGGCTATTATTGGCCCACTCTTCACCAAGACTACAACAACTATGTTCGGCATTGTATCAAATGCTAGCAACATGCTAACTTACTTCACTTCCCTAGCCACGCTTTACAAGTTGATAAGGATTTCTGGCCCTTTTCACAATGGAGCTTAGATCTAATCGGTGAGATTCACCCTCATTCATCTCTCTGACATCAGTCCATTATCACCGCAACTAAATACTTCACTAAATGGGTAGAAGCTGTCAAAATTGTCGACTTCATCAACACTCATATCATCTATCATTTCGGTGTACGCCACAAAATTATCACTGATAATGGCAAATCATTTAAAAACAAAACTGTCTAGAAACTTTGTGACTCATTTAGCATCAAGCTCAGCTTCTCCTCGCCTTACTATCCATAAGCAAATGGACAGGCCGTGGCTTCCAATAAAATCTTAACCAAAATTCTAATGAAGGTGGTCAACGATACTAGAAGGGATTGACACATTCACATTCCCTTAGCTTTGTGGGCCTACCACACTAGCATTCGAACCCCTACGGGTGCTACACCTTTCTCTTTAGTGTATGGAACAGAGGCTATCCTACCTCTTGAAGTACAAATACTTTATTTACGTATCTCTTTACATGACATACTTTCTAATGATGAATTTCATCAAGATCTATTAGCTCAACTTGAGTTACTTGATGAACGTCATCTTGATGCCCTTAACCATCTCCATATCTATCAAAGTCATATCAAACGTGCCTATAACAAAAATCTGAGAGAATGAGATTTCAAAATTAGAGACCTCGTCTTTAAAGAAAACCAACACATGACCAATATGGAAAGAAGTAAACGAGGTAAGTTGCTCCTAATTGACTCGGACCTTATATCATAACACACAAGTATGGATCAGGGACTTATCGTCTGTCTTCTCTCGAAGGATGGCCAGAACCTGAGCCCCTTAATGCCTTACATCTATGACCATTCTTCTATTAATCAAGTACTCATTCACTTGATATTTAACTTGAGCTCCTCCCTTGAGTAACCCTTGTCATCTTAATCCTCATTCCTTTCAACCCTGTTTCCCTAAAACAAACACTATGTAACCCTTTTATAAAGTATGAATGCTTTGTCCTAATAAAAGGGAACCCTTCAACTTATATAGTCTTGTCCATGACTAAAACTTCTGTCAAAAATAAATTAGGATGTCAAATAAAATATCTAAAGGTCATAAACTCTAAATGCAGACTACTCCCTCAAAAGATAGCTGCATCATCATTGTTGTAACTAATAGAGTACTCCCTTGAAGGATAACTATTCAAAGCCCTCAAAAACATATAAATCAAAATATAGACCAATCCCTCGAAGGATGGCTATGTCTAAAATAACACTCTTTTAGAAGCTTCCCACATCGATCAGCTTCATATATGACCATAAAACAAAACAACATCCCTACGTAGACTTCCCGCATTGATCAGTCTACCAAAAGAAAAAAAAAAGAAATTGACTAACAAACTATTAAGTCATGGACTTGCCTATAGTCATTCTCAGAGTCACCTATAAAATGGGCAAAGTCATCCCTACTAAAGAGGGTTACGCTATCCTAACATATCACCTAAAAAACATCACCTATTACCCAACATACTCAAGGGATTTTGAGCTCACTTAATGTTAAGTGATTCAAGTACTTTTCTAACATCATCCAATGGTCAAATGATGTAATGCATGAATAGGGCTTTTGTTTCCAAAAAAACCCCTACCTATGCTGTCGTTATAGTCCTTATCAATGAAAGAGCAATGCACCTTTCACTTCTGACCTGACTTCATCACATGCCAATCACATAACAACCAATCACATATTTCCACAACCCTTAACATTATCATAGACCAATCACATTAGTTTCTATGGAAAACAATACACATGGAAACTAACAACCAAAACACAATTTATGGTAAGCATATATCATCACAAATATGAAAAAGTGCTGATGCATAAATAAACTCAATTCATTTTTAACATCCATCCATCACCAATATGGAAAATGATTAAGAATGAAAAACTATAAACAAATGTTACAAAATACACCATCACATAATATGGAAAATGCTGTAACATCATCATACATCTACATCATAACATCATTAAGCATGTATCATTAAACATATGGTGAATGCTAAAAACACTAACATCCATAACAAGACACATCCATAACACATCAATAATCCAAAAAACATCTCATATGTATATGTGTACATCAAAGTTTACAACAGTACAATATATGTCTCTCTCTCAAAAACTATGTACATCTTGCATCAACAGCTCGCAGGCCGGTATATACATAATGATAAAAATAATCAAGGCTGCAGCTATGGTGGTGGTGGTGGTGGCCATGATGATGCTGTCTCATCACCACTCTCTGATCGTCACCATCTGTGGGAACTTGAGGTAGTCGCATGAGACATAGATCTCTGACAGCTCTACTCAGCTCTCATCTCTGAGTATCATTGTATCTAAGGAAACCACTTGATGGCTTCCTCTTAATAAGAAATCTCATCCAAAGTAGTGTTGTACCTAGATATAGGTACAGTCTATGGTGGACCCATCAATCTTGACATCGCACCTTGAACTGAACTCTGTGGCTGTGGCTGAGCTGGTTGCTGAGATGCTGACTATGCTGGCTGTTGTGGTGGTAGTTGAATAGGGCCATGCCCTCCAAAAACTTGGCTTATTAATGCCTATATTTGGGCTATGGCCAACTACCCTTGCACAGTGGTAATTTGCCCTATCAAGGCTGCCACCTATGCTATCAAAATTATGACCTGACCCTGTAAACCTGTGACCTGTCCCTACAAAATAGTCACATGTCCTTGTGCTACATCCCTTTCTTAGATGGTAGCATCTCTCTCCTATCGAGTCATATCCCTCTCTCTATTCACTACCTATAGATCAGGCTGTGGTCCTCTCTAAATGCCTACGTACAGTCCTACCCACCAAGTTGAATAGGCCTCTGTACATCTTGGATCTACTATACAAGGTCCTACAAGTAGCTCCTCAAAATTTGGCTGCTCTATCTCCTCTGGTAATGGGAGTGGCACCTCAATGTCATCTCATAGGTACTGAGGGAAGGTGGGAGGTACATCCTATTCAGCCCATACTGGCACCACACTCTCTCTACTGGCACTCTCTCAAGCTCACCAGTTTGCCTGCCTCTAACCCATCTGAAACTCTGAACACCCACCAGCTACTCTGCCTTATCTCTGAATGTAGGGTACACTAGGTATGGTCTCCAGATGATATCTATAGGAATTAGGGCCTCCAATACCCCCTATAGTAGTCAATGTCCCTGACTATGCCATCCATGTGAGTTTGTGCCATGACCTCCCTCCATCATCTGAATCTAACTCAGAACTAGCCTGAATAGCAACTAGAAGGCTGAGAGGTCATGTCACCATAATGTGCTCGTAAGCCCAGTAATGTAGAAGGTGGTCCACACATAAACTATATCATCACCATTAACTGATACCCCATAGCTTTCTGTATAGCTGAGCTAAAAATATGGGCACCCATGTGAATACCGTCTACTGCTCTAGCATATCCATCAAAACCCTAGTCATGGCGATCAAGAACCTCCCTCTCTCTACATTTGGGAGTGCATACACAGTGATGTCAATCATCATTAGGATGGCTAATCGATGCTCATCCTCATCTGTAGTATACACCAGCTCATACATAAAATTGGTTGAATGGTAAGTCATCTCGACAGCATGCTCACCAAACAACATCACCATATGAATATCATGCATCTCTCTTGAGCACGCATATAGCTCTACCCCGTGTATCAGTAGCCACAAAATTTGGTACACATCCTCTATCATAACCATAAACTCTCTAGTGGGCAAGTAGAAGGTGTTGGTGGAGTGATCCCACCACTCGATCAATGCCACCATAAGGCTCACATCTCTCGCCACTTTATAGTAGCACCGTAGCCCACCTAGTCCTACTAATGTGATTTAGGTCCACTCCTCACCAGTAATATCTTGATGTATCTATGTCAGCAACATCAGGAGCTGATCTCATAGCATCAATGTTTGCCTCACCTGCATCCAACCAATGCACATAAAACCCATGTTAACAAATGACTACCAACCTCTATGACCACTCTTCCCTTTTGGGAGAACTACATCAGCTTGAGGCCCTTAAAGACCGGGCCTATGTAGGTAGCACTCAGTTGACATGGGGTCTCCTGAGGTTAGCTCAACCATTCATTCTTTTCATCTATCTAATTGACCAACTACCTAAACCTACATGACCATCATTATATCGAGAAGGCCTCGACATGACTTAGGCCCTCCAAATTCTCATTTTCAACACTTTTTTAAGACCTAGACACATTTTATAGCAATTGATATCGATTAGTGTGCTGACGATGGCACTTAACTAACCGACGTCAGCATTTACCTAACTGACATTGGCAGCTAAGTGACTGACGTTAGTCATTGATCAGTTAACGTCGGTGGACCCACCGGCGTCAGTGACTAGTTCAGCCTTAGGGCCGAATGGGGTGAGCCCTAAAGATTAGGGCTTCCCCATTTTAACCCTAAATCACCCCCAAACCCTCCTAAAAACTTCCTAACCTATCCTAATTAACCTACCCACCCTTCTAACTACCCATTCCCCCCAATCTAAAGCTAAAACACAAAAAATTCAAAAAATAAATTAAATTCAAAAATAATAAAAAAACTCAAATTAAACCTCCTACCTCATCCCATCACTGCCATCGTGGTGGTATGATTGGTGCCGCTGGTGGTGGTCCTCCTGCGGGGCCTCCTCTACCCTCTGCCATCTTCTCTACCTTGTTTTCTCAACAAACTCTCTGATGGCCCATAACTAGCTCCTCAACCTCTAATCACACTCAACCTCTCTCAATCTCACTCAACTTCTCCCCAATCTCACTCTGACACCTCACACGGTTGCTACAATGAACTATCAATCACTATCTAATTATAAAATCTAGAGCTCACTTTTTTCACTTTACAAATAGTCACAAATGACTTTTGGTCAGCTACCAATCTAGTTTTGTCAAGTTTGGTAGGCTGCCAACTTCAGCAAGGATGTGCCCTAGGCTGCTGACATCGACCAATTTCCATCGACATCGGTAGCTTATTGTGATCAACATCAATTTTTAAACTAATTGTCGGTGCCCTTAAAACATTAGTCTTCTACAAAATAACCCAAATCATACCCAAAATAACCAGCTCTAACAGTATAAGTCTTCTTAGACTCCTCATGGGGTACATTGGAGATAATGTACGTCTCCCTACCCACCCACAAATAAATTGAGTTCCCTTATATCTCAGCTAGACTCGACCAATGACCTTGGAGATTGCGACTATCTCCTCAGACCATAACCACTTTTGAGACAACTCTGCCTTGGTTGTTTTGATTGCATACGCTACCTCATGAATAGATAACAAAATTGTCCATGACCCTCACACTTATTGACAGATCACGCTCCAGTTGATCCCTATTATTTATGACATTTTCGTGTTTACCAGGAGCACTTTCTAAGCTTGGGATACTTAGAACATGATGACCAATTGGAGCTATAGCTTGGATTGTATAACCCAATCAGCTATGACTAAAAGTTGGGGCTCGATTATTTCAATTTTAGCACTCCTTGACCTTGCCTGTGACAATTTGACCTACTTATTACGTGAAGTGGTATATGTGTAATCTCAACTATTGTAGCATTCACACTCCAACGTCACCATACCCATCCACTATCTATCAAATCGACACTCGATATCAGGTTACCTTCCCTCAACTCTCACTTTAAGGGGGAATACCTCATCCCACATCTGGGGCAATTTACTCCTATTTTTGTCTTGCAGTTCATCAGAACAACTAACATGACAAAAATGACCTTATCCCATACCTGGGACAACTTACTCCTATTTTTGTCTTACAGTTCATCAGAACAACCAACAAGACAAAAAGGGGCAAATGTAGACACCAAAATAGTGTCAACTCCCCTTGGTCCCTTAGACACTTTATTAATTTAAAAAAAATTACTTATTTTAAATTAATGACATCATTCGTGGACACCTCACTATGGACACTTCACCTTGGATACCTCGCCCTTAGACCATTTATCACCCTATGAGTAATCATAATTACCTAAGACCTATTTCAACTCCCCCACTAATTCTTGCACCTATTAAACCTGCCTTTGGACCATTCAACAATGACAACTAAACTTGGCAAATGGAAGAATGGGCAAAAGGCTAAAAATAGCCTTTTTACCCATTCTCTAGCCACCGACATCGATCGACAGTTGACCGACACTGGTGGTATCGCCGACGTCAGTTGCTTTAAACTAAATTCTAACCTCGACTGCACCCCTGAATATGAATTCTCTTGCTCCCAGGATCTGAATTTTCTTGCTCCTTGACTCTTTATAGGCATTAGCATTCTATCATCACTCTCTAGGCTAAGAAATTCTATAGAATTCACTTTAGACATTAGATTAGAAGGTTGCACAAAGTCTCCTATATCAACCATAACGGGAACAAGTCTTCTACACTTCTGGTTCTCCACCCAGAGCTAAGTATTCTTCTAGTTTATATTTTAGTATTTTTAGAGTGCATTGGTAATTAGTCCATTGGCTATTTCTTGAGTACTTTGATAGACAACCTGACTTTCTTCCAAGAAAGGCTGAAAAGCCTTCCCCTCATCCTTATTCTCCTTCCACCCCTGTCCTCTACCTGGGCCCTTTTTCAGACCATATTCATTGTCCTACAAATCCTGCACAAACCATTAAACTCCCACAGACCTCTCAGACCATCCTGTTGACCACAGACATACCCTGAAACCCATCCAAGGCTCATTGCCCCTACCGATATTGGCATCTAGGCCCATTGCCCCTACTGACGTTGACAGCCTAACCGACGTTAGCAACCTTGACCAATCGACGCTGGTAGAACTACCGACATCGACGACTGTGGAAGACTGATTACAAGATTCAGGTACGCATTATCTATTTCTCTTTCTATAAGTCTTTCATTATTTCTTTCCATTACAACATTCTTTTTATCAACTAGTGGACTGTCATCCCTCAAGAAGTCTTTGCACTTCTGGGACTCAGCATGTGCTTGGCAGCCCACTATATCTGTCTCTAACATTTTTCCATTTTAGTCTTATTCTCTCTATAGATGTCTTCCTCCATAGCCAAAGAGGAGTTCCTTCAATCGTCTGGATACGGTGTGCAACTTCATCCAAGTATCATTTAACCCCTGACCATTTAACTTTAGTTTCTTATTTCTTCTGAATGTAAAAAGCAAAAAAGTAGTTAGAAATATAATCTATCCTATTTATAATCTCTTTTCCTTGTTCGAGTTACCAATGCCTTATTTACACCTTCCAGCCTTGTAACCAAACATCTACTTGCCCAATTTCTCAACTTGCACTTTCTATTTTGATCATTCCTAGATTGACATAAGCAATCACCAACGATCACCCAACCACTGAGGGTCAAACCTAACCATCGACGGTCACCCAACCATCGATGGTTAGACCTAACTATTGATAGTTCACCTAACCACCAATGATCATCATGGCATATATTTATAGAAAGCTATTTTTACCCCTTTACCCCAAATCATATCCTATTTTCTATGTTTTCCTCTCACCACAAGGCCTTTTTGATTTTTTGGACCTAACCTCAACCATCTTAGCATAAAATTTAATCTTTCTTTTCTAACAAATAATTTATCTTTTCCTTCTTTCATGTATTTACTTTCTTATTATTTAATGCAAGAATATTTTCTTCATTTCAGACTTGATTATCATAAAAATTGGATTGAAAACTTCCTAGTAAGCATCACACTTCTCAGATCTAGATCACGCTAGGCAATCCACTCAACCAACCATCTAAAAACCCCATTTCAAGTGTCTATGTTATCTACATGTTATTCCTTCTTAGCTAAAGAGGAGTTCCCACCTTCATCTAGACTCACATGTACACATTACCAGGTATTCTTCTACGTACCCTACTACTAGTTTCATTACTTTACTTCCAAAATTAAGAAATGAGTAAAATTAAATGAAACTTTTTGGCACACCTGATGGGACCTAGTTCCCTTTTCTTCCTTTATTTCTTGATCATCAAATGAAATATGAGAATTTCTTATCGGGCTTAAAATAAACCTAATGCATACATTAATTTCCTGCTTGTCTTAGTTCATCTAGTAACTTAGAGGGCAAAGTAATTAATCATAGTTTTCTCACTTTCTATCACACACCAAGCCAGACCAAAAAATAATTAACACATCAAATAATACCTAAGGCAAGGCTCAACTAGAATTTCATCACCTAGTGGTAACCTTACCCCTTCTTAGCTATCCTACTTAGATTTCACCACTAAGGGGAGAACCAACTCAACTCTCTGGTTGAGTATAAATTCTAAACTTGGTATATTTTGGCTAAACACCCAACACTCTTACCACTATGAGACCATGAATTTAGGGGGTAGACCCTAATATCAAGCCATGTATCAAAGTTCAACACATATTTTCTTTCTTGAGCATCTAAACTCAACATGAAACCAACCTTAGATTGCCTCTCTAGTACCCAATTTACAATCCAAATTCCTTCTTCATACTTTCGAAGACATAAGCCAAAAGTGATATAAAAAATCCTAGGACAAACACACTTTTAGTTTATGCATTGCTTGCTTTGAATTTTTTTTGGTTGCTCTTTATTTGAGGTATGAGTTTCATCATATTGCTTCCCACTTTCTCATATGGTCTTTACCAAATAGTAGCAGAGAAACCAAACCAATCAATCACCACTTTCTTCTTCTTCCTCCATGGAATACATTTTTGATGTTGAGGGTTCCCCTCATTCTTTTCCCCCACATACTATAATCCCAGTTGTATCTAAAGGTGATAATGACTTCACCACCTTCCTTGATAACAATCTGGTTTCCCTTCAACATTATCTTAACAACTTACCCAACCATCCCTCTATTGTTTTGATTGCTCCCATGGATCCTCCTTATGGTATGCCTTCCCACCGTATGGTGGGTGCCACCTCAACCCAACCTTTGCTGACCCAAGCCTCATCTTCTTCAAAAATTCCATCCACCACCATTACCCAAACCCAATCCAATATCCCAACCTCTAACCAAACACCTCTTACCACACCCCACACTTCTCATATAGGTTCAAATTTTCCCCTAGTGACCTATACTCCACTAACTATGGGGTTATCTTTTGCCCATATTTCCATCTCACCAACTTCTACCCCATTTTAGAACTTACTGCTTTCTATACCCCAAACACTCCCACCCCTTATCACTTGGGTCACCACCCAACCTCAACCCACTCAACCTCAAGCTACCACTTCGAGTATACCTTTAAGCCAACCTACATCCATTTATCAACAAGTACCCATCACAACTTACCAATATGTCCCTAACCCACAAGAGTAAATACCACCTTCCACCCAACCATTTATGTCAATCAACCCTTATGGGGTACCATCCCAAATTCTTGTCACCACTTACAAATATGTGGCTTCTTCTACACCTTCTACCACCTATCCTTATATATCCACCACTCAATATTAACAGAATGTACCCCTAAATTATGCATCTTCTCAACCCCAACCAGATTTGATCAAGTTGATAATGGATAAAATGACTAACTTGGAGTCATCTATCTTTGGATATCATAAACTTATATCCTATGACAAAATTTACAACAAACCAATCCATCCATTCATTCCCATTCACTCTTATCATCTTCAATGGGAATTGCCTAAATTTTCCAAATTCCAAGGCAAAGAGGATCCACAACAACATTTGAGAGCATTCCATGATTCTTGTTACTTGATTGCATATGATGATGCTCTCCTCATCTGAACCTTTCCAATGTCTTTATCAGGACCCACCCTTGATTGGTATAGTTCTCTCCCTACACACTCCATCTTCTCCTTCTCCTAGCTAGCCCAAATCATTTTAGAACATTTCTCGGTAAACATAACTAAAAAGGTTCCTATAACTGACCTCTATTCTATCAAACAATTTGATGATGAGTCAATTGTTGATTTTGTGGCTAGATGGAGAGGCCTCATCAACAAAATTTATTTTATCCTACCCCAACTTGAATTGATTGAAATTTTTTCTAGTGGTTGTGCTAAACATATCTCACCTACTCTTCAAGTCCAAACTTTTTGAACATTTGATGAGGCATTCACCATGGCACAAAAACTTGAAAACTATGTCATTGATGAAGGGACACTGAAATTGTGAAATAAGAATTCCTATTTTAAATCCAATGATCCTCCTTCTACTAAAACCACTAACCAATCCAATACCAAAGAAAAAACATTTGAAAACTTGGTGGTCCTAAAAACTACCCGACCTCTAACCATCAGCAATCACATCAAAACAATTCTTCCAAATCTTCTTATCAATAAAATTAATCCAAAAACTGAGAACCTTCAAGACAATATATTCCCATTGGGAAGTCATATGTGTTTGTTTTGGATAAACTACTCAAAGATGACCTTATCTAACTTCCACTAATTAAACCACCCCAAAAATTTGATGCTTCAAGACCCGTACCTAGGTGGTATAATGAAAATGACCATTATGGCTTCCACCAAACTATTGGACATAACTTCAATAAATGAAATACCTTTAAAATTATTATCCAAAAACTAATTGATAGTGAAGAGATTGCATTTGATAACCTCACTACACCTCCTAATCAATCGCTCAACATTTTCTATAAACCTTTCCCCAATCATTCTCCTCCTACACATCATCATGGTAACCAACCCGAATCATCTACCTCTCATGAGGCCCACACCATCAATGTTATCAATAGTGAGCCCATTATTGAGGAGACCATTATCTCAATTACCCAAGTTGAGTAAACTAATTCACCACCTATTCCTTTGAGTACCCAAATATATGAATCAAATACCCCTATCTTCACTTGATGAGACCTTATCTCTATCTACCTCTCCCTTAGTAGAAACATCAAAGGATTCAACCATTACCTTAACTATTCCCACCTCTTTCACTCCTCCCATCCAAGTAATTGAACTACCCTCCTATCCTTTGGACAACCAAACAAAAGAGTCAACCCTACCCATTATTCCCATTGAGGAGACCACACCTACTCCTCTTATCATAAAACCATCTATGAAAACCATCCCCAAAGAGAAGGTTACCCCATCCACCAAATCACCACCTTTGGGACCTTCTAGAAAAAATAACAACACTAGAACCATTTTTTCTTCTCCACCCAAGGGCTTAAGCTGTGAGACCAATGACCAAGGAACTAAAGCTATTTATAAGCCCTTCTCTAGGTTATTCCAAATTTTAGAGTTCACTTCCCAACCTAACTTTGATATAGGCACCTTTTGGCATCGACCTAGACTTCCTTACCAAAACAAATATGGATTATCCACTTCACTTGGGTCCATCCTTAAACTCATTATTACTGCTCCACCAAACACCTCTTCCAAAACCATAAGTGAACCATCCCAACCACCTCAACCTAAAAGTGCTAAATCACCTTATGCCTTTTTCACCAAACCAATCAAGAACCTAGAAATTCTTCCCACACCTAGTCATACTCACCCACTTTGAGGTTGAACTTGACCCCTTAAGCCCACCAAAGACAAATCCAACCAAACCTGCTAAGAAGGTAGCACTCTCTAAACCTCCACCACAAACTAGACCCATACCACCACCTTCCCATTTACCTTCCATTTTAGGAACACATCCCTCTACCATTCTAGTTACCTATTCTTCTTCCAAGAAACCATCTCTTTTTTCTCTACCCACATCCACCAAATCCTCTAGTTCTCCACCATTTTAACTAACCTATCTACCTCCACTTTCCCACCTATAATTAAAACTTTATCATCCAACCCTATAATCCCCAAACCAATCATAACTAAGCAAAATCCACCAAAACCCCCAACCAAAACTATTCATCTAACCATAACTTCCATGAGGAAGCCTATGCCCAATAAAGTTCTCACTCTTAAAACCAAAAACCCACCACCTACAACCCATTTTCTTGAGTCCTACACAACAATTTTACAAAGGATATTATAAACCTCTTCCATTAGCTTACCGCTGATCAAAAATTTTAACCCCTCCCATCTTAAGCTATCATGGTTTAATGATAATTTAATCTATCTTTATCATAGAACTCCTAGACATGATACATAGAACTACAAGGCTCTCCAATCTCTTTTCCACAATCTTTTGGATGAAGATGATCTATTGGAAGAACCTCCATTGAGCCCATCATCCAATTCATTACCTAACCAGCCTACCCAATAATCACTTATTCCCCCACTCATACCTAAGGGTGAAGAGAAAGAACTGAAGTAAACATCAAACCCCCTTATCCACATCATTCATATGGTTATCTATACTTAGGCCCAATAGAAGAATAAGGAGAAATCTAAAGTAACCATCCCATAAACTTACCCTTCGACCTCTCAACCCACCAACCAAAGCTAAACATCTTCACCTATACCCTCGCAACCCTCAAAACCCAAGGTCTCCATTTTAAGAGCTCCACCCTCTAACCCTTCTCCATTCATCCAATGGCTCGTGCTAAAATAAATTCACCAAACACTGGTGAAAATGAGCCTTTATGATCTAATTAGTACCTCATCTCAACATCTCCAAGCATTAATTGAGGCTCTACATTTTATAGAGGTTTAACCTGATGATCCACAACCTCTTTAATCTTTCATTAGAACCCTCCACCATTCTACACTCATCACTTTTCAGGATTCAAAGTTCCTACCTTTTTATAATGAAGATCTTGATCCTCCCCCTTCATCACAACATACATAAATCAAACCCATGTCAAAAGGGTAATGATTGATGGAAGATCCAACATTAAAATTATCTCCTCCCATGTGTATTATTGGGTGAATATTTTGTCACCAGCTGATTGATGGCAAAATGGTTACATCAACCACAACATAAGGATATTTATGTGGAAAAATGGGTGTGGTGACCACAACGAGATTGAGATAAATCTCTCCTCTCAATAAGGGTAGGTTCCCTATAAACTATTATATACTATAGTATATATACATAAGCTAAAAATACACACATGGATGAAATCATACCATCCATCTCTCTTTTTTCAGAGATGATGTTCATAGAATAGAGGAGAATTTTAGTGTAATTAATGAAAAGGCACTTCTCTTCTTTCAAAAGTGATATTCAACCAACAATAGGATTCTTCCTGGGTAGTAACAAAAACCACAAGAAACCAACGAAAGCACAAAGTCTTTCATTGTCTCTCCTATTGATTAGGACAAAGGAACACAGTAGGATTAAGCGTAGCTGAAATTCTACACCTAAAACTACAATAGAGTAAAGGATTACGAAGGATAAAGAGAGCTCAAAGTCTCTCTAGTATCCTTTACACAAAACATAGACTGAAGGCAATTAAGGTAGCATAAAGTCTCCCATAGTTAGCTTCAGGACATCTTCTAGCTTACTTCCACTAGTTCTACTTATTTGATTAAATAGACAAGACTGTATTTAGGAAACAAACATAAGAATAATTTTCTAAATGACACAAGCTTAATCCAACACAAAGTTTGAAAGGTCACTTTCTTTTTCATTCATTTAACAAAATATGATTAACATTCTGAGTTCAAAGTCTCAATATTGCCTTTCAATTTGGGTAGATCTTCGTTTCTAATAATAGAGAGATCTCTCTTATACAAAATGAGAGATTACAATATATAGCATTACAAGAAAGACTTGGGTGCTTGTTTTCATGAAATTGGCCCATGCTGAATTGAATGCATTGAATATCTATGAAAGGGCCAAGCCAGAATAGGTCGTCAGCCTTGACTTTGGCATTCTGAATCATCTAGAATGTCTCTTCTTAAGCATGGGTTGTCTGGTCTTATTTATGATGCTTACATGGATGTCTATTCGTCTTTACTTAATGCAAAAAAATAGGTCGTGCATTTGAATATTTATGTTCTCTGATGCCCACTTGGTGGATTATTCCACCTACTGGAAATAACTCTCTTGTAGATATTTATATATTTCTTATAGTTGTTCTCTCTTTCTTTTCCACGTTTTGTCTCTTCCTAGTGATCTGAGCTCTCGGGGCTATCTTCTCACTTTTTGCTGGCTCTTTCAAGTTTTTTCTTAGATGATAGCTGAGTTTGTTATCAGCTCTTTTGAAAATCAACAGCTATTCTATTACCCTAAATTTGACGTATGCGGGGATGTCACCAGTCGCTTGAACCTCTTTGAACCTTGAACTCTTTTGGTTCAAAGGTTCAATGTTTTGTGAAGGGCTGCATTCTCTTTCTTTTTCTTCTTTGGTTGAACCATTTCTTAAAACTATTTGGTTAAAATTCTTTCTAGAATCTTCCACTTCCTCCATTCGCTCGAAGCTTTCACTTAGACTTTGAAATCTTTGAACACTTTGAACCTTTGAACCTTTTGAACCATTTTGGTTCAATGTTCAACGGTTCAACGGTTCATTCTATTCCTTTGAATCCTTTGAAGTTTCAAACTTTTTGGATCCTTTGCTTTTCTTTAGATCCTTTGAAGTTTTTGAACTTGTTGAACCTTTGAACCTTTGAACTCATTTGGTTCAAGGTTCAATGGTTTAATGATTCAATGTTAACTCTTCGAAGCCTTCTTTTCTTTAAGTACACCAAAGTTGTTGAACCTTTGAACTCATTAAACCTTTAAACCTTACGGAGGTAGGGTTCAATGGTTTAAAGTGGTCCATTCTATTTATTTTAAGCCCATCGTTAAGTCTTTTGATTGAACCTGGGTGTTGAACCATCCTCAAAACACTAAGGAAAAGCCTTAAGTGTTTTGAACTTCTTTTGAAGAAAGCCCGCCTATTGAACTTGCAACTTCCTTAGCTGAAAAGGCTTGAATATTTGAAAAAAATTAAATACTCAAAACATTTTTGAGAAAGAAAAGAGAGAGTTTTGGTCTGCAAGACCAAAATGGTCAGTATGTTATCCACAAAAGCAAGTGATAGATTTTAGGAACAATAGCTGGCTCCAATTGGGGAACTTCCATTGATTAAAATTTTGAAACAATCGAAGGGAGTAAAATCTAGAATTTTAGTGCCTTTATCTATTCCATTGGGCTATGGATTAATGCTACCCAAAAAGAAAGGCACCAAAAAAAACAAATAATACAAAAAAAAGGAAGACTATATATATGTATATATAGATGTACAATTAGACTTATCTGATACTTCAAGAATTGAAGTGCTTTAGATGCTACCCACTATGAGGTAGAGAAAATGGCATTCCATCTTGATATCTTAGTAAGAAACTATTTTCACCATTTAAATGATGAATGGTGAATGGGCCTTTCCACAGGGAATCCAATTTTCCATGCATTCCTTTTGGTTCTCTCCTCTTGTCCCACAATAAGACTTGATCTCTAACTTAAAAATCATGGATCCTTACTTTCTAGTTGAAGATTCTCTTCACCAGACTTTAATGTGTAGTAATTTGGTCCACCACCATAGTTCATTATGCATTAAGCTCAGTCAAGCACATGATCCTTTTATCGATGGAACTTTCAAAAGTTGAATCTTCCACTGCCTTTGCTAACTTTAATGCTGGTAACTCCAAGGTGATTAGTATCTCTACATTGAGACCATACAGAGGTTGAAATGGGGACATACCAATTTCCTCTTGTGTGTAATTTTGTCTACCCATAAAGCATCAAGTAATGCTTTATGCCAGGTTCTTTGATTATCATCTACCAGCTTCCCGATAATGGTCACCAAGTTCTTATTGCTTGATTCTGCTTGACCATTTCCTTGCGGATAATAGTCAGAAGAGAGAGAGAGATTAATCCCATAATAGTAGTAGAACTGAGTGATCTCATGAGAAGAGAAATAAGTTGCATTATCTGTTACAATTTTGGTTGGGACCCCAAACCTGGAAATGATGTTTTTCTTGAGGAAATTACATACCACCTCTAAAGTGGCATGCTTGACTAGAATGGCTTCCACCCACTTGGTAAAGTAGTCAGTGGCTGTAAGGACATAATCATGTCCTACACTCAAGGATGGATTTACAGTGCTAATGAAATCAATTCCCCATTGCTGAAACAACTCTTTTATTACCACAGGCTTGAGAGGTAATGCCACCAACTTGAGTTTGCTAATGAACTATTGACACAGCTCACATTTACATACCCAAGCGTATGAATCTTGAAATAGAGTAGGCCAATAGTACCTAACTCATAGAATCTTATGGGTAGTCACATGCATAGAAAAATGTCCACCACAAGCCAAATTGTGGAAGGACTCTAAAAGTTTATTCTACTATGCTTTATCCATGTAACAAAGGAATACCCCATCAAGGTTCCTCTTATACAAACTATTATCCCATAGGACAAAATTGGTAGCTTTCAACTTAACAGTCCTCTTTTCTTTATGAGACAGGTGAGCAAGACCTCGTTATAGATAAGGAAATGAGAAATATTCAAATACCACTCATTCATAGTGGTGACAAAAAAAACTATTGGTGTGTCTTCAATTTTTACTTCTTCATGCTTTGCTTCTTTTGGTATGTTATTAGTGATTAATTGGTAGAGACCCATTCCCCACACAAGCTTTGTTGGTTTGATAACAAGATCAAACTCCTAGATTTTAGCAATCTAATTACCCCTTTTGGTTCCAAACTCCTGCTGAGTTAGTATGGACTTGACTATTGTATCAGGAACCAAAGCAATAGTGTGTGAGTTCAAGATATAAAAATAGATGTGCTTTACTGCCTTTACCACAACATAAGTATGCTTCTCCATGTTTGAATAATTCAACTCATAAGCTTTGAGAGGACAACTCATAAAGAATATGGGAGATTCCACACCTTCTTTATTCTGTTGAACAAAGATGGCAGAAAGCATATGTTCAAAAGCATAATTTTACATCATGAAGTCTTTTGTGTAATTAGGACAAACCAAAATTGGGGAATACGTGATAACTTCCTTGATGTCTTGAAATGCTAACTTACCTTCTTCAGTCCAACTAAAAGTGGCTTTGCCTTTCATCATATTGACAATATGGCGAGTCTTCTTTATGAATTCAGGAATGAACCTTCACAAAAAGTTCACCTTTTCAAAGAAAGAGTGAACTACAGTCTTACTGGCAGGAAGAGCAAGCTCTTGAATTGATTTGACCCTTTTTGGGTTGATCTTTATGCCTTCTCAAGACATAGTGTGATCAAGATCTTTCCCTTTAGTAACCCCAAAAATTGATTTCTTGGGATTAAGAGAAATACCATTCTACCTACATCACTCCAACACTTGTTGTAAATGATGCACATGATCAGGATGATGCTTATAAAAGACTATCAAATCATCAAGGTATACCATAATGAACTTACCCATTTCATTTTTGAAAGCAAGATCTATTGCTCTTTAGAAGGTGGCACCAGCATTTATCAAGCCAAAAGGTATTTTGTGATATGCAAAAGTGCCCCAAGGTGTTGTGAAGGCGGTCTTATATTGGTATATTTCACCAACTTCCACTTGATTATATATTGAAAAGCTATTTAACATTGATAACATCTCAACACCAATCACTGTCTATAGAAGTTGATAATGATGGGCAGAGGATAATTGTCTTTTAAAGATGACTGATTCAAATTTTTGAAATCAACACACAGGCAAATTTATTCATTCTTCTTTCTTATAGGGACTATATTTGCAATCCAAGTGGAATGATGGATTGGGAAAATAGTTCTTGAATTCAACATTTTTTGTATTTTAGACAAAATCGTGCTTAATATCTTAGGATTGTACTGCCTTTGCTTCTTCTTGTGAGGCAATGACCCAATCTTGAGTGGAATTTTGTGCTTGATTTCTTTAGGTCTGAGATATTTTAGATCATCATATGAATATGCTAAAACATCAATGTAATGGCAAAACAGAGTGATAAATTTGAGTTTTTCATCACGGGTACAATAATTCCCAATGTTGACCATTTTTGGATTGTCTTTTATACTCAAATTAATTTGATCAAAATCCTTAGAGGATTTTGAATCCACTTGATATTCCTTGATAAACCTATCATGCTTGTCAAAAATTTTCTCATGAGAAACTAATCCTTTGGAAATTTTATTCCCTTTGAGCTAAAGGAACTCTTCATCAGCGTTTGAATTTGTTTTTGAAGTTGATTCCTGTAGTGGAGATTCACTACCTTCAAATTGAAGCTTTTCAAAGCTATCTATTTATTTTATAAAAGTAATGATTTGGTTGTCATCATTGAACACCTACTAATGGTCAGTATTATTAGGTACACTTGGTCAAAAGGCCAACTTGATAGTGTACTTGTCTTCTTTGAAATCTTGGTGAGGGACCAAGAGAGTTATAGAGACAACCAATGCATTTGCTTGACTGTTGAATTCTTTAGGTACATCAAAAATACTAAAAGCATCAAAACTTTCAAGATAGCCCCACACTAGATTGTGATAATGTCATAATATCTCATTCTTGGTTTAATACAGGTTCTTCACCTGACAAACCACTAGCTCAGCATCTCTTTTGGCGTGAAGGAGCTTAACACCTTTATTTTGAGTAGCCTTTAAACCAAACAACAATGATTCATATTCAGTAGTGTTATTAGTGTTACTAAACTACAACTTATATGAATAGGGTAAAATATCTTCTTAAGGAGATATTAAAATAACTCCAACTCCAGAATTGATAGAGGAATTGCTGCCATCAAATTCTAGAATCCAAACATCATTGGAATCTGATCTTCTTTGAGATTTTTCTTTATTATGGAGAGAATATCATTTTGTATCTATACTACACCTTACGAATTCTTATGATGTCTTATCTAAATATTTTAGATTGTCACCTATAGAACTTTCATTTATTGCAAGAGGAGCATCTTTAGTAGACAAAAAGTAATTACCTATACCTAAAGACTCAAACATAATTTGAGCTCCAGGGGCTGATGTTTAGGTGACAATTTACTTCACCTCCTTCTTAAGAAGTAACCTTTTCATGATGCCTTTGATAGAGATCCTCACCTCAAACATGTTCATGATCAATTCTCCACCAACGTCCTTGCAAAAATTTTGCCCAAGAAGAATGTTGTAGGAAGCTAGAACGTCAGCCACTAGAACTGTCATTTTAATTCTTTTATTTGGGAAGGATACAAATGCAAATTGAGAATATTTGATTTGTCTCAATAGAGGCACTTATTTATTTTCCATGGAGAAACATCTCCCAAAGGTCTTAGTCAGCATGAGACCAAGAGATTCTACCACCTTGAGACATGACATTTTCAGAAGCTCCTGAATCAGTTATGCAATTATTTAGCTGATGATTGTTTATCGATAAGGAGACATAAAATGGTTCTATCTTTCTAGGGGTGGATGGAGGAGTAATCACAATATTATTTTAGGTAGGTGTGTTCTTTGGGGGGAACAAGAGTTACTTTCAAAATATCTTGTCCTACAGGGATGGTTTTATTTTTGATGCATTCAATGAGTCTATCCAACTGCTCAAGGTTGGATTGAAAGAATCCAAACTAAGACATTTGAATTTTGGTCTTATTAACATGGTCAATTATATCAAATGACTAAAATGAATCAGAGACAGATGGAGGTAGTCCATCAATCTAGTTTTTGCTAGGTGTAGGACTGGTCTATGAATTTAAAGCAGAAGGTGAAGGAATATTTAAGGTACTTACTTTTTTAGTGATCATTGGGTCCTTTGATTATAAAAGTAGCGGAGTTCCTCATTTATAAATTGAGATTGCTAGTCAAGATTTTTCCCTTATTTTTCCTTTATCTGCTTGTTGAGCTGATTGGTTCTGGTACCTAGTAAATACAATGTATGATCCATTAAATGCTTGACCTTTACTTCTAGGTTCATCTTGGTAATTTAGGAAACTAATGTTGGAGTTGTCAGCTGATTCTTCTTGGCCTTCTACAAAGAGATCAATGTCATCTTCTTGGTTCAACTTAGGATGGAAAAAAAAATTAGATTCAGTTTCAAGATAACCAACTGTTGAGTTAGCTAGTGCTACCTCAATGGCAAGCTTCCTTGGTGGGGGAGGAAGGTGATTTAGTTACCCTTGATGCCTGAAAGCATTGTCCTGATACGACTGGTTGGGAAACATCATCCTTGGTATATCCCTATAAGAAGGAGGAATAGACATCCCTTGTGCTATTTATTTTTTTAGAGCCATCAATTCATTTTCTAGCTTTTGCACTATATGATCAGTGATGCTTGTGGAAGAATATTCAGAAGATGAAGAAGACTTACCTCTGTTAGGATCTCTTCTTATCTTTCCTATCAAGATAAGGTCATATTCAACCTCAGTCACCAAAATTTGAGGTACAACAAGATCTATTTGGCTAGCCTACCTCAACAGAAAACTCACTTCAGGAAGCTGAGAATTGATGAAGAAGCCTTTAAGATTCTTAGTTGTCGGCTGAGAAATTATAAGAATCTTGTTCCTCAGCTTGTCAAATTTGGCAATGAAGTCTCTCATGGGTTCACGAGGCTCCTTATTCATTTGAGTAAGCTGAGCTAATAGGGCATGTGCATCTTCTACAGGTTTGAATCTAGCCTCAAATTTGGCCTTGAGAGTGTTCCAATCAGTCATTAGTTGTGCTTGCAGGTAATAAAACTAGTCTGTAATAGCACCTTACAATGTTTTCACAAATAGTTTGACTACGATGTCTTCATATTCAACACCTATTACACCACAAGCTATGTAAAAGACTGATATATGTTCATTAGGATGAACCTTCCTATCACCATAGAACTTGGGGAAATTTTTCCTTGAGTTACGGGGTAGCTCATGTAGAGGTGGGGTCAAATTCAGAGGACCAAAAGTATTACCCCAAGGGCCTTGAGCTACCATGATATGGATATTGAAAGGATGGATAATAAATCTCTATGGGATATGTATAGACAAAGATATACTAGTAGAGGAAAGAGTAGCTTTACCTAGTATTAGGGAGCTGATGTTTGTAGGAGGAAAACTCCTAGTTCACTGAAGGTGAGTCTGTGGAGGAGAAAGATCAAAATTATTTAACTGCACCAACTCAAATATAGGGTCAACAATACCTTGAGCTCTTTGGCTTTGCATGTACGATGGATCTACTAGAGTGTAAAATGGATATGGAAAAGAATTGAAATTACTTCAATTTGAAGCTTGAGGCTTTAAACTATGCCTTCATCCCCAGTGGAGTTGCCAAAAACTATTAGCGTGAAGATGTCTGTGTTCTATCTCCAACAAATATGAAATGATAATGGAAAAGAATTAAATATTTCATTCTTCACCAATAGAGTCACTAAAAATTGTTGGCATGGAGCTACTGGAAAAAGATCAAAATTACTCATTCATCCCTAGCAGAGTCACCAAAAACTATTGGCATGGAACTACTTGTTCTATCCCTACGAGATATGAATGCTCTAATTTGAATAAAATAGAATGGGACTGGAAATGCTCATTGATCCCCAATGGAGTCACCAAAAACTATTGTCATGAATATTTTGTCACCAGCTGACTAATAGAAAAATAGTTACATCAACCACATCATAAGGAGATTTATGTGGCAAAATAGGTGTGGTAACCATAGCCAGATTGAGATAAATCTCTCCTCTCAGCAAAGGGAGGTTCCCTATAAACTATTATATATTATAGTATATATACATAAGATAAAAATACACACATAGGTGAAATCATACCATCCATCTCTCTTTTTTTAGAGATGATGTTCACAAAACATAGGAGAATTCTGGTGTAATTACTAAAAAGGGACTTCTCTTCTTTCAAAAGTGATATTTAGCCAACAACAAGATTCTTCCTAGGTAGTAATAGAAACCACAAGAAACTAACAAAAGCACAAAGTCTTTCATTATCTCTCCTACTGATTAGGATAAAGGAACACAGTAGGATTAAGCACAACTCAAAGTTTACACCTAAAACTACAATAGAGTAAAGGATTACGAAGGATAAAGAGAGCTGAAAGTCTCTCTAGTATCCTCTACATAAAACATAGACTGAAGGCAATTAAGGTAGCACAAAGTCTCCCATAGTCAGCTTCAGGACATCTTCCAACTTACTTCCACTAGTTTTTCTTATTTGATTAAATGGACAAGACTGTATTTAGGAAACAAACATAAGAACAATTTTCTAGATGACAAGCTTATTCCAACACAAAGTTTGAAAGGTCACTTGCTTTCTCTTTCATTTAAAAAAATATGATTAATTGTCTAAGCTCAAATTCTCAAGATTACCTTTCAATTTAGGCAGAGCTTTGGTTCTAATAATAGAGAGATCTCTCTTATACAAAATGAGAGATTACAATATATAGCATTATAAGAAAGACTTGGGTACTTGTTTTCATAAAATCAACCCATGCTGAATTGAATGCTTTAAATCTATGAAAGGGCCATGCTAAAACAAGTCATTGGCCTTGACTTTGGCATTTTGAATCATCTCAAATGTCTCTTCCTAAGCATGGGTTGTCTAGTCTTCTTTATGACACTTACATGGCTATCCATTCACCTTTACTTAATACAGAAAAATAGGCCGTGCCTTTGAATGTTTATGTTCTCTAATGTCCACCTGGCAAACTATTCCACCTACTAGAAATAACTCTCTTGTAAATATTTCAAGATTTCCTATAGTTATTTTCTCTTTTCTTTCCACATTTTGTCTCTTCCTAGCAATCTGAGCTCTCAGGGCTATCTTCTCCCTTTCTGCTGGTTCCTTCGGCTCTTTTCTTGGCTGGTAGCTGAGTTTGTTCTTAGGTATTTTGAAAATCAATAGCTATTCCACTACCCTAAATTTGACATCTGTGGGGACATCACCGATCACTTGAACTTGTTTGAACCATGAACCTTGAACTCTTTTGGTTCAAAGGTTCAATGGTTCAAAGGTTCAATGTTTTGTGAAGGGCCACATTCGCTTTCTTTTTCTTCTTTAGTTGAACCATTTGGTTGAACTTCTTTCTAGAATCTTCTACTTCCTCCATTCACTCAAAGCTTCCACTTGAACTTTGAACTCTTTAAACCCTTTGAACCTTTAAACCTTTTGAACCATTTTGGTTCAAGGTTCAACAGTTCAATGGTTCATTCTATTGCTTTGAATCCTTTGAAGCTTCAAACTTTTTGGATCCTTTCCTTTTCTTTAAATCCTTTGAAGTATTTGAACTTGTTGAACCTTTGAACTCTTTTAGTTCAAGGTTTAATGGTTTAATGATTCAATATTAACTCTTTGAAGCCTTCTTTTCTTTAAGTCCACCGAAGTTGTTGAACTTTTGAACCCATTAAACCTTTGAACCTTGCAGAGGTGGGGTTCAATGGTTCAAAAATTCAAAGTGGTTCATTCTATTTGTTTGAAGCCCACCGTTAAGTCTTTTGATTGAACCTGGGCATTGAACCATCCTCAAAACACTAAGGAAAATCTTTAAGTGTTTTGAACTTCCTTTGAAGAAAGCCTACCTGTTGAACCTGCGACTTCCTTAGCTAAAAAGGCTTGAATATTTGAAAAACATAAATGCTCAGAACATTTTTTAGAAAGAAAAGAGAGAGTTTTGGTTTGCAGGACCAAAATGGTCAGTATGTTTTCCACAAAATCAAGTGATGGATTTTGGGAACAACATGTATGACTAGATTCAACTACCTACAAACATCATGTCAGAGAGTATAATGGTCCTTCGCTCTTTTAATGATACCATGGAAACCATATTAGGGACCATGGTGCTCCACATCCATTTGGGACCTCGTACCATTCCTAAATTTGGTTATGTCATCGAGGTCAAATTCCAATATAATTTATTACTCAGACTCCCTTAGATCTATGCTGTGAGTTGTGTCCCTTCTACCTTACATTGATGCATCAAATTTGAGCATGAGGAATAAGTTATTATAATCAAAATTGATCCTATTCCTTTGTCCTCTTGCAATATGACATATCAGCCTAATGATATTTTTATTCCTCTTTCATCCACCTCACAACTAGTTTTTAACTAAACCACCTCATCAACTACTATCGATAACATTTACCCCTACCAAAATGATGAAGCATACACTAGCTCATCTCTCCATTCATCATAAATTTTGATGGAAGACCCCTTGCAATCAACATTCTAGTGACTCTTTAGGGGAATATCATCTTCTAAATTGGATGCTTTCCCTACTCCACAAGAATATGGGAATATTCAAAGTGACCCTTCCTATGATCCCCACATCAGAACCATTATCCTTTTCAGTCTCCCCAATAATCAAATAAATTTAATAAATGGGGGACTTGATTGGCCACTTCTTACTCCCACCACTATCTCGTATATCAAACCATTCACCACTGACTTCTCTTATCTAGACAAACCAACCTTTGCCAAAACTTACCTTTACAAGTCCACTTAGAAGGGCTTTGGTTTTGGTTTGTATGAATAAGGTCCTCATAATTTACCCATCATCAAAACCAAAAAATCTCATGAGTACTTTGGCCTTGGGTTTGAACCACCAAGAAAAACCACCTCACCTAAACCTGTAAACACCATCGAAGAAGATCCTCCTTCCCCATATTTCTCTTCCCCAAAATATGAGGATTTTGACATCATCCATCATCCCTCCAACTTTTTTTTTTTATCAACACTATTAGTGAAGGCCTCCTAACATATCGCAAGGATGGCTAAACTAAAACCCTTCCTCTCATTCATCCATAAGTGATTAAACGTGATTCTCCCACCATCAATACCATCCAACGTCAAGATGATGACTCCATTCTCACCTACGTAGGTGTAGGGGATTCCTATATTCATAAATTTCTCCCTTTTAAAAATTAAAAAAAATATTAAATGAATCAACCATTGATGTAAATTTAGGAACTCAAGAGAACCCTCACATTGTCAAAATCAGTCAATCTTTAAATTTCATGGAGAAACAAGATTACCCTTATTTCCTTCATGATCGTAACATAAAATTTGCTTGGTCCTATCATGACATGCCTAAAATTGATCCTTATATCACTCTCCATAACATTATCACTCATCTTGAGGTTAAACCATTACGAAAAAAACTTCATAGGATGCATCCCCACATAACTCTTCTTGTCAAAGAAAAACTCCAATGGCTCTTATCTATCAACTTCATTTAACCCATTGAATATCCATAATGGATCTCTAACATTATTCCCATTACCAAACCCATAGGGGACCTTTGCCTCTGCATCAAATTTTGTGACCATAATCTTACCTATCCTAAAGATGACTTTCCTCTACCCAACATCGACTAACTTGTTGATCTAATAGTTGGCCATGAAATGCTATCTCTCAAAGATAGTTTTTTGAGATATAATCAAATCTTGATCACTCCTAAAGATTATCATAAAACTTATTTTATCACTCCATCAATAAATTTATACTATAGGGTCTTTCCATTTGGACTAAAGAATGTTGGAGCCTCCTATTAGTGGGGCATGACCTATATCTTTCATGACCTCATCCATAAAATTGTGGAGGATTATGTAGATGATCTCTTTGGGAAATACAAACACTGTAAGGACCATCTAACTATTCTCACCATCACATTTGAATGATTAATCCATTATAGTGTCTGGCTTAATCTGAAGAAGTGTATCTTTAAGGTCTTATCAGGAAATTTTTTTAGCTTTATCATTTCCCTTCAATGAATAGAAGTATATCTTACCAAGGTCAGAGCCATCTTGGACATACTTCCTCCTATCAAGCTAAAAAAACTTTGCAACCTCTAGGGAAAACTTTAATATATTTGTTATTTTATTTCTCAATTATTAGATTGATGTTAACTTTTCCACCATCTTCTAAAGAAAGATACTTCTTTTAAATGGACCAAATAATGTCACCAAGCCTTTGACTCAATCAAGGAATATCTTCTCTCTCCACCCATCCTGACCCCTCCTAAAGATGATCAACCCTTGTAACTCTACATTCCACCACTGACCATTCCATAGGGGAAATGTTAGCTTATAGAGATGAAAAACACAAAAAACAATCCATCTTTTACATTAGCCACATGCTTATCAAATATGAAACCTGATATACCCATCATAAAAAATCTTTGCCTCACTTTGGTCTTTGTGGCTTCTAAACTCTACCATTATCTTCTTAATCACAAAACTTATGTCATCCTTATATGCATTCCAAGCCATATCAAAACCAATGTATGGCTAAGTGGCTCATGCTTTTAGCTGAGTTTGATCTTGATTTCTTACCACAAAAATCCATTAAAGTAGAAGTCATCACCGACTAGTTAGTTGAATATCTTATACCTGATAGTCAACCGATACCTATTACCTTTCTTGACGAATCCATTACAACTCTTTCCCAAGAGGAGAACACCTATTAAATGATTATGTTTTTTGATGGCTCCAAGTGCCAACATGGTGGGGGTGCTAGAGTAATCCTAATTCCCCTTAACAAGGAACCTCTTCCCCTCTCCTTTAAAATTGAATTTGAATGCACCAACAATGTAGCTGAATATAAATCCTTGGTCATAGGTCTTCAAACCACCCTAGATTTGGGGATCAAAACAATCAATATCTTTGGTGATTTTCAATTGATCACCAATCAAGTTAGTGAATCTTATCAATATAGGCATGATGTCATATTAAAATACAAATAACTTGTAGACACACTCCTGGCATCATTCAATCACTCTGCCATCCAATTAGTTCCTTGATCCACCAACAAATTTATGAACACCGTGGCATCTCTCACTTCCCAAATTCCATCCCAACCTACCCAATCTAAACTATTTGTCACCATTCATCACTTTATCACAATTTCATATATTAGTTCTGACCTTCCCACCATTTTTAAGGTGGAAGCATCACCTTCTAACATTTGGTATGATCAAAATTTCAATTACCTTAACCTCAGTGTTCTTCTTCGTAATCTTTCAAAGAATGCCCAAAGATCCTTTATTCAAAGTACCTCCTGTTACACCATTCTAGGGGGAATCCTTTACAAAATAAGCTTTGATGGCATCCTTGTCCATTATCTTCATAGTCATGAAGCTTCTAATGCCTTCAAGGAAGTACATGATGACATCTGTGGGGACACTTTAGTGGCCTATCTATTGCCAAACGTATCCTTTGTTTGGATTACTATTGGTCCACACTCAACCAAGACTATTGTGACTATGTTAAGAAGTGTGTCAAATGTCAAAAACATGCTTACCTATATCATGTACCTCCTTATGGACTTTAAGTATCAAAAGACTACTAGCCATTTTGTAATGGGGCCTTGAATTTATTGGGGAAATCAACCCCCATTCTTCCCAATGACATAAATATATTATCACTGTTATCAAATATTTCACCAAATGGGTGGAAGCCATACCACTTATATCAACCAAAGTTGAAAATATCATTGAATTCATCAACCACCACATCATTTACCACTTTAGTGTTCCTCATAAAATCATCACTGATAATGGAAAATCCTTTAAAAATAAGAAAGTCCAAGAACTTTGTGACACTTTTGGAATCAACTTAAGCTTTTCATCACTTTATCATCCACAAACCAATGGATAGGTATAAGTTTCAAACAAAACCCTCATCAAAATTATCACTAAGGTAATAAATGATTTAGGATAGAATTGGCACCTTCATATCCCATTCGCTCTATGGGCCTATTTCACTAGCATCTAAATCTCTATAGGTGTTACACCCTTCTCTCTCATTTTTGGAGTTGAAGTAGTTTTGCCCCTTGAAGTCCAAATTCCATCTCTTCATATATCATTACATGAGATCCTTTCTAAAAATGACTATCATCAAGAATTCCTCATATATCTTGAACTTCTTGATGAGCATCATCTTACCTCACTTAATCATCTTTATGTTTATCAGGACTGAATGCAAGTATATAACAAACATTTGAAAGAGCAAGAGTTCAACATCAGAGACCTCATACTCATAGAAAACTAACATGTAACTAATATGGAGAAGACAAAAAAGGGCAAGTTTACTTTTAATTGGATATGACCCTATATAATCACTCATAAGTATAGATCATGTACTTATCGCTTATCTTTTCTTGAAGGCAAACCATAACCTGAGCCTCTCAATGCTTTGCATTTACATCCTTTCTATTTTTGAAAAATATTGAATTCACCTCTATGTCTAAATTGAGCTCATCCCTTGGTTTAGGAGATTATCATTTCCTTTCACCTCCTTACCCATTTTCATTTTAGGAATAATTGATTACAATATAACTGTGTGATTTATTTGACATAGTCATAGCTTAATCCTAAGTATGGGTACCACGACTCTACCTATAACATGGTTCTCATGGATACTTTTAATATTTCAATAGATGGAATCTCATGATCAATTGTCTCTCAATCTACTCTCCCCATCTATCAATAACCTTTTGTGCTAAAGTCTTGCCTCCCTATAGATAGACCTTCAAGCCTAAAAAGACTTGTCCATGTTTAAATGCCCACTCAAAATAACTTGTGCATTATAGACTACTCCCTTGAAGGACAACTGCCTACTAATTAAAACTTACTTAAAAAAAATAGACTATTACCTTGAAGGATAGCTATATAAATCAAATTTTAGACCATTCCCTTGAAGGATGGATAAACCACAATCATTTGAAGCTTCTTACATAAATCAAATTTAGCAACTCATTAAAATAATCAAAACTGACTAAGCCAAACTATATCAAAATCAAAACAAGTAAGCTACACTCAAATCTTATAAAAGTTCCATTGATAGACTTCTCGCATCAATCAGTTTACATATTATCACATTATGATGCAATCAGCTCTTATGTATGGCATTGGTGAACTTCCCACATTGATCAATCTACATATCCTAATAAGGTATGCAATTATCTATTACATTCCTTTTGGTCATCTATAGAAGAGGTAAGCTAACCCACATCAAGTTACACTATCATATTTAAACCCAAACTATTACCTATCCCCTCCCATCCTTTCATCCTTCTCTAAAACCAAGGGATTATAAACTTAATTGATACATGGTGATCAAAACACCCTCTTTATCAATCAAAGTGTGCTCCTATGAAGCATTCGATAGGCTTGTGTTCACTAAATTAATCTAGCTAGGGTTTCTTGTTGTTAGGTCCTTACCAAATATAACATCATGCTTCTTTCTTATCCATCAATTAGTTCATGTGAACATGTGAATTTTCCTTATTCAAAACATTCAAAACATTATCATATTGAGTCTTATCTATCCATAGGATTCTATTTCATGTCATAAATGACCACAAAACATCTAATCCTCAAAATATTCTATCATACATTCATGCTCATGAAAAACCATATCATCAAAACCACTACCTAAACTAAATTGAATTAATCATTTTATCAACATCATAACAAATATTCATCATAACTAAAAATATCACATCACCATGCCTAAACTAGTAGCTAAAAGATGAACATAAACATATAACATCATCATAATCATAATCTAAATCATAATCAACATCAACATCACATCATAATCATCATTATCATAAACATAATTATAATCAACATCATAAACATCATCATAATCATAATCCCCATAGTCATCATAATCATAAACATCATCAAACAATATCATTAGGACATATCATCATAAACCAAAACAATACATGTCATAATGCACATCTCTCTCTCTCATAAGTACATCTCACATCATCAACACACATGTTGGTATAAAAATACAAATCATATATACATCCTAAAATGTCACATCTCAATCCCCTGAGGCACCAAAACCAAAACTAAAACCACTGACACCTACAACACCATCTGGTGGTAGAACCCCTAATATACCTATTTATACCACTATCAATGCCCATTGACTTGGAGTAGCTATTAATGGATCCCATACCAAAATGCCCCTATACTCTCCATATCCCATCACATTTGGTAGTTAGGTTAGCACCATCACCTCGTAATACTTAAGATCCTCAATGGTGGTTAGGTACAGTGTCTGCAAAATTGAGTCAGTTGGTCCTTCTACTCCTATTATGGCTACTCATGCTCTTTATCTAAGGGAATCTTGATCCTACATGACTAACCTAAGGGTGGCCTTTGCTTGATCATAATCACCTATTAGAGTAACAACCTATCCCTGTAAGGTGACTATCTATGCCTACAACACAATAACCTATCCATATAATCTAGCCACTTAGGCCTGAGCCACTGCAAGTGCTATTGCTACCTATCCATCCTAACCTACACATTGTACCTATGTTGGATCCAAATCCATGGGCTACTAGTCCCTATCACCCCATCCAAAATATATAGCTACATACCTAGCCTGGAACCATGCTATATAATCATCTATAACCTTTGCATCATTAATAATCATTATCATCTATAACTTCTCATAGTCTAGTATAATAGCTTATGGTTATGGATCTAAGAGTGGAAACTATACATCTTATCTCTTATATTATGGAAAATTAGAGGGGATCCCCTATACTAGTCCAAAATGACATCAAACTTGATCAAATGAGGTCAACTCTATCTCTCTATCCTGTCTCCCATATATTCAATGCCAACTCTAGAGTGATAAAGTCTGGAACCTATATCCTACCCATATGGGCTAAATCACATAAGGCCTCCATATAAAATTCCCCACCATCAAGCCCTCCAAAGCATCCTTGAACCACTCAATATCTCTAGTCCTTCCTGTAGCACCTATCAAAGTTTCTAATCTCTTCCATCACATAAAGCCCACTAGAAAGGCCACCTGAGTAAATACCTGTCATGGTACACCCAATGGTCTCACCACACATATGTTCTTGAATGCCCAAAATTGATGCATAAAACCATCACTAATCCCATACTGTTGGTGTGCTAAAAAAGCCTATATCTCTATATAGATCTGGACTAATAATATTTAGGCCCATCTAAATATAGTCCTCCCAAGTATCATCTCCACTAAAACCCAAAATATCAAGTATGAAAATTGGTCATGGCTCAAGTTTGGTAATGTGAAATAGTTCACTACCATCATCATCAAGGATATATCCTTTGAGGCCCTCTGGTATAGTGGTTTGGTCCTTAAATCCCCTACATACTAGATGGCATGCTCCCAATCTATTCCATATATTAGGTCCATATAAAAATCTCTATCATCACTCTCTATATGATATATTGGCTCCCCTTAAATGGGTATCTAGGTGATCCTAATCACATCTTCTAATAGAATCATCATCTCATTGGTAAGCAACATAAAGGTGTTCATCATCAGGTCCCATCTCTCAATAAGCATAACAATCATAACCATATCCCATGGTAGATGTTGGTAATATCTCATGGCCCTTAGGCCAGCCTCCTCCATATACCCCCACTTAATGTATGTCATCCCATCTTGCACCTCTAAAAATATCTTTGGGACCTGATCCTTCATCTAGATTTACTCATAGGCTTGCAACACAATTGTATTAGTATTAAAATTTTCTATCTCTAATACTCCATATAATACTTTCATTCCACCTTTCACCCTAATCTATCATTACCATGAACCTAAATGTTTTACCCTTTATTACCCAACCTTCACCTACACCTTCTTTTTGCTCTACATTCTTTCCCCAACCGTCACCTTCTCCATTTTTTGAGACAACACCATAATGCTTTATAAACAATGACACAACACTTTTCTAACAAGTAAAAAAAACATTTCCAAAACCTCAAAAATTAAAAAATGGACCCTTTCCACACTTTTACAACACACAACTACCATTCCTTGTTGACTATCGATGGTTCAGGGAACCATCACTAGTCTCTTGGACCTATTTTTTCTCAAGGTTGACCATCGATGGTCACTGTGTGTGACTGTCAGTGGTGAAACCCAACTGCCTCCTTCCCTAGATATCTAACAACATCACATTAAAACATAAAATTAACAAATTTAATCCTACTCTATTTTAAACCTAAATCCACCTTTCTTTTTCCTTTTTTCCTAAGTTCATTACCCACTTTTAACAAGACCTTAATTTAGGGCATCATGGATTGGAATTGTTATTTCAAATGCACTATTTCTACACTACCCTACCCACAATCTCCTTTATCAATTTCCTATCCCTTAATTACACCCATTCTATCAATTTTAAACTAGAACCTACCTCATTCTATGATCACTGGCATGGTCGAATCCCTTGCACCATTACCCAATCATATCATCATCCTCCATCCATCTAGTGTACACTGAAACACACTCAACCAATCAAATGCCTCCACCTCAGGATGCTCAACACTTCAATCAATCAAATGCCCAACTGAGCCAATCAATAAAGAGTAAGTTGCTAATAAATCAATAATGGTAAAAATGACTTGCCCTTTTACTTTATCTTATGTCTTTTTAGGGTTTCTTTGAATGTTGATGGTCAGGGTGACCATTGATAGTTGACCCTAGGGGTGACCCTAACCATTGGTGGTTAGGGCCCCTCTTCTTTTTTTAACTTTTTCAAACATAACCCTACTTTATCAACACTTTGTACTTGAACTAGAACTAAATTTAACCTAAAGTTATTTTGGATATTCTACTATGGATCTATGTAGGAAAAATCTACTTGCTTAGTGTATATAGAGTCAACTCAGCCATCCCCTTCCCCCACCCACCAATTATTCTACCATATCTACCTTGATGTTGGTTATTTTTGAACCAACCTCTTCACATGTTTTGTGATGAATTTGTGTGGTCCTAGTGACCATGCCAACCAATATTTATATGTTAGATCTTTCAAACATTTCACCACCTCATGCACAACCTAACCAATTATGTTATTCATAGGAGCAATTCCTAACTTAGATACCTATGACCAATACTAACCCTTTTGGATGACTTGATAGGTGTGACCTGATCAACTATGACTAATGCTATAGATTGATTACCCTATTTTATCCTTCTATAACTTGAACATCTTTTAAATAACATTGGTAACTTTATTCTTTGCATGATCTTGATTATCGCTCTTAATCAAATTTTGTGCATGGGTTCATGTCTCAACTACCCAACCCTTTTATGTCACCTACCTTGTGACTACCCATTTATCATTTATCAAACCCTGACCCATTTCACTTTTACCTCAATCATCTCCTAGTTTGAGGTGGAATCCTTCCTCTCATATTTGGGGTAACCAAACCTAAACCTTGACCAATAATTCATTTTTGTTCTATAGCTTGCTAGAAGTTACACAACAAAAAGGGGAAAAATATAGATACCTGAAAACTACACATGACAATTTTCACTATCGTATTACTTTGGACCCTCATCCAACCTCATGTATAATAGGCTACCTAACCTATTAGACTCATTTTCAACTTCACCCTATCAAAGCAACTTTTAAATTCTCCTATTTTTACTCTTTTTCCCTAATTTTTTTAGATCTTTGACCACTAATGATCAATCTCACCATCAATAATTGGCTTAACCATCAATAATTAGGTCCCTAAAACTACTTTAATGATTTAAAGTATTTCTATCTTTGTGCAAGATTAAAATCTCCCTAAATGGCATTTTGCCTTTAAAATAATATTTTAAACCTATGAGAACTAGCAACTTTATCCCCTATCAAATTAATAACTTCCTCCATTTTAATTAGCAACTTTTGATTATAAAAGGAGAAGACAAGGAAGTGAAAGGGGATCCATAATCTATTATCTTCCATTTAATATATCTTACAAGTATCTAGCATCCTTATCAGTGAGTGAAAAATATCACTAGAGACTCAAAATTCTATCAAAATCACTTACAAAGCCCTAAAGTACCGTCACTCTGGTCAAGTTGCTTCAGAGTTCCTTCACAAAGTTTTAGGTATATTGTGTTTGTTTTCTTTAATCTATCCTATTTATAATATCTCTACCTTATCTGAGTTACCAGTACCTTATTTCCACCTTCTATCCTCATAGCCAAACCTTTGCTTGCCTAATTTCTCAACCTGCACTTTCTATTCTGATCATTCCTAGATTAACATAGGAAACCATTGATGATCACCCAACTATCAATGGTTAGACCCAATTATTGATGGTTATCTAACCATTGATGGTTAGACCCAACCACTGATGGTTCACCCAACCATCAAGGTCACTATGGCACATATTTTAATAAGTTATTTTTACCCCTTTACCCCAAATCAAATCTTATTTTATTTGTTTTCTCTAACCATAGGGCCTTTTTTTATTTTTTGGACCTGACCTTGACCATATTAGCATAAAATTTAATCATTTTTTCTAACAAATAATTTATCTTTTCCTTCTTACATGTATTTACTTTCTTATTATTGAATGCAAGAATCTTTTCTTCATTTTAGACTTGATTGTCATAAAAAGTGGATTGACAGCTTCCCAATAAGCATCACACTTGTTAGATATAGCTCATGCTTGGAAATCCACTCAATCGACCATCTAAAAATTCCATTTCAAGTGTCTATGTTATTTGTAGGTTATTCTTTCCTAACCAAAGAGGCATTCCTACTTTTATCTAGATTCACATGCATGCTTTACTAGGTATTCTTCTATGCACCCTATTACTAGTTTCATTACTTTACTTCCAAAATTATGAAATGAATGAAATTAACTAAAACAAGAGCATACACCAATTTAGCCTTTAGGTAACACTCAAGTAAGAAAAATATTTATTAATGATTAGTTAAGTGTGATATAAAAAATATACAAGATATTTTTCAAAATGCTAAAATCTTTGCTAGGTCTCCTACAAAACAAGTGATTAGTAGTTTAAATTTGGCAATGTTAGAGGGAAACCTAAAAGATAAGATGTTAAATGAAAATATGACATGCAAGAGAAGATGTTAGTAAGCCAAAATTTCCACTATATTTACCCCTATAAAAAACATAATGTTAGTCCAATAAGCCTTAATAAAAACACAATTTTTTTTTTGATTTTGCACTATAACTTATTTTTGGATGAGGGGACATAATGCATGGGTTTGGGGGTGGTATACCCTAGTGGGGTCAAGGGGTAGCACCTATATTGGGTTTAAGGGGTAGTTTCCCTTACAGGGTTAAGGGACAGTGCCCCTTATAGGGTCTGGGGGAAACACCCAATGTGTGTTTCAGGTTTTGGTATCAAGCAAGGTCAAGGGATAGTGACCCTAATACCAAACATAATTTGGGACTTACAAACCCTTGGAATGACTCAAAATTCATCAAAAATGATCTAAAAAGATACATTCAATAAAGATAATTTTTAAAGCAAAATAAAAGAGAAAAATCATAATTGGCTTTTTAAAAATTGTAGATACATAGTCCGTATTAATCAAAATCACTTTTAGAGACTATAATATCATAGTTGACCATCAAAACCACTTCTATGAGATATTTTGTTTTGTAAAAAATGAGTTGATAGTGACCATGTGGTTAAAACCTCCTATGGTTAGTGCAAAACTGTAACTTACAAGTCAAAATCAAAACTTTGAGATATGTAATTTTTTAGACAGTTAACTAACTATGATTGCACAGTTAGGCAAAATTACATATGGCTATGGCAATACCACAACTAGAAAATCAATACTACACTTTTTGAAATGTGATTTTTTAGTCTTAGAGGAAATACAATAAAATAAAAATATTTATAAAATTATTAAAAATATTTATAGAATGTTCAAAATATGCACAAAATTATTAAGACGTGACTATATTCGATATTGACTAGGTAAATATATTATTTAAATGCCCTTGGCCAAAGTCAACTATGTATATATAAAACCAACTTTCATAGTAAAAAATGCCTTTTATGAGATGCAGTTTTGCTCTAATCACATTTAAAATATATATACACCAATTGATCTTAGATGTCTAAGATAGATGTTAATTTAAGACTTTTTAGATTATTTAAAAATCTAAATACTAACTAAATGATCAAGAAAGGATAAGATGAATGAACAGGACTTAATTTTTCAATATATGCAAAATTGCCTATACATATTCAAAACTACCTATGAAAATTAAAAAACACCTATGTAAATGGGTAATATTGGACAAGATAGTCAAAATGGTGATTTGGGGGTATTGAGTTCGTCTACACAGAGTCTCCCTTTCCTATAAACAAAACACAACTAGACAAAGACCAAAAAATTATTAGATAGCAAAAACATAGATCTAGGTTAATGATTTTATGATTAAAGCAAAACCACATTTCATGAAGGCAAAATCATAATTAGGAGTCAAAACTGCACTTTGTGATAAGTAGTTTTACAAAAAAGACCAAAATTTGCTAAAATTGATCAGATAATTAGTGTTAAGGTTGGCATTTAGTCAAAATTACATCTAGGGTCTGCAAAAATACCTCTATAAAATTACAAGTTGTAGAACAATACTACACTTTACTTGAAGGATGAGATTTTTGAAATTTTGAGCCACAATCCACTTCAATCTAACATACAACCTTAAGTAAACACACTTAAATCACAAAATTTTAGCCCAGGAGGAGGGATCCCACTGTGGTCACCAAATGAATGCTTGTAATTATGAGCTATGGATTTTAAACTATTAAAAATAGAAAATGAACCCAAAACATACAAAACATCAAAAGAGAGAAATATAAGAACAATCAATAATTATATATGAATTCTTACCATCATATTGATCCTAATGTCTTCCCTCCAATATCTTCAAACCAATTTTCAATGATTCTTGATTTTTGCTTATTCGATTACTATGGATAGACTCAACATTTTTGTATGATGCTTGTTTGATCAAGAGACTAAGATGACATGGATTTATAGATGATATGATGATAGTATGGAGGCTTAGAGAGCTTATGAGGTTGCTCATTAGTTTGGCCATGGAGGGATGATGTGTTTAAATAAGACATGGAGGGAAGATCAATGGTCAATATTCAAAGTTGGGATGAAGAATATCAATGATGGAGGATTATCCAAGGAATTAAAAATTCCTTAGAAGCCTCTAGAATAGAGGTTTCTAGAGAATAAGGGCTAAGATAGAGATGATTCTAGAATTGGATAATTTTATAATCCACTGAGGGGATAAAAAAGATTAGTAAGTGGTTAGATAGGTGATTAGGGATGTAGGAAAGCCTAAAAATAGCCTAGGGTAGGTGGGATTAGAATTTAAAATTTCAATATAATAGACAAGTGGGATTGGTTAGTGGATAAGACATGATCAAAAGATTAATAGGTTGGTGGGGATAATATAAGGTTAGTATATGAAGAATAATAAATGGGGATGTTAGGTAAATGATTAGAAGGGGTGATATTAGATAATTAGAAGAGACAAATGAGATAAGCAAAATCATTGTTGACTAATAGTAATATTAGTGATGATGAATGAAGGGAGCAAATTTAGATGTATAGAATGATAGTGGTATTTTTTATGTGAAATGAAGGCTGGATTATATTTGTAATTCATTATTATTGTTATGTATGTGGCATGCTATTTTCAAGAGTAATGAATTCTTCATCCTTGGCCATAAGGATGACTTATTGCTAGGAACATTTAGTGGTTTTTTGTGATTAATGTCTTGTCATATTAAATGTGACATGGTGGTTATGTACTATTATTTTTTTATCACAAAAATATTGTCTTAGAGGTTGTTTGTATCAAGTTGATCCAAGAGCAGTCTAAGAGGTAAGTAAATCCTTTCCAACAAAATGCTACATTACCCAAAGGTGAAGATACTTGGATTTGTTTTCATAATAGATAATGATGTTGAATAGTTATTATTTGTTTAGTGAACAATAGTTATGCTTTGATTTGATTAGAGCTTGTGTGTCTTTAAAAAAATTAAGTGGAATTTGAATCTAGATTGAAGGTCATGTTTCAAGTGGTCATTATTATGACAAGTTTGTGGCCTTCATGTCTATTGATTATATGTATGTTTTGTTTGATTTTAGTTTTTATTTAGACTATTTATGTTTATTCAATATTTATGATAGCAATTCTATATTTAGTGTGAAATGAATATTAGTTTTAATTTATGGTTTATCATTGTTATCATGGAGATGGAAATAAATACGGGACTAGAGAGTGACAAAGCCACAAGGTGATGGAGCCATAAATTTCCTATTTTATCTTACCTTTATTTCACTTAGTTTCATGAATTCATAGATATTTTTGTATTTCACACATATCACAATCTATGGTGGTTGATAACAAATAGGGCTCAATGTTTCAAGATGTAGTTTCTTTTTTTGTGTAGACCTGGATCTATTTTTAAATTTTTTGATATATCATGGGAAAGTGGTGAAATCCCATGTAATATTGTTAAAAAAAACTATCAATATTCATGGGCTTGTGGGCTAGCATGGTAATGGATTCAAGGGTTTATTTTTATTATTGTGATATTTTATATCAACTTATTTCAATGAATTTCTTGCTTATTATGGAAATGAGGATTAGAAGAAACTAAATATGGATATGGTTGAAAAACTTGATAGATAGTGTGCATGTGGAAACTAGAAGATTGTGAAGATATCCTCTTTGGCTTGAGAGGATGACCTATAGATAAAAAAACACTAAAGTAAACTTGTTTGTTAGACAAATAGTTGGGTGGATTTCCTAGCGATAGCTAGATCCTAGAAGTGAGAGCTTGCTTTGGGCTATCAATCTACACATTTTAAATAATTAAGCATACAAATAGAAAAAAGGTACTTATATCAATGAATCAAAGGGTATTGGAACTGAATACAAGAAATCTTGCTAAGAAGTATGCTAAAAATGATTAAATTAGTAATAAACTAATCAATAGTAGTGCTAGAGGGTTGGGGTATGCTTCAAAAAATTAGAAAGGGGGTCTATGAATAGGCAAGAACATAAAAAATCAGGTTTATCTGGGTTTAAGTGGGTGAAATCATCTTTCTAGTTTTTGGTGCCAAAGTGACCATCAACAGTTGGGGTAACCATTGGTTGTTAAGGTGACTATCAATGGTCAAGGTGATCATCAATAATTGGGCAGACCATCAGTGGTTGAGGCAACCATTGATGGTTACTATGTGAGGATTTGGGTTGATAAATTACTAATTAATGAGATCCAAAATATAGATTCTGAGAGGTGGATAAGGTTTGGGTTGATTACAAAATGGAAATAAAGTAAATGAATACTAGGAATCAAGTATTTATCTTACCAAAATTTAATTGGGTGGATGGTTGAGGTAGTATATCTATTGATGGAATCTAACTTAATTCTAGTAGAGTAATGGTACCTAAAATATTGATGGAGAGGTGATAGTAATTTGACTCTCTGATATGATTGTTAGATTGTTGATGGCAATTGACCTATAAGAAAGAAGCATCTAGATACACAAGTTCTTGATGATAAATGTAGATGGGTTTTCACCTCCTAGATCCTCTCTTCTTATAGGAATAAGTAAAAGGTGGAGTGAAGGTTCAAATAGGCTACTTAATTATAAATTTTCCATGCAAAGGCTCGTAAGAGGATTCAAACAAGTTATAATTAGAAAAAGAAAGCATATGGTTTACATGTTTTTGTTTGAGGAGGTACACCCTGACCGTCAATGATCAGGGTAACCATCAATGATTACCCTGACTATCGATGGTCGAGTGCCAAGGGTAAAAAAGGGATAAAAAGGTAAGGTTAATCTAGTTGAATTAAATTGACTATGGGTTAGGCTTGTTAAGGTTTAAAAGACTAAATGGTCCTAAGGGGGTAGTCTAACATTTAGAATTATGATGAGCATAGTTTTAGTGTCTACATTTTGCCCCTTTTTGTTATATGGCTTTGAATAAACAAGATAAAAAACAAAAATAGAGTACTGGTCAAAGGTTTGTAGATTCTCCTGAGTATGGGAGGAGGTGTTCCCCCTTAAACTGGGAGCAATGAGGTAAAATAGAATTAGGTATGGGTTTGATAAGCAGTTGACAAGGATTCATGAGGTGGTGAAAAAGGTGGTTGGGCATTCAAGATGTAAACATGTACATAAATTATGACTAAGTGTGATAGCTAAGATCATACACAAACTAAGGTTGCTAACGTTGTTAAAAATAAGGTCAATTCTAGAAGGACTAGTGATAGGGTAATTAGGCCACAACATTAGTAATAATTGATTGAGTAACTCTATCAATTATTTTAGATAGGGCTAGTTTTCTTGTAGGTATCCGAGGTAGGAAGTGTTCTTATGAAAAACATAGGATTTAGTCACACATGAGGTGGTGAAATTTCAAATGGTCAACATGGTAAGAATGGTTGGTATGATCAAATTGACCAATGAAAAGTCATCACAAAACACATGAATGTTTGAGTCAAAAATGACCAACATTAGGGTAGATGTGGTGTAATGGTTGGTTGGGTGGTTGAGGTTGGTCAACAAGGGTTTAGGTAGGGGGTGGTAGAGCTATCTTCATATGCACTAGGCATGTAGATGCTGCCTATATAGTTCCATTGACATAATATCCAAAAAAAACTTTAAGATAAATGTATTTATCCATAGGTTGGTTAGTGGTGTTTAAATGAGTTGCCTTAATTTGATGTGCCAGGTTGTTTGGTTTGGTTAAGGTACATGGATGCAATTATGGTTATGCTTGTGGTTATGATCATGTTATTGATTATGTTCACAATGGTTATGCTAAAACATGTGAGGTAGATTAATTAACAATACTAAATGGGTGGATAGATAATATCATCAACAGAGAAATTCCATAATGAAAATGTCAACTAGGCACCATAAGGCAAGAAGAGGGAACGATGCTTCTTCTTTGATAAGGACTAAAAACAAACCCAAAGTTGGATGGGCTTAGTGAACATAATCCCTTAAAATGATTTGCATTAGCATTCATTAGTTGGTTAAAAGGTGTCTTGACCACATCATATCAAGTAAGCTCAAAAATACCTTGCATATAGTGTAAAGGGGAGATGGGTAAAAATGAAACCTTCTTATGAGACTAGCATGCCTCTTCTATAGGTGTCCAGAGAGTCCCACTGGGCATGCCATAATGTTTTAATGAATTTCTTGCTTATTATGGAAAGAAATAATAGAAGAAACTAAATATGGGTATGGTTGAAAAATTGGATGCAGAGTGCATGCATTGAAATTAGAATATTGTGAAGAACTCCTCTTTAGATTGGGAGGATGATCTACAGTTAAGAAAGTACTAAAGTAAACTTGTTTGTTAGATAGATAGTTGGGTGGATTGCCTAGTGATAGCTAGATCTCAGAAGTGAGAGCTTCTTTAGGGGCTATCAATCCACAAGTTTAAAAAAATTAAGATTACAAACAAAAAAGAAAGATACTTGCATCAATGAATCAAAGGGTACTAAAATTGAATACAAGAAAGCTTGCTAAGAAGTATGCTTAGAATGATTAAATTATCAATTAACTAATTAAATACTAGTGATAGAGGGTTGGGGTGTACTTCAAAAAATTATAAAGGGGTCTATGAATAGTTAGGAACATAAAACATCAAGTTTAGTTAGGTTTAGGTGGGTTATATCAACTTGCTAGTTTTTGGTGTCATAGTGACCATCAGTGGTTAGGGTAACTGTCAGTGGTTAAGGTGACCATCAATGGTCAAGATGACCATTAGTGGTTGGAAAAACCATCAGTGGTTGAGGTAACCATCAATAGTTACTGTTTGAATTTTTGGGTTGATAAATTGCTAATTGATGGGATCCAAAAGGTGGATTATGTGAGGTGGGTAAGGCCTTAGTTGGTTACAAAATGGAAAAAAAGTAAATGAATACTAGGAATCAAGTACATATCTTAATATAAGTCAGTTGGGTAAATGGTTAAGGTAGTAGATCTTGTGTTAGAATCTAACTTGATTTTGGTAGAGTAACAATACCTAAAAGCTTGATGGAGAGGCGATGACAAGTTGACTCTCTAATATGATTATTGGATTATTGGATTTCTGATGGTGAATGACTTGTAAGAAATAAGCTCTTGGATACACAAGCTCTTGATGATAATTTTAGATGGGTTTTCACCTCTTTGCTCTTCTCTTCTTATAGGCACAAGCAAGAGGTGAAAATGAAGGTTCAAATAGGCAACCTAAACATAAATTGTACATGTAAAGGCTTGTAATAGGATTTAGACAAGTTATAATTAGAAAAAAAAAGTAGATGGTTTACATGTTTTTATTTGAGGAGGTGCACCCTAACTTTTGATGGTTAGGGTGACCGTCGATGGTTTCCCTGACCATCAATGATTAAGTTCCAAGGGTAAAAAAGGATAAAAAGGTAAGGTTAATCCAATTGAATTAAATTGACTATGATCTAGGCTCATTAAGGTTTGAAAGACTAAATGGTCCCAAGGGGGTAGTCTGACATTTGGAATCATAGTGTGTGGATTTTTGGTGTCTACGAACCTCGTGAAATTTATATTTTTGGATGTTACGTTCTAAGTATCCTTGGCCCTATTTTATTTTGATATTATTATTTGAAAATCCTTATTTTCATTAGGAAAATTATTGTGGACATTTTGTCTAAAATAATTCTCCTGAAGGAATTCAACCTATGGACTCTTTGCCTTAAGAAATTTTGGACCTCATACACTTTCCTAAAAACAAATTCTTTGATGGATTATCCCTTTGACCATATCCAAAATTACCCTTAAAAATTTTAAGAAATGACCTTTAGCCATACGAAAATACCCTTTGGGAAGTTTGAAAGTGCCCTTCGGCCTCTACAAAGTAGACCTTTTGAGCAAAATTTTACCCCAAAGTAAACCCTTCAAATCCTTTCCACCTACCCTTTAAAACCCTTCAAACTATCCCTTTAGCCTTTCTAAAAGTGTCACTTGCCCTTTAAACTATCCCTTTAGCCTTTTTTGAATTGACCATTTAACCCATTTTATGACCTCTTCTTTTGGGGCACATACCCTTTAGGTTATGTGATGGACCCTTTGAAAATTTTGTCCGGACCCCTTACCCTACAAGACTTATCCTTTAGGATATTTATTTTGATCCCCTTTCCCCATCCAAAGTGCCCTTCAGACTTTGTTTATGAACCCATTTTTTCCATGGACATAACCTTCAAGAATTTTATCCCAAACTTTTTTTTCTTATCCAATTCTTTTGGATATTTTTTGAGAGAATTATACTCTTCATACCTAAGCCACATACCCTTCAGGTTTTGTGTAGCCTACCCTTTAGGACTTTTGAAATTCCTCCTAACTATATGGAAGTACCCTTTGACATTTGTGAAGTAAAACACTTTGGGACTTTTGTCATGGATAAAATGCCCTATGAAGTGGAACCTTTAAATCAAAAGTACCCTTTAGAGAAATTTAAAGTGCCCTCCAGACCTTTAAAATAGTCCTTTAGAAGAATTATTTCACGAATTTTTCCTCAATTAATAACTCAAATAAATTGTTACAAACATTTTATCCAAAATAAATCTCTCAAGAGAATTAGTTTACAGGCATTGATCTAAAATCACTTTTTTTGATATACACCCTAAGGCACTTTATTACTGGGAATATTACTATGTCTCATCATAGTTATCTAATATAATAGAAAAAATACTTCCTAATAATATTTTAAAGACCCTAATACTAACCTAAGCTAACAAATTTTAATTATACATGAAATTAAGTAAAGTGAAAGTTGCATATTTATGTTGCATGAACTGGTACTCAATGTAGGATTCTATATAGGCAATTCACTATAATTGAAATACATCATTTGAATTTGAGATAACTTGTATTAAAAGTCTTTTAATATATTGCAGTGATGAAGATCCCTAGTTTCTACTTCAAGAGTATACAATGCACAACAATCGAGCTAGAATCGAGTTATTTGCACCAACTTACAAACATATATAACACACAATGCATAGAGTAAGAGAGAATTAAGAAGTATATAGTCATGGTGTCTACATCTAGAAAATTTGGAGGTACTAATCTATCATCTCCATACTCAATCAAAGATTCAATAGAATTCATCAATACAATATTTGAGCCACTATGTTCAGAGATAAATACAAGAACTACTCAGTGTTGTGAGATGTTATTGATTTAATGGATATATTTTCATTGGAGGATGATATGAAATTAGTAGATAGATTATTTGTGATGGAATTATTGTCTTATAAATGCCAAAGACTACATTTCACTACTGCAAAGCCATAAGTGATACCTTGCATAGACCTCTTGAGGGATTTATTCTTTATTGATAGAATATCACAGGATGCTTTACTACATCACATTAATAATAACATGATAGTCATGTACATATCTAGGTTTGATTTCAAGAGATACCTATCCTTGAGCATCCATGATTATTACTATGACAAAAACATGCTAGTGAAGTTCAACAAAGAGACATCGATGGAAAAGGTGATGTCATTGTGGATCCTCTTAGACAAAACTATCATATGGAAAGGGAAGAATCCAAAGGGGCCATCCTAATTGACAAGTTTAGGATGGGGATTCACATCACCATGGCTCTTCTCAATAGATTTTATGGTATGCCTAACATCCACTTTGTCAATTTGGATTAGGTACCATTATTATATATGATGCTCACGCATTATGCCACTTACACCTTCGATGAGATTATAATCTTACGACTAAGGGAATAAATTATTCATAAAGATAGACATCGTACACCCACTAGAGATTTTTTCATGATGTCATATATATTAGATGTAGTTAAGAGAACATGCTATAGAGACCTTGGTTCATTATGGAATTCATCCATGGACTATGAGAAGAATAGGATTTTTGGTTATTACCAGTTTATTCATATTTATTGCTATACCAGACACATGGTGAGAATCTCTGAGGATGTTTATCCTTAGATTTGATAAGCTATTCATGACTCACCTATGCATTGGATTGGACCTAATATAGTGAAGAACCTAACTAGAAAAAGAGATTACTTCCTCTACCTATATTTTACAATCATCATGGTATGGGGAAATAAGGTTGGCCCCTTATGTATTCCAAAATTTGTTCCTAACAAGTTAGCTGAATAGGAGATTGTCTTCCAATTATGAAAGAGTATTGAAGATTTGGCAAGGAAAAAAATCCTTATATTTTGGTCATATAATCACCATTGGTAGGGTGACATACATAATGAAAAATAATCATGGGATGTAGGTGGAAAATGTAGGAGCTACCCTTTCCCTTCACTTCTACACAGAGACTGGGATTCATACGGGTTGATCCAAGAACACATCCATGGATTCAACATTCCATATAATCATAAGCCCTATGACTATGATTTTGTATTTTTTAATGCTAAGTCATATGAGGAGGTGTTATAATGAGCACAAATTTCTATATTGTAGGAGGATCATTTAAGGATGATCCAAGGTGAGTGTTTCTATAAAATTTTTGTTTTTTTAATTTTTTGAAAAGAAAAAAACTTGGAATAGGGTATGTAGAAAAACCTATTGAATGTGCACACATTGAATCCAAGTTATTATGGATATCCTCTTTAGATTGGGAGGATGACCTAAAAATAAGAAAACACTAAAATAAAATTGTTTGTTAGACAAATAGATGGGTGGATTGCCTAACATGAGCTAGATCCTAAAAGTGAAAGCTTTCTAGGAGGCTATCAATCCACCTATTTTAAACATTTAGTTGAGATGATAAAATAAATGTATTATTACATTAAATTATAGAAAACTGAAATTAAAACTAGTAAACAACTAAATGTAATAAAATATAATTAAATGCTTTGCTAAGTTAACAAAAATAAAGCAACTAATTTGATTATACTAATGCTAAAAATTGGTTAAGGCAAAATGGTGGTTTTGGTTTGGTTTATGAAAAGATTCAAAAGGAAATGATAAGGTTTTTATTGAGTTGGTAAATGTTTAAATGGGTAAATGATAGTCAAGAAAGGGAAGATAAATGGTAAAAGGGATTATGAGGTTAAGAGGTCAAGATGGCAAAGAGGCAAAAGGGTAAATGGTCAAGGTGGTAAGTGTTGACCATTTTTGGTATAACAGGCCAAAAATTGGTCCCCTTCTTCCCTTGCTATTCTAGGCCAATTCATTTTTTGATTTTGCACAGGTTCAAGTTTATTTATGGATTCAGCAGGTGTATCCTTGGTAGATGAAAAATCAGTTTCAGAGAGTGCAATTTTGCAAAGCTTCTTCAGACTCTTATCTGAAGAAATTCATAAAGAAGGCTAAAATGGTTTAGAAGAAACTTTTACTTAAGGTTAGAAGAGTGGTTCAATGATGAATTCTTTCTGAGAGTTGGCACCTTTGAACCGTTGAACTAGTTCAACGCATTGGTTCAATCAGTGAGTTCATTGCTTGGTTAAATCAGCTTGGTTCAATGCCTCCAGTTCATCACTTAAGTTCATCAGTAAAGTTCAAATGCCTTGGTTTATTGTCTTAGTTTAACACTTTGACTGGTTCAATGCATTGGTTCAATCATTTGGTTCAACACATTGGTTCAATGTGCAAGTTCAACGGTTGAGGTGAGTGAGAAAAGTTCAAAGGCTTAGTTCAATGGGCTCGACACACAAAATTAAACCATTAAATTGGTTTAATCATTTGGCTAACAGATCAATTTAATAAGTGGTTTAAATAGACAGTTCATCAGCTTGGTTTTACTCATCTCAACATGCAGCATTGAATCATTGAACCGATTGAACCGTTGAATCTTTTTTGGTTTAATGGGTTGGTTCAACAACTTATTCAAGGGTGCATCCCAAAGTCAAAAGATAAAGAGCCCTTATAGAGGGTAGTCTTGGGTTTAGGAGCCCTTTTGGAGGGCAAAAAACTTTTCAAAAGGAGCCAAAGAGGTAAATCATTAGAATTTTGCTAAAGTTCGAAGGAATTCACTGAAAGGCTAAAGTAAAGGGCCCAAAGGAAGAAGCTGACCTAAAGGGTATGTGCCCTTGTGGAGGGCTCTCATTGAGGAGGATGGATCATTCTAAAAAAGCTGAAGGGTCTTTTCCCCTCTAGGAAGGATCAATAAAGGAAATCAAAGCAGCCAATTTTTGTGGACTTTTTACCCATGAAAAAGGGCCCAAAGTAAAAAATTTGAAAGAGGAACCTGCTAAAGAGCTAAAGCACCCCAAAGAGTAGGTGCCATTGTAGGGGACTCTCAGCCAAAATAAAGGGACACTTCCCAAAGGCTGAAGGGTCACCTTCCCTTTAGGAAGATGCTAATAAGGGACTCCATAGAAAAGGGCAAAGTAGGAAGCCGAAGGAGAGTCCAAGGGTGATGGGCCCAAGGACGCCAAATTTAAAGCTATGAAATAGCTATTGGTTTTTAAAAAAATGCTTACACACCAACTATGGAATGAGCCCAAAGAATGTAGTGACCCACCAGAAGATCACCCCTGGGGGATAAAGGAGTAGAAGAGGATAAAGCAAGAAAAGGAAAAAGAGCCTAGAGAATAAAGAGGAGGAAAAATGACAAAGCATAGGAGCAGATGAAGTGATCTAAGTGATGTAGGAAAGTGTTGATTCAAGAAGTTATTTTAGTATTTGACATAGTACCTACCATGCGATCATCAAAGAGGCACAAACAGTGATCAACATGACTTGTTTTTCTTCAATATGCATTGAAGAGCATGAAAATGGTGAGGCTCATAAATTCAAATCCTAACAAGAGTTGACACAACATTATATTCAGATGATTTCCTCATCCCAATGCTCAGAGGGCACATGGGTCACTTGTAAAAAAGGGGCACAAAAAGTCCTCCTTTTCTTCCTCTATATATTGGAGACTTGTCATTTTGAGAAGGGATCATCTTCCACATTTGTAAGGTGAAGCCCTAGCAAATTTTCACCTAAAATCAATAAACATATTTTTTACCTCTATTCTAGCTAGATATCTCTGTGTATGTATGAGTGTCAGTTTTATGTTTAGTCATTACTTCTTGATGCTTCCACAGGTTCAACACCAACATACCTGGTGTCTATAAGGTGCCATTTTGTAGGTGACAAGGAGAGCTATGTTTAGAAATGCAGAGATAGAAGAATCTACTATAAAGTGTGCCTTTCTACATCATCTTTAGTGAGTGTTTATTTTTAGTGTGTTTCATTAAAGCCTCTCTATTAAGTTTCTTGTAGCCTGGTCCTCCTATCAGTTTGAAGTGTACATATGTGTTTGTCTAATTTCAAGTGTGAGTGTGAGAAGGTCGAGTCATTTTGGTGCATCACCTCTTTTTAGAGTAGATTTGTTTCCCTGTAATCCTTCTCCCTTTTCACCCCCATTATATATCTATACATGTATTAGCACTTATTAGAACAATTTAGATGCATCAAAGGGAGCTAGCCCTTACCTAGAGACTCTCCCCTCTAGCTTCGCCAGTCCCACAGGTGAGAGGGGAGTTTCCATTTTGATGTGTGGAAGGCAGGAGCTCAGCCTCCTGCTCTAAGTGTAAATCCATAGTGTTAATAGTTTTTGGCATGCCTAGTGGGACATCATTTTGACACTCAGTAAAGTTTTAGGATTGATGCTAGTCCTATTACAACAAGTCAACTATTTTTAGCATCTGGCAACTCTAGTGGTAAGAACTTCATTTCCTAATCAAAGACTAGTCTGACTTCCTATGCCTAAAGTCACCACATGGTCTGCTTCTAAGGGTGTCCCTTTCAATTTTTTTGAGTTGCCTTTAAACTCAGTAAAAAGACTAAGTTTTGAGAGGACCCATCCTTATTCAGCAAACCACCCTCCCAAAGTATTGTAAGGGATGTATACATAGTAAGGCCTCAGTTACATCCTGTCCCAGCCATGGCATTACCCTTTGTGGCTTTTTGTGGTCAGAGCCCCTTAAATCTCCCATGTTATGACCCAATCCTAAGAGTAGCCCTAAAAAATGTGCCTTATTTTGATGGAGAGGGGCCCATTATAGTCATCGAGCACATCAAAAATATTGCTAATCTCTGCAATATTCACAATGTCTTTGAGAAAAATATCGCAATCAAATTACTGGCATTGTCTCTCAAGGGCAAAGCTCTTGACTGGTATGGGACTTTGGCTATAAATTCAATCAGTTCTTGGAATGAATTGGGTACTCACTTTATGGACCATTTTGGAGAATAGAGTGATCACCTCTCGCTTGCTGAGCAGTTGACTACCATGAAAAGAGCCCCACACAAATATATGTAGGATTTCAACACACAGTTTTAGAAGACATGGGAAAGAATCCCCATTCTGGTAAGACTGACTACCAGCTATGCTTTCTTATATTATTTAAGACTATTAAACAGTGATATCACTATTATGCTACAATCCATAGGAGGACATGTTCTACTTGCTGCCTATGACATAGATATAGCAGTTGAAAATTGCTTAGTATAGGCTAGGAAAATAGCCCCTAGACCCCATATGCCACTTTTCCCAAAAATGCTACCTCCAATTCAAACCAATGCTCCCACATTAGCTCCTCTACCTAGCATAGAGAAACCAGTTACTAATCCATCCAATGAGCTTCATGAAGTTAAGAGTCTATTGTAAAGTATGTCAAATGAACTTGTGGCTCTTAAAAGGCAACAAGCTTAAGGCAACAAAACAAATCAGGGATACCAGCATTATGGTCAAACTCCTAGACCCCCTTTTTCAAAATTACAATTAAGGATAGGGTCAGATTACTCAAACCAGACCTTTTCAAGGCTACAACCTAGGCACCCCTTCATCATCTAAGATCATGGTGCCCATTCAAAACAATCTAGTGTAGGAACAACCAAGTTGTGAAACCATGGGATATGGCTAAGAGCAAGCTATTTATACAAATTAGATGATGGGTTATTACCCAAATGTGCAATAAAATTACGTAGCCACCCATTCACAAGTCTTTGAGGCTCTAATGTAACCCAGCATGAGTAGCAGTCAAGCCCAACCTAATTATACCCTTATGAATCATCTGGAAGGAGAATTTTATTTAGTGAATTATGTGGGTGCTGTAGATAATTAAGCTGATTGTGTTGCAGCCAACACAAGATTTAAGAGGAGAGTAATGGGAGAAGCCTAGGATACTACCCAAATGGCAATAACACCTTCTCCATCACACTTAAATCAAATGGTCCCAAGCTTTAGATATTTAGTTGTACCTCCAGCTCCTCAGCCTGCACCTTAGGCTGTACATAATTCTAAAGAAATTTTGAAGGAAGGCAACCCTCAAATCAACGTGGTTGATCAGATGAAGAAGCTACATATGGACATCTCCTTGTGGGATTCACTATCAATACCAAGGCAGAAAGACTTGTTGTAAAAGGAATTGCATGAGCTAGATGAATGAGTTATCCCAGTAAAAGCTGACAATGTTTTGATGATGAATGGATAGCCTTCCACCTTAAGTTAGTTCCAGAAGGAAGAGAAGGTTCCTCCTTTTTATGTGTCCCTAGTCATAGGAGATTTATTAGTGCATAATTGCATCATTGATAGCAGAGCAAGCACCTCAGTAATGCCCAAATGCATAGCTGACAAGCTAGGCTTGAAATACAAGGAAATGACCAAGGGAGTATTACAGCTGGATGGAACCCCAGCAAAGACAATTGGGGTGGTAAGAGGTTTGAGCTTGACACTGCATGATTTCTCTAATTTCTCAATTCCTCATGATGTGGTAGTGGTAGATGTCCCTCCCTACTTTACCCTTTGCTTGTCCAAGGATTTTACATCCAAGATAGGCAGCTACTTGGTAGCAAATTTGTCTTATCTAGTTTTTAGAACCAAGTATGGGACTAAATTCAAGATAAAAACTGAGCCACTCCATAGGGATCATCTAGAACCTTATTCACTAAAGGCAATAAATGTCAGCTATGCCATCATTGACTAGGAAGAGTTCCAAGTAGACCAATCTCCATCCTCTACCCTTGAAGGAGTTGTAGACTTGCTCTTAGATGAGTGGGGAAGTGACAACTTTGAGCATGATCCCTACAAATTCATAGAGGAGGTGGGCCTTGGAATTTATTTCATGCATGAAGAGGGTACTTTTGTACCGAATCTGATGAAGGCTAGCTAGGAAAGTTCAGGTTTATGGTAGCTATTCTTTGATGGTTCAAGGAGTAAGTTGGGAGCTGGGGGTGGAGCGATGTTGGTCTCTCTTTCAAAAGAGAGGTTTTTTTTGGACTTTTGGTTCCAATTTTCCTACACATGCAACGTTACATAATATGAATCCCTCATCCATGGCTTGGAGTGGGTGAGGAAAAGAGGGATCAAAGAACTACAAGTGTTTGGTGATAGTGAGCTAAGAGGCCATAATTTGATGAAGAATTCTCTACTAAGTCTTACAAACATAGGGTATGGGACTTAGTGGAATTTTTTGTGCTTTCAGTATTACCTCCATCCCTAGAGAATGACACAAGTAGGCTAATAGGTTGGCAGCAGTTGGTGCCTAGTTTGACATTGCTCAAGAAATAGGCCAAGACCATAGCTCGACTCACTTGAAAGCAGTGATTCGGCCTTCTATACCTAACAACATCACCAATTGGCTGGTTTTCAACAATGATTGGCAAATTACACTTTTCATGTAAGAAGAAGCAGAATTCACTAAAAAAAACCAAGCAAAGCTATAGTAGTAATATGGCAGCCAAATTGTTTAGCTGAAGAACAATAAGCTCCCTAAAGGTCTGGTCACTTTAGAGAATATCTTCAATGGAGATGACAATTGAGAAGTGACAAGGTGTGCATTAAAACAAAGGAAGAGCACCATGAGAAGGTGAAGATATTCAAGGACAAGCTGCTTGCACTTGGAAAGGGAAAGGTAGGTCTTCATCTTGTTGTGCCAAGAGTTTGCCGATATCTTTGCTTGGGAGTATAGTGATTTGAAGGGTTTTGACCTGAGCTTAGCCCAGCATACCATTGAACTAAAAGAAGGTGCCAAATCAATCAAGTAGAAGTAGAGGCCTATCAACCCAATGATTGAGCCTCTCATGTGCAAGGAGCTCACCAAATTGATTGAGTCTAAAATAATATTTCCAATCAAACACTCTTCTTGGCTAGAAAATCTTGTTCTTGTTTGGAAAAGGAATAGGGAGATCAGACTGTGCATCAATTTTAGAGATCTCAATAGAGTCTCTTTGAAAGACCATTATCCTCTCCTAAGCATGGATCAGATCCTTTAGATGGTAATAGATAGTGAGCATTTCTCCCTCTTGGATGGATATTTAGGGTATAACCAGATTTTGGTGCAAGACTATGACTAGCATAAAATAACCTTCACAACTAAGTGGGGAATGTTTAATTACAGGAAGATGCCTTTCAAACTATCTAATACTGGTGCTACTTTCTAATGAGCTATGGACATGGCCTTTCAAGGCTTGATAAACAAGACTATGTTGGTATACCTTGATGATGTGACAATTTTCTCTAAGGAAGTGAGCCAACACATGAAACACCTTAGGAAAATCTTTGAGAGGTGTATAGAGTTTGGTATCTCTCTCAATCCTAAGAAATGTGTGTTCACTGTCCATGAGGGAAAGCTCCTTGGTCACATTATTTCTTCAGAAGGTTTGGCTATTGATCCAGAAAGAGTTTGCTCCATCCTGGAGCTATCCTTACCCAAGCACAAGAAAGGCTTACAAAGTTTTTTTGGTAAGATAAATTTCATACAGAGATTTATCCCAAAATTTATAGAGGTGGTCAAGCCATTAACCTCTATACTGAGGAAGGGTGAGGAGTTCACATGGATAGTATAGAGAAAATATAGTTTTGAAGAAATCAAGCAGGCCATAGGCCAGGCTCCCACTTTGATCAGCCCTGACTTCACTAAAGACTTCAACCTCTACACCTTCAATAATGAGGAGGTACTCTATGCCATGCTTACCCAAGAAAGTGATGATATCCTTGAGTAGCCAATTGCATTTTTTAGCCAAGGCCTAGAAGGTTTTGAAGTCAGATACACCTATGTGGAAAAGCAAGTCTTGGCAGTCATATAGAGTTTGAAGAAATTGAGACACATGCTATCCAATAGCAGAATCCACCTTATGGTTCCACATCTCAGCATCAAGGATTTCTTTATCAACCAAGATCTAAATGAGAAAAGAGTAGGGTGGATCACTAAGGTGATGGAATATGATGTAGATATCAAGATCACCAAATTGGTAAGAGGGAGAGGCCTGTGTGAACACCTCACTATAGAATTTAAGTAGCAAAAGGAAGACAGTCTGTTAATCCTTGATGTAGCTACAACAAAAGAACTAGATCTCATGAAGGATTAGACATTAGATGTGAGGCATTTCCTTCTCACTGGTGAGTGCCCACACTCACTTGACAGGACCAAGAGAAGGTATTTTAGACTCCAGTGTCTCCCTTATGCCTTGATTGATGGAGTGTTATTCAGGAAGGATTTCTAAGGAGTCTTTTTGAGATGCATGGAATCAATTCAAGCTAACAGGGTGCTATGTGAGTTCTATGATGGACCAGCTAGTGGTCAGTTTGCTCTTAGGGCTACTACAACAAGAATAATGAGAGCTGGCTATTTATGGCCTACTCTTTTTAGGGGCACCCATGCCTGGGTAAGAAAGTGCCAAAAGTGTAAACTTTTTGATGGGAAGTAATGTTTGGATGCCATGCCTTTATATCCTATTCAAGTGGAGTAACCATTCATGTAGTGGGGCTTAGACTTCATAGAGATGATTAATCCTCCCTCCAATGCTGGACACAAGTGGGTCCTAACTGCCATGGATTATTTCACAAGGTGGGTAGAGGCTGTCGCTTTGAAAGAGGAAAATGAAAGTGCTATCCTAGGTTTTTATGAGGACCTAGTGGCAAGGTTTGAGGTTCTAGCAACCATAATCTCAGATAATGTGTTAGCTTTTTTGAGAACCAAAACAAGCAAATGGGCACTGAGATATGGTATATATCTTAGCACTTCATCTAATTACTACCCATAGGGGAATGGACTAGTTGAGTCTATGAATAAGAACCTAATCAGGATCATCAAGCAAACCATGGAGGAAAATTAGAGGACTTGGCATGCCAAGCTAAAGATAGCCCTATGGGCAGATAGGGTCACCTTGAAGAGGGCAATTGGCAACTCACCATACATGCTCATCTATGGAAAGGAGGCTAGGCTCCCCATTTCACTCAAATTACCAACTTTGGATCTTACTCGCTAGTTATAACTAGAAGAAGGAAATAGCATGGAGGTTAGATTATGTGAGTTGATGGAACTCTAAGAGGCAAGGTACCAGGATATGGCTTCCATGACTAGCTGCCAACAACAAGTGAAGAGACACTTTGACAAGAAATCTTCATCAAAAGGTTTCTCTGAAGGAGACATTGTCCTAAAATTGGATGAAGAATGAGCTAAGCCTAGAAATCATGCAAAGTTTGATGCCCTATGGAGTTGCTCATACATAATCACTCAGTGTAAATAACACAATGCATTCCAACACTTCAAGTTAGATGGTGAAGAACTCTATAACCTAGTCAATGGGATACATCTTAAACATTACCACTGAGCCCCTTCTCCATTATGTATATATTTTCCCTTGTTTTTCTCTTGCTTTCCCTAAGTGATTTTTGCACATGTTAGTAGTTTTCTTAACTTTTTGTGTGTTTTCATTTTCCTTTTGAGGTAAATCTGCATGATTGGTTCTAGATTTATCAGAGCTATTGTTGATCTTTAAGTTACAATCCGACCCCGTGCCCAATGGATAATAAGGCAACTGGCTTCTAAGCATAGCAAGCATGCTTCCTCTGAGAGTCACCAATTTGTTGACCATTTTTAGTATAACAAGCCAAAAATTGGTCCCCTTCTTCCCCTACTATTTTAGGCCAATTCATTTTTTGATTTTGCATAGGTCCAGGTTTATCTACGGACTCAGCAGGTGTATCCTTGGCAGATGAAAAATCAGTTTCAGAGAGTGCAATTTTGCAAAGCTTCTTCAGACTCTTATCTGAAGAAATTCATAAGGAGGGATAAAATGGTTTAGAAGACACTTTTCATTAAGGTTGGAAGAGTGGTTCAATGGCGTATTCTTTCTGAGAGTTGGCACCTTTGAATCGTTAAACTAGTTCAACGCATTGGTTCAATGCCTTGGTTTAATCAGTGAGTTCATCGCTTGGTTAAATCAGCCTAGTTCAATGCCTCTAGTTCATCACTTAAGTTCATTAGCAAATTTCAAATGCCTTGGTTCATCGGCTTAGTTCAATGCTTTGACTAGTTCAATGCATTGGTTCAATCATTCAGTTCAACACATTGGTTCAATGCGCAGGTTCAACGGCTGAGGCAAGTGAGAAAAGTTCAAAGGCTTAGTTAAATGGGATCAGCGTGTAGCATTGAACCATTAAACTGGTTCAATCATTGGTTCAATGGATTAGTTCAACAAGTGATTCAAATAGATAGTTTGTTAGCTTAGTTCAATTGGCTCGATGCGTAGCGTTGAACTGTTGAACTGATTGAACCATTTAACCTTTTTGGTTTAACAAGTTGGTTCAATGGCTTATTCAAGGGTGCATCCCAAAGTTGAAGGATAAGGATCCCTTATAGAGGGTAGTCTTGGGTTTAGGAGCCCTTGTGGATGGCAATAAAATTTTCAAAAGGAGCCAAAGAGGTAAATCGTCAGAATTTGACTAAAGTCTAAAGGAATTCACTGAAAGGCCATAATAAAGGGCCCAAAGGAAAAAGCCTGCCTGAAGGGTATGTGCCCTTGCAGAGGGCTCTCACCAAGGAAGATGGACCATTCTAAAAAAATTGAAGGGTCTTTTCCCCTCTGGGAAGGATCAATAAAGGAAATTAAAGTGGCCAATTTTTGCAGACTTTTTACTTGCAAAAAAGGACCCAAAGCAAAAAAATTTGAAAGAGAAACCCACCAAAGAGCTGAAGGACCCCAAAGAGTAGGTGACCTTGTGGGGGAATCTTAGCCAAAATAAAGGGGCACTTCCCAAAGGCTGAAGGGTCACCTTGCCTTTGAGAAGATGCTAAGAAGGGAGTCCACAGAAAAGGGCAAAGTAGGAAGCCGAAGGAGAGTCCAAGGGTGATGGGATCGAGGACGTCAAATTTAAAGCTATGAAATAGACATTGGTTTTTTTAAAAATGCTTTGCACACCAACTATGGAATGAGCCCAAAGAATGCAATGACCCACTAGAAGATCACCCCTGGGGGCTAAAGGAGTAGAAGAAGACAAAGCAGGAAAAGGACAAAGAGCCCAGAGAATAAAGATGAGGCAAAATGGCCAAGCACAGGAGCAGATGAAGTGATCCAAGTGATGCAAGAAAACATCAATTCAAGAAGTTATTTTAGTGGTTGACATAGTACCTACCATGCAATCATAAAAGAGGCACAAATAGTGATTAACGCGACTTGTTTTTCTTTAATATGCATTAAAGAGCAGGCAAATGGTGTGGCTCATAAATTAAAATCCTAATAGGAGCTGACACATCATTATATTTAGATGGTTTCCTCATCCTAATGCTTAGAGTGCACATGGGTCACTTGTAAAAAAGGGGCACCAAAAGGCCTCTTTTTCTTCCTCTATATATTGGAGACTTGTCATTTTGAGAAGGGATCATCTTCCACATTTGTAAGGTGAAGCCCTGGAAAATTTTCACTTGAAATCAATAAACATATTTTTTACCTCTATTCTTGCTAGATATCTCTATGTATGTCTGAGTGTCAGCTTTGTGTTTAGTCATTTCTTCTTGATGCTTCCACAGGTTCAACACCAAAATACCCAGTGTTTATAAGGTGCCATTTTTGTAGGTGACAAGGAGATCTGTGTTTGGAAATGTAGAGACAGAAGAAGCTACTATAAAGTGTGCCTTTCTACAACATCTTTAGTGAGTCTCTATTTTTAGTGTGTTCCATTAAAGCCTCTCTGTTATGTTTCCTATAGCCTAGTCCTCCTACTAGTTTGAATTGTACATATGTGTTTGTTTGATTTCATGTGTGAGTGTGAGAAGGTCGAGTCATTTTGGTGCATCACCTCTTTTTAGAGTAGATTTGTTTCCCTGTAATCCTTCTCCCTTTTCACCCCCCCATTATATATCTATACTTGTATTAGCACTTATTGGAACAATTTAGATGCATCAAATGGAGCTAGCCCTTACCTAGAGACTCTCCCCTCCAACTTTACCAGTCCCATAGGTGAGAGGGGAGTTTCCATTTTGACGTGTAGAAGGCAGGAGCTCGGCCTCCTACCCCAGGTGCAAATCCATAGCATCAACAGTAAGAAGGAGGTAAAGGGTGAATGGAAAAAGAAGTAAATGGATAAGAGGGTAGGGATTTAAAGGAGATTAAAAGAGAAGAGGAAAATGGGCTAAAGTTGTGAGGTCAAGGAAAGAAGAAGGATAAAAAATGAAAGAAATGGAATACAAGAAAGTAAACAAATGTTACCTTGATGCTTGATGAAGATGTTGTTGATGAAGATTGAGGAAATTTTGGTAGATATTCATTTATTTGATATTTTATCCTTCAAGATGATGATGACCTCCAAAATAAGGACCTCCTTCAAAAACCTAAAACAAGATGTTAAGAACCAAATACTAACTTCCCACTTTTTTCTCCTAGGTGAAGGAGAGAGGGGGTATTTATAGCATTTGATGTTGGGAAACATGCCAAAATAGTAGAATACTAAAATATGGTGCCATTTTTCATGTGTGGGGATGAAAGGTACAAGATGATGTTGTGGAATATTCCATTTGGGTTTATAAGTCTTCCTCTTTGCCCATAAGTCCAACTTTGAATGTGGAATTATGCACATGGGTTTAAATGAGGCTTAAAGACTTCTCTCCATCCTTTCTTGCTTTCACACAAGAACTTAAAGGGGTGACACACTAAATGTGGAACAATTTTATATGTGGGGGATGAAAATTCCAAGGTGAGGTTGTGGAAGATTCCCATTTGGTTTGAGAAGCCTCCCATTTTGGCTAAAAAGTCAAAATGGGTGCCCTTTATCTTCCCAAAATCTTAAAAAGGTAGGTATCTCTTTTAAAGTATAATTTCATGGGGAAGACAAAATATATGTTTAATGATGACCCCTTAATGGTAAATTTTCCAAATTTAAAGGGGGAACTTTGTGATGCTAAAATGAGGTCATTAGGCACTTTGGGAAAGGGTCCCAAGTGGGGTATGATGTCCCACATCAAGCCATGTCACTTGCCATGTCACATGCCATGTCACTTTCCATGTCACATTCCATGTCACTTTCCATGCCACTTTTCCATGTCACATGCCATGTCACTTTCCATGTCACTCACCATGTCATTTACCATGTCATCATGAATAGTGATAGTGGGTCCCATAGTGAATAGTACTTTTAAATAATATTGTGTGACTAGAAAAATAACAATTTTGTTAGGTTAAAATGGGTTTGTTAAGGCTTAAAAATGTTTAGGGGGTCTTTAGGGGGTGTTGAGGTATTTATTCATCAAAAAATAAAAGTGTGTAGTTTACTACTGTCTACATTTTGCCCCTTTTTATTATGCGGCTTTAAATTAACAAGTTGAAAAACAAAACAAAAATTTCTTGGTCAAAGGTTAGAGTGATCTGAGTATGGGAAGAACCATTCCTCATCAAATTAAAAATTGATGAAGAAAGGATGAATCAGGTGTAGGTTTTATAAGCAGTTGATGGGGAGGCACTAGGTGGTGCCACAAGGTAGTTGGGTATTTGAAATGCCAATGGGTTCACAAATTATGACTAAGCACAATAGTCAAGATTATGCAGAGACTAAAGATGCCAATGTTGATAAAAAAAGTTTAGGTTCTACAATAAATGACAAGGTAATTGATTTCCAACATTGGTCATAGTTGATCAGGTTAGTCTTATCAAGGCTCCTAGACAGGGTTGGTGTTGAATCAAGTATCTAGGGTAGGAAGTGCTCTTGAGAAAAAAATGATTTAGTTTTACATGAGGTGTTGTAAACATTTAAAAGTTTAACATGGAAAGGTTTGTCATTGTGGTCAAAAGTTATTGTAAAACATACCAATTTTCTAGGTCAAAATCAACTGACGTTAAGGTAGACATGGTGAATGTGTGGGTAGATTAGGTATGGGTTGGAAGGGGATGACCGAGCTGACTCTAGATTTCTATGAAAAGTGGATGCTACCTACATAATTCCATGGATAGGAATCCAAAATGAATGTTAGGCCAATGTAGTTCTCCCAACAATGAGGGAAAAACCTAAGAGGAAGTATTAGATGGTGTTAAAATATAAGGATGCTTAAGAAATAATTCAAAGCTTCCTTGATGTAGGATGCCCTAAACAAGATAGATCTATTACTGGTGGAAATGAGTGAGAAGAAAAAGGGGATGGGAATTAGCTGTTAGTGGCTGAGCTACCCTTATAAGTGGATCAATGCCTACATAGTCCATAGACATCAAGTTAATGTAGTTCAATAATGATTGGGCAATTGGTGTTCAAATTAGTTGCCCTAATTTGATGGACCATATGGGTTGGTTTGGGCTGAGGGAGAAGGTTTTGTAAAACAATAGTTTTGGGTTTTGGTGAAGGTGTCAGTGAAAGTGAATGGTGTAGATTGGTAAATAATTACCATAATGATCCCACATTTAGTAGGATGAGAGATATCGATGGGTAAGGTAGGATAAATTAGAAGGGAACATAATGTTAAGCACCATAAATGATCTTCAATAGAGCTAATCTAAAGAAGAGATGCTTTTGTTAAGAGGTTACACCTTATAAATTTGTGTGAGGGTAGGAGTTTGGAGATAATGTCTACCACTATGAGCTAAGTTTTAGGTGGTGGGAGTCTATCCAGACTGTAGAGTGATTTTGGCTAAGGTTCATCACCACTACGAGCCAAGTTTTAAGGGTAGTAGTGAAGTGACAACCTGTAAAGAGTATCTTTGATGGTCAAGTAGATTCTAAAAGTAATTGAGTTATTAGTGTGGTGAGCAATAGAAGATGGACCTTGCTTGACCCAAGAGCTACATGAGTAGGCTAGACAAATGGTTGCCATGTCTACATCTTGTGCCCCAGTTACTTAGAACTATGGATGTGGGGTCTTATAGGTTGGGCCACAACAGGAAGAAGATGTGTGGCCTAGGATTCTAGCTATAGAGCTAGAGAAGGTGGTCATTTCCATGGTATGGATGAACTTTTAACTAGCCCAGAAGAAAATATTACCATGTTTGAATAGGAACTACCAACGGTTGGGGTCTAGATTTAGAGTTTATGGTAATGGGTTGGTAGTAATAAGAGGGTTGAGGGGATAGGAAGGTGAATGTACTATTGGGAATGCATGGTGACCTTTATTTGATGGAGGAGCTTCTACAATGGTAAGGATTTAGAAGCTACCATTACTAGCAATAATGGTAGTTTTGGAGGTGTGACCATTGTAGTGGCCCAATGTTAGAAGCTAATTTATGTCAACCAAGCTAAAGGTGATAAAGATGTAAATGACCACTTGACCCATAAGGATTACAAAACAATCAAAGACATCAGATGTGGATTAGATGAGAAGGGTGACAAAGGGAAATCATGATGGTGTGTGATAACTTTATCAAAATGGATAGGTAGAGTGGGGGGTATGTGTCTACACAAAAAAAAAACAAGTAGACATGATCATTTCGAGTGGGAATACTATTTAAGGGAATCAATGTCAGCATACAACCTTTCCCATCAATGGAATGGAGAATCATGTTGGTGAAGAAGAATGGTCAAGTATTATATTTATAGAATTATGATAAGGATGAATGTCTATCATTGAGTCATTTATTTTTTTGGGTTATAGAGTGTATAGAGAACTACATAAGGTTAAGATGGCAAACAATGGGAGCAATGGTGGAGATAACTAGAAACATCCATGACCTAAAATAATCAATATGGTGAATGTGTGGATCTACTAGATATTTCAACATGTAATGGCGATAATGGAAGTACTACTAGATCAATAAGAGGAAAGGCACCCATAGGCCAAGCTTGAGGGTAAAATTTTACCTATGCAATAATGAAGAAGGCAAGAATTTCACTGTATAAGATGTAGGGCTAGAGAACATGACCATTGGCCTATCTATGGAAGGAACCTTTACTTTCCAAGGGAATGTGCACTGAGGAAACAACCAGTGGTACCAATGTAAGTAGAATAATCAAAGCAGAGGGATAAAATGGCTGCAATAGGTGAGTAGGGTGAAATACCCAGAGTGGAATATGTTTCTCACCATATGGGGATGAATATGGAAGAGGAAAATAGAGTACATCCTTTAGAAACCACTGAGACAGGGAACATGATAGATGCGAGTTCATAGAACAATCAAGTAGAAAGATGGTTGAACATAAATCCAAAGTCACCAAATAATCAACCTACTTATTAGGTAGGAAATAATGTTTGTAGGGGCTTTAAGTGAAGCATAGATAGTATAATAACTTTGTATGTGTCATACAACTCCTTGAACCTAAAATAAAATATTGCACAATTTACTATAAACATGTGTAAAATGTGTTGGATATCATTGGTCAAATGTTATTATGCTTAAGGTTGTGTGGATGTGTATGAATGTTATGGTTATGGTTATAATTGGTATGGTTATGGTTTCTATAATCTTAATTAATATAAAAATAATGGTTATTGTTGGTGCAATACTAGATGGTAAAAGTCATGATGAAAACATCAACCAAGCACATTAAGAGAGGAATAGGTCACGATGCTTTGTTTTTGATAAAGACTAAAAATAGACCTTGTAGACACCTAAATCTGGCCACCAATGACCTCCAACTAGGCTTTTGACCAATTTCCACCTAAAATGCATGATTTGGCATAAAAACACTAAATCACATTAAAATACTTGAATTTGATATAGTCAAGTGCAAATTTTGGCTAGGGTATCCCTAAATGGAGTAGTGTAATTTATGGGCTAGCTAACTTTGATCAAATCATTTCAAGTCAAAATGCCAATTTTGTACCTGGGTGCTCTGGATTGATCTTTTCTATCAAATTTCTTGTAGGGATACATAATTTTGTTATTTTGTATTGGTAACATCCTAAATGGGATAATGGATCCAACACATATGATATTGAATTAAAATTCTAATCCAGTCAAATTTTAGACGAATAACAAGACATTCTGATTAGTTTGAGTAATTTATGCACAAAGTGCTAAATCATACTTAAGATCTAACTCAAAAAAGTTAGATCCTAATTAATAATTACATGGAAACTTGTTGAATACTTATTTTAAAAAATTAATATTGAATATTTTCATCATTAGGTGACATCATTTCTTGGGAAGACATCCCTAGGCCATAAATGCCACAAATATCAAGATTAACCCGTCTCATGCCTCATCAATGCCCTCCGTGCCATTTAATTGCTTCTCTATCCAAAATATTTATGAGCCTATTTATGAATTTTAATTTCAAAATGATATTAATCCTTAGCCACACATCTCAATCTTGAGATGGATGATTCAGGTTGATTCTAGCCCTTTGCAAAAATCTATAAATAGGAGGCCTTGCCACATGAATTTTAAGCTTAAATTGTGAAAATTTATCATGCCAAAATGTATTTGAAAGATTCATGCAATTAGTTTTATAATGCCTAATTGTTGAGCCAAGATAAGCTAAAATCCAAAGGTATGAAGAGGAGATGAAAGTAGCCACACTCCATTGAAGAAGATCTCTTGAAGCACAATCTGAGCAAGCCAAATAAGGGGCGTTTTAGAGACATCAGGGATTTGGTAAGAAATTGGTGTTTTGTATTAATATTTATTATTTATTTTCATTTTTAGTTGTGTTTTCAAATGGTTTTCCCTTACTAAGCTCTCCCTAGTAACTAGGCTTAGAGATTTATGTTAGTAAGTGTGGTGGTTTTGTTAGTTCATTTTTCATTTTGTCACTAACAAGATACTAACACCTTTCTTGAGTCAATTTACTAGTTTACATAACGGCATGCCCGGTGGGACCCAAATAGATTCACAAAATTGATCAAAATACTCCTTCAAGTAACTCATTAACCTTTATTATGCAGAATTTTAGAGTGGGAGGCCCAAAAGAGTGAAAAAATCAAGTAAAACACATTTTTTTGTAAGTGGTGGTTTTGTCTGACACAGTCATGGTATTATTGTTCTAAATCATGGTATTGTGTTTAAATATATTTTTTATAAATAATTTTGTCTTTCTATGTAAGTTTAACAATACCACTACTCACTTAGTAGTGGGATAATTCTACAACTCATGGGGTTGCCTAACCAAGTTACAATATTGTCTAACTGCTACCGGTTAAGTGAAAATACTACTACTTGTGAAGTTATGGTATTGCCATAAAACTCATGGGATTATTGATCTTAATCATGGTATTGTGACTAAATTGCCTATGGTTAATTTACAATACCATAACTCTTAAATTTGTGGGATTGCCCTATAACTAGTGGGATTGTTGATCTAAGTCACGGTATTATGACTAAACCGATTGTGGTTAAGTTACAATATTGTAAATCTTAAAGTTGAGAGATTATCCTATAAGTCATGGTATTGCACTGTGGAGTAGTAGGATTTCACTGTGCAAAAAACCCAAGACTTCACTTTTCAATGTATGATATTCCAACCTTAAAGTAACTTCAAGGCTAAAGGACACAATGACTTTTTTTTTGTAGGACCAACTTGAAATTTGTTAAAACATGCCTTTTACACCTCTTTTGAAGGATTAAAATGGATTAGGAACCTTGTTTTGGTGCTTAAAAAATTTTATGTTTATGGTGAATGTTTTCAAAGTTACAAGTTAAGACCAAGGGGTCAAAAGAACACCACCTCATCTTTCATTTGGGTTTTAAAAATTGAACACACTTGTAAAATTTTGTCTTTAATAGTTATTTAGTTTTTCATTGGCAAAGAGAGGGATGTTACATATATGATTTTCCACTTTTCCCCTTTAGGGAACCCTTGGAATCAAAAATGCCATTCCTATTGCAAAAATCCTAGTCCAAGGCTTAGAAAGAATGTCATCTAAAGCACTCCCCAAAAACTCATCATAGTTTGGGTGAGCTTGAAAATGACCCTAAAGTCTTTCTATTAGTCATTTATTTTTTATGCATATTATCTTATGAGGGGGATGTCATTACCTCCCTTGATTTCTTTAGGGAATCTTTGACCTAGGGTTTCATCTCCTGGCATTGACTTCATCCACTCCTTATGAGTTGCACAAGGGATGTATCTATATTTGGATGTTGTACTACACTGAGTGAATAGTAGCATGTACTGGTTACAAAAAGGACTAGAACATTTTGCAAAAATACAAGTGCCATAGACACCCAAATTTTTTACTTTTCTTTTGCATCATTTGGGTGAAAGTCATTGTGCAATTGATTCTCCTAGAAACATTCAAAAACTTGTAGATCTTAGACAAATCCCCACTTGCCATGAAAGTATTGTTGGTACAAGGTGCACCTCAAGGTCCATATCATAGTATTATCATTTGGGAGAAGGGGGTGTAAAAACCCTATTATATAATGCACATTTACTTTTGGATGAACACTTAAAATCCTCTCAAAGAATGTATATTGATAGATTCCAATAATACCAAGCAACCTTGTTAGTTTAGGATCTAAGAGAGATTAATTAGTTGGTTTTGTCCTAGATTAAAGTCTTGTTTGGATTCAAAACTTGGTGTGAACAAATGATAAAAACCAAAACACATATTCCTCATTTTCCTTTAAATAAAGAGGTGTTATGTTGCCTATGTGAATCATCAATTTGCCTTGTTCAAAGTTTATCAAAAACTTGGAGTCATATTATCCACTTTGGTGTAGTTGTGCTACCAAATTGAGTATAAACCTTTACCAAAGTTTGTTTAAGTTCTTCATTTATAATCTAAATTTGAAATTTCACCTTAATAGGTTTATAAGGTTGATGTGTTAAGTGGATTCACTATTTACACTAAACTTGAGGGAACTTAAGTTCAATTTCCAATTTGGGTTGAAGGCCATTTAAGAATCATGATCATTATCACCACTTGATAGACTTGAGTCATTTTGTACTAAACACTTGCACTTTGAGTCTATGCACTATAACATTTTGAGTTGAGAAAGGTAGTGTTATACTATCAAATTTGTGTGAAATTATCTTTGCCTTAGAGAGTTTTTTGAAACAAGCATTTTGTCACATCTTTTGAGTAGTCTAGTACTGTTACACTACCCAAAACATTATAGATATTATTTCATAGACCCTCTTGCATAGAGTTCAAATTTGTTCCTACATTTTCAAACCAATATGAGTGTACCTTTGTGAACCTTTGTCTAGCACAGCTGTGCCTTTCACTTTTGTCTAGCTTATTTATAAAAAAAACCAAGTTTCAAACCATTATTTATGAGTAAAATAAACTATCTTTAAAGTGCCTTTTGTTTCATACCTTATACCTATTTGATTGATTCCATGTCCAAGAATCAAATTCCTAGAGTTTGTTAGAAGTGTTTCAAAAAAAAATAGATTAAAAATTTCATCTATTTTGAAGTATAGATTTTGACACCATTTGGCCAAGAGTCCTAGTGCATGCCTTTTTTGAGCTTATCTTTTGATGCCATGTTTTGGCCAAAAGACCTAACAAATTTTAAATTATTAGATTAAATTTATTTGAAACACTTTGACCTTACATTTGGCATTTTTATTTTTAGTTTATTTACTTAATCATTTTGTGTAAGGTGTGTAACACTAGAAACTTAACATTAGCTTGTGTTATCACAAAACTTTTGATATTTTTGACAAATCTAGACAAATTTTGAACATCATATTTTTTAGACAATTTTAAGACCTCCCTTTGTCGTAAAACATTGACTATGGATCCCAACATGTACTCCTACACTCATAATGGACTCATGTATAATCTATGGACTAGTAATGCAGTTGCACAAGAATAAATGGTGTAAGACCCCTACATGGATAATATTGCTTATGAGATGGATATTTATCCCTCTTATAATAATCAATTAGGGGCATAAAGCCAAGATCCATTGGATAACTATTTGGTTAATACACCACCTTATTTAGAATAAGACCAAGAACAAATTGCATAATGCCTAGCCACAATACCTATAACTAATGAACCAGTTCCACAAAAATCATTCTCTACTAATACACCTTCCACATATGATCCATTTCTATTTGAACATCATTTTTTGGAGAATAAAGATGAGATTTTGGTTCAAGCCATAGAGATAGGGGCTAAGTTTCTAGCAGACTTCCCCCATGAGAATTTACCAAGCCTAATAAGAATGTACCACAACATAATTTATGATCAATAGGATTATTATATCAATCCTTTGGATCTATTCCAAACAAAATATTAGGAACCTAATATTCCTAACAAAGGTAAAAACCTCATGGAATACCACTTTTACCAAATACAGATGGCATATTAAACCTACCTAAATCTAGCACACAATTTCAATGAGATGACTATGGTGAGCAAACCTCTTATTGACTTAGTTCCTTTAATAGGAGTTTTGATCAAGTTAGTTGATCCAAAAAATCAAAGTTTAGACCCATTCATGTAGAACACTTTGGCTGATAACTTATTTCATATCCCAACAATCGAAGAAGTCTCTTCTGCTTCCACATAACATTGTGGCCAAAATATAGTGGATAATGTGCAAGCAACATCCAATCCACACCAAAGTGGTGTTCATAAAGATATAGATATCCAACAAAATGTTCCTTTAGTTAACAATGCAATTGGTTTTCAAAATTAGATAGTAGGATTTTCTACATCCCAACCTTAACCATTTGCTTCATCAAGTGTGAACCCAATAGGATTAGGTAGCCAACCAATAACCAATGTCACACCTCAATAATAGAATGTGATGAATCCCACTCCTCCTCAACAATCAATGAGTAATGTCCCATAACATCAGACATAATCTAGTGTAATAACATAATAGAGTATGAATATATTGCCACCTCAACAAGGGGCACCTAATGTTCTACCTCATTAGGTAGCGACAAATATATCTCCTTAGTCACAAACTAGTGGACCAATCCAAAACCAAATGATGACTAGCCAACAACATGTAAATATTGGTCAGTGAAAGATGTTTAATCTTCAATATGCATTCACTTCCCAACAAAGATTCATACAATAAAGAGTCTCCCATGTTTCTAAAGTACCTACTAGGCAATAATTGGTTCAAAATGTACCATAAGTTTAGAGACAAGGTCTTGTTTCACAAGTTGCTACTCAACAACAAGGTTTAATTAGTCGATAGCATGTCCCTTTTCAACTAAAACATACACAATATAGTTATATCCCTCCATCCCAACCATAAAACCCTCTAAGTTAAACCTTCATAGCTAACCCAAACTAGAATATCAAATAACTAAATGTGCAATTTTAAGTACATCCTAATCTACATATGTATATTCATGGTCTATTTTCTCAACCAAACCAACATAACCCAATAGATATCTCCATAATAATTTGGTCTAAGTGTCCCACTTGTGACCTCACAACCACCTACCCAAACCAATGTTCTCCCTCAAACCAATGTTCTTTCTAGTTTCCTATCCCAAGAATTACAACAAATGAAGGATGCAATTATTGCCATTTAAGCTGGGAAATAGACTAAAAAGTTAAAGTTGGATGACATGTGTTCTTATCCATAAACATGGAGTACTTATAGATACCATTTCCTCTAGGGTATAAACCACTGAAATTTAATAAATACAAAGGGAAAGGTGACCATAAGGCCCATTTAATCGAGTTATTTGTCAAATGTCAACCGATAACATATAGTGATATATACCTTTTTTTGTTGTTTCCAAGAAGCTTAGATGGACAAGATTTAGAATGGTTCTTAAAGTTTCCCAAGAATTTAGTAACATATTTTGATGATCTTTTTGATAAGTTTGTACAACACTTTTCCTATAATCTCGAATATGATATTTCATTGGTTGACTTGACAAAAAGTTGGTGAGAGTTTTACAAGTTATCTACAATGATAAAGACACCTTGTAAGATTATTCACCCATAATTTACTAGATAAAAAATTAGCTACTATATTTACTAAAAATTTGCATAGTGAGATCACTTATCATTTAGAACTATAATGTGTACATACTTTCAAGGAGATCATCGGCAAAGGCTTATTGATTGAGTGAGCCCTTATTAATAAAGGGATAATCAAACTTATTTCAACTAATCAAAATCAAGGTACCAATTAGGGAAGTGGCCAAAAACAACATCTAATCCAAGCACAAGCATCAAAACCATCACAAGCCAATAACTAAGATAGACCAAAGCATTTCAACTACAATAATAATGTTATGGCCAATGGAGTAACTAAGTCAAATCATGTCCAAACAATGCAAACATCATACGGACCACATTTTCAGCTAACTTCTACCCAAAATCCTCTCCAACCAACACTATAAGGATAAAAACCAAGACTTACACAAAAAATACAATAGTCTTTACCATTGCAAACCCTTCTTTCGAGAAGAATTACACCTACTCATCGTGTCTTTAGTGACCTAAGAGAGCCTATTAAGTATATATTTTGCAAACTTAATTGTTAATCTTATTATTTGGCCTATACCAAAGCATTATCTATAAATCATTTCTTATCTTGAATGATACCATAAAAATGAACTCTGTGAATATCATTGGGTCAATGGGCATAATCTACAAAGATGTGTGCAAATCAAGCATTTGATTGAAAATATGTTGGAGAATAGGGAGATAACATTAAATAAGGGTACTTCCACCTCTAATCAAACTCTAGGGATTTATCAAAACCCCTTTCCCTAACATAACACCAAATAATAATATAAAAATTAGTATAATAACAACAATAATGCCAGCCAGTGAAATAACAAAATCAATAGTATCAAAATCAAAGACCGAACCAATAGAATCAGTAAAATCAATTTTAGAACCCACAATGTCAGAACAATAGACAAAACTAAGTTCAAAATGGTAATAACTAATAAACCTACCATGTAGTTGCACATGAATACAATAGGGTTATAGGTCATATTGCATGGGGTGGCATTTATACCATCTCCATTAATCCTAGATCAAGCACTAACAAACCTAGACCATTGATAAACAATACCACTCAACCAAATGACATAGATAATCCTTATTTGACCTAGGACCACACATAGGTAAACCAAAAAATTAGAACTTCCACTTTTGGACCTTATATTGATAACTTTCCCTTGTCACGTGACCACATACAAGTGCACAGACAATTGAGACTTATCATATCTGGTCCCACACCATTCTCAATGTTTATTATAAATCATGGTGTATCATCTAATCCCAATTGTGTAATCACAACTCAAAGATCAAATATGAATATCCCAAGCCCACAATTATCTACCACTTTACCTATTATCTAACCAACCATCCAGCCTCAGAATAAACCATTCACCATTAACAAAGATAAGAAGTTTAATATTATGGAACAATCACAAAAGACACTAGCATAAATCTCTATTTTAGATTTGTTGTGAATGCCAATAATCTACAAGAAAATTTTTAATTGTTGGGAATATTGTCATTGATGTCAAAGGTCTAGCATTATTGGTGATAAAGGCCCCATTGAATTTAATGTTGTTTGTAATAGATATATCTTGGCTAATGTGAGTTAATATTTATTTAATATTAATGAATATATGTTTGGTTGCATATGAGACAAAAGAAGGGCCCATGGAGAAGTCAAAGAGCCACAGGATAAAGACAAAAGAAGGATGGGATGCATTTTCCCATGAAGAGTCATCTTGGGGAATTCCAAGAGTCACTAAGTGAAGACAAAAGAGGAAGGGCACAATTTATCATGGACACTTTGAGAAATATGAAAAATCACCAAAATAAGGACAAAAGTGGGAAGGACATTTTTTGTCATGAAGTGTCACCACATGAATTTTTAAAGGCAAGAATATGAATGGTCATACAAGTTTGGCACCATTTTCCATGAGGACTAAAGGGTCACAAAGGGGGAAGGCCAAAGGTCATTTGGAAAGCTATAAATAAAGGCATGAGAAGCCATTTGTATTATGAGTGAGAGAGGTTGAATTGATATTGTAATATCTATCTTAGAAGATCAATTGTGAGAGATGTCTATGATTTGTATTTGTTTTAGATTAAGGTAAAAACAAGTTTTAAAGGGGCCTCAAAACCCTTTACATCAAAAAGAAAGATAAACCATTAAGCAAAACCAGGTTTTAGAAGTACCTAAAACCAATAAAACAACTAAACCAGGTTTTGTAGGGACCTGCTACCAACAAATATGGCCAGATAAAACTACCATCAAAACACTGTAATCTGGAAAGTTAACAGATTGGATCAGTGACCTGAAAAGCCTCCCAGACCAGTAACCAACAAACTAGTGAAGCAACCAGTTTACCAACACAAACAACTAGTCAGTATAAGGGAACATTAGCTTTTCCTTTTGAATTGAGATTTTCCTTATGCAACCGAAGGTTCTTATCTAGAGGTGGAACCGAAGGCTTAGACTTTTCCTCTTAACTGTTGTACATCCATCCTCTAGCTTTTCTACCTCAGCAACCCATGTCTCGGAAGACATAGATCCATGGAACCCAAGGGACATAGACGCTACAAAAAACTCCCTATGAGAATCAGATGATGTCTGGCTCCTAGGAGGATCCTTCAAAATAGGGGAAGAGACCACTACCACCTCAACCACTGGCTTAGAAAGATCACTAACCATAGCCTCCACAAGAGCTTCAAATAAATGTTTCACCAAAGAATCCTCCACAACCACCAGCTCAGAGTGAACACTATCCTCAGTCTCAGAATCAATTAGATCTTCAAAGGGTTGTTTAACCATGTAATGCTCAGAGGAGGCCTCAGACCACTAAGAAGGTGGTTGCCTAGATTTGGATTTCCAGGCAGCACAATGAGCAATAATATGACCCATCTGGTGGCACTTCCTGCAACGAAAAGGGATACCCTCAAAATCCAATATTTGTGTCCAAGTACCCCTCAGGGAATCCAAATAGATCGCCTTAGGAAGGCCCTTAGAAACATCCAAATCCACAAAAAATCATGCACAGGTCGAGTGGTAAATATCTAAAGTGTCTACATCCACATATAAGAAATCCCCAATAGCATTTCCAATAGTTTCAAAAACTGAATCATGCCAAAGATGTATTGGAAGATTGGGGAGCCGGGCCCAGATAGGGAACTTATTAAAGGATTTTGAGAGAGGATCAAAATCCTTATGCCACAGTTTGGCCATAAGTGGATATCTACCCTACCAAGATAAAATATTATGACACAAAATAATCTTCCTGTCATTGGAGCTTTGGAACTTTACTATAAAAAAACCTTTAACACATGGGAAGATATGGACATTATCTTCAATAAGTGGTATCCAGTTCTTGGAGATCCAACCATGTAGATCTGCAAGAGAGGGCCAGAAGCCACGAAAGTGAAAAATAGCAGCAAGAGAGGAAAGCTCTTCTGCCATATGGAAGATGTCTTCAAATGATTCAGGATTTAGAGTTACCCTAATAGGCTTTAAATCACTTATAGGCAAAACATGAGATGTCCTAGATGAGGCATGAGGAAGAGCATCGTGTAAACCTACTTCAAATGCAGCTATGTCAACAAAAGTCCTTCCCCTATAACCAATACCTAAGCTAGGAGCAGGAGATCCAAAAGCTAGGTGTGGGGCATAAGGAAGAGAACCTCCAGCCACTGAAGAAATCACATGAGGAGTGACTGGAACCCTACCCCCACACATAGAGGAAGCCCCACCCACAGTGGGAGCCACACCAGCCACCCCTTGAAGAACACTGGTAGAGGAAGGAGGATGGGGAGATGCTAAACCCCCATAAGCACCCGATGTAGGAGACATGACCTCTGGCTTGGAATTTTGAATTTGTACCCGTGTGGGAGACACCACAGGACCCGTCACAGGAGCCATTGGCTATATTGATATTATATATGATTTGTATTTGTTATATCTAGCTTAGAAGAGCAAAGGTGAGAGAGAGGAAAGAGATATTGTAATGTATTATCATTTGTTGAGATAACAACATTGAGAGATAGGTGTGTGGTATACACAAAGGGGTTGGTGCTCCTATGGGTTAGTGCTCATGAATTATTGCTGGGTTGGTGCTTGACAAAGGGGTTGGTGCTCCTATGGGTTGGTGCTTGGCAAAGGGGTTGGTGCTTAGCAAAGGGGTTAGTGCTCCTACAAGTTGGTGCTTGGGAATATTTAGGTTGGTTCTCACTTATATACTTGAGATTGTTCTCTATGGTTTTCCCACATTGGGTTTCCATGTTATATCTGGTGTCTCTCTCTATCTTGTGTGGTGTTTATTGTTTGAGTTTTATTTCATATCTTGAATGTTTGATTAAGTGGATTTTGGTTAAGGGAAATTTTTATAAGATATATGATATACTGATTCACCCCCCTCATAGTATATCCCATGCTAAATAATTGGTATTAGAGTAGGTTCCTTTTTGAAAAGTTTTACAGCTTGAAGGTAGATCGAGAAAGCATGATGGCTGGGTCACAGGAAGGATTTTCTACAAATAAGGCACCTTTGTTTGATGAGATGAATTATGATTTTTAGAGCATGAGAATGAAGGTTTATTTGATGGCCCTTGGATTCGACATATAGAAAGCAGTGGTGGAGGAATATGAAGAGCCACAAAAATTTGCAATTACTCTAGCAGAAAAGAAGGCAAGTGAATGTAATGCTAAAGCTTTAAATGCTATTTTATGTGGTTTATGTGAATTTGAATTTGTTAAAGTTATGCAATTTAAATCTACTCATGAAACTTGGGTAAAACTTGAGAATATTTACAAAGGTGATGGAAAGGTTTATCAAGTTAAGCTTTAGACTTTTATAAGGTAGTTTGAAAGTTTGAAGATGGAAGAAGAAGAAGATATAGCAAGTTATCTCTTGCGAGTTGGTCAGATATTAAATCAGATTTAAGGTCTTAGAGGAATATTGGAAGAGTCAATAATGGTCAATGATGGTGCAAAAGGTTTTGAGATCCCTACTAATGAGATATGATGCAAAGGTTTCAACAACCAAGGAGATGAAGAATTTAGCCAAGATAAAGATGGATGAGCTTCATGGTATACTCATGGCATATGAGATGTGGACAGAACAAGATAAACCCTCAAAGAGAGAAGTGAATTTCAAGACATCAAAGAAAGAGAAAGCTAAGATTCAAGAATCAAGTGATAGTTCCAATGATGATGAAGAAGCAAAGCCTACATACAAGAAGGATTTCAAAGGCAAATCCAAGAAGGGATTCAAGAAGAAGAGCCTGTATTCTAAGGATCCTAGCTCACTTGAAGATAGTGGAATCAGTAATTTAGAAGAAGAAGAGATTATATTCATGGCCATACATGAAGATGATCAAAAAGAAGAAGATGAGGAAGCTGAAGTGAATATGGAAGGAGAACTCATTTGTTCCCTTGAAGATTTAAAAGCTGTTGAGAAGAAGAATCAAAGATTAAAGTGCTAGATCGAGAAAAATGAAAAGGAGTCAAAGGAAATTATTGATGATCTAACAACACACTTGGAAGAAGCCAAGAAGAATGAAGAATATCTCATAGCATAGTTGGAAATAACAAGAAAAGAATGTCAAAGGTATGCTATTGAAATTGCCTCTTTAAAAGAAGATATTGAGAAAGCAGTCAATGATAAAGTAGTTAGTGATTCAAAATTTGAGGATAGCACTAACATGCTGAATAAGATATTGGAAAGTCAAAAAGAAAATTTAGATAAGACAGGGATCAGTTTTGAAAAGAAAAAGAGCTATGCTGAAGCTCTTACAAAAGAGGAAACAAAAAGGGGAGAAGTGAAAAATATAGAGGACATTTCAAATAGAGAAGGCTAGAGAGAATAAAGCTACAAAAGATAATTAGGTTAGAGATATATAGATAGGTCTTATTTTTATGGCTATTGTTTTTATTATAATGGATATGGTCATAAGAAATAAGAATGTAGAAAAAGAGATAACAATTTTAGAAATATGGAGAAGGAAAGTCAAGTAGAGTCAAGCAGAAGCCACAACTCTTTTGCTCCTCTATCAAGCTTTGATGAAGAGACCATATTATGCTACAAGTGTAACAACTTCAGACACAGCTTGGTATTATAGAATCATGTTTGAGTCAGTCAAGAAGGATAATATTTTCAAAGCTCCATTCATCAGTAAGAAGGTTCAGACATGTTTATGGCAGAAGAAACAACCTAAAGATTCTATGATGGTTCAGAAAGCACTGTATGTAAGAGGTAAAAATCAGCCATGGTTAATTGATAGCAGATGTTCGAGGCATATGACAGGAGATAAAAGTAAGTTCATTACTCTAAAGAAGATAAATGGTGGTACAATGAGATTCTAAGATAAAACCACTACCAAGATAGCTAGAAAAGGCACTTTGAATTTGGATAATGTTTTGTATGTAAAAGGTCTTAAGCATAATCTATTGAGTGTTAGTCAAATATGTGATCAAGAATACACACTAAAGTTTCATGCTGAAGGTTATGAGATTAGAAAAAAAAAATTCAAATGAGTTGATTGTAGATGCTCAAAGGATAGGGAACAATGTAAATGTATTATTAGATATCTTCTCAAAGGCATGATCAGAGGACACATTGAAAGATTTGTGAGAGGAGTTGGAAGTAATTTATATTACTTCCTACCATTAATGTTTAGCATCAGTTAAGGGGGAGCTAAGTGTTATCTCCAGGTAGGCCCTTTGCCATTGATGTCAAAGGGGGAGATTGATAGGTATAGGAATAGGTGCAAAAATAGGTACAAGTTGCTACAGTAAGGGGGAGTTACTATATGTTTTTAGATGACAGTATGTGCAAGTGACAGGATGTGGTATTTTTAGGATTGAGGTTGCCATCAATGACAAAGGGGGAGATTGTTGGAAATATTTTCATTGATGTCAAAGGTCTAGCATTATTGGTGATAAGGGCCCCATTGCATTTAATGTTGTTTGTAATAGATATATCTTGGCTAATGTGAGTTAATATTTTTTAATATTAATGAATATATTTTTGGTTGCATCTGAGACAAAAGAAGGGCCCATAGAGAAGTCAAAGAGCCATGAGATAAATACAAAAGAAAATTCCCATGAGGAGTCATCTTGGGGAATTTTAAGAGTCAATAAGTGAATACAAAAGAGGAAGGGCATAGTTTCTTATGAAGGGACACTTTGAGGAATATGAAAAGTCACCAAGATAAGGACAAAAGTGGGAATGACATTTTTGGTCATGAAGGGTCACCACATGATTTTTCAAAGGCAAGAATATGAAGGGTCATACAAGTTTGGCACCATTTTCCATAAGGATTAAGGGGTCACAAAGGGGGAAGGACAAAGGTCATTTGGAAAGCTATAAATAAAGGCTTGAGAAGCCATTTGTAATATGAGTGAGAGAGGTTGATTTGATATTGTAATATCTAGATTAGAAGAGCAATTACGAGAGATGAATATGATTTGTATTTGTTATATATAGCTTAGAAGAGCAAAGGTGAGAGAGAGCAAAGAGATGTTGTAATGAACTATCATTTGTTGAGATAACAATATTGAGAGATAGGTGTGTGGTATACACAAAGGGGTTGGCACTCTTATGGGTTGGTGCTCCTATGGGTTGGTGCTCAGCAAAGGGGTTGGTGCTCATGAATTGTTGCTGGGTTGGTGATCGGCAAAGGGGTTGGTGCTCCTATGGGTTAGTGCTCACAAATTGTTGTTGGTTGGTGCTCGACAAAGGGGTTGGTGCTCTTGTGGGTTGGTGCTCCTATGGGTTGGTGCTCATGAATAGTTGTTGGGTTAGTACTCAACAAAGGGGTTGGTGATCTTGCAAGTTGGTGTTTGCAAATATTTTTTGGGTTAGTGCTCATTCATATACTTGAGATTGTTCTCCATGGTTTTTCCCACATTAGGTTTCCACGTTATATCTGGTGTCTCTCTCTATCTTGTGTGGTGTTTATTTTTTGAGTTTTATTTCATATCTTGAATGTTTGATTAAGTGGATTTTGGTTAATGGAAAGTTTTATAAGATATATGATATACTGATTCACCCCCCCTCTTAGTATATCCTGTGCTTAACATTAATGAGTTTTTAAACCAATTCACTATTGTTAGTAATATATCCTTTGATAAATTTCAAGATTTGGTTGGATACCTAGCTCCAACCTAACAAGTCACATTCAACCAAAGTGATATATCTTCCCTTAGCCCATTCCATAATAATACATTATACATATAGGTTTATATAAAGTGGAATAAATTGAAATGTGTCCTTATAGACAATGGATTAGACCTCAATATAGTGTCTGTAAAGCTTATCAAGCTTCTTGGGTACATAATGGCATATCTCCAGCCAAAAATGATAACTATCAAAGCCTATGATAATTAGGAGAGAGAATCAGGTATCGTTAGCTTAGCAATTATCATTAGGCCTTTGACCCATGATAGACTTTTCCATGTGCTTGATCATGATTTATCATATAATATGCTTTTAAGAAGGCCTTGGTTACATGAGATTCATGTAGTCCCATCAATGTTGTACTAATGTATCAAGTTCTATCACTCAAGGATGGAAGTAAATATTCCAAGAGATTTGCACCCATATGAGCACTATAAGCCCCTTGAGGTTGAGTTTCAAAGCTATAATTACTAATACAACATGAATCTAAGTTCTAAGTAGGATAAAGTAAAAACCATAATTATTGATCCTCCATAGGATAATTACATAGATCATAATACCTTGGATTCCCTTTCCCACATACCACCTCCTGAAGCTTCTAATCGTTTTACCATTTCAGATAATGGCCCAAGGGAATATGTGACCCATGATACCTTCCATATTACCAATATTCCTTAGAATCCAAAGACCTTTGGATGACCTAAATTTACCCCACACATTTATTATCAATAAAAGACAAAGATAAGGGACTGTCATGTTTGTGCCAACATTTGGCCTAGAACCAGACCCTCTTGAAGGGAACAAATCATGTTTGTATAATGACAACTAAGATGATTGTTATAAAAGTGCAAAATATCCTATTCCCATTAGGATCATGGAGAGTTAAGACTATGAAAGATGAGGCCTCAAACCAAACCAACAAGGAATGTTGAAGCTAATTTCTACGACCAATTATAAAAGACCTTACAGACTTAAAATTAAACTGATTGGGAGTGACCCCACATATCTTATTTAAGTTTCATCATCGATGAATAGTGATGATTATACTAATAGTGAAATAGAGTCCCATCATGCCCCATCTTTGATGACCTATCCAAAACCAACTTCTTTACCTCTCATTCCATTTATACCCTTATGCTAATCATTCATAATAACCCATTGCCATTATACTATCCCCAACTGATGGATTGGACAAAAAGAATCTAATATACCAGTTGATGAGTTTTAGAATGATGAGGCATTCTATGATTTTATAGGCCTTAGAGACAATGTTCTGTTAGGAGATCATAAACCAAGATTCTTAATCACATTAGATCTTGAAGCCTATTTTGGAGAGTGGGTGAAAACCCTTAAAAAAAATAAATAAATAAAACATTGAGGTCTCAAAGTGAAAACCTCTTTGAGGTGATTTTTGACCAGGGAAAAAGTAAAGATAAAGGTAAGTCTGGTGGTGAAAACCTATTTCAGTCACCATTAGACAAGGGTGTTCATTCTTATTCAAATTTAGACTAGGAGACCACTAATGATGAACTTGCCTATGGATCTAAGTTTAATTTTGAGTAACAACAAGTGTTTGATCAAATTATTTAAGAATTTATGATTATTTTTGTCACATGGCCAGATCTCCCATTAGGGGACTTAGATTCATCATACCTAAGAGAATTTGAAGAGTAAGTCCTAGTAGAGGACCCTGTTATAGTCCAATAGTTCAAGTATTTGCCTATTATCCTAGAAGATGGTTTGACCCTTCTAGTCAAAGATACAATAGAGGTAAACATTAGGACTCCATCATACCCAAAATTGATAAAATTAGGTATGTCTGTCACTGAGGAAGAATGTGAAGTCTTTATAGCTCTATTGAGAGAATTTGTAGATATCTTTTCATGGGTTTATTTAGCTACATAAGATGCATCCTCACATTGTTATATTAGTAAATAAATAGTTGAAAAAACTCATAAAATCAAGATGTATCTGATCCATTGACTACTCATAATGGATATCTAATGTTGTACCTATTAGCAAAAAGCCTAACAGAAGTAGAATCTATACTAATTTTTGAGACATCAACAAAGCTTACCCTAAGGATGACTTTATATTGCCTAATATTGACATGATCATTGACTCTACAATAGGTTATAAAATGATTTCACTCATGGATGTTTTTTCAAGATACAACCAGATCAGAATAACACTAGAAAACTAACATAAAATAGAGTTCACCACTCCATGGTGAACATTTTGTTATCAAGTAATGCCATTTGGTCTTAAGAATGCTGAAACTACATATAAAAGGGCCATGACCATAATTTTTCATGATATGATGCATGATATTATTGAAGACTATGTCGATGACATATTAGGAAAATCCAAGACCAGGGCCAACCATCCACTAATACTGTGATATTTAAAAGACAATAGGAGTACAAATTCAAACTCAATCCAAATAAATGTGTGTTTGGTGTAACTTAAAGAAAATTACTTGGATTCATCATGTTTTACAGAGGCATTTAAGTCTATTTGGCCAAAGTCCATGCTATAACTGAGATGCTACCACCAACCAATTTGAAGTAACTCTATAGTTTGTAGGGTAAGATCCAATCAATTTGATGCTTCATCTATCAGTTAGTAGAAAAGTGTCATCTATTTACACATCTTATAAATAAAGGATTTGTATTTCACTGGGATGATCATTACTAAATAGCTTTTTAACAACTCAATGACTATCTAGCTAATTCACCTATTTTTTAACCTCTTATGTGAGGAAAGCCATTTTTTTGTATCTATCAGCTACTGACAATGCCTTAGGGGCACTTTTGGCTCAACATGATAACAATGGAAAAGAGTATGTAGTATACTACTTAAGCCATACATTAGTCACATATAAACACAATTATGCACCTATTAAAAAAGCTTGTCTAGCCATGGTCTTCATAGCTCACAAATTGTGCCATTACATGTTGAATAATAAGACCATGGTCATTTTAAAAGTAGATCCACTCAAGTATCTACTATCTAAAATAGATTTACAAGGTAGAATGGCCAAATGGATCATGCTTCTTAGTGAGTTTGACATAGAGTATGTCAATCAGAAGGCAATCAAGGGATAGGTCCTTACATATCAACTTACTGAGGCACCCCTTACAAACACAAAACCACTCACATTTCAATTTCTTGATGAATCCATAATGACCTTCATTGACACACCTCTTGAGGAGCAGCACTAGAAGCTATATTTTTATGTTTAATTTACTACACATGGATTGGGGGCATGCCTCTTATTTATTACACCATAGGGGGATCTAATCCTTAAGTAATTTAAGATCAGCTTTCCTTGTACCAATAACATGGCTGAATATGAAGCACTTATTATAGAGGTTTACCAAGAGGTACAATAAAATATATATCATCTAAAGGTTTATGGTGATTCTTAATTAATCATCAATTACATTACAAACCATTTTCAGACCAAAGATGACAAGTTGGTTCTATATAAAGCCATGGTCAACACTCTTAAGCAATAAATTATCAAAATTTAGTTTGAGCATATACTAAGGGCTATTAATATAACTAAATATGCCATGGATACTATTGGCTCTCTGATTTGAAAAATAGACAAAGCTAGAGAATATTAGTTCCTCATTGAGAATTTGGTCACACCAGCTTATGAACCTTCAACTGTTGCAATGATTTATGATATTACTAGGCTTAAAATCTATCTAGTATTCAGACCTTTACAACTACCTTTATGACCAAGTTCTACCACATAACCTATATTTAAAATAAACCAAAGCCTTTATTCATCATTCCACTCATTATACTCTACTTGGATCCACCCTTTACTACTATAGGTTTGATGAAAATCTACTTCATTGTTTAACCTTGATAGAGTCTACACTAGCATTACAGAAATTTCACAAAGGGGTATATGGAGCTCATTCTAGCAAGGTAGTCCTATCCAAAAATATCTTACATACTTTTTATTATTGTCCCACAATGGATGCAAATGTAGCTATATATGTAAAGAAGTGTGACAAATTTCAATGACATGCTAATCTGATTCATGCCCCAACCCAAACTCTAAAACCAATGTTGACACCATGGACATTTGCTACATGGGGACTAGACCTCATTGGTAAGATCAACCCCACTTCATCTGATAGCCATAAAATATCCTTACCACCACCAAATATCTTACTACATGGGTTGAAGCTATACCCCTCACTTACATGACTAGAAAGAAAATTTTCAAGTTCATCTTTAACCATCTCATTTGCTACTATGGTATCCCCTTTGACATTATATCTAATAATGGAGTATCATTCAAGAATAAATATGTTGATAAGCTATGTGATAAATATAACATCACATAATATTTTCATATAGCATATTACCCTCAAGGTAATGGCTAGGCTGAAGCATCGAACAAAACCATTGTCAATATTCTTAAAAAGATTATCAATGATGATGGTAGTGATTATCACCTATAGATATTCCCTACCCTTTGGACATACTTCACCAATCATCATAGTTCCATAGGATCCACTCCATACTCACTTGTTTATGGTATTTAAGCCATCCTTCCCATTGAGGTTGAATTACATTCACTACGCATATCTTTCAAGCATGCCTTAGATGATCATGAGTATCAAGTAACTTACCTATTAGAGCTAGACCTAATTAATGAAAAATGTACAACTGTGCTCAACAATCTTTAGGGATATTAGAATCGACTCAAAAGCCACTACAATTGACATGTCAAGTATAAAACATTTAAACTTAGTGATCTTGTTCTTAAAGAAAACCAAAATAATACCACAATTGAGAAGAAGCATAAAGGTAAATTCAAACCAAACTAGATAGGTCCTTCCATCATTATTTTAGATTATGGATCAAGAGCATACAGGCTGACCACACTAGATGGAGATGAACTTCTTGAGCTGATGAATATTATTCACCTTAAGTGGTACTATGCTTAAGTGCTAGGGTGTATTATCTATAAGGACCATTTTAGTTGTGCTATTTTATCACTTTTCTTATTTTTACAAATATCATTCTTATCCATCCTCTTAGCTTTATGTACTTTACCATTTTGATCTATAAACTAAGCATGTTATAAATATTGTTATAAAGTTGTTTTGAGTACTTTACACAAATATTGTATTTTGGAGTAGTATGATAGAAGTTTTAGTAGTTGCATCCTTTTTTTATTATTCCTTTATTATTACCGATCTTTCTATTAATTATAACCACCTTTGGTCAAATTAGTACCATTGATCTATGCTATTGTGTCCTAGTTATAACTACCTATGGGAAAACTAGGGGCAATATTTGTTTATTGAGCCTTGACATACTAACTTGAAATTTCCTATGCCATAATGTGCCTTTTTACCAACTATGCCTATTTTGTTTCAATTGACAGCTATGTTAGTCAGGTTCCTTTACTATAAGGGTGAAACTATAATGACTTGAGGTCCCACTCTGGGACTATGTAGGCAGTGCTAGATACTTGTTTTGGTCAGCTCAGTCACCCCTTTACACCATTCTCTCACCATTTTATGAGTAACCTAAGTTTGAAAACTCTTGCCATTTTTGAAGAAACCTAAGTTTGAACGCTCTCACTATTTTATGAGTAACCTCAATTTGAATGGTCTCACCATTTTGCAAGCAACCTAAGTTTGAATGTTCTCACTATTTTGTGAGAAACCTAAGGTTGAATGATATCACCATTTTGTGAGCAACAAAATTTTAAATGCTTTCATCATTTTGTGAGCAACTTAAGTTTGAACACTCTCACCATATTGTGAGCTTGAACCATTTAGTATCTTGTCAGTATCAATTGAGTTGAGATAGCTAGAAAACTCCAATTTTTTAAAAAACTAGTAGAAAAGAATAAAAACACTAACCACTTCTTTGCCTTAAGGATTTTGGGAACCCTTACTAACTTGTAATAAAATCACTTATTTCTTCATTTTCCCATCCTTTTTGGCCTTTTTCTCTCACACACTTTTCATTTTTCAAGACCATTCCTATTATTCTATCACATCCATTCTATTTGTTATAATCACTTATCACATTCTTACCATTCCCTAGGAGAACTACATTTGGCCTAAAGTTTTTGTTGGATCTTACATCCATAGAACTATGTAGGCAATATCTACTTGCCTAGTACATATGGAGACAACTCAACCACCCTCTTCCTTTTAATTTATTCCCCCATTCTATTAGTTTTTAAAGTTTTCACCTATTTTTTAGGGGCAATGTTTGTATGGTTTAAATTAGTTAATTAATTTGTTTATTTGTTTATCATTTTGTTTATGTGCCTGTTTGTTTACTTTTCATACTATTTCCATGATTTAGTCTATGTGCATTCATTGGGTGATTCTTTGCCTACACGTATACTTGAAACCATCCATATTCATATGTTTACATTATCATCATGGTTTTTATAATTGATGCATTATTTTATATTGAGTCTTGGATTATGGGATTCAATCTTTATGCATATTTCATCTAAGTCCTCATGATGTTAGACCATGATGCCTACCAACATGTGCTATAATAAACCTCAACTTCAAGAAGTCTATTCAGTAATGGTGGCATTGACATCTCTTCAGCATCGACATCTCGATTCAATCCCAATCATATATCAAATAGAGTAATTAACCATGAACGAATTTAAACCTTTATTAGTTTGGGTGAGAATCTCCCAACAAGTAGGTTGTTCCAATTCATCTCTATTATCTATGTCAAAATATTATCATCATCAGCCAAGTTTATCATGTTTGCCATAATCAAGGTCCAATGATTATAATTTCCTATGGGTAAATCATTATATACTTTCCCACCTATATTTCTCAATGATTATAACTACCTTTGGGAAAATCATTATGTTCTCACCCAATTTACTTTTCCTACCTAAACAGGGGCATGCTATTATCTTGGTTGTTTTCCCAAATTAGGGAAGCTTTATCTTGTTTATTTATCCTAACTAGGGAAACTTCATCTTCTCAATGATTATAACCACCTTTGGGTAAATCATTATGTTATCATACCATGTTGCCACTATCAAGGTATAATGCTTATAACTACCTTTGGGTAAATCATTATGTTATCATACCACATTGCCACTATCAGGGTATAATGCTTATAACCACCTTTGGAAAAACCATTTTATACCATCCTACTTGCATTCTCAATGATTTTGACTATTTTTTCAAAAATCATTATGTTTTTACCCCATCATATTCCTTTCTTTGGTTACCTCATATCACTTCTTATCAAGGGACCATTTACCATGCCAACCATTCCCTCAAGGGGGTATCATATAGTTAGTTTATCATCATTGTAGTTATAGGCATACATGGCCTTTTCATTCTTTGAGAAGATGTTACTATGTTTTTAACTTGTAATACCTTCCCAAATAAGAGAAAATTGTAGACACCTAAATCTGGCCACCAATGACCTCCAACTAGGCTTTTGACCAATTTAAACCTAAAATGCACAATTTGGCCTAAAAAATGTAAAACATATTAAATGTTTTGAATCTGATATAGTCAAGTGCAAATTTTTTCTAGGGTATCCCTAAATGAGGTAGTGCATTTTATGAGTCAACTAACTTTGATCAAATCATTTCCAGTCAAAATGCAAATTTTGCACCTAGGTGCTCTAGATTGCTCTTTTCTATAAAATTTATTGTATAGAACACATGCCTTTGTTATTTAGTGTCGGTAACATCCTAAATAGGATAATGGATCTAACACATCTGACATTGACTTCCAATTCCAATTCAATCAAAATTTGGACCAATAACAATACATTATGATCAATTAAGTAATTTCTGCATAAAGTGTTTAATCATGCTTAAGAGATAATTAAACCAAGTTAGATCCTAATTAAGAATTCCATGGAAATTTGTTGAATAATTATTTTTAGAAATGAATGTTGAATATTTGCATCATCAGGTGACATCATTTCTTAAGAAGACATCCCTAGGCCATAAATGTCACAAATATTAGGATTAACTCCTTCCATGCCTCATCAATGCCCTCCATGCCTCTTAGTTGATCCTCTATCCCAAATATTTATGAGCCTATTTATGAATTTTAATTATAAAATTAGATTAATCCTTAGCCATAAATCTCAATATTGAGATAAATAGTTCAGGTTGATTATATCCCTTTTTAAAAATCTATAAATAGGAAGCCTTGCCATATGAATTTTAAGCTTAAATTTTGCAAATTTACCATGCCCAAATGCATTTGAAAGATTCATTCAATTCATGTTATAATTCCAAATTGTTGATCCAAGCCAAGCCAAAAGCCAAAGGTGCAAAGAGGAGATAAAGGTAGCCACACTTCATTGAAGAAGATTTCTTAAAGCACAATCCAAGCAAGCCAAAGGAGCCTTTTGGAGTAATCAAGGATTTGGTAAGAAATTGGTGTTTTGTGTTCATATTTCTCATTTATTGTAATTTTTAGTTATGTTTTTAAATGGTTTTCCCTCACTAAGCTCTCCCTAGTAACTAGGCCTAGAGATGTATATTAGCTAGTGTGTTGGTTTTATCATTTTGTCACTAAAAAGATACTATCACCTCTCTTTAGTAAAATTCCTAACTCATATACCCAAAGTGGAATTAGCTTAATAAATATAATCCCTTCAAATGCTAGGCATGAATGGTCATTAGTTGATAAAAAAGTTTCTTAATCACATGGTGTCAAGTAAGATCTAATTCCCTTGATTTATAGATAGTCTAAAGGGAACATGGGTGATAGGTGGTGTGAAGGGTAATGGGTGATATGTACGATAACCTCATGTGAATTAATTTTCCCCATCTATAGGTGGCCTAATAATGGTAATATATAAGTACATGTCATATGCTAGATATAGACTAACCAATGTGGGAAGTCTACATGGGAAAGCCAATTATGGCTTCCAACTTATTATGTTGCTTGAGAGCTAATTATAGCTTTAGAATTTGTTGTGATAGTGGGTCTTTTAATTTATTATTGTATATGGGAAGTTGATCGATGTGGGAAGCTTTCATTAAATTTTACTACTTCTAATAGAGTTAACTCAACCATCCTTCAAGGGATTGGTCTTAGCTTATTGGATTTGTTTTAATGTTCTTGATAGCTATCTTTCAAGGGAGTATTCTACCTTACATGTGGAAATTTTTATTTTGTTTGTGGGTAGTTGTCCTTCAAGGGAGCAGTCTAAAATGCTTAAGATATTGACCCAAGTAACTATTTCAAGATGAAATGTGTTTAGACATGGATCAATCCAATTAGGTTTAGAGGTTTACCTTTATAAGGGAAAAACTTTACACAAGAAGGTCAATAATATGTCAACGGGTGTGGTTTTGAGAGACAATAACCATGGGATTCCATCTTATTAGAGATGAAAAGTATCTATGAAAACCATGCTATTGGTAGAGTCATGGTACCCATATTTGGGATTAGGCCATGATTTTGATAGTTAATCATGTGGTTCTATGTTGTAATCAATTATCCTCAAAATGGGATGAAGGTGGGTGAAGGTTAAAATCTACTAACCAAGGGATGAGCTTAAGTTAGACAAACAAGTGAGCTTGATCTTTATTTAACAAAAAAATAGACATAGATGTGAAGCATTGAGAGGCTTAGGTTCTGGTTTGCCTTCAAGAGAGGATAAATGATAAACTCTTGATCCATACTTATGGGTGATGATGTAGGGTCCAAGCCAATTGAAAGTAAACTTGCCACATTTACCCTTCTCCATGTTGGTCACATGTTGGTTTTATTTTATGTTGAGATCTTTGATATTGAATTTCAATTGTTTGAGGTGCTTATTATAAATACATGTGATATGCTCTTGATAAATATGGAGGTGGGTGAGGGATGCTAAATGACACTCATAAAGTATCTCAAGTTGATGCTGATAAAAATCTTCTTTAGAAATGAGTTCTTTCAAAGATATGGTAAAAGAGGGGATTTGGACTTTAAGAGGTAAGACTGCCTCACCTCTAAAGACTAGATAGAAAGGGGTAGCATCCATAGAGGTTTGAATGTTAGTGTGATAGGATCATAAGGTGAATGGGATGTGCAAGTGCTAATCTTGACCTAAATCATTGAAAAATTTGGTTAATATTTTGGCGAGGGTTTTATTAGAGGCTTCCACTTGTCCATTTGCTTATGGTCTATAAGGCAAAGAAAATCTTAAATCAATGTCAATGCATCACATAAACCTTAGACTTGCTTATTTTTGAAGGATGTGCCATTATCAGTTATGATCTTATGAGGAACACCAGAGCAATAAATGATATGGTGGTTGATAAAGTCAACAATATTTTATACTTTGGTAAATATTAGAGGAATAAATTCCACCCACATGGTGAAGTATTCAGTGGTTGTGATGATGGAGCTATGCTACTATGAAAAATGGGGGTTAATTTCCCCAATGAGATTAAGCCCCCATTGAGAGAAAGGACAAAATTCCTTAAATACTTGGAGGCTATTGGTGGGTACATGTTGTAAATTAGAATTCTATTGACATTTAACACACTTTTTACATAATCAAAATAATCTTGGTTAAGGGTGCACCAATAGTAGCCAAGGTGAAGGATACATTTAGTGGCCACTAGGCTACTAAAGTGTCCCCCACAAATTCCATAATATGTTTCCTTGATGGCATGGGAAGATTCACGGATATGTAGGAAAAAGAGAAGGAGACCATCAAAACCATTTTTGTAAAGGATTCCCCATAGTATGGTGTAATGAGAGGTACTCTAAATAAAGGCTCTTCAAGCTTTTCTAGAGAGGTTGGGAGGAATAATGGCTAGGTTGAGGTAGTTGAAAGTTTGGTCATACCAAATGTAAGATGGGGATTCATCTAGATTAAAAATACTAGGGAGGTTAGATTAGACATAAGAGGTTGTGGTAAAACAATGAACGATGACAAATATTTTAGAATTGGAAGGCTGAGAAGGGATCTAAAAGCAAGGTAGGCCATTATATACACAAATTTATTGGTTGATCAGGGAAAATATTAAACTAGGTAATGTTCAAAGATTTTAAGATTTTATCAACTAAAAGTTTATATTTTTTCAAGACATCATTCTTACATTAATAGGATCCATTTACCTAGTTGACCACAAGCTAAGAATCACAAAAGACATGGATTGTTTTAATTACCAAGATTTGAGCAATTCAAAGACCTATCACTAGGGCTTCATACTTAGCCATATTATTGGTGCATTAAAAGTCAAGTTTGAAGGAGAGAAGAAGGGGTTCACCATTGAGAGGAATGAGAATAACTTTGACACCCCTCCCTTGTTGGCATTTTGATCCATCAAAGAACATGTTCATTTGGTAGGTTATGCCATCTTCTTGAAAAAGAGTCATGATAGACTCATCAAAAAAGGAAAGAGGAGGTGGTTAGTTATTTGCTAAAGGAGCTTCAACCAATTGATCAATAATGAACTAACCTTTAATCGACTTATATTGAAGGAATTCAAGGTCAAATTAACTAGAAACATGAGCCACTTAGCCACACACTAATTTTGGTATGGTTTAGAGTGCATGTATTTGATCAGGTTAGAATTGGTGATGACTAGGTTTTATAGTTAAGAAGGTAGTGGTGGATTTTGGTGGCTATGAATGTCAATGCAAAGTAGAGTTTTTTAGTGTGTATATACTGAGTCTCATAGTATATAAGAATATGGCTAATCTAGTATACAACTTGCTCTTTATTTTGTTCATCTCGGTGAGCCAACATTTCCCCTAGGGAATGGTTAGTGGTAGAGATATATAGGTAAAAGGGGTGGTCATCCTTATGAGGGGTGAGGATAGGTGGTGATAAAAGGTATTTTTTAAGTGAATCAAAGGCCTTTTGATAATCACTATTCCATTTAAAAAAGGAATTCTTCTTCAGAAGGTGATGGAAAGGTTGGCACTAGTCTAAAAGTTGGGAAATGAAATGATGAATAGATTAGAGTTTTCCCTATAGGCTACTGAGTTTCTTAAGGTTGGCTAGAGGAGGCATGTCCAAAATTTATCTAAATTTAGTAGGGTCTACTTTGATTCTATGAAAAGAGATGATAAATCCAAGAAGCTATCTTGAAAGGGCCTCAAAAATGCATTTTTTGGGATTAAGGTGAACATGATAACAAATGAGGCATTACAATATGATTATAAGAATAGTCAAGTGATGTATTCAGAGTTTGGATTTCCTGAGAATGTCATCCACATAGTCTTCTACAATATTATGGATGATATCATGTAAAATATAAGTCATGGCATGTTGGTAGGTTACACTAGTGTTCTTTGACCCAAAAAGCATAACTCTATAGCAAAAATTTCTCTAAGGGCTCGTAAAGGAAGTTTTATGTTGATATTCAAGAGCAATCAAGATTTGATTATAACCTAAAAACCCATCCATGAGAGATGGCATCTCATGGCCAACTATAAGATCAACAAGCTAGTCAATGCTAGGTAGAGGCAATTCATCTTTAGGGTAGGAAAGGTTAAGGTCATGGAAGTCCACACAAATTCATAGACCCCCAATGACTTTGGTGATAGGTACAATGTTTGAGACCCATTAGGGATAGTCAATGGGTTAAATGAAGCTCACATATAGGAGATGTTAAAATTATTATTTGACAAGAAGGGTTATGTGAGGATGCATGCATCAAAGTTTCTATTTAATAGGCTTGACATCATGGTGAATGACTATGTTATGGTTAGTAATGGTGGGGTTAATCCCAGGCATATATTATAAGACCAAATAAATGCTATGCTATGGATTTGGAGGAAAGAGGAGAAATCTTGAAGTTCCTTGGTATTTAATGATTAGCCTAGTTTGAAAATGTGAAGGTTATTTGAAGTACCCAAGTTGATATCAATGGTATATTCATTAAACATAGTCAAGGTTTCAAGAGGAAGCGATTTATGGGATAGAAGAATATCCCACACTGAGGTAGTTAAGAATGGAATCATCATCTTGATGTTAGCTGGTGTTGATGATGGGAGAATCATTATCTACCATTTTAGGATGTATGCGTGGAAGGAATTTGGTTTGGCCACTCTTGTGGTAGATGAAGGGGCCAAAATTTACAATATTGATAGAAAAAATTTAGGAGGGATGACATCAAGGTCTTCAGGTGGTGAAAGTGATTGGGTTGGAAAGGATGGGATATCTTCCTCGATGGTGGTAATGGGTTTAAGTGAATTGGTGGATTCTTGAGGTGGTTCATACCCAAGGCCAAATGACTCATGAGGTTACAAAGTTTTGAGATGGGGTAACTCATGAGGCCCTTGTTCATCATGATTAAGGCTAAACCCTTTCCAAGCACATATATGAAGATACAACTTAGTGAACTCTGGTTTGCTAAGATAAGAAAAGTTAGAGGTGAATGGTTGGATGGATGATGTAGTGGTAGGGGCTGGAAGTGGCCAATCAAGTCCCCCATAAATGATTTTTTTTGATGGTTTAAGAGACCAATGGAGATGATTTTTCCAATGTTAGGGTCATAAGAAGGGTCATGTCTAAGATTCTCATATTCTTAGGGGATAAAGAAATCATTTAAGGCTAAGAGTCTATATTCCCTAAAAGAAAAATGTTGGAATTTTGTTATCATGGGGTCTTCTACATGAATCAGGGAAGAAGGGATAAATGAGCTAGTGGAAGCTTCATCAACATTAAGTGTGTAAATGCTATGGGTTTTGGCTGGTGAAGTTGTGCTATTAATAGATGGTTGTGAGCTGGATGAAGGAGGAACAAGGATGTCATTGGGATGATATGTCATATTGCAAGATGTAAAAGGACTAGGGTCAACTTGGATAGTCATAACTTACCCTTTATGTTAAAACTTGACACATCGATGTAAGGTGGAAGGGACACAATTGATAGCAGGAATCTAAGGGAAAATAAGTAAAATTTTGTATTAACACTCTCCTTATATAACATAAAAGAGTTTAAGAACAGTAAGAGGCCTTACACAAATATGGAGGATAACTATACCTAAGATGGTAGCCATAGTATCATTGAAATAATGAAGGACCACTGAGCTTTCAGACATGATGTTTTTAGGTAATTAAAATTGGTCATAGGTGTGGGAGGAGATGATATTGATGCTATCTCCTTCATTAATCATCACCCTTTTGATGTGGGTTTTATTAATGTATGCTGTAATGAAGAGGGGGGATCAGGATCCTCTGAATGAATAGAAGGTATTTATAAATTCTTGAAGGTGACAAGGTTAGAAGTCTGAAGGGTATTGACAAAAGTGGCTAGAAACTGAGGATCATTAGGTTGGACCTCGATGGATTATAGAGCCTCTATAAGTACTTGATAGTGATGGGGAGAGGTAGAGACTAAGTCATTCAAGATCATCTTTATTGGAGTTTGGTGAAGTTGTTTGAGGATAAATTTTTGGATGGATACTGCATATGGATTAGGATATGGAGGGTTAGATGGGGAGGCACCTAAGATAGACACCTTGGGTTTGTTTTAAGATGGAGAAGGTTGGGAATTATTAGCTTGAGAATTTAGAGAGGGGTAAGTCTAAGGAATGGATGCCTTAGTCTTCCTTTTATCCTTCTATTAGGCTCGAGATTGGGTAATCATGTGAATAGTGTGGATAAGGGGGTTCTCTAGATTAGATGGTTACTTCAGTTTCTCCTTTTCACTTTTTGGTGAGATCAAAGATTAGATGGGTTGAGTCAGTGGTTGGATTGGTAATGGGGATGAAGGAGGTTTGTCTTATAATAGATCACCATCTTCATATAAGTTGTGAACAATCACTTGGAGAGCTTTATAGTTCTCATTATCATGTCTTGGTGTCCTATGATATACACATATGAAGTTATCATTCAACCAAGAGGGTTTGGTATGTGAAGGGTCAAAGGGTTTGATGGGTGGTAAGCTCAAGGAAGAAGTTTGAAATAACCACTGGAGAATGGTTAAGTAAGATTCAACTAAAGGTGGTAGATGTTTAGTGGTTTTTATTTTGGGTGTTGAAGTGGGAGGTTGTGTGGATGCAAGTTTGGTGGTAGGTATCTTGGATAAAGTGGTATTCTTGGTTGATGGTTTTAGTTTAGGCATAATGGTTAATGGGTTGGTGGTAGAGGAGGGTAAGGTAGGTAACTTAAGAATTGTTGGTATAGTGGGGAAAGGTTCTCTAGAAAGCAAGTATGAAGGTGTGACCAATAAAGGTGGTGGGGTTTTGGTAAAAATGATAGACTTTATGTTTAAGGTAGAGGGGTGGGGACCCAAAATGGAGGGAAATGTTGAAGGAGGTAAAATTTAGGGTTTGGGGCCCTTTGGTAATTTTACCTCTTTCATTGTTTTAGTTTTTGGTTTTAGAGGGGATTTGGTCAGTTTTAGTTGTCTTAGTGGGTTTAGGTGTTTGAGGGTCAATCAATTTGGAGGAGGTTTTGGTTGGTTGGGTGGAGGTTTTAGTTGGTTTAGAAGGGCTAGGTTGGTCTGCCAAAGAAGGGGTTAGAAGTTCTAGTTTGGTTCCCTTACCTTTATCCTGACCTCTGGTAGAAGCTTTTAAAATTAGAAGTTGGGTGGATGGAGCCATCTTATCTTGTGAGATAGCTTCTAAAGAAGGGGTGGATGGTTCTATGATAGGGGAGGTAGGTGTGGTATCCTCTAATGGAGGTGTGAATATGGTTACTTATTTTGTTCAGGTGTCTAAAGTAATAGAAGGTAGTCTTTTTTCTTCCATTAGAGGAATGGGGGAAAAAGTGATTGAGGTAACATTTCCTTTGTCAATGAGTTCATTAGTAACCACATTAATAGTATGTACCTCATGATATGATTCATGTTTATTTTCATGATGAGGGGTAGAAGGAGCATGATTAGGGAAAGGCTTGCAGAATATGTTGAGGGCTTGGTTTAATGGCACATTAGGATTGTCCAATGTGAGATCCCCCTTGTGAATGAGGGATTGAACAAGGTATTTAAAGGTATTTCACCTATTGATGTCATGTCTTATGACTTAGTGAAAAACACAATGGTCATTCTCATTATACCAACTAGGCATGGGGCAAGAAACATCAAACTATTGGGGTGGTTAATTGGTGGAAGTTGGATGATATTAGATTTTAGTAACTTTTCCAAAATATAAAGATAAGGCTCTCCAAGTGGAGTTAATGGCTTATGGTTATTTCAAGTTTGGTTCCTTTGGTTTTGGTTTGGATAGTTAAAGGGGTCAGAGGTTTGGTTCCTTGGGTTCTATTGGTTGGTAGATGACAAAGGTGTGGCTTTAAAGATAATAGCATTGGTGGTGGATTTGTTCTTAGAATTGGTATTGGTTGGGTTATTTAGTTTAGAAGAAGAGTGCTCATTGGGTTTGTAAGTTGGGTTCTTATTATTCAACTTTAATCTTACCTCATCAATGGATCTGTTCTCTAGTTTGTAAGCCATGGTAAAATCTTCATCGAATGTCTAAAAGCTTTGGACACACAATGTGGATGAAATGTCTTTTACACATGCCTAGGCAAAGATCTCTATAAGCTCAGGTTGAGGTAATGAAAGGAAAGGTAGTTGATTAGGATCCTCCAACAAACCATGAAATTGAAAATAGGTTCATCTTAGAATTGCCAAATAGAGTAGAGGTCAGTAATAAAAACTTTATTGGATATATAAATTAAAAAGTGATCCAAAAAAGTTTGAGCTAGTTGGGCGAAGGAAAAGATGGAGTGTCTTGGGATGGCACTATACCAATCTAATGTTGATCTAGATAAGGACATAGGAAAGGTATGATGGAGAAGACCGTCATCATGGGTAATCAAGTAACACATGCCTAAATGCTATTGGGGGTCCTTCTTGATTTGAAATTTAGAGAATTTTGGTAATTACTATTATGGAGGATATAGTTAAAGAGGGACATATGGATGGATGGGTTTATTACAAATTTAGTAATAAGAGATAAGGTTGTGTGATCCTGAGATGGATGAATCAAGGGTAGTCATTTTCTCTTTTAGCATCTTGACCAAGTCTATTTGGGTTTGTTGGGTTAGATAGGTATCTGACATGTTTTATTGGGGCTAGGCGACATGGGAATAAATAGTGGATGGTTAGGATGATGTCATGTGTGTGTGTGAGGTTATGTAATATTGGGTAGAAGGTGAAGGTATGTATACTTATGTGTTAGTAATATATAGATAGGATGTTATGAGTATGTGGAGGGTTAATGCCGAGGGGTTTATGTATGGCATTAAAGTGATTAGTGGGTTAGTTGGTTGAAGGTAGGTAGTGACCAAAGTGCTTGTAGGGGGAAGTGTTTGTGTTATGGAGAGTACCAAGTTATGAAAGGGGGTTGAGGTTGGTATATTGGTTAAGCTGAAGGGAGTGGTATAAATTGGTGTGGAAGATACTGCACCAGAAAAAGGGGTAAAAGTGACAAGTGGCAAAGTTGAACCAATGTTAGAGGTATTGGTTGGGGTAATGTTTATGTGGTGGTGGTAGATAGACTAACAGTAGAATATGAATCTTGGATAATAGAAGGTTGGGATGATGCAACACCAACCATAAGGTAGTGTGGCATACCATAGGGTGGATCCATGGGAGGAACCAAAGCCATCAAGGTATGGTAGGCTAAGGTATTAAGATAGTGTTGTAAAGTAATCAGATTGTTATCTAGAAAGGTGAAAAAATATGAATCACCTTTATGGATTGTTTTAGTCATCATAGGTGGGGGATAATAGTGTGGTGAAGCATGGGGCGATCTATCAATGTCTAAGGTATAGTCTATGGATGAAGACAAAGAAGAAGATGGTGGTGGGTTGTTTTGTTTTTTCACTTATTATCTAGTTAAGACCATATGAGAAATTTAGAAATGGATAACAAACCTATTTCCTCACACAATGGACAAATAACCAAAAACCCAAAGCAAATAAATCATACACTAAAAGCACAATTAACCCTAGGATTTATTTTAAATCACTTTTGGCTTATGACTTAAAGAATGTGAAAGGGGAAATTGGCTTGTAAGTTAGGTACTAGAAAGTTCATCTAAGGATGGTTTTGGATTGAATTTTGGTGCTCAAATAATTTGCACTGGACTAGGTACATGTCCTAATACTAGGGAATTACTCCCCTCACTTCATGATCCCACAACTAGTGTGGGTGCTTAGCCAATATATACCATTTGTCTAGAGTTTATACTCTACCAGAGAATAGAATGGGTCATCTCATTGGTGATGAAATCCAAGTGGGATCATCAGGTAGGGTAAGGTGATCCAAAGGGTGATGAAATCCCAATGGGCCTTATCTCAAATAAGTTTTGATGTTTAATTTATGCGTGTGGTTTAGTATTGTAACATATGTGTGCTATGATTAATTCATAATACATTTGACTAATCTAGGTGAGCTAATCATTAAGAAGTAAATATCATGAATGCACTCAATTTTAACCTAAAATAAAAGTTTTTTGTCTTTTCATGTAAATAAGGAATAGCTAAAATTCACTTAAATGCAAGATGTAAAATGCAACCTATCCCTAGGAGGAAAACCCTTTTTTTTCCTTTTTGGAAAAGAAGAGAGGAAATAATTTTTTTCTTTTTTAGAATTTAGAATAATATAAATTCAAGAGAATTTAAATTTCACTAAATTCAAATATATTCCTAAAAAACTATGAACCCATAAGGGGTCCCACTGGGTGTGCCAAAATGTTTCTATCAATTTTTTTCTTTTCTTAATTTTTTGAAAAGAAAGAAACTAGGAATAGGGTGTGTAGAAAAACCCATTGAATGTGTGTGCATTGAATCCAAGTGATTATGGAGAGATACTTTTTGGCTTGGTAGGATGACCTGAAAATAAGAAAACACTAAAATAAACTTGTTTGTTAGACAAGTAGATGGGTGGATTGCCTAGCATGAACTAGATCCTAGAAGTGAAAGCTTTCTAGGAAGCAGTCAATCCACCCATTTTAAACATTTAGTTAAGATGATAAAATAAAAGTATTATTTCATTAAATTATATAAAACTAAAATTAAAACTAGCAAACAAATAAATTTTATACAAGAGAATTAAATGCTTTGCTAAGTAAACCAAAATAAAACAACTAGTTTGATTATACTAATGCTGAAAATTGGTTAAGGCAAAATGATGGTTTTAGTTTGGTTTATGAAAATAGTTAAAAGAAAATGATAAGGTTTTTATTGAGTTGGTAAATTTTTAAATGGGTCAATTATAGTAAATAAAGGGAAAATATATGATAAAAGGGATTGTGAGGTCAAGAGGTCAAGATGACAAAGAGGCAAACGGGTAAATGGTCAAGGTGATAAGAACGAGGTAAAGGGTGAATGGAAAAATAAGTAAATGGATAAGAGGGTAGGGAGTTAAAGGGGATTATAATAGGAGATTAAAATGGGATAAAAGTGTGAGGTTAAGGAAACAATAAGGATAATAAATGAAAGAAATGGAATACAAGAAAGCAAACAAATATTACCTTGATGCTTGATGAAGATGGTTGATGAAAATGTTGTTGATGGAGCTTGAGGAAATTTTGGTAGAGCTTCATTGCTTTGATATTTCCTTCTCCAAGATGATGATGACCTATAAAAATAGGACCTAATTCAAAAACATACAACAAGATGTTAAGAACCAAAGACTAACTTCCCACATTTTTCTCTTGGGTGAAGGAGAGGGGATATTTATAGCATTTGATGTTGGGAAACATGCCAATAAAGTAGAATAGTGAAATATGGAACCATTTTTCATGTGGGGGAATGAAAGGTCCAAGATGAGGTTGTGGAATATTCCATTTGAGTTGAGAAGTCTTCCTCTTTGCCTGTAAGTCCAACTTTGAATGGGGAATTATGCACATGGGTTTGAATGAGGCTTAAAGACTTCTCCCCATATTTTGTTGATTTCACACAAGCACTTAAAGGGGTGGCACACCAAATGTGGTTCCATTTTACATGTGCAAGATGAAAAATCTAAGGTGAAGTTGTGGAATATTCCTATTTGGGTTGAGAAGACTCCCATTTTAGCTAAGAAGTCGAAAATGGATGCCCTTTATCTTTTCCAAAGTCTTAAATAGGCATGTATCTATTTTAAAGTCTAATTTCATGTGGGAAGACAAAATATATGTCTAATGATGGCCCATTAAGGTTAAATTCATCAAATTTCAAGGTGGAAACTTTGTGATGCTGAAATGAGGTCATTAGGCACTTTAGGAAATGGTCCCAAGTGGGGTATGATGTCCCACATCAAGCCATGTCACTTGCTATGTCACATGCCATGTCACTTACCATGTTAATTTACATGTCACTTTTCCATGTCACTTTCCATGTTACTCACCATGTGATTTTCCATGTCACATGCCATGTTATCATGAATAGTGATAGTGGGTCCCATAGTGAATGTGATGATGAATAGTAATTTTAAATAGTAATTTCAAATAGTGATTTTGAATAATATTATCTGACTAGAAGAATAATTATTTAGTTATGTTAAGAGGGGTTTTTTAAGGCTTAAAATGGTTTAGGTGGTCTCGAGGTATTTAGTCATTAAAAACTACAAGTGTGTAGTTTTCTCGTGTCTATAGTGAGCTTTTTATTTCTACCAGGGAGTTAGATAGCAGGAAGACACTCTTAAAGGGTTGGAATCATTCAAATTTTTGGAGAGGTGAATCCTTAGAGAAATCAAAGGACCAATTTTCCTCCTCTTCCCAAGGACTCCCTCTAAAGTTGAAAATAATGAATAAGAATCCTAGACTACCTGCACCTAGTGCAACTAGGGGAGCATAGGTAAGAGACCCCATCAGTATTGAATCTAATGAGGAAGAAAAAATATAAGAGGAGCTTATTTCTAGTTCTACCCAAGTGCCAATTGTTACATTTATTATGGTAACAACTCCTAGAGCATCACAACTAGACTTCCCTACTTAGGAAAGCACCCCTTTGTTCTACAAAATAAATCCTATGACTCCCAAGGGTAGTGCCATAGTAGAGGCATCAAAGGGATTGTATACTTAACCTCCATGTTTATAAATAGCTAGGGGAGACATGGTCACTATTAAGGATATTAAAGATGATTATGAGGAAGAAGCTGAGTTAGAGACAATGAAGGCCACAAGTCTCCAAGTGGATCTTATGGATCTCTCTCTTCAAGGTACCCATTTTTTTGCTAGTTTCCTTTATCTTCTATACATATTTTTGACTAAGCTACCTTTATGGAAGTCCCTATTGACCAAATTTCACCTCAATATAATTTGTTCAACCATTTTCATGGAGAGTCAAACAACAGTTACAAGAATAGGTCATTTTAGAGGTCCAAAATTACAAGTCAAGGAGGCTAAAGTGTTTTGGCTCCATTATAGTGTAAATTAGTTTCTCCACAAGTCAAGTCTTGGTCCCTCATAAATCTAAGTTACTCCTCAAGACCAAGTCAGGTTCTATAAACAACTCAACTTATAAAGGCTTCATGAGTAGAAATAATTTGAGTTTACAAACCCAAAGTACTCCTTCCAATGCTTTGTGGGTTTTTAATGATGCATGACTTCGATTTTTTAAAGGAGTAAGTCTTAAATTGCTTTATAAAAAAAATCAATTGGAAAACCTGAAATGGTCTTAATAATGTTCCCCCCAAGTGTCCCTTTGGAATTTTTTGAAAGGTACTTTTCTTCCAAGTGACCCTTCAAAAAAGTTCTGAGGGGCATTTTTTTGCCCAAGTGTCCCTTCAAAATTTTCCAAAGGGCACTTTTCTTCCAACTGACCCTTTGAAAAATTTCTGAAGGGTACTTTTTAGCCCAAGTGTCCCTTTAGACTTTTTTGAAGGGCACTTTTTTTCCAACTGTTTCTTTGGAAATTTTTTGAAGGGCACATTTTAGCCCAAGTTTCCCTTTAGACTTTTTTGAAGGGCACTTTGTTGTCTACGTGACCCTTCAAAAAAGTTCTAAATGGCACTCTTCTTCCCAAGTGACCCTTCAAAATTTTTTAAAGGGCACTTTATGTTTATAAATGCCCTTTGAAAAAGTTCCAAAGGGCCATTTCCTTTGGAAATGCCCTTCAAAATTTTCTGAAGTGACCCTATGCCTTCCCCAAGTGTCCTTCAAAACTTTTTTGAAGGACACTTTCCCAAGTATCCTTCAGGAAAATTTGTCAAAGGAACTAGCCATTGAATTTCAAGAAAAATCCTTGAAATAATTCCTTTAGATAAATTGTTCGAAGGAATTACTTTAGGAAAATTGCCCAAAATAGTAAACCTGACCCATAGATCCTCATGATGTGCCACAAGATGTCAAGTTTAATGTAACCCACTAGCTATTAGAATTCAAATACATGACATGTTGTAGGACATCAAATTCAGGGTGGCAAACTAGCCATTGGAATTCAAAGACATGACATGCCATAGGATGCACAATTTAGGGTGGCCAACTAGCCATTGGGGTGCAACTTGGTGACATGTTGTAGGATGTCAAATTCATGCCTAAAGTATTCAAGCAAGGAGTAAATCCATTCAAATAACCTGATAGGGTCTTAAACAAGTCAAAATCAAGTTTTCAAAAGAGCTTTTCTTATGACTTTTATAAGCAAAATCAATTGAAGAACCCAAAAGGCTAGAGATAGTACAAATTGAATTTTTGAACAAGCTTTGCTTATGAACTTTATAAGAAAAAGCAATAAAAAATCCCAAAAAGGAAGATAAAATTCTTTGTAGGTTTTCAAACAAGATTTAATTATGACTTTTTCAAGTATAAGTAATTAGAGAACCCAAAAAAGCAAGTAAAGTCACTTGGAAAACTTGAATGGGTATGTAGTGCAAAATGTGAGAGCTTTTAGGAGGAATATAAAGTTCATGGTAGTGATTTGAGCTATTCCTTATGGAGGATAATCTCACCATTGATTTTATAGTGATCCTAGTTATTTCAAGAGAGTGAATCAAAGAGAAGGACAAACTCCAACTAAATGAGAGAACAACTAGAATCAAGTTCACCATGATGGTGACTATAAACTATTTTGGAGGCTTCTATTTTGGTGCCAAGAGCTCTCTCTTCTCACCCTCATTTGATAAAAATAGGACCCTTGGGATCTTTTTTTATCATCTACAAAAGTATGGTAAAGTCCTACTGAATTATTTTATAATTTCCTACCTTTAAGTGATCAAGCATATGTCTGTTCATTTCAAGTTCTGAACAATTTATTGAGTGTGTAAGAGACATAGAGTGACAAGTGATGGTTTCATCTTTGTGTCCTTTGTCCTTCACATTTTGAGTAGGATTTTTAGTCTAATAGGTCATTTAGAGTGCATCTAGATGTATGAGATTTTGCATGTGTATAACCTTTTCCAAACTATATAGGTTGTATTTTAGTTTCTTTACCTTGTGTGATTTCATACGTCTCACCTCTACATTGAAACATTTATGTTAGAACTTTTCATATCTTATAAATAGGCTTGTATTCTATTGTATCATGCAATCATGTATAAAATTCACATGGAGGACAATTTTGGTGCATTACCATTTTTTAGATCAGATTTCCCTTATGAATTTCTAACCCTTTTCCCTTCATCAAGCTAGTTTAAATAGTGGTCATTTTGTAGACACACATATAGGGAGATAGCCTTTCAAACCTAGAGGTTCATTTCCACCTATAGGTATACCCACATGCTTGTAAATGACCCAACATTACCTAAATCTAGAGGAGGCCTAAACAATCCTCTTCTAGGGTGTGAGATTTGGAGACAATAGTCCCCACATCCATTCCTTCCACCTCCACTACTACTATTTCTCCTTCCACTATTGTTTCTCCTTACATCTCCACTTCCATCCCATTCACCATACCAATTCTTTTTTTTTTCCTATTGACACCTCCATGGTTAGAGACATTAAGAAAAAGAAGGTGTTTAGGAAGGTGAAGATAGCTTTGGCCACCTCCCAACTCCACATTCAATCCACATAAATAACTCTTCCACTTACAACTACCACATCTAGAGAGGATACCACTATGGCAAAAACTAGTAGGGGGAGGAAGGTCAAGCCTCAAATAGTCACAATCGATTTAATCCATTAGTTTGGAGGAGTGGATTGGTCTAAAATCATATGGCCGTACCCTCTAAATGTCCTAACTAAGGCCTATAAGAAGCATTAGAAAGCCCAAGAGGAGATAAATGAAGAGGTTATTATCACAACCTATGATGCATCCCAACTTGATATTCCTCCTTGGGTAGTAGATTTGAGGAGTAGACTTTCTCAACTACCAAATTTTAAGATTACAGAACTCCCATTTGTTTCCACATTGTCTGATCGTCCAATCGGTAGCATCCAAATGGTCAAGAATAGAAAATTAGAAGATGACAAGGGAACCCATATCATCTTAAAGGAGAGGTAAGAGGTGTTCTCACTTACCAAAAGGTAGAAAAAATAGCCATGGTAACCCTTATATGAATAAAATCTAGCAGACCTAGCTCAGACACACAAGGATGTTGTAGTTGCCATACATAAGGGCATAAAGCTAGCTCAATAGGAGCTATAATCATAGGTGAAAATACTAGATAATGAAGTGGAGAAGCTTAAGGAAAAGGCCAAAATAGTGCACATCTTGACTGGTATTGAAGCTAAAGTCTAAGAGGCAACTTCAAGATGTTACAAAGCACTAGAAGCTATGGATTTTATGAGGGTTGAAATGGCCCCTCATGTGATCCAAGCTAATCTATTTTACAACTCTCTAAGATATGATAGTGTCAAACTAAAGATGCTAGTTCTCTACATAGGCAATTTGCTCTATAGTAATGTCAACCTAATGAATACACTAGAGACATCTAATGCCATAAACATTATAATCATTAGAAAAGAGAGAAAAATATTGGGTACAAAATGTTGGGGTTTTAGTACCCAAAGACTAGGCACATGAGGCTTAGATCTTTCAGATTTTACATGAGATGAAGTTATCAAAGGTAAAAGACTCCACTAGGAAGTTAACTAATAGGCTCAATTTTTACAATCTTGTCGAAAAGGTATAAAATGAATTAAAATAGAGCTTGAAAAGTTTGTCAATTAAGGAAATTAAATCATAGTTAAGCAAGGATCAAAATAAGGTCACTAAAGTTGAGATCTTCAAGAATAAATTTTAAATAACCAAATATGAGCATGCCAAGCTCCTTGGACAGATGAAAATAATTTATTGAACTTCAATTCTAAATTTGGATATCATATAGAAGCAACATGAAGTAACACATAAAGGATATGAAGATAATGAGGTGAAGAAAATAAATCTTCCAATAGTGCAGCTCTATCTTCAACAACCATGTCAACTTCCACTCCAACCAAAGTGCATGCAACACTTTAAATGAGTCAGCCTTGATAGGATGAAATATTATGCATGTACAATTTTAAAACAACTTGTACTTAGATTTTGAGTGGATAATTGTAAAGACTTGACTTTTTATTTTTTAAACATGCACAGTTGTATACTTTTTAAAAAGTTAATTTATTTATTTATAGCTTCTAGTTATCTCTTAGATGGTTTTAGAACTACATGTTCTAACCAACACTTGTAACCACTTGCATGAACTTAGAGGATGAGGTGACCCCTTACCCAAGTATATCTATATACTTGTAACCCCAATCAATAAAAAGAGTCAATTTTTTTGGAATATAGAGAAATGAGTAATTTTGATCATCAGTGAAGTGTCTTGAGTATTTTCTTTCCAACTCAATGTGATTGATTTTTATTTTTATGGTTATATGATTCAATAATATTTAGTGTGATATTTTTATGAAGATATTCTTGATTAATATAATGATCCTAGATGTGCAATAGATATTAAATGATTAGTTTATGTATTGAATGAGTTGTTTAAGTTAATTGAGTCATATTTTTTAATGTGTATTTATGCTTTCTTTGGTGTAATTTTCTATGTGCGTGCAACAACTAACTTAGATAATTCACTTGCCCAAGCCATAATCTCTTGACTAAGGGTGTGAAACAACTACCCTAAAAGGATAAACCTTTGTCTAATATGTGTGAATTTCCTACATCATTTATTCCTTGGACTTCTTAGTCATGTCTAAATACATGTGTTCTATTTCTACTAGAAATAGACATAGATTTGAGAAACCATAGGTCCATTCAGAAGCTAGCCAGAGAAGTAGTTCTCAAGAACCAGAAAGTCTTTTTTTATACCCTACCATACCTTCCTTTTGAGTTTGTTATTGAGATATATCCAATTTATATTAGAAACCATTAACCCATCCAAATCATGTATAAATTCACTCCATTAGAAGGCCATAACTCTATCTAAAAAATCTTATTAACAACCAGCATGTTTTGCCCCTATTCCATCATAGGTTGAGACATACCACATACCTACAACTCATAACCTAAAGTGGAGTTTACCTCAATAGAGATATTAAAATTTTAGAGGCTACCTCATTCAAGCGTAGTGTGTGTAAAACCCACATCAATGGGTATCAAACCTTGTACCAGTTAGAAATAAAAATGGAGAGATAAGACTATGTGTCCATTTCAGAGATTTGAACAAAGTGTTACTAAAAGACCACTATCCTCTTCCTTCCATGGATCAAATATTGAAAAGGGTATTAGATTCACAAAGGTTATCCTTACTAGATGGGTACTTTGGTTACAACCAAATATTAGTGAAAGAGCAAGATCAATATCAAACAACTTTCACAACCAAATTGGGTACTTATGCCTATCAAAAGATGCCTTTTAGGATATCTAATGCTGGAGCTAGTTTCCAAAGGAAATGTATGTTGCCTTTAAAGGTATTTTGAGTGAAATGGTATTAGTTTATATTGATGACATTAATATATTTTCAAAGGATCGTAAAGATCATCTAACACACATGAGAGTTTTTTGGTAGATGTAGATAATTTGGAGTTTCATTAAATCCAAAGAAGTGTATATTTTCATTGGATGAGGAGAGATCACTTGGGAATGTAGTGTCCAATGATGGTATTTATATTTATATAGAGAGAATATAATAAATACTTCCTCTATCATTTCCAAAACATAGGAAAGGATTACAAAGCTTCTTAGGTAAGATCAATTTCATTAGAAGATTTATTCCTAGATTTGTAGAACTGGTAAGGCCACTCATTCAAATGATGAAGAAGAATCAAGATTTAACTTGGAGTAAGGAGGGAAAGATAAGATTTGAATACATCAATTAAGTAATCATCCAAGTTCCTACTTTTCTTACTCCTAATTTTAGTAAGAATGTATTTATGTATTTTTTTATACAGTTAGTATAATTTTAAGCATGCTTATGCAATAGAAAAGTGAAAGTTTAGAACAACCCATTACTTTTTTCAGCTAAGATTCGGAAGAATATGAAGGGAGGTATTCTTTTGTTAAAAAACATGTCCTTTCTATTATAAGAGGTTTGAAAAAATTTAGACATTTGGTTTTAAATAAAAAGATTATACTAATAATAGGTCATCCTAGTGTGAAGGATTTCATCCTCAATAGAGACTTAAGTGAAAAGAGAGATGGATGGGTAACTAAGTGCATGGAATATGATATTTAAGTGAGGGTTATAGATATTGTCCAAGGTAAATTATTGTGTGAAACTTTTTCAAAAGATGTGAAATAAGAAAAGGAGATGGTTTTGACACTTCAAGACACCTAACAAGAAGATGAAACTACCCCTCCATCCAACTAGACACAAGACATTGTTAGATTCATTCAAATAGGAAAATATCCAATGGGATTAGATGCATCAAGGAGAAGACATTTTAGGCTACAATCAGTACCATAAATTTTGATTGATGGAGTGTTATTCAAAAAGGACATGGGAGGTATGATTTTAAGGTTTGTTGAAACTAATAACATTGAAAAGTTTTTAAAATAATTTTATGATGGTCCTTTTGGAGGCCATTTTGTAGCCAAGACCACAAATCAAAAAATCATTAGAGATGGTTACTTTTTAACTAATTTGTTTAAGGATACACATGCATGGGTTAGGGAGTGTGCAAAGTGTGCAATGTTTATAGGTAAATAGATACTAACTATTATGCCATTGAAGCCTATTCATGTTGAGTAGCCTTTCATGCAATGGGGTTCAAAATTTACTAGCATGATAGATCCTCCATCTAGTGATGGTCATAAATGGGTCTTAACAGCTATAGACTATTTCACTAGGTGGGTGGAAGTAGTACCTTTAAAGGAGGCAAATGAGAACTCTATGCTTGAGTTCTATGAGAGTTTAGTCACCTATTTTGGAGTACCTTATATTATAATATCAGACAATGATTTGGTATTAAATAGTGAAAAGGTATGTGAATGGGCTCTTGAGAAAGGTATTTATCTGACATATTCATCAATTTACTATCTATAGTGTAATAGACTAGCTCAATCCACTAACAAGAACCTGATTTGGATCATCAAAATAACAATGGAAGATAATCAGAGATCATGGTATACAAACTTGAAGACTACTCTATGGGATGATAAGATCACCCCAAATAAGGCAATTGGTCATTCACCTTATCTCTTATTTTATGGTAAAGGAGTAAGGCTACCTATCTCTTTGGATTTCCTAGCTTTGGAACTTGTGTACCAATTAGAGCTTCTAGAAAGTGATGCAATGGAGGTAATGGATGAATGAACTAAGAGAATTGGAAGAGATAAGAGATGATTCAAAGCATAGAATGTGGTCTAACCAACAACAAGTCAAGGAATTTTTTGACAAAAAATATTTATTAATGAGATTCTAGTAAGGTGACATATTCCTCAAATAGGATGAGGACTGTGTAAAACTAGGAAAACACTCCAAGTTTGATAGCCTTTAGAGTGGAACTTATGTCATCATAATTTGTAAGAAAATCAATGCCTTTGAGCTTGATATATTTAATAGATAGAGACTTCCCATCCCTATCAGTGGGAGGCATCTTAAGTTATGATATTAGTTTGATCTCATGCTCTTTATACATAAGTAAATAGGTCTATCTTTTCCTCTAAGTGATTTTATACATTGCTTTGTTGGTCATTTAGTTAGTTTTTGTCTTTTTCATTGATTTCTTATTGTTTGTGTATTCTCCATTAATCCAAAGTGATTCAAGAATTAATCAGAGTCATTGTTACAATTAGTACCTTATTCACTCAAGTCATCATGAGCAAGTTTGGTTAATAACTAGGTTTCATGACTAGTAGGCTGGTCAAGCCAATTGAGTCATTAGAAATGATGGCCAATTTTGGCCCACATACCAAACTTTGCCTAGACCTAGAGATAAGCCTAGTAGGGTCCCAATTGAATAAAGATTAAATAGTTTAGAGACAAGTCTAGAATGGCAAGTGGAGAGTTCCTAAATAGGTTTCATGGTGTCTAAGCCATTTAGGGTCATGGAACAAGTCTTCACAAGATTCAGGGTTTCATACTTAATTCAAGCCTTCAAAGATCCAACAATTGTTCAAGCAAAAATTTAGAAGAGCTTGTAGGTTAACAAGATAATTATAAGACCATTTATTTTTGATAAGTCCTTACTTGGAAAATATTTTGGGCTTTTAATTTCATAAGTTCAATTTTTTTAGACCTTTTATTTGTGTTAAGTGTTAATATTTACTTTAGAGAAATTATTTTGATTTTTTTGACTATAAGTGTTGGGAATTGTTTCAAATATTTTATTTGAAACAAAAAACTTGAAGCTTGAATTTTTTCAGACATCTTGTCTAAGGCAAAAGCTAAGTATAAATTATTTGGATAAAATTGTCCAAACAATCTTATCAAAGACCTAAATTCTCTTAGACATTTTGTCTTTAGTGAAAAATCTCAAAGGCTCATTCTATCAAACATTTTACCCATAGACAAAGTCCCAAAGACAAGAATAGATTTGTCTTAGGAGAATTTTTCTAATAGACTGATGATCATTCAAACATTAAATACTATCATGTGGAAGTCAAATAATGGGAGTGAAAACATCAAATTTATCCCTCATAAAATAAACATTTGGTTCAATTGGTGGGTCTAGGCAAATCTAATGGTCCACATTCATTCATATAAAATATCCAATAACAAGTGATGATTGACAAGTTAATAGGCCCAAGTAGATCAATGGCTCATATTCAATTGTAGATTTAAGAATCAATGGCACACAAGCAATTCAAAGAGTCAGTGGATCTTGAGAATTGATGTGTGGTTGACAAGTGGCATGAGTGCATTGAAATGGTAGAAGATCAATGATTAACATTCATCTAGACAAGCAAGATCTAACAGAGTGAGATGGGTCAACATGTTAATGATCTAAGTGAATTTTTGATAGCCAATAAGAAAAGGATCAAGCCTAAGACATTTTGATGAAGGTTGATATGGCATTCTTTGTCCTAGGTAAGGTAAATATGAAGGAACTAAGCTCAAATATGATTTGATATGGACCCAAGTTGAACGAGATTTAAATTTTCAAAAGATGCCACCAAGGCAGACATATAGAATTCAAGGCTTTATTACCAGAGCTAGCTACATGAAAGTGACCCTTCTCTCCACTCTTGAATGCCTCAACAAACCATTAAAGAGTAGTTATCACTATGATAAAACTCTAATAGATTGATCTAATGGTTGTAATTGCATTGATGTCAAAACCTAGATCAAAACAACTTAATCCCACCATTACAACCATAAAAAAGAGAAGTGAAGGAATAATGTAACAATACAATTTATTGAAGTGACCTAGATCAATTAGGAAGCTTGAATGAGAATACATGTAGAGGCAATTGTAAATATGATTTAGATGGAGTTGTGCTCATTTTGATACCTTTTTTTAGCACATAAATCCCTTACTCCCCTTTCTTCTATAAATATGGCCTTTAAGCTATTATTAAACATCCCTCAGGCTGATACAAATAGACTCTACTAGATATTTTACTTTTCACCTCTTGGAGTAATGAATAGATTATTTCTTAGTTATTTACTAATCTATGCTAAGTGTTTTTCTTGTTTGATACGTAAAATTGGTTTTCATCTTCCCTTTGTAGGTCCAAAATCAACCTAAGTAATAATAAACTCTTCTTATAGGTCATCTAGTGTGTCTTAATGTTGATGTCTCATGTATAAAGTGGATTTTTGACTGTATGCTTTCAATAATGCCTTACCCTCATTTCCCTCTAGCTTAAGTCCATCAAATTGACCTCTAAGTGAAGTACTATTGTTATGTTAAACATTGTATTATTTATTTTGATTGTTTATTATTATTATAATGAGTTTGAGAGTGGATCTTTAAACATTTGGTGCATCACCATATGTTATAATAAGTTTAATTTTACATAATATCTTAACTCTTTTCACCCCAACTTATTTAGGTCTTAGAAAGAGAGGTCCAAACTATCATATTTGAGGAACTAGTCTCATTAAGAACCCTAGAGGTCTAATCTAGATATAGGCATCCCAAAGCCTTAGACATTCCCATGTTAGTCTAGGTGTGAGTCAAATTTGAGCAATCTGACCTCTATTGGGTGTTATCTAGATAGTTAACAATATCTATCCCAGTGTTAGATATCACTATGTCCTTATTTTCTTGACTACTAAGCATGATATCTCCATTCATGCATCCTATGAGTACCTGATTTGTGGGATGATTCTTATCTAATAAAAATATTAGGGTCATTACCCATGCCCATCTCAATCCTCACCTTAGTGGTGCCACTATCAGCCAGTTCTATCAGCCAGTTCTACCCTGGTCCAATTGATGGGTCATCCTGGATGATCACCCTCCATGATCTTTCCTATTGCTAATGTCTCCATCAATGATGCACCCAAGATGATTGTCTCTTCTCCTATTATGGTGCCATTTATGGACCATATGGCACTCATACATCCACATCCATATCCTCTTTATATACCTCTCATCATGCCTAACCTATCCATGACCTCTCTCATCATGGTCTAAGCTCTAGTCTTATGACTAGTGGTCCTCCTACTCCTCTCCCCCTTAGCTCTCATACATGTCTAGCCCAAAATTTGGGCACTAATATATACACAATTAGGTGAAGGAGTTTGAACTACCCTAGAAATAATAATACTAGATGTGGCTCTATCCACCATGTGTAGTGTCATATGATCTGATCCCATCCTAGAACTGGCTCTATCATCCTCCAACTTGAACACACTATTATAATGTGTGTGTATGGATATCATACTATATCTCTTCATCTAACCATCTATAATGCTTGAACATGTGTTTCATGTTCCTACTTCCAACATGCAACTTGAGGGAACTGTTCATCAACCACATGGAGTAACCTAGTTGGTCAGTACATAAAAAATATCTCATTTATACATGAACTTAGTAATACTACTAATCCCATCATATTATGTCCTATAGATAACATCCCATACATATCATGCATCATATATACCTAGATGATAGATCCTAGGTCATATAGTATCCCTTGATTCAAGATAAACCTACATAAGGCTATCATGTACATCGGTACCTTGCCATCTAAATTATGACATAAAACTCATGTTGTCACAAGCCCTATCACAACCTTTTAGATATCTAATTTTTTTGATATATATACATTGAATAGGATTACCCTTAGACCTAGGTAAATCCCATCCAAGCCCATCACCCACATGGTTAAGACTTTCCTCTCCTCTTGCTCATTTGGTATTGCTATGATGATCGATGTCCCTCTTATCAATAGTCCAAGTAGTGTGTGGACTTTCTCTAGGGTGATACCCACCTCTATAGTACCCCCATCCACCTCCCATTAGAATGTGTTGGTCAAGTGTTCTCAAGATCCCAAGAACATTACCACTAAATATATACTCAACAAGATGCATTGTATCTCCATAATCCTACCCAATCCTAATGCCACTAACTTAACATGATCCTCATCTATCAGAAGCTCTATCAACTATAGTAACCATATCGCATCCACTAATCTCTAAGATGCCCATGTAACCATAGAAAAACAAAATATGTATTAAATCTTCATGTCATTTATATTCAAAATACATTTTTTTTTAATTTTAACAAAAAAAATAGCTTAATTTGTCTTAATCTATTCATTTTTTGTTGATTTTACATATTTTTAGCCTAATCAACCATTTCATTACTTAGTCAGGAATTATAGGCCTTTCTAGTCCTATTTTGGCCTATTTCATGCATTTACATATTATTATGGTCACTTAGTCAGCCCTAAGTTGACCAAATATTACCTATTTTGATCATGGTTACTTACCAAATTGAATCTACCCTTTCATATTTTCCCCTTAGTACTTTGTTAACAAATCTAGTTCAAATAACTAAGTTGGAAAACATGTACTAAGTCAGTAGATTACCTCCAAACTACTAGGTCAAACTATACCTACTAGGTCAACCCTATCATAATGCTCAAAATTTCTTACTAGGTCAACTAGGTAGACCTAGTATAGTTTTATTTTACTGACACTTTGACCAAGTATCTCCCTAGTTTTAGCCCTTCTTTTGATGATTCCTTTCAACCCATTTGCCCATTTGACCTCTAGTTTATGTATCATCTTTCAAGGGTTCATTCCAATTTATAGATTTGGTTTAAATTTAAAATTACTATAAAACACTTAATTTTAACTAAAATTCTTAAAATAGAGTTCAAATTATCAATTGCCTACCTGTATTACACCCTTTGTAGTTTGTAGGCTTCCTCTTCATCTTGCCTATCATCTCCTCACCATTCTATATTTTTGGGTTCTCCTTAGTTCCTACAAAGCTCTATTTTTTTGTTTAAAATAACACAATGGTTTCTTTTCCCTCCTATTTATTGTTTCTAGTCACAATAATTTACACTTCAAAAATTTACTATAAAATTCCTTATTTTATCCATATATTTGTTTCTACTAACTATTTTTTAAAACCATAAAAAGTTTATGAATCTAGATTTTGTAAAGAATTTTTCTATCATATGTTTGTATTTCAAAAACTTTTTTTCTCTTTTTTGCACTAATCTCTACATGTCTACCTAATGTTCTTCACATTGGACACCTTCACACTTCCTACATCTCATTCTTTATCTATAACACTAAGGTAAGTAAAGGCATGTGTTTTTCAATTCTATCCTTTCATTTATCTTATTTGTTGTTTACTAAACTTTACTTAGCATCAACATTATGTGCCATCATGTTATTTTCCTAAATCACCATTGTGATATGTGATGAGATTCCTATGGGTAATATGTATACACATAATATTTTCAAACTTTTATCATTTACTGACACTTTATATCTTACAAGAGCCCAACCTACCTCTATGCCACCACCAGCTACATCTAGTATATATTTATTTCATAATGTGGTAGCCCTTGTGCAAGAGATAAAATATCTTCAATCCAAGGTGATACATCTTGAAGAAGGTACCTCTAGACCTATATAGGCTTTGAATTATTTTGATCTACTTCATACACCATTGGCATTTCATATTGCTTAGACACCCTTACCGTAAGGTTTTGTTCAACCTAAGCTCACTCTATATGATGGTAAGGGTGATCCAAAGACACATTTGATAGATTTTCATGTAGCATGCTTGGATTATGTGCCAAATGACTCATTACTAACCAAGTTATTTCCATGAAGCCTAAAGGATTATGCTTTACAATAGTTCTATAGTCTACTAGATTAGTTGATCCACACATTCAATCCTTTAGCTAACATGTTTATAGCTCATTTCAGCATTAAAATTGGTGATAAGGTTTCCTATGCCCAAGTTGCACAATAGAAAAAAAGGTCAAATGAACATCTCATAGATTATATTATTTGATGTAAGACTATCTTGGCTAAGATGACTAGTCCCATGGTCGATCAAGAGTTACAAGATCTCTTCAAACATAGTCTTCTACTAGCTTTTCATGAATCAATAATGTTTAAAAAGTTCTCTTCCTTCATTGAGTTATGTTATACACTAAAGGAAAGGGAAGCCAAACTAATTTCAATGGGAAAGCTCAAGTACACAAGTATATCAAAAACAACAAACAAGATTAATAACAAAGTCTCATATAAAGTCAAGGTAAATGATAACAAGATTCAGAATCAACCTATAATTAATGAGGCTTTTGAGCCCCTTTAGCATGTGGTTTTATTAGCACCTCCTCGGTGAACCTTTACCAATATACATGTTCTTCCAATCAAAGTTTTACAAATTTTGGAATGTAATATCATATCTTTCCATCCTATTCTAGAAGTTGATCTAACAAAACCTCTTCTATGGGGATATCATCAACATGAATTTTAAAAGTTTCACAAGGCACTAGGCCATACAACAAATAGATCCATTAGTTTGAGACACAAGATATAAGACTTAATAGATGACAAAATTATTAATCTTGTCACTTTAGTTGAGCCTCTTCAAGTAAAGTAAATACAGGATAAATCTTTTAAAATCTTCTCATATCCTTTTTCACAACATTTTAAACAAGAGATAATGGATACATCAGATGTTTACCATGAATATCATGCATATCCCCCACTAGATATATACAAGGCACCTTTAGTTGTGTTACATGTTTTGAGCATTTGGTGTATACAATTCCATAGTTCTAACTAGACCATCAATCTCGTTCTTAGAGTAAGAGATCATTGAGGATTATTCATATTACCATGCACTTTTTATCAGAGCCTACATTCATAATCATCTTGATCATAGTGTTCCAATAGATAATAGGTCCAGTGTGAATATGTACACTATGACATTAATACAATGTTTGAGATATTTAGAGCTAGATATTACCCTAATAGAAATAGTTATTATCATATTCACTGGGCACATACAGAGTCCATTGGGTGAGATTATACTTCCTCTACAGGTTGGTCCAACACATGTGGCCACACCATTTACTATTGTTCTTTGTGTAAGAGTTTTGTATATGTTACTTGGTTGACTATGGATTCAAAAAATTCAAGAAGTACCTTCTATAGTTTAGATATATGTGAAATTCATTCATGATAATAAGGTTTTTATAATTTTTGGAGTTCTATATGGGTTACCACTCCCCACTTCAGAGCCATCTTCTACTTTGCAATCACTAGTTTTAGTTTTGATAGCATTTCTAGTTATACCATCAGTTTTAGTTTCTCCACCAATTTCAATTTTTCCTCTTGTTCAAATTCAAACAAAGTTGATGCCTCCATCACCATCACATAGAGTTCATACATTTATATAGAGGTCTCTTTTAGAGAAACCATAGTTTCAAGATTCTAGACAATTTCCACCTATAGTGTTTACACCTAGGAAGTATCATTGAGGTCTCATGCCTCTACAAAATGAGCATATGTTTAGAGAGATTTTCCTACTACCATATGGGTCCTTAAGAGCCCTACAGTTTCATCTATGTTTTAGAGTTACAAGGGGACCCCATAGTTGGTTTCTAGTATAGAGATCTCAATGCATTTACAACATACACAACTTTCAAAGCCACATTCTTAGTCCTTCCATCGTGCATCAAGATCACATGTTATCCCTCTTTTTGATATAGGATACCATGATAGAGAGTTTTCCATGAGACTTATCAATTAGTATCATCTATCCTCAAACTTACTTGTACATAGCTTCTTTTCAATTTTGTGTACATAGCCTCCTAGTGATTGATTGTACATAGCTTAAAATATCAATATCATATATATATATATATATATATATATATATATATATATATATATATATATATATATATATATATATATATAAACAATACAAATTTTAAAAAATGTAAAAACATTCAAAAATTCAAAAATACCAAAAAACATTTTAATTATATGCATCATCCATGCTTTACATTTCTACTACCATGCTAGACTTACATTTTTTATACTATGATATTGGTTGTTGATTTATATAAATTACCATGCTTCACTTGATCTTCTTTGAGTGTGTGCAAATACTTCTAGATCCATGATTGCTTAACTCTATCCATTGAGTGGCCATCCTACTTCTACATTCAAGACATGCATTGACATATCTACCCACTAAAGGGCATCTTCTACATGACTACACCATCCAAGTTATGTAATTCTTACATCACACACTCTAGTTATCATTATGATGTACATTTCCTACTAGCTTACATAGATTAGTTTATCGACACTCACTAGTATATAACACTTGTGTATTTCTTAGCATATACCTGGTCTTGTACTACATGTCTTGCATACTTTCACTTCTTGTTTTTATTAGTTGTATGGGATTGCATTTCCAATTTTTACATGCTTTCCTTTTTTCTTTATATAGCTAGATGTGATTGCATTTCTTAGTTCCTTTTTGTCTCCTATATGTGCCTTAGGAAATTTATGAATGGCCTTTAATTCTATTCTTATGTGTGCCTTAGGACATTTACCAATGTTCTTTACCTGTACTCTTCTATGTACTTGTGTCCCTCATTCCAACCTTGCTTGTTTTCAATTATATGTGTATGTGGCATTCGAACATGCCTTGTATGCTTACATTCCAATATAAGTGACATGTGCCCATGTCCCTTGTTTTCTTGGCCCCTTGTACACTCTTGTATGTTTCTTACTTCTTACCTTGTGTGCATGTTGCTTGATTACTTTTTAATTATTTATAATTTCATGATCCATATTATGCATTCTCTTGATTTCTTGGATGTCATGATGGACATCATGATCCATCCCTCTTTGACAACTAATAAAAAAAAATAACCAGACTTCTAGTTCTAATTCAATACATTACACATGCTATTACATTGTTATATCTATATAGCCATACCCTTATTGATCTAATAATCTCCATTACAAACCATGCTATATTTTGAGATATCTTGTCAATTATCATTGTTATATCATGTATTTTCATAGCATAACACACTTGCAGGGATATTTATTTTGAGGGTATTCATTACAGGGTCTTCATTCTTACCCTCAAAAGAGGGGGAAACAAACAAGGGTTTTTTCATAGAGATCAGAGCTCCTAATGGTTAAAAAATTAGTTTTTAGAATACGCAAAACAAAAACCAAACTTCAAATTAGGCAAGATAAACTAGGTAGATAGTGAAAATTATAGAACAATCATTAGAATTAGCCTAAGACAATAGCACCAAAATTAGACTACAATGTTGGAGAATAGGGTGTTCATTTTTGGTGATCCTATCCAAACACTTAAAAATTAGGTTTTTTAGAAATAGAAAAAAAATAGGTTCAGCTATAGTTTTGCACATTCAGACTAGTTAAAATACAACAATTTTAGTATAGTTTTTCTCATAGAATCCAAATATAGGGGGAATCACATGTAACATGATGGCTCTCACTTCCAATTTTAGAGATGGAAGTTGGTATAAATTCCAGATTAGAATCCATGTGTTAGACACCAGTGATTGGGAGTGATGTGCATGACACATTTGATTTCTCTTCTTTCTAAGTTTGGTATATTACCTAGGCATTCTGAGTAGTTGTGTGCCTTATTCCATCTATAGGTAGTTGGAATCATTTTGAAGTGGCTTTTATATAATCCTAACCTCCACATTTTTGAGTGGCTTCTCCATAAACCTATATCCAAGTTTTAGAGTGGCTTTCATACAAGCCTAATCTCCATCTTTTTTTATTTGGTCAAGATTGGCCTATTTTCTAATACACATTCATCTATCCACACCACATTATCAAATTACAGAGCATTGATGGGCTTCAAAAGCCATCTCATATGATATAAATTCATACTGGTATCAGTTTATAGCTTCATTTCATAGGGTGATGATGGAGTCAAAGAAATAGCTAGCCTTTATATTCTTGAGCCACCTACTTAGAGGGATTGGACACATAGCCCAAACATCAATTAACACACACATGACCACCTAACTTCACTTAGTGGTTAATGATGGAGATAAATGGCTAGCCTTTGCATTCTTTAACCACTCTCAAGGAATTGAGCACTCAACTTCATTCATGATATTACTCTTGGTACAACACATACCTAGCATTACTCAACATTATCTAGCATCACTCAACACCACAATAGGTTTTATATTGGTTTATATACTCAGTGAGTTGTATTCATTCCTTTCTCTTTCTCTCTCTCTTACCTAACTTTGTACATTCATATTTTAGATATAACATATCTAGTAATAATTAATCTACTCTTAGTTTTATCTTGTAGATTTATACTTCACAATGTGCTCTCTCTATGCACACCCAACATCACATAGCTTCATGAGCTTCCCCCTTGTAGGTAAGTTTAAGTACACTTTCTATTTTTCCTTTATGCTAGTATTTCACTTTACTACATCACTAGAATAAAAGGGGGACAAATGTCATCATATAAAATGTGAAAATTAGTAAGTTGAGTGTGGCTGGTGATACCCAATCCATAGGTCCCTCTTGCTTGCTCTCATGACCCTCCTAGGCACCTTTTCATTGATTCTCAGTCATCCATAGCCTTTCAAACAATGATTCCACCTCCTCTAGGTAGAATTTTCAATAATGATTCCATCCCCCTAGTCCCATTCCTTTAGGATAATAGTTTCTAACTTGGACTATAATGTCAAACCCTAGGGTGTCTATTTCTAATGCTCTTATCTAATTGTATTTTTATCACTAATGATTGTTTCATTCTAGTTCTTATCCTCCTTTTTGTTGACCTAACATGAATACATTCAAACCATGACCAACATATCCCTATAAGATCCCATTTAAAGTTCATTTAGAAGGGGTTGGCAAAGATCACAAAGCAAACAAGAATACAAGCAAGACTACTTAGGCATATTTCCTTATTCTCTACATATAGCCAGCTAATTCCACTATAAACTTATTAAAACCCTTACACAATTCCATAATCACTTCAAGAACACATATTTTATATTTTTTCATCTTCATATACATTATTTCATAAAGCATATCAAGTGGGTGAACTACATATGGCTTGATTCCTCTTCGGAGTATTGGTATGTAGGCAACGTGCCCACATAAAGGGTGTGAATACATGTTCATTGCATCTTACACCCTCTAACTCCCCTCTCTTTCCCAAAATTTTATCAAAGCACAATAGAGTCTAGGGTTTGATGACTAAATCAGCTCTACATGGATTTCCAAGGACATCCAGTAGTTGAAATTTTAGAGATAGGCTCACATAGACACAATGAACAAACTTAGAAAGCTTAAATCTCATAGAAAATAATGGAAAAAGAGGAATATAACATCAGACCTTAGGGTGTCCTATTTTGGCACTCTTTTACTTTCATAAAATGAATGATAGATCTTAATTTTTGACACTATCCCAATCCTACATAGTGAATTTTAGACCCTATGACAGTCATCTTAGTTAGTTTCTAGCTAAGTCTTATTTTCTTCACATTTATTACTATTTTTAGAAAGGTTTAAATTGAAATTAAATTATACAAATTAGTAGCTTAATTATTTCAATATTATTTACTAATTTAATCAACTTAGACAATTAAACTAGGAATAATATTCCAATATTCCTAAAATTGTTAAATCAGCTTGTTGAAGTAGCTAGCTCGATTTATGCTCAAAGAATCTTCATCAATGGATTTGTGTAGGCTCCTTCACTCCTTGTCATAATTGCATTTGTGAATTATTGGATTAGTGAATCTTGGATCAATATTTTGGCATAATAACACTATATCAAAAGAGGATTGAAGCCATTTGGACATGATAAATTTGCACCAAGATAACTTAAAAATATGATTGAGAGGCCTCTTATTTATAGATTTTCCAAATGGATCAAGATCAACCATGACCATCTATATTGAGATCAATATGTGTGGCCATGAAGTAATCTAATTATATAAATAAAATATATAGAGATCTTTATCATTATTTGGGAATAAGGGGCATTAATGAAGTATGGGAAGGCTTAATCAGATATTTGTTACATTTATGGCTTATGGTTACCACCCAAAAAATAATGTCACCTAATGATGTAGATATTAGAAACCAATTTGCAATAAAAAAATATTTAATAAGTTATATGGAATTATTACTTAAGCTCAAAATTTAGTTTAATTTACCTAAGTAAGATTAATCAAATTTTAATCAATTCTTTGGAATTTGGTTGCACAATTTAATCAAACTAGTCTAAATGTCATACTATTGGGTTGTGATTTTATTGTGTACAAACCATTATCCCATTTATAATATTTTTGACACAAAATAACACATGCACATGTGTGCTTTTCAATTAGATGAATTTAGTGGTTCAAAGCATCAAATTGTGTTTTTAGCACTTTAGCTTGAAATGATTTGGGAATAACTAAAATCACATAAAATTCATTGCCCTATTTAGTGATACATTAGCCTAAATAGGAACTTGTATATGACAAGTTCTAACCATTTATTGTGTTTAAGTGATTTTGGCCTAATTTGCAATGGTTGGTGTAAATTGGTCTAAGGCCATTTTTAGCCACTTTTATGTGTCTATAGTTTTTATCTATCCATTCCTTTCTACACCTATAAAACACATCAATTACTATAAAATATACTAAATTAGGCTTGTTCATATAAGTGACTGTATAGATCAATTGGTTGGAAAGGATCTTGAGGAAGTGCTAGACATGTATAAAACACTTTCATGATAATTTTACCCCTTTTGGATGCATTTCCATTCATCTTTTCTCCATTAGGTTCATATGAAAGTTGAAGGTCACTTAGATTGTTAATGATGATTCATAAACTTTATATGTTTAACTCCTAAACCAATTCCAAATTTTTTGAGTTAATGGCCCTCCTTAAATACTCTTAGGTTCTTGAGTTACCATGCACACTATCCATACAAATATGAGTAAAAGAAGATGGATCTCGAGCTCTTATAATACATTCTAGGTAGTTCTAAGACAATTTTAGGCTAAATATGACCAATTTGAGCTACTCCCTACAAACTAATGGTTCTTGTGGACTCTCCACTACCCCCTCAAAGATCTCAAATGGTTTGGAAATATCATATGGTCATGTGAACTAAATTAGGAACCTTGAAGGTTTAGGCCTAGTATTAGGTGTAATAGGCCTAACTGTGTTTGAATGCATACGGGCACTTTTGACTGGTTTCCAATGATTGTAGGTTCCCATTTATAATTTTTCATATTTAAAATAACCTTACACAACTTCTCATGGTGTCTTAAGACTCTTCCATGATTTCTTTCATCATAGATGTATACTGTATACACATAATATTTTCAACCTTTATCAATTACTGGTGTTTTCTATCTTGTAGGAACCTATCGAGTCTTGATCTATTTGAGTGCATGTACTAAGAGGTACATTAGGAAAGGAGTGAGTTGACCATTGGTGCTTCACAAGATTTTTTTATCCTTTTACCACTTTTTATCTACACACTTGTCTCCTAAAAACCATTCCTCGAAGCTTTGCCTCTTATTTTTCACCTTTTTTAAGTCCTTTAGCACCTTCATTAGCACTTTCCCTAATATAAACCCCTTTTTGGTAGTTTGCATGACTATATCAGCCACATTGACTATGTATTTTTATTTACAAAGCTTACTAAGAACTATGCTGACCATGGTTGACTTAATTCATTATCTAGTAAGTTTATTGTCAATTACAATACTAGGTTTATCGATTTGACCCTATTGGCCTAAAATTTTAAAAGGTTTTAGGGTTAGAATCACCTATATAAACACATCTATTTTTCCATTCTTAGAGAGAAATAAATCAATTATTATTTATTTATGCTTCTTTATAATCTGCTCTTCCACCATTATACATAAGGAGTCTTAGCTTAGGGCTTCTACTTGGAGAAGAATCTTATCTTGTAGGGAAGTCTTGGACGCTTTGGCCTTTATTAGTGATCTTAAAAAACCAAAACAACCTCTTGTAAATAAACTTTGGGCAAGGGAGATATTGAGACTTGATGGGTTCATCTTCAAGGTATGTATCTCTAACTTTTCTCTCCTCTCTTTAGTAGATAGAAGCAACATAAGTAATGGATTTGGAATAATATTATTCTCTATCCATGCATTAGGGTCTTACATAGACATAGATTAAATAAGATTATTTTATGCATGTTTAATTTTATGTTTACTAACCCCCACTTTATGTCACATGCTTTGGTGATCACTAGATTAGATTTTTTTCTTTACTTATTATTAGTATAGTGAATATGAAAACATAGGACCTAGTTAAGGTTACTACATAGTTTTACTTGATTGAAGGCTATGAAACCATCCCTAATGATATTATTTGTGGTAAAAGATACCTTGGCTAGGTCTAGTAGATCTATATTGGTCATGATCCTGATTATCTAATGTATCCCAATTAGAAGTGTAAGTAGGATCTATCTTTTCTAAGATATGATTAATTTATAGATATGTTGTATTTCCCATTGCATACATTATGGTGAACCCAACATGAATCTATCCCTTTTCAATTTTTTCCATGCTTTTCACTTCTATCATTTTATTATTTTTCTATATTTATGATACTAGGTAGATCAGGATGATATAGTTCTAAATTTTGTGCACATGTTTAACACATAGTCGTATCAAAATGATTATGTTATTTATATGTAGGTCATCATCAGATATAAGTTACTGGATTACACAGGTTGACATAGTATTCTTATTTAATTCTAGTTAAAAAACTAAGTCAAATAGGTCAAATTAGTATTTCAGTCATCATTCAAAATTATAAATTAAGTCAAATAGGTTGACTTAGTATTCTAGACAACATTTAAAACAATAAACTAAGTCATGTAGGTCAATTGTCGTACAATCAACATATAGATAACATATTGATTTGACTAGGTCAACTAAGTCATCTTAACATGTTTCAATAAATAGGGTTTGTGTTTTATTATTTTCATAATACTAGGGTTTTATTACTAGTTAAATAAATAGGTATGAGAAAATTAAATTAGTGAATAATATGCTTTAATTAACCTACTGATTTATATAAATAGATAGTATTTTTGCCTTTTCTAAATATGGCAAGAGGTGAGAGAAAAAAGAACTTAGATTATTTTGGTAGATTCAAATTAAGATATGGCCTAATACTGATGGATTAGGACTATAAAATATGCTAGAATAGGTTCCTAAACTTTTTTTCTAGGTTAGACAGGAGCACCAAAAGTGAACACCCTACTATTTGGTGCTATAGTCCTTTTTTTTGCTATTATCACAAGGTTGAAAACTTTTTGGGTTCTATTTGGTAGGCCTACATTATCCTTTCAATGAAATATCAAATCCTAGAGGTCTAAAAATCTCATTATGCATCTATTTTAAATATTCAAAGCCTTAGGATATTTTTGTGCTTGAACTTGAATGGAAACTTAGAAAAGATAGAGAAGGGGTTAGTGTGTATAGGATACACTAGACACACTTAACACCCCATGTGTGGGCATGCTACCTACATACCAATACTCTAAAGAGGGATCAAGCTAATGTAGTTCTCCCATTAAAGTGCTTGGTACAATTATATATGATGTATGGAACTAGATATGAATTTGGTTGACTAGGGATAGGTATGAAAGCTTGAATAGGCTTGAAATGCTCTTATAAGGATGTATGCAAAGAATAGGGAAGATTATTTTAGTGTACTTACTTGTATTCTTGATTCTTTCCTGTAAATGAGTGCCAACACTTCTAAATGAGCTTTGAATAGGTTTATATAGGAAACTATTGATCATGAGTTGGATGTATTCACATATGATGATAAATAAAAGGATAGGGACTTGAAGAATCTGAATACTGGGGCTCAAAACTTGGATAATAGAACCAAAAATAGGACACCCTAGAGTTTAGCTCTATAGTCCAAGTTAGGTGTTATTGTTCAGAGGTTACGGGACTTGGGGAGATGGATTTATCATGGGAAAAGTAGTTTGGGTTAGCTAGGGTTAAGTTTGGAAGGTGATGGAAGTCTGTGAATCAATGAAAAAATAAAATAGAAGGGTTATGTAAGCAAGTAGGAAGACCTATGTATTGGGTATCAATAGACATGCCTAAGTCATCCAATTTTGCATTTTATATGACTACATTTCCCCCCTTTTATTCTAGTGATGCAATAAAGGGAAATACTAGGATAAAAGAAATTAAAAGGCATACCTAAACTTAATTGTAAAGGAGAAGATCATGAAGCTATGTGATGCTGGATGTGCATAGAGAGAGAATGTTATAAAATGTGAATCTATAATGAAAACATAAAAGTAGATCAGTTCTTACTAGATACGCTATATCTAAAATAAGAACATATGAAAGTTAAGTAAGAGAAAGAGAAAGGAATGAATACACCTCACTAAGTATGTGAACCAATACAAAACCTATTATGATGCTAGATTGTGCTGAATATATGTTAAATTAGGAGTAATATCATGAATAGAGTTGAGTGATCAATTTCCTAGAAAGTGGCTCAAGAATACAAAGGCTAGCCCTTTAGATCTTGTCAAGCATGGAATATACTGAGAGGGGGGGGGGTGAATCAGTATATTATATATCTTATAAAACTTTCCCTTTATCAAATTCCACTTAATCAAACATTCAAGATATGAAATAAAACTCAAACAATAAACATCACACAACATAGAGAGACACACCAGATATAACATGGAAACCCAATGTGGGAAAAACCATAGAGAACAATCTCAAGTATATTCATGAGAAACAACCCACATGAGCACCATACCCCTTTGTCAAGTACCAACCTCAGCTAAAATTTCTGAGCACCAACCCAACTACTATTCATGAGCACCAATCCAGTAACAATTTGTGAGCACCAACCCATAGGAGCACCAACCCCTTTGTGTATACCACACACCTATCTCTTAATGTTGATATCTCAACAAATATAGATCAATACATCTCTTTCCTCTCTCTCACCTTTGATCTTCTAAGCTAGATATAATGAATACAAATCATATTCATCTCTCACAATTGCTCTTCTAAGCTAGATATTACAATATCAAATCAAGCTCTCTCAACCATATTACAAATTGCTTCTCAAGACTTTATTTATAGCTTTCCAAATGACTTTGGCCTTCCCCCTTTGTGACCCTTCAATCCTCATGGAAAATGGCACTAATATTGGATGGCCCTTCATATTCAAGCCTTTGAAAAGTTATGTGGTGACCCTTCATGACCAAAAATGTCCTTCCCACTTTTGTCCTTATCTTTGGTGACTTTTCATATTCCTCAAAGTGTCTCTTCATGAGAAATTGTGCCCTTACTCTTTTGTCTTCACTTGGTGACTCTTGGTATTCCCCAAGATGACTCTTCATGGGAAAATGTGTCCCATCCTTCTTTTGTCTTTACCCCATGGATCTTTGACTTCTCCATGGGCCCTTCTTTTGTCTCATATGCAACCAAAAATATATTTGGTAATATTAAATAAATATTAACTCATATTAGCCAAGATATATTTATTACAAACAACATTAAATGCAATAGGGCCTTTATCACCTATAATACTAGACCTTTGGCATTAATGAAAATATTTCCAACAATATCCCCATTTTTCTTTGATGGAAACCTCAATAATAAAACTACCACATCCTATCACCTGCACATACTATCATCTAAAAACATATAGTAACTCCCCCTTATTGTAGTAACCTATACCTATTCCCTGTACCTATTTTTGCACCTGCACCTATTATTCTCCCCCTTTGACATCAATGGAAAAGGGCCTACCTAGAGCTAAAACTTAGCTCCCCCTCACTTGATGTTGAGCATTAATGGCAAGAAGTAATAGAAATTACTCCCAACTCCTCTTGTCGATCTTTGAATGTATCCTTTGATTGTGCCTTTGAGAAGATATCTGACAAAAAATATACATTGTTCCCTATCCTTTGAGCATCTGCAATCAACTCATTTGAATCTTTTCTTCTAATCTCATAACCTTTAGCATGAAACCTTAATGTGTATCCTTGATCACATATTTGAATAACACTCAATAGATTATGCTTAAGACCTTTTACATACAAAACATTTTTAGTCTTAGTTCTACCATAATCCAAACTCAAAGTACCTTTTCTAGCTATCTTGGTAGTGGTTTTATCTCTAATTCTCACTGTACCACCATTGATATTCTTTAGAGTAATGAACTTACTTTTATCACCTGTCATATGCCTCGAACATATGCTATCAATTAACCATGGCTGATCTTTACCTCTCACATGTAGAGCTGTCTGCACCATCATAGAATCTTTAGGTTGTTTCTTCTACCATAAACATGTCTGAACCTTCTTCTTGATGAATGGAGCTTTGACACTCTGATCCTTCTTCTTGATGAATGGAGCTTTGAAACTCTGATCCTTTTGAACTAATTCAAACACACTTTTGTAATACCGAGCTATGTGTCCAAAGTTGTTACACTTGTAGCACACTATGGTCTCTTTATCAAAGCTTGATAGAGGAGCAAAAGAGTTGTGGCTTCTGCTTGACTCTACTTGACTTTCTTTCTCCTTATTTCTGAAATTGTTAGCTCTTTTTCCAAATTCTAATTTCTTGTGACCATATCCATTGCAATAAAAACAATAGTCATAAAAATAAGACCTATTTGTATATCTCTAACCTGATTGCCTTTTGTAGCTTTGTTCCTTCCAACCTTCTCTATTTGGAATGTCCTCTATATTCTTCACTTCTCCCATTTTTGTTTCCTCTTGTGTGCGAGCTTCAACATAGCTCTTTTTCTTTTCAAAACTGGTCCCTGTCTTATCCGAATATGCTTTTTGACTTTTCAATATCTTATTTAGCATGTTAGTGCTATCTTCAAATTTTGAATCACTGACTACTTTATCACTGATTGCTTTCTTAATATCTTCTTTTAAAGAGGCAATTTCAATAACTTACCTTTCACAATCTTTTCTTGCTATTTCCAACTATGCTATGAGATCTTCTTCATTCTTCTTGGCTTCTTCAAAGTGTGCTTATAGATCTTCAATCTTTTCCTTTGACTCTTGTTCATTTTTCTCGATCTGACACTTTAATCTTCGATTCTTCTTTTGAACAGCTTCTAACTCTTCTAAGGCAAAAATGAGCTCTCCTTCCATACTCACTTCAGCTTCCTCCTCTTCCTTTTCTTGATCACCTTCATGTATAGATGTGAATAAAATCTCTTCTTCTTCTGAATCACTAACTCCACTATCTTCGCTTGAACTAGGATCCTTATAATACATGCTCTTCTTCTCGAATCCTTTCTTAGATTTGCCTTTGAAATTCTTCTTATATGTAGGCTTTTCTTCTTCATCATCTTTAACTTTATCTAGGCATCTAGCTAAAAAATGTCCAATCTTTCCACAATTAAAACATTTAAAAGGTAATTTTCCTTGATATTTACCTATTCCTCTTTTCATCTTGCAAATGAAAAGTGCTCCATTTTCATCTTCATCATCACTGGAACTATCACTTGATTCTCGAATCTTAGCTTTCTCCTTATTTGATGTCTTGAAATCCACTTCTCTCTTTGAGGGTTTATCTTGTTCTATCCACATTTCATATGCCGTGAGAATACCATGAAGCTCATCCATCTTTAGCTTGGCTAAATTCTTCATCTCCTCAATTGCTGAAACCTTTGCATCATATCTCATTGGTAGAGATCTCAAAACCTTTTGCACCACCATTGACTCATCCAATGTTTCTCCAAGACCTTGAATCTGATGTACAACTTGATCAACTCACAAAAGATAACTTGCTATATCTTCTTCTTCTTCCATCTTCAAACTTTCAAACTGCCTTCTAAAAGTTTGTAGCTTAGCTTGCTGAACCTTTCCATCACCTTCATAAATATTCTCAAGTTTTACCCAAGTATCATGAGAAAATTTACATTGCATAACTTTAACAAATTCAGCTTCACATAAACCACATAAAATAGCATTTAAAACTTTAGCATTACATTCACTTGCCTTTTTTTCTATTGGAGTAATTGTATATGTCTGTGACTCTTCATATTCCTCCACCACTACTTTCCATATGTCATCTCTAAGGGCCATCAAATAAACCTTCATTCTCATGCTCCAAAAAGCATAATTCATCCCATCAAACAAAGCTACCTTATTTGTATAAAATCCTTCCTGTGACCTAGCCATCATGCTTTCCCAATCTAACTTCAAGCTATAAAACTTTTCAATAAGGAACCTGCTCTGATACCAATTGTTAAGCACATAATATACTGAGAGGGGGGGTGAATCAGTATATTATATATCTTATAAAACTTTCTCTTTATCAAATTCCACTTAATCAAACATTCAAGATATGTAATAAAACTCAAACAATAAACATCACACAAGATAGAGATACACCAGATATAACATGGAAACCTAATGTGGGAAAACCATAGAGAACAATCTCAAGTATATTCATGAGAAACAACCCACAGGAGCACCATACCCCTTTGCCAAGTACCAACCTCAACTATAATTCATGAGCACCAACCCACATGAGCTTTAAACCCCTTTTCTAAGCACCAACCTAGCTACTATTCGTGAGAACCAACCTACAGGACTACCAACCCCTTTGCCGAGTACCAACCTAGCAATAATTCATGAGCACCAACCCACGTGAGCACTAACCCCTTTGTGTATACCACACACTTATCTCTCAATGTTGCTATTTCAACAAATGATAGGTCAATACAACATCTCTTTCCTCTCTCTCACCTTTACTCTTCTAAGCTAGATATAACAAATACAAATCATATTCATCTCTCACAATTGCTCTTCGAAGCTAGATATTACAATATCAAATCAACCTCTATCTTCCATATCTACAAATAGATTCTCAAGCCTTTATTTATAGCTTTCCAAATGATCTTTGGCCTTCTCCCTTTGTGACCCTTCAATCCTCATGGAAAATGGTGCTAATCTTGGATGAGCCTTCATATTCAAGCCTTTGAAAAGTCATGTGGTGACCCTTCATGACTAAAAATGTCCTTCCCACTTTTGTCCTTATCTTTGGTGATTTTTCATATTCCTCAAAGTGTACCTTCATGAGAAATTTCACCCTTACTCTTTTGTCTTCACTTGGTGACTCTTGATATTCCCCAAGATGTCTGTTCATGGGAAAATGTGTCCCATCCTTCTTTTGTCTTTACCCTATGGCTCTTCAACTTCTCCATGGGCCCTTCTTTTGTCTCATATGCAACCAAAAATATATTCGTTAATATTAAATAAATATTAACTCATATTAGCCAAGATATATTTATTACAAACAACATTAAATGCAATGGGGCCTTTATAACCTATAATACTAGACCTTTGACATCAATGACAATATTTCCAACAGATCTATCATCACCTATTGAGTGAAGTTAATGAATCATGCATATGACAATTGATGTCTGTATTGTGTGTCTAATCCATGTAAATAGGTGGCTCAAGAATATAAAAGATGTCTCTTTGGCTCCATCATTGCCTACTAAGTGAAGCTAATGAATCATGAGTGTGATAATCAATGTCTAGACTGTGTTCAATCCCCTTGAATAGGTGGCTCAAGAATACAAAGGTTATCCCTTTGGCTCCATCATTTTCGTATTAAATGAAGTTATGAAGTGATACTAGTATAGAATATATGTCATATGAAATGGCTTATGGAGCCCATGGATGTGTTGGAAATTTGACAATTTAGTGTGGATAGCCTAAATATATGATGGAAACTAGGCCACTCTTGGCTATTTTAAAAGATGAAAGTTAGGCTTGTATAAAAGCCACTCTAAAAATGATGTAATAGGATTATATGAAATATAAATTAGGAAATTGGGTACTCAAATATTTAAGCTTATATGAAATTTAAACTCAAAAATGATGCCAACCACTTGTAGATGGAGTAAGGCATGCAACTATAGAGAATGCCTAGAATAAATTGAGCTCAAAAACAAAAGAAGATCAATGTGCTACTCACATTGTGACCAATCATTGATGTCTCGAACATAGATTCTAATTTGGAAATTATGCCTATTACCTAATCTAAAGTAAAAGTGAGAACCATCATGCCACATATGATAACCCCCTATATCTAAGAAAATTATAGTAAAACTACTGAATCTGATTGATCTAGAAGTGTAAAAACTATCCCTAAACTAAACTTTTTTCCTATTTCTAGAAAACTAGAGTTCATTTTCTATCTAGATGGGAGTTCTAAAATGTGGAAACCCCTATGTTTAACACTACTGTCCATTTATGGTGTTATTGTTTGATATGAAAATTGGTTATTGATCTAGAACTGTCATTATTTTTTGCTTTATTTTGAGTAGTTTGACCTCTAGATTATGTACTAAGTGGTTTGAATTCTGCTATTTTGACTATTAGGATCTTTGGTCTCTATGAAAAAACCCCTATTTGATGCCCCCTTTTTTGAGGGTAGGAATTATAAACCTATAATTAATTCCCTTAGAAGAAAAGAGTCCTACAAGTGTGTTAAGCTGAATACATATATGATATAACATTTGATTTTTGACAGTATGTTTCAAGATATAGAAGTGTTTATATTGATATATTGTTAGATCAATAGGGATATGCCTAGATAGATATAACAATATAAAATCATGTGTAAAGTACTAAACTAGAAATGTTACATATTACTTGTTAGTTGCTAGATGGAAGGATGGGACATGATGTCCATCATGGCATCTAAAAAAACAAGGGAAATACATGATATGTATCATGGCATTGCACACATTGAAAATAAAATAATCAATAAGAAATAATCACATAAATATGGCCAAGGGGACACATAAACAAGGAACATGGGCACATGTCACTCAAACTAGAAAACAAGCATAGAAGACATGTTCAAATGCCACATATATGTATTAAAAAAAAAAAGCAAAGTTGACACAAGGACCACAGGAACATGGAAGAGTAAAAGCAAAAGACATTGGCAAATGTCACAATGCACACACATGAATAGAAGCAAAGGGCATTGATAAGTGTCCTAAGGCAAAAAAAAGAGACAAGTAAGAACTGGAAATGCAATCACATAAGCTATGTTAAGCAAGAGGAGAAAACATGTAATAACTAAAAAGGTAGAATCACATATAACTAATCAAAGAAAATGTGAAAGTATGCAAAACATGTATAGTACAAGACTATGTATATGCTAAGAAATACACAAGTGTTAGATACTAGTGAAATATCGATATAATAATCTATGTAATCTAAAAATAAATGTACATCAACATGATAACTAGAGTGTGTGGTGTAGGAATGACATAACTTAGGTGGTGTAGTCTTGTAGAAGATGCCCCTAGTGGATGTGTATATCGATGTGTGTCTCGAATGTAGATGTAGGATTCCCCCTCAATCGGTAGAGTGAAGCAATCAAGTAGCTAGATATCATTGCACACACTCAAATAAGATCAAGTGAAGCATGATAATGTAGATAAATCAACATACAATAGCATGAAACAACAAATGTACATCCTAACATAGTATTAGCAATGTAAATCATGGATGATGCATATAATCAAAATGTTTTTGGTGTTTCTAAATTATTTGAATGTTTTTTTTTTAATTTTTTAATTTTGTATTGTTTTTATATTTTAAAATTTTCTATGTATAATCATGCATAAGAGATTATGTATAAGTAATGCTAAAAAAAACTATGTATAAGCATGTCAATGAAGTAATATGTATATGATATAAAAATGACTAGTCTGGAGGGGGAAGCAATCTAATGATGGATCCTTCTGGGGATGGAAATGGAGGAAAGGGTTATGACCATCATCAAATGCATCAATATCATCATCATAAGTGTCATCATATGGTACTGATGTTGAGTTTATGGTGTTATCATGCTAAAGGAAAACTAAAGGTTGCTCTAATGGTGGAGATGCTAATTATACTCTGAGATGTTTAATCTTGCTAGTAGATGACTTCAATGGAAGTGGTGGAACTAGTGTTGTTGGTGGTGATATAATCTAAATAATGCCTCAATCTTGTAGTTTATCTATTTTTTTTAAAAATCTATACATGAGTTTTTATCATGGCCTATAATCTTGTGAAAAGTACAAGATGAGTGACCATCCTGATGTGATAATTTACTTATAGATCTATGCCTTATTATAGGTAATGTGATGAATCCACAATCAAGTAATGTTTGTAACATAAACTACGGGTGATGTTGTGTGCTACCTATTTGAATATGAATAACTGGCTCTATATCCATAAAGATAACCATGTGAACTATATGTTCCAAGTGGTCTAACTATGGCCATGAGTGTGGAGTATATCCTATGAGTGTAGTATGAGATGTTAAAAGTGATTTAATATGTGGTATGATAGCTATAGAGTCATATCAGTACTCTTCTAGGCCAACTGGTGTAAATCTCAATCCAAAAAAATAGTCATCTATGAATGTGGGTATCGTATCATCATCTAAAGAAGCCTGTGAATTTGTATCAACATCATGTACATATGGTAACTCAAAATTTACCACAAGGGGTAACTATTATATATAAGTCTCATACTCTATATTAGTATAAGATGGTACTATTCCAAAGGTATCTAGAATTGGTGGAATGAATGTGGAATCAATTGGAACTACTAGTACTATTGTTGATGATGGTGAATGTGTAACATGTGTCAAAACTATGATTGAAAGAGTTTTTAGGATGGCTGAAGCTGATATGATTAGAAAAATATCTAGAGCTAAAGGTACAATTATAGGTGAAAGAGTACAATAAGTGCTAGTCTCTCCAACCTCATATATATGTATTTGATCAAAAGAAATTCTATGAGGTGGTGGTTTTACTATGAGATATGGTGTCCCATCTAGAAAAATAGTCAAAGATGACTCTATAGTTCAATAATACATGAATGGTTTATTGTATAATAGACATGTGTATAGATAACCCTCATGATGAAATTTTATGCATCAATGGAGTGTAGAGGGAATGGTCCCCATAGTATGTATCCAAGGTCATTCAAGTAACAAATTATAGTGGAGAGGACTTGGGATGACCTAGAAATGTGTGGAGAGGGTTTTTGGTCCTTCCATGATATCTAAAGTAATAGTGCCCAAAGTTTGTTAAGGTATATCATCAAACCATCAAATGTTCTTATATGATTTTTATATAGATGCCAAATCTACACCCATGGCCTATAAGAATGTGATATTACATATATTTATTACATAACCACTATCAATAAGAACTCTCTTGACTATGCTCATTTGAACTTAAACTTGTATGAATAATGGAAAATTTTGATCAATTACTATTTGAAAAGGCCTATCCTCATTATCAAAATAAATTGCATCTTCTATAATTTTTAAAGTATTGACCACTGATGCAAAATAAGAAGGTTTTGAATCAATAGGCATATAAGTCTGAGTGAGTGCTTGATAAAGAATGTCCTTGAATACATTAAATTTTTGAATTAGTTCTAACATGGAAATATTAGCTAGAGTGTTTCTCAATTGATCAACAATATCATATGCCTTGTGCAAATCTACCTGTGTGAGAGGGTTGGGCCTAGGATGGGTAGGAATAATAGGGTGGTGAGGCTCTTCGGTAGGTGGAGGAGGTAGAATGGTACATTGAGTAATAGATCTAACAAAATTATCTATGATGAGGCTCTTCAGTAGGTGGAGGAGGTAGAATGGTACATTGAGTAATATATCTAACAAAATTATCTATGATTTGTTTAGGAGTAGTAGTATTTATGTGAGGAGAGTGAATATAATCAATGGGTCAAGGTGGTGGTGGATAAAAGGTGTCAACTGGGCTCTCTAGCGATGGGTAGTGATGTAGGGAAGAGAAAAATAGACCATGAAACATGATGCAATAATGGGTAGAGGTTATAAGGGAGGGATGCAAAATATGTATCAACATTTTTAAATATAAAATGCTTAACATCATCCCATACAATGAAAAATAGACATGAAATTCAAAGAATAAAATTTTGTACTAACATGTGATAGACTTCATCATTCATGTACATGATAGGGACCATTATGGTTTCTTTGTTATTTAAAAGAAATGTAAGAAAAGTTTGTAAATAAAACAACATCATTTTTGCAATATAGCGAGAGATGTAGGGTGATACCACACGAAGCCAAGAGGTGCTAGTATATACAACTAAAGATTTTTCAACAATACTTGTGCAAAAATACTATGAATTTTTAATATTGAAATTGATTTTCTAAGTTTAATATGAAACTAAAATTTCAAAAAATGATGTCAAAAGTACTAGAAAATAACTGGGAGTTTAGTTGATGCAACTAGGGTTTTGAATGATTTTTTAATATTTTTCCTAGTGTTTTGAATGTGTTTGTATGCAAAAATGACCTAGTATGTGAAAAATAGGATTTGAAAAAAATATGTGATATTTTTGCAATGAAATGGTAGATTTTTAATTTTTAAATTCAATAAAAATCAAGAAATTATGGAAAAAAATAAAAAATAATTATCCCTAGTGTTATTAGGGTTTTTATGCAAAATTTAAAGAAAGCCAGTTTCACCAAATGTTTTATTATTTTTAGAATAATGGGGTTTTATTATTTGTTAAATAAATAGGTTTGAGCAAAGTAAATCAGTGAATAATATGCTTTAATTAACCTACTAATTTATATAAATACATAGTATTTTTACATTTTCTAAATATAATAGGAAATGACAGAAAATAGAACTTAGCTTATTTTAGTAGATTTAGACTGAGATAGGGCCTGATATTGGAGGAGTAAGACTAAAAAATAGGATACAAAAGGTTCTTGAACTTGTTTCTAGGCTAGATAGGAGCACCAAAAGTGGACTCCTTGTTTTCTGGCACTATAGTCTTATTTTGGCACTATTGTCCTGAGGCTGTGAACTTTCTAAGTTTTTTCAGTAGGCCTATGTTATCTTGTAAGAAACAAAGCTTGGAGGTATATGGAACTCATTGTGTGTCTATTTTAAATCTTCAAATCCCTAGGATCTCTTTGTGATTTAACTTGAATGGAAACTTGGAAAAGATAGAGAAGGGTTTACTGTGTACAGGATACACTAGATGAACTTCACACCCCATGTGTGGGCACACTACCTACATACCAATAATTTGAAGAGGGATCAATCTAATTTAGTTAACCCATTAAATTACTTGGTGAAATTATGTGTGATTTATGTAACTAGATATAAAATTGGATTTACTTTGGAAGACAAGGGACTGGTATGAATGCTTGAATAGGCTTGAAATGCTCTTGAAAGGATGTATACAAAGAATAAGGAAGATTGATTGAGTGTACTTTCTTGTATTCTTGATTATTTATTATAAATGAGTGATAACCATTCTAAATGAGCTTTTAATGGGTTTATATAGGAAACTATTGATCATGGGTTAGATGTATTCACATTAGGCCAATAAGGAAAAGGATAAGGATCAGAAGAATCTGATCATTGGGGCTCAAAATGCACTTGGACAATAAGCCAAAAAAGGACACCCTAGAGTTCAGTGCTATAGTCTAATTTAGACACTATTGTCTGGAGGTTATGAGACCTGGGGGATGGATTTGTCATGGGGAAATCAATCTAGGTTAGATGGGGTTAAGTTTGGAATGCCACAAATGTCTAGGAATCAATGAAAGAATAACCTAGAAGGGTTGTGTAAGCAAGTAGGAAGACCTATGGATTGGGTGTCATTATCCATGCTTAATTTATCCAATTTCACTTTTTATATGACTACATTTTCACAAAATTAAGCTGACCCAATTGACTTAGTAAAATTTACAAGAAACATTCAAAGCACTTTAATAGAAAATTTGCAAATACCAACATCTTCCAACCTACCAAGGTTCCTTTATTTATCTCTCTTTCAATTCAATACTTCATTTTAGTTATATTTTGTGCAAGTTGGCAGTCTTCAAAACTACAACCCTATAACCAAGTTGACCTGGTCAACTTAGTTTTGTATTCTATCTTTTATCTAAAAGACTAAGTTGACCTGGTTAATTTAGTTCTTAAGGACTTTGGCTTCTACAATATAGTATAAACCCTGTCCACTTTGTTCTATAATATTTACATATAGTGTTGTCTAAACTGACTCTGTATCATTCTTAATTTGAGTAATAATAACTATATGCTAGTAATTAATTCACACTTCTAGTTTTAATTATTTAAATTCTTAGAGTAGGTCCCATAGTCTAATTAGGTTGTTTTTAAAAAATACCATTTAGTTGCACTATTTTTCTCTTTTTTCACACACTACCAAATCACTCAAATTTCAAAAAATGCATTTAACATTTGTATTCTCAAGGCCTACCTACTTAGATTTCATCATCAAGGGGGTAGATCACTTTGTTTTATAGCCAAGTATAAACACATGGTTAATGGTATATATTGGTAAAACACCTGACACCCTTATCATTACAATATTATGAAGTGAGGGGGTAGGCCCCAATACCAAGCTAGTAACATTGCCAACACAAATCTCTTTTAGCCTAAACATCTTAAAACCATCCATATGTTGTTTTCTAGTTCCCTAATTTCAACCAATTTCCCTATCACCCTTGAAACAAAATGTTATAATAATCTAACAACACTCATGATAACCACTTAGTGAACATTTAATTTTTAGTTGACTACTTGCTCTATGCTTATTGTATGTTGTATTACAAAAAATTGCATTGGCCAGCATTGGTGTAAGATTTTGTGATATGTAATGATTGGATCATCCTCATTGATCCAATTATTTGTGTTTTTTTTTTCATTTCTCACTTCAAATTACATCTACAAAATATTTACCCATTTAAGCACACTATCATTTTATTCGACATAATCTCTTACAAACTATCTTTTTCCTTATATTATTAAGTCAACCTGGTCGACCCTATACTCTTTCTATCTAGTCATGTTATAGTACTAAGTCTACCTAGTTGAATTTGCATTTTTTTTAGATTATGTCATGCCCTATCTAATAGTACTAAGTCAACCTAATCGACTATGTGCTTTTCTCCACCCCTTTTTAGTCATATGTAATTGAACCATTTGAACTTGTATCTGATTGTTGACCTTGGTCTCTTATCTTTATGACTTAGTTCTCTATTTATCATTCCTTAGAATTTTGTTCATGTCCTCAAAATATCATAAAGTCCCCTATCATAATATTCTTAGGTAACTTGAATCCATTTAGACACTATATGGGGTATTCCTTTCTCCTTCTCTTTACCTCTCAAGAGAACCCTTACTCTTAGAGCACCTCTTCCCTTCCTTCATCTTTGGATTATAATATGGTTCAAATTATACCTCAAGATGAAGTAGATGGATCCAATCCTTTTTGTACATATTAAGACAATTCTCATCTTCAATATTTTCAAGATATTATAGTAGCCATTGACATAAGTCTATCCAATAATTCCACTAGTAATCCACATTCCAATATCCCTCCCCCTAATACCAATTTAGGAAGTTCTCCTATAAACACCTCCCTGCTAATGGATATGACTCAAATTCTTTCACAATTCATAAAACAAATGCACATAATGCAAACTTCCAACACTTCTGAAATAATGCAATTACAACATAATTTGATCAAAATGGCTAATCAACCACCGGTTTTAAATCCTCAATCCAATCCAAATTTTATTCCTCCACCTCTCAGAGATGCCTCAAGAAACATTATTCCTCAAACTATCATGAATAATAAAATTAATCAAAATATCCAAAATGAGCCTTTATCTCCCTTCGTTGTATCCATTGATATTAGTAATATATCTTCAACTATCAATTATGATGGTGCATCTTTTCTCAAAGCATTTGACAATCTTTATAAAGAGTGGATCCAAACTAATACCTTTACCACAACTAATATTCTAATTAAAATCTTTGTTGGTGATGTATTTTAATTATAAAACCAAATTACCCAACATTCCATATGATAACATGAGGATTAGTCAATCGTCTAATTACGGAATTTCAACATAATGAATTTCCCAAAAATTGCCTTAGCCATTTCATCAATGCTAAGCAATCTCCTATTGAGTCAGATCATGATTTTATAAAATTATGGAAATATTTGGATCATAAATCCAATCATAACATGATTGATGATAATTTATTTAAACTCTTTATAACTCCTTTACTTCAATATAAGGTTTAAACTTTCACTCCTGAAATGCTTAATGAAACTCTTGACCCATCTAAATGTCAAGACTTCTTAATGAAGAAATTTGAACATAACACCAAATTTATAAAAGGATATTTTTAAAATTATATTAATACCATGATTGAAAATATGCCCTAATCCAAACCATGAATTTCCAAAGCTAACAATCCCACATCTTCTCACATAATACTAACCGTTTAACAAATGAAATAATTCTTACTGCCCTCTAGAACCTTTTCTTATCCTAATAATCCTCCTAAATGGTATAATCCTAATAAATTTTATTGGTTTTGTTGTCCCCAAAAAATGTCACTCATTTTTTGGGTTAACATATGAACTATTTTGGTCCTGTAAGACAAAAATTGTCTCTTCCCTTTTCAAAATTTGTCATGAGCATTCAATTTCCTCATTTTCTAAGCTTTTTCATTAAAGGGGCTAGTTGGTTCAATAGGTTCAATGGCTTCTTCAGATGAGTTCAATCAAAAGGGGCAAGTTTCCAACACCAAGGCATTTTCAAGATTGGTTCAATGCCTTGGTTCAATCAAAAGGGTTCATCGGCAAGCTTATAAACAAGGATTGAACCATTGAACCCTTAAACCATTGAACCTTGAACCAAAAAAGGGTTCAAGGGTTCAATGGGTTCAAAGTTTCAACATCATCGGCAAGATTTTAAGAGTCAAGTGCTTTGTCAAGGTTTAAAGGTTCAAAGGTTCAAAACGGTTGGTTCAATGCGGTTGGTTCAAGCAGTCAATTGAATGGGTGAAACAAAGGAATAAACTGTTAAACTGTTGAACCAAAGTTGGTTCAATTGATCAGTTTAATCAAAAGGTTCAAGGGACTATCCTAAAGCCAAAGGAACAAGTGCCCTTGCGGAGGGTAGTAAGCAAAAGCAGATAAAGGAGGATTTTCTTTGAAAAAGTGAACAAGGCAGAAAAGTTGGAATGCCTGAAAGGAAAAAGCTTGAGAGTAGAAGCTACCAAGTGTCACCTATCGAGACACATTATAATTTATTTATAAAAGTAGTGGAACATGCCACGTGTCCTATTATAACTTAGTGGAAGCCGTTAAGTGTCAACATCTGCAATTTCTTCCTTTTATTCCATAAGGACTATGGTGGACTCTAGGTGAGTTACTAAGGTGAGCAGAGCACACCAAGTGTCTGCATCTATGTTTTGAGTTTCTTATAAGCTTCAAATATTCTTTTAATAAGCTTCCCTCAGATTTCCATGGAAGGCACCAAGTGGAAGCTGTGAAAGGTTTTAATATGTTTTTCTAAAGGTAGTGGAGGTGCCACATGTCCCTTGTAAAGCTTAGCAAAAATTAACAAGTGTCAACATCTATAGTTTCTTCCTTTTGCATCGTTATCAAGTAAAGACTATGGTGGGACTCAAGTGAGTTGCTAAAATTAACTGGAACATGCCAAGTGTCATCATCCATGTGAATTCAAATGAGTCTTGAATGTTTCTATAGTGATTCTAAAGCTCAACAGAAGCTGCCAAGTGTCATCTTCTACATGACTCTCAAAAGGTACCTAAAGCTTCTATAAGTAAAGCAGATGCTGCCAAGTGTCCTCACCTATTTCATAGTAGAAGGTGCCATGTAAGATCAGTGAAAAGTGCCACCTATCCCCATTCCCCTTTTGAAGCAACTCAGGCAAGAAGTGTTGTGGGTCCCATTTTCTGTAAGATTGGTGAAGTTTCAAAGCAATAGACTGTGACAGATGTCAAAGGTGGAGCACTCCTGATACAAAGACATGAAGGAATTACTAAGGAGGATTATGGACATATGGTCATAAAATTTAGGACAACTAACTAGCCATTAGCTTTCAAATGATAATGGATTTGAAGATGTCAAATTTGGGGCAATAAAGCACCTGTTGATCTTTGCAAGATTAAACATGGACCCAAAGGCATTAAAATACCTTCAGGCCAAAAATAAGAACTACCAAGAGGAGGAACCAAAGGAATTAGAAAGGAGAAAAGATACCCTGAGGGCTCAAAATATAATAAGGAAAGGCGAAATGATGGAGAAAGATCAAAAATATCCACGCATGGGATATGTTTCTACAAGGTAAACCAGGCCACCAGGTGGACATCAGAGAGCACAAATATTCAATGGCGTGGCCTATTTTTCTACATTGAGTAAAGTAAATAGCTATGCACACATCAGGAAACACATTAGGCAACCCATATTAAAAATTGATGCTTGATTCTAGCATAGCCCATGGACAAAATTTAAAATGCATTGAAGGCATTGAATGCATCAATGCTATGTACCTAGGGATATGATATATTGATGTATATGCGTTGATGAAGATCCCGACATGTGGCACACATCCCCTTAGTTATATGGGTACACTATATTAGGATAATAGAGTAACTTATGGAAGTATTACATTGGGTAATAGTCAGCCTACATTAGATTAGGAGGTTACCCATCCATGGGTTAGATAGATGTATATATATAGGAGATGATTATCATGGTAAAGATATCAAGTAAGCATTGAGTGTTCTATTGTAAGAGGATATTGGAGGTTGTCCCCTCGAAGAGACATTATAGAGTTATTCCTTCCTAAAGGAGTATTATATGGTGTTTCCCTAACTTAAGGGTATTTCTGCATATATTGATTATCAAGATCATTACAAGTGGTATCAGAGCTTTGATTTGGGCAATTTGTGTGGAGGGAAAACCTAATTTCACTATATCTTATGAAATATATGGAATTTTTATTCTAAATTTTTACTGGATATATAAGAAAATATAAGAAAATCATAGTAAAAATTTCAGATTTTTTTGATTTGTTTTGTGGGAGTTATTTCTATTTTAGGGTTTATAATAATTTCACTATATCTTCCGAAATATAGGGAATTTTTATTTGAAATTTTTACTGGAGATGTAAGAAATTTTAAGAGAAGCGCAGTCAAAATTTAAGAATTTTTGGAGCTATTTTGAGTGATTTTTTGCGATTTTATGGATCAGTTTTGATATTTTAGGGTTTCATGAACCTTAATTTTTTTTGTGGATCATGGAGCTGCAAATATTTTCAGGGGAAGATGATATTGATGTTAGATAATGGTGGCTCTTTTTGGGGAATCATTTTAGAAAAACTTTTAGGCAAAGACAATTAACTCCTTTTTTGTCTGGGCCTACACTAGATTGGTTTGATCAGTTGAGCTGTACAGAAAGGTTTTCTTCATGGAAAGAAATGGAATAGATCTTTTTAGATCATTGGGATATAAAACAAGAAGCAAAAAAAGAAGAAAAATAATTATAAAAAGAAGAAGCAGTAGAAGAATTAGAAAAAGAAGAAGAAGAAATAGAAGAATCATTAGAAGAACAAGAAGAAGAAGAAGAAGAAGCAATAGAAGAAGAAGAAGAAGAAGAAGAAGAAGAAGAAGAAGAAGAAGAAGAAGAAGAAGAAGAAGAAGAAGAAGAAAAGAAGGGTTCAAATAATTTGGCTCCAAAGAAATCTGAGTCAATTTTTCAATTTCATGGATGCATTCAAAAGAAGAAGGTGGTTATGTCCATAAACCCTACTAGTAAGTATAACTTCATTAACATGAATGTGGCCAAGCATCTACATGTTCAAGCAAAGAATATCAAAGAGGTTCAAGTAGATGGTAAGAATATTTCAATGTTTGAAGATCTAAAGCTCATTATGGAAAAATATGTTTTGCATTCAGATTTTTATGCTTTGGGTATGGATGATATGGATATAGTTCTTGGATATCCATGGTTAGAGACTTTGGGAACAATGAATATTAATATTCAAAAAAAGTTCATAAAGTTTTGGTATAAGAAAAATAAGATCACTTTATAAGATATCATAGTAAAAAAAGAACCAATAATAATCTAGGTAGATCATGAGGATAAGATGGAAATAGGTGATGAAGAACATGATGAAGATTCAAATGATATAGATAAAGATACACTACAAATGAGCACTTCATCTACTCAAGAGACAAAGAAGAAAAAGGTGGAAGAGATAGAAGTAAAGTTGGATAAGGTCAAAGTATTGGAAAAGGTTGAGGTATATAGACACCCACATCATCATGAGAGGAAACAATCATGGAACCAGGTGAGGAAGTGTCATTATAATAATCATTTTGTCTATACAGGAAATAAAATTTCCAATCATTATGGATATGCATGGAATCCAAAGAAAAAATACTATGGCACATGGAATGAATGGGGGAATCACTATGACTATGCATGGAATAATACCTACTATGGTCATGGTTAGAATCAGGGAATATGCTACATGGAATAAAAAAAGGAATAATTATGCTTGGACACCAAAGCAGTATAATTATGATCATAAATGAAATCAGAGGAGCACAATAAAATTTGGAAACAAGATTGGAGAGCTATCACCTACCAAGATCACATATGGATGGCTAGATGATCGAGATTGGAGACAAGTGTGCAATGATTTGAAGCACACTCATTATTTGGTTTTTTCCTATGTTTTGGGGATGAAACATGTCATGGAGGGAAGGAATGCTATGTACCTAGGGATATGATATATTGATGTATATGGGTTGATGAAGATGCTGACATGTGGCACACATTCCCTTAGTTATATGGGTACAATATATTAGGATAATAGAGTAACTTATGGAAGTATTACATTGGGTAATGGTCGGCCTACATTAGATTATGAGGTTACCCATCCATGGGTCAGATAGATGTATATATATATATATATATATATATATATATATATATATATATATATAGGAGATGATTATCATGGTAAAGATATCAAGTAAGCATTGAGTGTTCTATTGTAAGAAGATATTGGAGGTTGTCCCCTCGAAGAGACATTATGGAGTTATTCCTTCCTAAAGGAGTATTATATGGTGTTTCCCTACCTTAAGGGTATTTCTGCATATATTGATTATCAAGATCATTACAATAGGCCATCATTTTTGTGAAAAAAAGCACCCAAGTCTTTCTTCGAGTACTATATATAGGACTCTCTCTTATCATTTTAAAGAGATCTCTTTGTTATCAAAAACAAAACTCTACCCAAATTGAAAGGCATTACTGAGATTTTGAGCTCAAATTGTTGATCATATTTCATTATTTGAATAAGAAAACAAGTGACTTTTCAGAATTTGTGCTGGAATAGCTTGGTTGTTGGGGAAATTTTTCTTATGTCTATTTCTTTAGTATGTTTTTTGTCCATTTAATTAAATAAGTAGAATTAGTGAAAGTAATTAGGAAGGTGTCCTAAAGCCAGCTGTGGAGAGACTTTGTGCTACCATGATTGTCTTTAGTTTGTCTATTTTTTATTTCTATGTAAAGGATCTTGGGATGACTTTATGCCCTCATTATCTTTCATATTTTACTCTTTGGTAGTTGAGGTGGAGAATTTATGCTACATTTCATCCTGCTGTGTTACTACATCCTATTATAGTTACTTGTCACTACCTGAAAGGTTCCTATTGTCTGCTAAATAGAACTTCTAAAAGAAGATAAGTGCCTTCTGTTATTTCATCAGGATTCATCCTTTGATTGGTGAAAATTATCTCTAAAAGAAGAGAGATAGATGGTGGTATCCTACCCTTGAGTGTTATTTTTAGCTTATTTATAGTAGATTAGCATATATATATATATATATATAGCCCCTTCATACTTATAAGGAACCTCCCCTTGATGAAAGGAGAGATTTGTCCCCTCTAAATGTGTTAAACCTAAACATTTGGATGACCAATCTTCCTTGCTATGGTTGATTAGACCTATTTTGCTCATTAGTATGCTAGTGACAAAATATTTACCTAACAATTTTCAGTGACTCCGTTAGGGATGTTACATGCAGTTTGAACCTCAAGCCTCAGATTGAAGCAGTTCCTATCCTTATCCATTATATATTTTGGTGACTCTCACACATGCCTTACTCATTATCATTATAGCCTTATCCATTTATCCCACTAGGGAAATAATGCACAATTTGAAGTTTTAAGCTTCAAGCTGAAGCAATGCCAGTTCTTTTCCATTTTTATTTTTACACTCTAGTAGATCCATGGTATATGCAAAGCCAAAAGGCTAAAGGTATTATTGACCCTATATTCGAGTTGGTATAAAAAAGTAAGTTTGATCTGTTTTCTTCACCATTTTGCCTCCAATGAACCATGAGCTTTCCCCTATTAAAGTCAAGTCTACATTACTACATTACCAGGCAAAGCATCCATTTCTACTATTAATAAAGTTTTGCCAATAATTAGCCCTCTAAGATTTTTTATTCCACATTTCTATAGTCATATAATGGCTATTCAAGGCTCCTGGGGTAACTCTTTTGGCCCACTTAATCTAACTCCACCCCTACATGAGCTACCACGTAGTTCAAGAAAAAAACTCCCCAAGTTCTATGGTGATGGGAAAGTTCATCCTAATGAAAATATTGTAGCCTTCAGCATAGCTTGTGGTGTGATAGGCATGGAATTTGAGGACATAGAAATTAGGCTTTTTATGGAAACTTTATAAGGTACTGCTATAGATTAGTTCTACCACCTGCAGGCTCGGTCAGTAACTGACTAGAACATACTCAAAGCCAAGTTCAAAACAAAGTTCAAGCTTATAGAAGATGCGCATGCTCTATTGGCTCAGCTCATTTAGATGAAGAAGGAACCTCATGAACTAGTGAGGGATTTCATAGCCAAGTTAGACAAACAGAGCAATATGATTCCTATAATTGCTTAGCCTACACTTGAGAATCTCAAATGTTTCTTCATCAAATCTCAGCTGCCTGAAGTGAGTTTTTTGCTGAGACATGTTGGCCAAATAGACCTTGTTGTAGCTCAAAATTTGGCCACTGAGGTGGAAGATGACCTTATCTTAGCAAGAAAGATAAAGAAATATCCCAATAAGGGTAAATTTTCTTCATCTTATGAATATCCATCTATAGGTACCACTAATCCATTGGTACAAAAGTTGGCAAATGAGTTGCTAGCTCTCAAAAAACAAATGGCACAAGGGATATCTTTATCTCTTTCATATAGAGATATTCCAAGGAGGACATTCCCTAATTAGTCATACTAAGGTAATGCTACCAGGAATTAAGGATAGCCAAATCACCTTCCTCCCCCATAGTGGAAACTTGCCATTAAAGCACCCCCAACCAATTTAGTAGTTGGATATCTCGAAATAGAATCTGATTTCTCTTTCTAGCTTCAATTAAACTAAGAAAATGACACTAATCTCCTTACAAAAGACCAAGAAGAATTAGTTGGCGACTCCAACATTAGTTTCTTGAATTACCAAGATGAACCTAGAAGTGAAGGTGAAGTAGTTGAGGGAACTTATGTTGTATTCACTCAGTCCCAAAACCAATCAACCCAGTAACTTGATAAATGAAAAATAGGAGAACAAACTCAGCCTATAATTTCAATTGCTAAATGGGGAACTACTCTACCTTTCTAGCTAGAGGACCTGGTGACTATTAAAAAGGTAAATACATCAAGTATGCCTTCACCTTCAACTTTAAATCCATAGACCAGTCTTCCCCCTTCCAAAAATCAAAAGGATGAACTCCCTTCCTCTATCCCTAGTACATTTCAATCATTTGACATAATCAACCATGTTAATAAGACCAAAATTCAAATGTCTAAATTTGAATTCTTGCAATCCAATCTTGAATAGTTGGATAGGTTGGTTTAGTGTGTGAAGAATAAAGCTATCCTTATAGGACAAGATGTTAAAAAGGTAACTCATGATCTCCTAAGGAACATGTCCATCCCAAAAAATCTTATCATTAATCCTCCAACTGCCCCTAGGAAAATAGAGCCTTTATATGTTTCTCTATTGATAAATGGTCACAAACTGAGTAGTTGCATCATAAACTCAAGTGTATCTAAAAAATGTCATGCCTACCAAGGTGGTAGAATATCTTAGACTCATGCTAACCAAAACCTTTGGGAGATGTTTCTCCATGGAAAATAAACAAGTATCTCTACTAGGACAAATCAAGGATGCCCAGTTTGCATTTACAACATTCCCAGATAAAAGAATCAAGATGACAGTCCTGGTGGCTGACATCCTAGCCTCATACGACATTCTTCTTGGGTGAAATTTATGTAAATATGTTGGTGGAAAATTGAGCATGGACCTATCTGAAGTGAGGATCCCTATCAGAGGCATCATGCTGAGGCTACTTCCTAAAAAGGAATCAAAATATGTTGTCACTCAGACATCAGTGCCTAAAGCCCAAATTCTATTTGAGTCTTCAGGCATGGGTAATTATTTTTTGACCGCAGAAGATACTCATGTTTTAGCTGATGAAACTCCTAAAATTGAAAGTCTAAAAATTATTTTAGATGGAACAATAGAAGACATGATAGAGTGTAATGCAAACATATAAGAATTCCCCCTTTTAAGTAAAGAGAAATCTAAGAAAGGATTAGTTTCAAATAAGGTATGGATGCTAGAATTTGATGGTAGTTATTCCTCTACTAGTTCAAGAGCTAGAATTGTGTTGATATCTCCTAAGGGAGATATTTTTCCTTCATCATACAACTTGTAGTTTGGCAATACTAGCAATACTGCTGAATTCAAATATCTTCTACTTGGATTGAAAGCCACTAAATATAAGAGCATCAAACTCCATTTCAAAGGAGATGTTGAGCTAGTGGTTTGTCAGGTGAGAAACCTATACCAAACCAAAAATGAGAGATTACACCATTACCGCAGTCTAGTCTGGGATCAAATTAAAAGCTTTGATGCTTTTAACATCTCTACCATACCTAGGGAATCCAATGATAGAGCTGATGCACTAGCTATTTTAGCAACTCTCTTAGTCCACTCACCCAAAATTCATAGGAGACAAGTACACCATCAAGTTGGTCTTCCGACCAAGTGTACCTAATAACGCTAGTCATTGGAAAGTGTTCAATGGTGATAGCCAAATCATCGCCTTTATAGAAGAAAATGATAGCTTTGAGCAACTTCACTTTGAAGGTAGTAAGCTTCAAAAACTCAAATCAACTCCTAAAATGAACTCAAATGTAGCTGAAGAATTCTTGAAACTCAAAGGGAATAAAATTCCCAAGGCCTGGTTTCCCTCGAGAAGATGTTTGACAAACATGACAAATTTATCAAACAACAACAAATGGATTCAAGCTCCTCCCAGGGGTTTGATTAGATAAATTTGGGTACCAAAAAAGATCCCAAAATGGTGAATATTGGGAAGTGCTGCACTCCTAAGGAGAGATTTAAGTTCACTGCTCTACTCTACTAATACATATATGTCCTAACATACTCCTATGATGATCTAAAGTTAGTCAAACCTGAGGAAATTCAGCTTGAAATTCCTCTCAAGGATATTTCATTTCCTTACAAGAAGAAATATTGGAAGTATAATCCAAAGATATCAGGTACTATTTTGTCTGAGATACAAAAAATGCTAAATGCTAGGATAATTTTCCCAATCCATCATTCCACATGGATTGCCAACATAGTCCTTGTGAGGAAGAAGAATGGTGAAATTTGCATCTGTGTGGATTTCAAGAATCTGAATTAGTCATCCTTAAAGGATAACTATCATTTTCCCATCATGGACCAAGTACTTCAGACAATGACTAGTTCTGAGATGTTATCAATGCTAGATAGCTTCTTAAGGTATAATCAAGTGGAAGGTAGTGAAGCAGACCAGCACAAGATTACCTTCACCACACCTTAGGGTACCTTTGCATATCGAAAGATGCCATTTGGCTTGATAAATGCTGGTGCTACTTTCTAGGGAGTAATGGATCTTAATTTCAAAGATGAAATGGGTAAGTTCATTTTGGTATACCTTGATGACTTGACCATTTTTTCCAAGCATCACCTTAACCATGTGCACCATTTACAACAAGTGCTAGAATGCTACTACCAAAATGGCATTTCTCTAAACTCTAAGAAGTCTAGTTTTGGGGTAACAAAAGGGAAACTTCTTAAACACATTATGTCTAGATAGAGCTTACCTTTACCACAAGTAAGATTGTTGTTCACTCTTTCTTTAGAAAGGTGAATTTCTTAAGAAGGTTCATCCCTGAGTTTGCTGAGAAGACTCGACATATTGTAAACATGATGAAGGGAAAGGCCATCTTCAGCTAGACTGAAGAAGGCAAATTGGCATTCCAAAATATCAAGACAACTATTACCCATGCCCCAATTTTGATTTTTATAGACTATAACAAGGAATTCACCATATATAGCTACACTTTCGAACACACACTTTCAACAATTCTAGTTTAGCAGAACCAAGAAGGTGTGGAATCTCCCATTTATTTCATGAGCTGTCCTCTCAAAACTCATGAGTTGAAATACTCAAACATGGAGAAGCATGCATATGCAGTGGTAAAGGCAATGAAGCATTTCTACTTCTATATCTTGAATTCACATGTTACTGCCTTGGTTCTTGATACCATGATTAAATCCATATTAACTCAGTAGGAGTTTGAGATGAAAAGAGGCAATTGGATTGCAAAAATCCAAGAGTTTGATCTAGTCATCAAACCAATAAATTTGGTGCGTGAAAAGGGCCTATGCTAATTAATTGCTGATAACAAGCTAGACGGAATAGAGCATGAAGAATTAGAAGAAAAAGACACACTAACAGTCCTCTTTATCTCCACTACGAATGAGTGGTATTCAGGTATTGCTCATTTCCTTATGGTGAATGTCCTACTCACCTATCTTATAAGGAAAGGAGGACTATCAAGTTGAAGGCTATCAATTTTTTCCTTTAGAATAATGGCCTATACAAGAGGAGCCTTGATGGGGTATTCCTTCATTGCATGGATAAAGTGTAGTAGAACAAACTTCTGAAATCCTTCCATAATCTAGCTTATGGAAGACATTTTTTTGCACCTGTAACTACCCATAAGATTCTATGAGCTAGGTATTATTGGCCTACCCTATTTTAAGATGCATACAAATGGGTGCATAAATGTGAACTGTGCCAACAGTTCATGGGAAGACCCAAGCTAACTGCTCTACCTCTCAAGCCAATGGTCATAGAATAACCATTCTAGCAATGGGGAATTGATTTCATTGGTGCTGTAAACCTATCTTCAAGTGTTGGACATGATTATGTCCTCACAGCCATAAATTACTTCACTAAGTGGGTGGAAGCTATCCCAACCAAACATGCTACTTTAAAAGTAGTGTGTAATTCCCTCAAGGAGAACATTATTGCTAGGTTTGGGGTCTAAATCAAGATTTTCATAGATAACGTAGCTTGTTTCACTTCCCAAGAGATTAGTCAATTCTATTTTTACTATGGGATCACCCTCTCTCACTCTTCTGATTACTTTCCACAAGGGAATGGATAAATTGAATCAAGTAATAAGAACTTGGTGACCATCATCAAGAAGTTGGTGGATGACAACCAAAGGACACGGCATAAAACATTGGTTGTTGATTTGTGGGTAGATATAATTACTCAAAAAATGGCAATTGGTATGTCTCCTTTCTAACTTCTTTATGGGCTCAATGTTGAGATACCAATCACCCTAGAATTGTCATCATTGAAATTGGGTAAGGCAATCATGGATCAAACTTATTAAACCTCCATTAATAAGAGGATCATGTGCTTGACTGAGCTAGATGAGCAAAGAACTATGGTGGTGGACTAAATTACACAACATCAAAGTCTGGTGAAGAAACTCTTCGACCAAAAAGTAAAAAATTGGCATTTCTAGATTGGAGATTAAGTCTTGCTCTGGGACAAGAGAAGAGCACCAAAGGGAATGCATGGGAAATTTGATTCCCTATGAAGAGGCCCATTTACTATCCATCAATTCAATGGTGAAAATAGTTTCCTACTAAAATACCAAGATGGCACGCTCTTTTCTCTACCTCACAATGGGTAGCATTTGAAGCACTTTAACTGTTGAGGCATCAGATAAGATCATTTGTTAATATGTATATTTGTATAGTCTTTAGTTTTATTTTGTGCTTTTCATTTTCATTTTTGGTGTCTTTCTTTTTTGGGTAGCATGACTCAGCCTAATGGCATACTTCAAAGGCACTAGAGATTCTAGTTTCTACTCCCCTCAACTGTTTCAAGTTTTCAACTGAAGGAAGTTCCCCAAATGGAGCTAGTTGTTGTTCCCAAAAAATGTCACTCATTTTTTGGGACAACATATGAACTATTTTGGTCCTGCAAGACCAAAAATTATCTCTTCCCTTTTCAAAATTTGTCCTGAGCATTCAATTTCTTTATTTTCTAATCTTTTTTAGTAAAGGGGATAGTTGGTTCAATGGGTTCAATGGCTTCTTCAGATGAGTTCAATCAAAAGGGGTAAGTTTCCAACACCAAGGCATTTTTAGGATTGGTTCAATGCCTTGGTTTAACCAAAAGGGTTCATTGAGAAACTTCTAAACAAGGATTGAACCATTGAACCCTTGAACTATTGAACCTTACACCAAAAAAAGGGTTCAAGGGTTCAACAGGTTCAAAGTTTCAATGTCATCAGCAAGCTTCTAAGAGTCAAGCACTTTGTCAAGGTTTAAAGGTTCAAAGGTTTAAAGCGGCTAGTTAAAGTAGTCAATTGAACGAGTGAAACAAAGGAATGAACTGTTGAACCATTGAACCAAAATTAGTTCAATCGATCAGTTTAATCAAAAAGTTCAAGGGACTACCCCAAAGCCAATGGAACAAATGCCCTTGCAGAGGGTAGTAAGGAAAAGTGGATAAAGGAAGATTTTCTTTGGAAAAGTGAACAAGGCAAAAAAGTTGGAATGCCTGAAAGGAAAAAGCTTGAGTAAAAGCTGCCAAGTGTCACATGCTAGGACACATTATAATTTATTTCTAAAAGTAGTAGAACATGCCACATATCCTATTATAACTCAATGAAACCTACCAAGTGTCAACATCCATAGTTTCTTCCTTTTGTTCTGTAAGGACTATGGTAGAGCCCGGGTGAGTTGCTAAGGTGAGTGGAGCACACCAAGTGTCTGCATCCACATTTTGAGTTTCTTATAAGATTTAAAGCTTCTTTCAATAAGCTTCCTTTAGATTTCCATGGAAGGTGCCAAGTGGTAATTATGGAAGGTTTTAATATGTTTTTCTAAAAGTAGTGGAATGTGCCACATGTCCCTTGTAAAACTCAGTAGAAATTGACAAGTGTCAACATCCACAGTTTCTTCCTTTTGCTTCATTATCAAGTAAAGACTGTGGTGGGCCTCAGGTGAGTTGCTAAAATTAAGTAGAGCATGCCAAGTGTCATCATTCGTGGGAATCCAAATGAGTCTTGAATGTTTCTATAGTGATTCTATAGCTCAGTGGAAGCTGCCAAGTGTCATCTTCCATAGGACTCTCAAATGGTACCTAAAGCTTCTAAAAGTTAAGTGGATGTTGCTAAGTGTCCTAACCTATTTCATAGTGGAAGGTGCCACTTAAGATTAGTGGAAAGTGCCACCTATCCCCATTCCCCTTTTGAAGCTACTCAAGCAAGAAGTGTTGTGGGTACCATTTTTTGTAAGATTGGTAAAGTTTCAAAGTAGTAGACTGTGATATATGTCAAAGGTGAAGCACTCCCAATACAAAGACATGAAGGAATTGCTAAGGAGGATGATGGATCCGTGTTCATCAAATTTAGGACAACCAACTAGCCGTTAGCTTTTAATCGATAATGGACCTAAAGACATCAAATTTGTGGTAATAAAGCACCTATTGATTTTTACAGGATTAAATGTGGACCTAAAGGCATTCAAATACCTTCAGGCTAAAAGGAAGAACCACCAAGAGAAGGAACCAAAGGAATCAGAAAGGAGAAAAGATACCCTGAGGGCTTAAAATATAATAAGGAAAGTGGAAATGATGGAGAAAGATCAGAAATATTTGTGCATGGGATATGTTTCTAAAAGGTAAAGCAACCCACCAAGTAGACATCAGAGAGCATGAACATTCAATGACACAGCCTATTTTTTTCATTGATTAAAGTGAATAGCTGTGCACACATCAGGAAACACATCAGGTGGCCCATATTAAAAATTGACGCTCGATTCCAGCATAGCCCATGGACAAAATTTAAAATTCATTAAAGGCATTGAATGCATCATAGGCCTTGATTTTTGTGAAACAAAGTTCCTAAGTCTTTCTTGGAGTACTATCTATAGGACTCTCTCTTATCATTTTAAGGAGATCTCTTTGTTATCGAAAACAACACTCTGCCCAAATTGAAAGGTAGTACTGAGACTTTGAGCTTAAATTATTGATCATATTTCATCATTTGAATAAGAAAACAAGTGAATTATTAAACTTTATGCTAGAATAGCTTGGTTGTTTGGGAAATTATTCTTATTTCTATTTCCTTAATACATTTTTTTTCCATTTAATTAAATAAGTAGAATTAGTGAAAGTAATCAGGAAGGTGTCCTGAAGCCAGCTGTGGAGAGACTTTGTGCTACCATGATTGTCTTTAGTTTGTCTATTTTCTATTTCTATGTAAAGGATCTTGGGATGACTTTGTGCCCTCATTATCCTTCATATTTCACTCTTTGGCAGTTGAAGTGGAGACTTTGTGCTACATTTCATTCTACTATGTTACTGCATCCTGTTACAGTTACTTGTCATTACCTGAAAGGTTCTTATTGTCTGCTAAACAACACTTTTGAAAGAAGAGAAGTGCCTTCTATCATTTCATCAAGATTCATCCTTTGACTGGTGAACATCATCTCTAAAAGAAGAAAGATGGATGGTGTTATCTTACCCCTAAGTGTTATTTTTAGCTTATTTATAGTAGATTAGCATATATATATAGCCCATTCATACTTATAGGGAAACTCCCCTTGATGAGAGGAGGGATTTGTCCACTCCAAATGTGGTAAACCTACACATTTGGCTGACCAATCTTCCTTGTTGTGGTTGATTAGACCTATTTTTCTCATCAGTACGCTGGTGACAAAATATTCACCCAACAGGTTCCATGCTGATATTAGGCATTCCCAAAAAACTTGTCAATGGATTACTAAATTTGTTATCTCCTACATGCTTGGTGATTCTTTAAATCATAAAACCATGATCCAATTCCATCATCAAGAATACAACACCACTTTAAAAAAATGATAAGATCCTAAAAATTATTCTTCCAATAACCAAAAATCTTTTCCCACATCTACTAATCAACCAAATTCTAAGGATGTTTGTACCATTAATGCTAGTTGTGACCAATATTACAACTATTCTCAATATTTTAATGTAACTAAGGTCAATTATCATCAGAAACTAGTTCATAAATATCCTATCACAAAACCTAATAAACCATATTTGTACGAACAACTTCTCAAAAATATTACAACCACTCATTCAACTTTAGAAGCCCATGATGAACCACCTCCTTCTTTTAAACCCCCAACAACTTCTATTCCTTAAAAATATATCATACCTTCTAAAAATCAAATTATTTCTTCTAAATCGCATTGGAACTTTATCCAAGAACTTAAATCCATGCCTTACAAGATTCTACTTATGGAGTTAGTTTGTACTTCCCCTATCATCACCAATTCCTCAGGTAACACTTATAAGAAATTTAAGAACTGTATTATATAGATGAAGAACCAACCTCTATTAAACCTCAACCTTCTAATGTGCATACCATTGAATTAGTTTGTCCTTATTTCAAGCATTCTATTGAATTTCTTGAAGAGGACATGTTAATGACAACATACTTTTTCATGTTGATGATCCACCATTATTCATTAAAATAACTATTAATACTATCCTTATTCATAAAGTTTTAGCTGATAAAGGCTCTAGTATTAATGTTGCATCTTTTTGGATCATCCAAAAACTTGGATATAATAAATATCATCTCAAGAAAACCTACCCTACCTATTGTAGATTTGATAAAACTAATCTAAATCCACTTGGTTTTATTTGGCTTCCTCTAATAATCAGACCCAAGACCATTCAAACTAAACTTATGGTCCTTGATTTTCCCTTATTTTATAACATGCTCCTTAGTCACCCTTGGAATCATATACTGAGGTTCATCACCTCTTATAGTAGCTAATACATCAAATTCTTATATAAAAACAAACAATATAAGCATGAGGTTGATCCCAATCCTTGGATTATTCAACTTCCTAATCCAAACGTTAAGAACCCGTGCTACCCCTTCTCTTTAATTAATTAGTATAATAGTTGCTATAGATACATATGACTTTTAATTCATCCCATGAGCATTTTTTTTATCCCACATTTATGGGAAGTAGTAGTTTCTTATATTATACTTAGTATATAAGTAAGTGTTGAGGATAATGAAGGCATCCATGAATTTATTGTAATGAGCTTACTTAAAGGAGGTTTCCCCCTCAAAGAGGCTAGTGATTCTACAATTTAGCCATTGTAATTCATTTCTACTTATTTGAGTTAATCTATTGATAATTTTCATAATTTATTTCATGCATTTGTAATTATTTTCTAACTTATTCAAGAAGGATCCTCTCATCTGGTATCAGAGCACTTTCTAGGGCTATTTTTTTAAGAAAATATTTTTTGTTATACTACATAATTCATTTAAGTAATTTTCTATATCACAATAATCTATTTCAAATCAAGGTAAAAATCTATCCATATAATTATGGGAAGTGCTTGGGTGAAATCCCTAAATATCATTATGAGGAGTACCATAGGAAACCAAAAGTAGATGGACCATTAAGAGGACCTACCAATGAAATGGGTACCGACCCCTTCCCAATTGAGTAGTTACCATGCGTGAATAAAACCAAGAGTTGTCACTTAGAAGTAAATCTATGGCAAAATTATTTTTAGAGAGTGTTACTCACTTAGATGGCATTGGTGGCCAAAGAGATATCTTTAAAACTTTTGACAACCATTGAAACTTGGGGCCCATTTCTATCAGTTTCAAAATATTTCTAGTAGGCTATCAAACAATTCATTATTATAGTATCAAAAGACTCTCATAGGACTTATTTTCAAATAATTGACAGTAATCAAAAACCAAAAATATCTTCAAAAATTATCAATAGAGTATCATAAGACTCTTAATGGACTTGTAGCCATATATTCGATAAAAATTAGAAACCAACAAAAAAAGTAATTTATTTTTATTTTTTTCATATCTCTCTATCTATATCCTTGTTGATCTTCAAACTTTATCTAGACACCTAAAATTCCATTCTCCACATTTTCTTCATTGAGGTCCCATATTCTAATTCCATTCTTAATTATCACAAATCTTAAATTTCCCTTTTTTGGGGTTTTCCATAACTTTTCTATTTTTGTCCATTTGCCTCAAAATGTTTCCATAGTGTTCATCTCCCCTTTTTTCTCCTTTTTCCCTATTTGATAAATTTTTCATTTTTCCATTTTCACTCCTAAAATTACCCTTGTCTTCATCAATCATAATCCCACTATACAAAAAATTATTAAAAATTCCTTTACCCCTTCCAATTTTTCCCAAATCACAAACTTCCCTTACTAAATGTGTCTTAACTCTAGTTTTCCTACCCATTATAAAAAAAATCTTATTCAGGTTATGGTAGTAATCTAAAGAAGAGAAAAAAAAATGAAGGATGAAATTGTCATCCTCAAGACACACATCAAAGATCTTGATGAAAAAATTCTCAACCTCAGTATTCAACATACCACCTTAAATAAAAAAAAAACATTTAGAGTCCTCATTTGACATTGGAATTTATTCTTCCAATAATTTTTGTGGGTTGATGCTTGATTTTCCTTGATTTCATGGTGCAGATCTAATTGGATGGATCTATCAGGTATAATAGTATTTTATTTTACATAATACTTTTGATGCCAACAAGGTTCCACTTACATCTTTTCACTTGGAACTTGAAGCCCTTGAATAGTATCGATGGTATATCAAGGCTCATGATGAGCTAAGATGGACCGATTGTTTCATCCTCATTTTACAATGATTTGGTCCTAGTGCTTTTGATAAGTTCATAAGAATACTCACTAAATTTTTCCAAATGGAAACTATGAGAGAATATCAAATAGAATTTGAAAAAGTGACCAATCACACAAATGGATTACCTAATGAATTCTTTAAGAGTTACTTTGTCAGTAGACTAAAGGATACAATTTGATCTGAGGTCAAAATATTTTGGGCCAACATAATGATGAAATCCCTAAGGTTGGCTAAACTGGTAGAGGATAAGATCACAACCCAAAAATGATTCAAATCTAATTTTCATCCATTAAAAAAAATAACTCCATAATGATCTCAAACAATGCCAACCACCAAAACCACTCTTATCAAATAGTTAACTATATCATAGATGCAATCTCATAGAGAAAAAAGGACTATGTTATAATATTGATGACAAATTTACTCAAGGGCATTGATGTATTGAACAAAATATCTATTTATTGGATGTGGAATCTCTATCCAAAATTAAAGTTTAGGAAGATGTTTAAAATATAATAGATGATTTAGAAGAAGCTTAATTGATTGTAGAACCTGCTTCTCAAGAATACCAACTAGAGATCTCTCTCCATGCCTTAGTAGGATTTACCACCCCATAAACCATATGAGTTTTGGGTTACTTTAATAAGTTCCCTCTCATAATACTTATTGATTATGGTAACACTCAAAACTTCATTAACCCTTAGATTACCAAACAAGCTGATTATTTTGTCTATCCTTAATCCCATTTTAAAGTCATGATTGTCAATGGGGACACATTACCTTTCAAAAGGAAGTTTAATAATGTGTATATCTCTATTAGATATTATAACTTTCACTCTAACATGTTTTCCTTTCCCTTAGGTAGAAGTGATGTTATTTTGGAGTCCAATTGTTACACACATTTAGACCCATCTTATGGGATTTTAATGAACTTTAGATGTAGTTTTTAGATAATGAGAAAAAACATACATTGAAAGGCTTAAAACTGGGTTTCCTTAGAATCATCAATTCACATCACATAGAAAATCTTCTTAAGAAAAATTCACATGGCATCATTGCCTAAATTTATTTCATTTAAATGCAACCATCAATGGTATTCACTCCTCCTTTTGATTTATAAACCATTTTGTATAGGTATGTAGTATCTTTACCAAATAGTGGGATTACCACCTTAACATCCAGAAGACCACCATATTTAGATCCTTCTTAAAAGCATTAATCCCAACATTAAGCCCTACCATTACCCATTTTAGTAAAATATTGAGATCAAGATGCTCATTCAAGAATTAATAAAGCATGACATTATTCACCCCAATACCAGCCCATATTCTTCCCTAGTTCTCTTTGTTTATAAAAAAGATGGGTCATGGCACCTCTATATTGACTTTTACAAAATCAGATTATCATCAAGGATAAGTTATCGATCCTTGTTATTGATGAGCTTCATGGTGCTCATTTTTTCTCTAAGTTGGATCTCTTCTATAGATACCACCATATCTAAATTCATGAGGATGATATCCCTAAGATAGTATTTCACATGCATGATGGCTAATATGAGTTTCTAGTCATGCCCTTTGGACTCACTAATTCTCCTTCAACATTCTAGGTATTGATGAATAAAATATTCTAACCCTACCTATACAAATTCATTATGGTCTTCTTCAATGCCATCCTCATCTATAGTAAAACATGGTTTGAGCATCTCCAACATCTAGAGAATATTCTAAATGTGATTTTGGTTAGGATGATGTGGAGTATTTGAGGCATATTGTTTCATCCCAAGGGGTTTAGGTTGATCCTAAAAAATATTTACCATGAAAAATTGGCCTCATCCTCAAACACTCAAGAGCCTCTATGATTTTTTGGGGATGACTGGATATTATCACAAGTTTTTCAAGGATTATATGAAGATTATAGATATAATGATAGTTATGTTGAAAAATTGATGCTTTTACATGCACATAAGTTTTTGAGTATGCATTTGAAGAATTGAAACAAGCTATGTGTACTACACCTGTTATCCCTATGATATATTTTTCCAAGACCTTCACTATCAAGAGTGATGCTTAAAAAAATAGACTTGGTTTTATTATGCTCTAAGAAGTACACCCCATTGTGTTAACCAACAAAGCTCTCTCTAGAAAAAATTTATCACTCTTGACTTATGAGAAGGAAAAAATGGCCATTTTGCATAAAATATAGAAATGGTGGCAATACCTACTAGGGAATCATTTTTTCATCAAAAATGATCACCAGAGTTTGAATATTTATTGAAATAATGGGTTTCCACCCCATCACAATATAAATGGGTTAGCAAACTCATGGGTTATGACTATGAGATCACTTACAATAAGGGTAAGGACAATATTGTGGCTGATGCTCTATCTCGTATAATTGTAGACCAAGATTCCTTTTTAGCTATTTCCATGCCTATTCCAAATTGGTTAGATTTTATATAATAGGGGTATGTTAATGAATCCTAATTATCTTAAATCATTCAATAGTTGGCCACTAACCCCTCTATTGTATTACATTATTCTTGGGATGGTGTTTCTCTATGATAAAAGGGTTATCTAGTGCTTCCCTAAAGCACATATATTTAGTAGGCTATATTCTATGAAATCCATGCTTCTCCATTCATAAGGCAATTATAATTTTTCAAAACTTATGAGCAGGCATGATGCAACTTATTTTAGAAGGGAATGAACAAGGAAATTCAACATATGGTGGCTAAATGTGATACATGCCAACACAACAGGGGTGAAACCAAACTCATACCTGGGTTACTCAAACCCTTGTCCATCTCTACCAAGATTTGGATAGACATTTCTATGGATTTCATTGAGGGGATCCATAAATATGGAGGGAAAATAATGATCTTGGTTATAGTTGATCAACTCTCCAAATATAGTCATTTTTGTGCCCTCAGCCATCTCTATATTGTCTCCATAGTTGTAGAAATTTTCTTGAACCAAATTTTCCATCGTTATGGCATTCCTTCATCTATTGCCTCACATTGTGATGTAACCTTCACTCAATAATTTTTGGATATAACTATTTTTATGCACTAGTACCCAACTAAAGATGAGTTTTGGGTATCATCTACAAATGGATGGAGAAACTTAAATTTTTAACAAATGCTTAGAAAATTTCCTTCATTATTTCACCTCAAAATAATAACATTAGTGGGCAAAGTGGATCCCCTCATTGAATGTTGGTACAATACCTCCTACCATATTTCAACTAAAATGACTCCATATGAAGAATTCTATGGTTAAGAACTACCCATGCTCCTTACATACACCCTAAGTAGTTCATCAGTTTAAGAGGTCAAAATGATTCTTTGAACTCAAGATTAGATCGTTAGTACCTTTTAGGACAATTTTCATATGGCATAAATTGAATGAAAAAACAAGTTGATCAACACCATTCTGAGCACACTTTTTAAGTTGGTGATATGGTTTTTATTCACTTGAAACCATATAAGTAATCCTCCATAAAAATAAAAGGGTGCCATAAGTCTGCTCCCAAGTTTTATGGGCCCTATAATGTTCTCTAGAATATTGTGTTGGTTTATTATAATTTGGAGCTCCAACCTTCTTCCCAAGTTCACCTAGTATTTCATGTCTCTTGACTAAAAATTGTTCTTGGCATAAACATTAAAGTGAAAACTATTTTACCAAAGCTTGATAATGAGAGATCCATTTTTCTTGAGATAGAGGCAATCTTGGATAGGTACACATGCCAAATTCACTCCCACCCCATCACATAAGTTTTAATTCAGTAGCATAGAATGCAACTAGAGGATGCATATGGGAACCATTATTTTAGATTCATCACTAATTATCACATCTGAAACTTTAAGGATAAGGCTTTTTCTAAGAGGGAGGGGATGTTAGGAACCCATGCTACCCTTCTCTTTACTTTTTTAGTATAATAGTTATTATGGATGTATATGATTTATAATTTATCATGTGAGCATTTTATTTTATCCCACATTCATGGGAAGTAGTAGTTAATTAGACTAGACTTAGTATATAAGTAAGTTTTGAGGTGAATGAAGGCATCCATAAATTTATTGTATTGATCTTGTTCAAAGAAGGTTTCCCCCTCGAAGAGGATAATAGTTTTGTAATTCAACCATTATAATTTAGTTCTACTTATTTGAGTTAATATATTGCTAATGTTCATAGTTTATTTTATGCATTTGAAATTATATGCTAACTTATTCAAGAATGATCCTCTGACCAAAATATCAATATCGTATTCCTACCATTCCCACCATCAACACCCCTCCCTTTCCTAAATTCATCAACATCAAACTTGACCTATAGGTCACTGTTGTTAATTTAGATGATGATGAACCTAATGACTTACAACATTACTAAGTTACCTCCTTATATTTCACATTGGATTCATCCTTATTTATTACCTCATGATTGCACTATTCATCTTAGTGATTAGATCACTAATTTTACCCTTCCATGTAATGATCAAGAACCTTCTTACGTAGAAGATGCCTTCACATGCAATGACTATGGAATGTAAAAATTATTTCAATATCCTTAAATCATGTCTCCATGAAAATTTAATGACATTAGAATTTCAACTTATAAAACCCCCCTTGAATATTAATCATGTACCATCTCTCTAATCTATGATGATAACTACATCATATCCCAAGCTCAATCTTAGGATTTGGATGTACAATATTATTCAAAAAATTTAGCTCAAATACATGATTTCAATAGGGATGTTCACACCATTTCCATAGATTTTAAATTAGCTCCTAAAGGTCATGTACCTCCTACCAATACTCTACTTATTGATACTCATTTTATTTAGAATATTATTTCTTAATACTCCTAAAATTGCATGCATAGCATATTTGGAAAATGATATTTTGTTAAGCATTTGATCCAAAATAAAAAGGGTTCAAAACCCTTCAGATATGTATTTTGGTCAAAGTTTATTTTCTTTGAAACTTATTTATTTTTGAAAAATTGTAATGGGAGATTTTTCTTAATATTTGGAGTTATAAGGATATATCTTTAAATATTGGAGAAATAAGTGTGTAAGTGAAGTTATAAGGTGTAATTTATTTTTACAAGTCCCAAGAATTATTTGTAAATCGAAATCTATTTAGAGTTCAAGGCCAAATCCCAATAACATTCTTTATTTTTTCTATTTTCTCCTACACCATGGCTAAAATTATGAGCCTAATTTATAAAAATGGATGTTTAAATCCTAAAAACTATAAGGAATGGTCAATGAACATGGAAAATATGTTAATTTTTAATGACTTTTGGGATGTTGAAAAATAACCAACATATCCCACTGAAGCCACAAAACTTGCATAATTTCACAAACATGACAGGGGAGCTATTGCATTGTTAAAATCCATTTGCAGTGGACAAGTCATAATTCACATAGAGGCAGTTAAATTTTAAGCATGGAAAGCTCTAAAAGACTTGTATGGTAAATAACCTGCTTATAAGAAAATTGACCTTCTTATGTAGTTAATCAACATTAAACTCTTTGATGATGAATATGTTTTAGAGTATGTGTCATACATTAATAATTTGAAACAAGAATATGGCACAACTAGTAGAAAAATTGATGATGGAATGCTCATTTCTATTATTTTGAATGGCCTTAGCCGAAGCTACATGAACTTTTTAGAGATGTTACAGCTTAGTGATAAGCTTAAAAAATCTACTTTTGATTCCATTTGTGAGTTTCTCACTCAACATGAGTGATAATTTGAAAATAAGAAATAAAAACTACGGAGGATGCATACTATACCAAACTATGAAATCCATTGTATGAGCCCAATAGAAGACACAAAGAGAAATATAAACACTCTCACAAGCACACTTCTAGGCATAATCATCATTCTAGGCATAGAGATCATTTAAGATCTTTGAAGCATATACACCATTCTAGTTCTCCAAAACATGAGCATCACCATAAACATTCACATGGACATAAACAAAAGCATAAGCATTCTTATTCATGTGGTTATTCTTCCTCTAGTTCTAGTGGGCATGAGAGAATATGCTATAATTGTGATGGCATAGGACATATTTCCACTGAGTGCCCCTATAAAAATAGGCCCTCTTGACATCAATAAAATGTAGAAGCAAACATTTTTGATCACTCCAGTTACTCTTCTAGATATTCTTCTACATCTTTTGATGGATGGGATGACTGTGAAGTTGCTTGCTCTATAGCTGATGACTATATATTTTGAGATAGTGACTCACCCATCTTGTATGATATTTTAAGTTTAATATTGGTATTTGATGTAGTAGAAGTTTTTGGCTTGTGTACTTTTCTTTCATAGATGTAGTATTTTTATGATCTTTGATGTGTAACATTTTAGTGGTTTATACTTGGTTTATTTGTTGCACAACTTCTCACCTCCTGTCTAATAGGGGGAGAAGATATTGCATATTATTTTTTTGATTAGTCATTAGTGATGTGTGGTATAATTCAACATTGTGTTGTTAGCATTGTTAGTACTGAGGAAACGTCTAAAAGAGATGTTGGTGATTATTGGGCATCAATTTGAGATGTGCCATACATAGTATAGAAGGAAGTCACTTGTTGGATGGATTTTGTGTGAGGATTGATGTAGTTGGATAGTACATGATCATGTTCTACTATAGTGTGGGGATGATCAGGGTGTGGATCAGTATAGGATACATAGTGTACCAATTGTTGTTGTGGTAGAGTCTAGTTGGATGACTCATAGTTCATTGCTCCAGTCTTTCTATACCCCTTAGATCAAGGAAGAGTTTGTTGGATTATTTTTAAATGATCCAAATATTTTGTTAGCTTTGTTGTTTGGGTAGTTTTTTACTCGATAGTTGGTTTCTCAACCATCTCAATTTTTTGTAAAACTTTTTAAAGCTTCTCTAAATAAAAATAAAAATATTACATTCTTGTATATTTATCTATTTATTTCCTTTGATACTTGGTGACTACACATAATTCATCACTTAACTTGATGCCAAACCTATGTGTCAAAAGTAACATATTTTAAACTTGAGGTTTCCACATTATGTCACAAAGAAATTATCAAACTTCTTAATGCTAAGGTTATCAAACCAGTGGACTATTCTGAATGGGTTTTTAACATACTCCCTATTTTGAAAAAAGTCACCATGGTCATTCACATCTATATTAATTTACATAATCTTAATCTTACTTGTCCCAAAAATAATTTCCTTCTACTTTCAATAGATGCCATTATTTATTCCACAACTAGTTATGAGATGTCTCTTATGGATGGTTTCTTGGGATATAACCAAATTCACATTACCCTCAAAGACCAATGTAAGACCACTTTTACCATGGAATGGGGCACCTATTTCTATGTCAAAATTCCCTTCAGCCTCAAAAATGCTAGAGATACTTATCAACAATCAATGACCCGTATCTTTCATAATATTATTCATAAAACTATAGAAATTGGTGTTGATGACCTCATTGATAAATCTAAATGTTTAAAGAATTATCTTTTTGATCTTTCCATCATATTTTACTACCTTCTTAAATACAAAGTTAGACTAAATCCTTAAAAATGTGTTTTTCATGTCACATATGGAAAAATATTAGGATTATTAGTTTCTCTCTATGGCATTGATGTTGACCTAGCTAAGATTAATGTTATCCTTAACATGCCCATCCTTTGATCCATTCTAGATATTTACACCTATCTCGATAAACTTTGGGTAATTAGATGATTCATCCCTAAAATAGCCCACCATATCCACTCTATTAATTTTCTTTTTAAGAAAGGTAATGATCTAGAGTGGGCAAATCCCTATCAAAATTCATTTGATAATATAAATTAATCATTTATTCACCCACATACTCTTTGTCCCCCTTAAAATGACCGAACTTTGATCTTATACACCTCTTTCACACCCATATCAATTGGGGTAATGCCTAACCAACAAGATGATATTGGAAGAAAATATGCCATCTACTATATTAGCCAAGACCTCATTGATTATGAACATCATTACACAAAAAGTTGAATGCGATTTCTTTGCCATCCATTTTGCAGCTAAAAAACTTTGACATTATATGCTTTATTAGACCAATTATATTATCATCCATTCTAATCCTCTTCATAATTTCTTCTCTAAAGACTTTCTTCCTATTGATAGAATTAGCAAGTGGATGGTCCTTCTTATATACACATAATATTTTTAACTTTTATCAAATATTGACACTTTACATCTTGAAAAAACCCATCAAGACTTAATCTCTCTAAGTACACACACTAAAAGATGCATTGAGAAATGGGTGGATAGACCTTTGGTGCTTTGTAGATTGTTGTCTCTTATTGCCACATTATTATCAATCTAACCAGCTCCTAAAACCAATCCCTAAGCTATTACTCCTCCCTTGCACACTCCTCTAGTCTTTTTCCTCTTTTCATCTCTCTTTTCCTCACCCTAATCCCCTTTTGATATTTGGCTATACTAGGTCAGCTAGGTTGACCCTATATAGTATTTAGCCTTTGATTACTGTATAGAGTTGACTAGGTTAACTTGTATTATTTTGAGAGATTTTCATTTAAGAGTTGGTTATCCCTTTAGCCAACCTAGCTTAATACCTAGTGAATAATTGACCAAAAATATATAGGGTTAAATAGGTTGACCCCATACAACTGACATATTCATAAGGATTTAGGGTGAGAACCACCTATAAATACAAGATAATTTCATCATTATTTGAATATATACTCAAGATTTATTATTCACTTGTGCTTCTTTATTATCTGATCTTCTAGCTTTCTACTTGAAGAGTCTTAGTTAAGGGTTCCTATTTGGATAATCTAGTCTTGTGGATAAGTCTTGTATGATTTATCCTTTCTTAGTGATCCTTACAAACCATAACAACCTATTTCAAAGTCCCGTTAGCCAAGGGAGAGATTGAGTCTTAATGGGTTCACATTCAGGTAAGTATATTCTAACATTGTTCTCCTCTCTTTAGTAGAGAGAAATAACATAAGTATTTTCTTGAATAATATTACTATTCATATTCCATGTATTAGGGTCTTACTCATACTTAGCTTAATTAATATTCTCCTATACATGTTTTTATTGCTTTACTAGCCCCTCATATTGTGCCATAAGCTTTGGTGAGTACTAAATTATATTTAATTTCTTATTATTAGAATAAGTGAAATATTAAACCTAGGATGCTTTTAGGGTTATTGCATAATTGTGTTAGACTATAGGCTTTGGCTCCCTTATTGGCATGGTTTATTGTGATAAGTGATCCCCTAATCAAGTCTAGCAGATCCCCATATTGGTCATGATCCCACTTAACAAATTTATTCATAATTGTAAGTGTAGGTATGCTCTATCTTCTCTGAACTAGGATTGATTTATAGACATGATGCATTTATGATTGCATACATTCTGGTGAACCTAATGTGAACCTAATCCTTGTAAGCTTTATTTCAAATTTATCATCATTTTATTATTTTATTTTTATATTATCTATTGTTCCCTTGCTTACTATACTAGGTTGACCCTATTGAATCTGTACAATATTTTAAACCCTATTTTTTGTACTAGGTTAACCTACTCAAATTTGTACAGCTTTTAGAACCTATTCTCTGTACTAGGTCAACCCAATTGACTCTATACTTTTTTTTGGTTTCTCTATTTATTGATCTAATTCTTTATTTCTCTTTTGTAGCATTTCATTCATTTTCTTCAATAATCATGTCCCTTATTAGAATCTTCTTGGATAACCTAAACCTATTTAGATACTATATGAGGTGCTCTTTCCTTCTTATCTTTTCTTCCTCTTTTTAGCTTGTGGGGCATCTTAAAATGCCCATACACACACTTCTCTAGCCTTTGGGTCATCTTGCAATGTGCACCTATATTTCCTTTCAGAATCTAGGGCATCTTACAATGCCTATCACTATAGCCAATTACCCTTTGTGTCATCTTATGATGTCCACTCTTATTATTTATTACATGCCACCAAAACAATTCAAATACAAGAAACCTTCCAAGACACAAGATTATATCTCACATGATCATTTTTGATATAGATGCTAGTATTTGATCAATTCCTTCTTTTTATTGATTCTATCTATATCTATGTAGCACTTTTTGCTAGTTACTTACACATGTCTCTTCCTTTGTAGAAGTTATCTCTTTTTTTAAAAACCTTTAGTCCTCCCTTTTTGGTCTTTTGGTTTCTTGATGTACCTATTTATCTTTACTCTTTTTAAATTCTTTTTTGTCCCCCCTTGGGTTTCTTTTTTGTGAGTTTCTTTATAAGACCATATATAGGACCTGACACTCCTCACAAAATATCATCCTTTGTATACCTCATTTATTTTCACATAAATTATTTTTATGAGCCTCATGGGTTTATATTTTATGAAGTTATAGTATAAGACCATGGATAGGACCCAACCCTCCTCATAAAATTACAATATTTTCATTCTTTTCTAGAATACATTTTGCAATGGTTACACATTCTTGATCTTTGTTTTAAATTTTAGTTTTTACTTCTTTTGATAGATGGAATTTGCACAACAATTTATGTTATCATGTTTTCCTCCACTTCCCTCATTCTTATGAATAGGAATCACACTTTATTGTCATTGTATCCTTTTTTACTCTTTATCACATTTTTTGTGATTTGAAGTAATTCAAATTGTTCCATATGTCACTCCTCTTGATTTCCTCTTTCTCACACTCCAAATTAGATAAAACAAGGTCAAAGTCAAGATGACACTTTTATTTTACTTAGATTTATGATATTCTTAGACCCTATGCTCTTTGAAGTTTCTCTCTCTTAGAAACCAAGTCCCCAGTATTCAAATGAAAGTCATCTTTAACACCCATGTTTGGTTTTATAAATCTATATGGAGGAGGAATAGAAAAATACATTAAGAAAGTTAAAATCCAAATCATTTGAATTAAAAGGAAATAATATCCAAAAGGAAACATGCAAATTTAAAAAATAAAAATCACACCAAAAAATGTGATTACGAGCACATATCCCATCTCTAATTGAATCTTAAACTCCAAAATTGGCCTTTTATAAAACTGAGGTCCATTTGGGTATGGTAGGCTAGTAGATTAGAATAGGGAAATTCAAAAAACTCTATGGTGCTACATACTTTCTCATGCAAGTACCTAATATTCATAGTAGACCAATGACTCTGTAAGGGGTCCTAAGGAATGGGGAATATGTTATGGGAATGTAGCTCAATTTTAATTTTGATGCATATAGTCTTCATGGGATGATTTATATACTTCATTTGTTGACCGAAGATTTGTGTGCCTAAGAGAAGTTATTAAGAGTCCTTAAGGTCAAAATTCCTCTTGTTTTGATAAACCTAATTTGAGTCTCTTGACCTCGATAAAAAGTTACTCTACCTTGGTTTTTCATTCATTATCCCCTCCACCCATTTCATTTCCCCCCTTGATAGATAGATTATGATTCCAAATATATTTTCACTTATTCTTTAAATCCTTCATCTTCATCTCTTAAAAACATGTTAGTACTAATTTGTTTTATTTTTATCTATCCTTACAATGAAATAACATGTTTAAGCAACTATGGATTACTTTTTTTTTTCACCATGAATTTACATTTATAGGCTTGTCTTACTTTCCTTTTAAAATTTATCATTTTTTATACTATCCTATTATTATGGACACCTGAGTTCATACCTTTTTCCATTATTGTGTGAGGTTGGATTGTTATTTCTCACTCAATAATGTTATTTTCCCTTTTTATGCACTTTTTTTCCATTGTTGAGTGAGATAAGGATTGTTACTAATTACTCATCAATGTTGTTTTATCATTTTATTACTTATTTTACATCAATGTTTGATTACCATACTATTTGAGATGTATCCTTGGTCGGACTTGGTAGGTTTTCCTTTCTTACTTAAGATTTACTTGTTTGCATTTTTTGGTCTTTAGTAGCCTTGGATTTTTTGTTATTCAATTTAATTTTGTTTTTGACTTGGTAATTTGGTCTAACATAACACTTGTCACCTTATCTTCCCAAATTCCCAAGTACATCCTATCCTCATAGCACCAATTATCTTCAATTTTTAATGTTTATTTATTTTTTCTCTTTAGTTTCGTATTTTTGGGTTTATCAAAAGCAATCTCTATGCCCTACACAATCAAAATTAATAACACAAGAGATAACCATCCAATGATAAAGGTAAGTCAAGTGATGCTTCATATTTAATTTTTAATTATTTTTCCTTTTAGTTATTTACTTTTAGTTATTTTATGCTTTAAAATATTACAACTTTTTTAGCCTTAGCATTATGTGTCCTTCTGTTCTTTCTCAAAGCACCATCCCCTATTGCACCTTAGTGACAAATGATGAGCTTTGAGTGGGAAAAATGTATACACATAATATTTTTAAATTTTATCAAGTGCTAATGCTTTAAATATTTTAGGAACTCATCAAGTCTCAATCTCTATGAATGCATGCCCTAAGGGGTGCATCGAGAAAGGGATGGGTAGACCTTTGGTGCTTCGTATGATTATGTTCCATTATTTTAATATCATTACCAATCTAACTAGCTCATAAAACCATTCCCTAAGCTATTACTCCTCCCTTGCGTACTCTAGTATTTTCCCTCTTTTCATCCCTCTTTTCCTCATCTTAATCCCCTTTTGATAGTCAGATATACTTAGTCAACTAGCTCAACCTAGTATAATTTTTAGCTTTTGATTACTGTATAGGTTCGACTAGGTTGAACCTATACTATTTTAGAAGATTTTCATTTGAGAGTTGTGTTAAGCCTTTGGCCAACCTAGCTTTGGACCTAGTGAATAATTGTCCATTTCATCATTATTTGAATATACAATCAAGAGTTATTATTCATTCGTGCTTATTTATAATCTGATCTTCCACCATTCTACTTGAGTAGTCTTAGCTTAGGGTTTTTATTTGGAAAATTTAGTCTTGGATGCTTTGGACTTTCTTAGTGATCCTTAAAAACCACAACCTTTCTTCCACCATTCTACTTGAGTAGTCTTAGCTTAGGTTTTTTATTTGGAAAATTTAGTCTTGGATGCTTTGGACTTTCTTAGTGATTCTTAAAAACCACAACAACCTCTTGAAAAGACCCATTGGCTAAGGGAGAGATTGAGTCTCGATGGGGTCACATTTAGGTAAATATATTCTAACTTTGTTCTCATCTCTTTAGTAGATATAAGTAGTATAAGTATTATATTGAATAATATTACTCTTCATATTCTATATATTAAGGTCTTATTCATACTTAGCTTAATTGAGATTCTCCTATACATTTTTTGATTGCTTTATTAACCGCTCAAATTATGTCACAAACTTTGGTGAGCACTAGATTAGATTTACTTTTTTGTCATTAGAATAAGTGAAATATTAAACCTAGGACACTTTTAGGGTTATTGCATGATTGTATTAGACTGTAGGTTTTGGAACCCTTCCTAGCATGGTGTATTATGATAAGTGATGCCCAAATAAGGTCTAGTGGATCCCCATGTTGGTCATGCTCCCACTTAACAAATGTATTCCCAATTAGAAGTGTAGGTATGCTCTATCTTCTTCAAGATAGGATTGATTTATAGACACGATGCATTTTTTATTGCATACATTCTAGTGAAACTAACTCTTTTAAGTTTTATTTCACATTTTTAATAACTTTATCATTTCATTTTTATATTATCTATTTTCTCCTGCTTCCTATGTTAGGTTGACCTTGTCAGCTCTATATAATTTTTATCCCCTATTTTCTATACCAAATTGATGTAATCAACTCTATATAGCTTTCAGACCTTGTTCTCTATACTAGGTCAACCCATTCGACTCTATACCTTTTTTGATTTCTTCATTTGATGATTCAATTCTCTATTTATCTTTCTTAGCATTTTATTTAATTTCCTCAAGAATCATGTCCCCTATCAGAATCTTCTTGGATAACCTAAATCCATTGAGATACTATATGAGGTGATCTTTCCTTATCTTTTCTTCTTGTTTTGAGCTTGTGGGGTATCTTGTGATGCCCATCCACATATTTGTCTAGCCTTTGGGAAATCTTGCGATTCCCACCCATATTTACTTTTAAAATATGGGGCATCTTGTGATGCCCATCCCTACATCCAATTACCCTTTAGGGAATCTTATGATGTCCACTCTTATTCTCCATTACATGATACCAAAACAATTCAAATTGAAGAAACCTTTCGAGATACAAGATTGTCTCTCACGTGACATTATTTTAGGATCATTTCCTTATTTTCATGTTTTCTATATCTATCTATCTATCTATCTATCTATCTATCTATCTATCTATCTATCTATCTATCTATCTATCTATCTATCTATCTATATCTATATCTATATCTATATCTATATCTATATCTATATCTATATCTATATCTATATATATATCTATATCTATATCTATATCTATCTATCTATCTATCTATCTATCTATATTGGCTCAGATAATATTCCTCTTAATATTCCATGTACTAGGGTCTTACTCATACTTAGCTTAATTGAGATTTTCCTATACATGTTTTGATTGTTTTACTAACCCCTCATATTGTGCCACAAGCTTTGGTGAACACTAGATTAGATTTACTTTATTACTATTAAAATAAGTTAAATATTAAACCTCAGATGATTTTAGAGTTATTATGTGATTGTGTTAGACTTTAGGATTTGGAAACCCTTCCTATCATGGTTGATTGTGATAATTAATCCCCTAATTGGGTCTATTGGATCCCCATATTGGTCATACTCCCACTTAACAAATGTATTCCCAATTAGAAGTGTAGGTATGATCTATCTTCTCTAAGTGAGGATTGATTTATAGACATGATGCTTTTTTTATTACATACACTTCTCATGGAATTTTATCTCTACATTATTACTCAAAAATTTGTGAAAGGACAAATCATTGTTAATCAACTTACTTCAGTTCCTGTGCTTACTATTGACCACCTTCAATATAGTCTTATATATAATAATATTCTATATATTAAAGGTATCAATCAAGCCATATCCCTTAAATATTACATCCATAATTTCAATAGTGATCTCAAATAAAGTAATCTTGATGAATCCACTATCCTCCGTGATCTTACCAAACTAAAAGTAGTTATCGAAAAACTTCTTAAAATTAATATCAATTTACATGTAATTTTTTGGACCCTTCATTTTTATGACACTAAATGCCTTCAAGTACTTTGGGTAGGTTATATTATTATGATCCTTATTGGTAAAATTATCCCTTTAGCTTTTCATTTAACATTTTATGTCACTAACAACATGGTAGAGTATAGAGATTTAATCTTAGGCATTAAAGCTTCCCTTGATTTATATATCCAATACTTGCATGATCTAAGTGATTCCTAGCTCATTTATCACCAAGTTAATGGTGATTACTAATGCAAAAGCGATATTATAATTTTTAATCATCAAATTGCAACTAGTCTCACTAAATATTTTATTTTTTTCACCATTAATCCTATCCCTTGAGACCAAAATTCTATTATCGATTCCCTCACTTTTTATCATCCATACAAAGTTATTATCAATCCCAATTTTCTTATCCAAACAATAAAATATCCATATTATATTTCACCACATGATTTACTAATATGCCACATAGAAGCTGTCACCATTCAACAAAGTCCATGGTACAAAGAAATCATTTAATTTTTTGAACACCAAACTTATCCACCCAACCTTTATTCTTGTGAAAATACTAAAATTTGTAAACAAGCTTTTAAATATGTATTTTGATATAAATATTATATTATCCAAATGATAAAGATACCTTACTATGTTGTGTTATGAAATATGAGGTTCCTTCTCTTCTTGAATAAGCACATGAGGGTATTTATGGTGGCCACTATAACATACATTAATCAACCTAAAAATTCCTAAATATGGGATAATTTTGGCCCACTCTTGAAAAGGATGCCATAGAATTTGCTAGAAAGTGTACTTCTTGTCAGGTTCATGATGATTTAATTTATTTCAAACCATAGAATCTCCATGGCCATTTTCCATGTGGGGATTAGATATCATTTTAAAATTACCTAATTCTCAAGATGGGCATGTATTTAGAATCATTGCCATAAAATATTTTACCAAATGGTTTGAGGTTATGCCCCTTGTTAATTTCACTAGTACCACCATCTCCAAATTTAAACTTAATCAAATAAGTTTACACTTTGGTGTCCTTAATACTATCATTTCAAATAATAGTGGTAATTTCAAAAATAAATATGTCAAATAATTCTATACTAAATTTAAAATCAATCATAAACTATCCACACCCTATCATCCACAATTAAATGGCCAAGCTGAGGTTACCAATAAAATCCTTAATAAAATTCTACAAAATATAATTCATAAAACATGCATGGATTGGAACCTTCACCTTTATCCTAATATTTGTGCCTATCACACTAACATATGCACTACCACTAGGGCAACACCATTCTCTCTAGTCTATGGTTCAAAATCAGTCCTCCCATTAGAATTTAAAATTCTTTCTCTACATATATTTATTCATGGTATCATACCCAGTGAAGAGTTACATGAAGATCATCTTCATGCTATTGATCTCCTTGATGAGCACCATCTTTCTGATTTATAAGATAATCACCAATACAAGGCCGATATTTACAAACAACATAAAAAACAATTTAAAGTTCACACATTTATTATTTGTGATCTTGTTCTTAAATTAGACTACACTCATGATAAAAAAGGGAAATATGCCTAAAATTTTTTGGGGCCCCTATTTAGTCAAAGATATTATTAGCCCAAGTATTTATCACCTTCAAACCAATGAAGGTCATACTTTCAAAGACCCACCAATGTATAATTCCTTAAGAAGTATTTTTCTTAAATACATCCTTTCTTTTCCTTACTTTCTATACAGTATCTATCTCAAAAAATTTGTAGGATACTTACAGGGGTCTCACCCTCTGTATTAGTTATCTCTTTTTACAAACCTTAGTCCTTTTTGGGTATTTTGGTTTCCTCTTTTTTCTCATGATTTACATTTGAAAACCATGGATATGACCTGGTCTTTCTCATGATTTACAATTTTGTTCTCATTATTTCCTTACTTTCTAATACTTTTTGGCACCCCCTTGGGTTTATCATTTGTGATTTATAGTGTAATACCATGGATAAGACATGGCCTTCCTCAAAAATATCATCTTTATCACATTTAATTTTCAAATGCTTTATGCACCCTCATGGGTTTCTCTTTTATGAGTTGTAGTGTAAGACCATGGACAAAACCTAGCCTTCTTCATAAAATCACCATCTCTTCACTCCTTATCTAGAATTTGTTTGCAATGGTTACAAGCTTGTTATCTTTGTTCATAACTTAAGCTTTTGTTTCTTTTTGTAGATAAAATTTACACAACAAATGGTGTTAGCATGTTTTTCTACATTTCCTTCATTCTTATGATAAGGAATCACACTTTACTATCATTGTATTCCCTTTTCACCATTTGCCACATTTTTTACAATTTGAAGTAATTAAAAATATTTTATGTTTAATTCCTCTTGATTTCCTTTCCTTTCACTACACATTGGATAAAACAAGGTAAAAGTCAAGATAACACTTTTTATTTCACCTGAATTTATAAGACTCTTAGGTAATATGCTCTCTGAGTTCTCTCTCTTAGTAACTTAGTCCCAAGTATTCAAATGAAAGTCATATTAACACCAATGTTTGGTTTTATAAATTCATATGGATGAAGAATATAAAAATCCATCCAAAAAGATAAAAGGTAATGATATACAAAAGTCATAATCATTTGAAACAAAATATAATGATATACAAAAGGTAACATACAAAATTCAAAAGTCATAATCACACCAAAAGATGTGATTACAAACATAACTCCTATTTTCAATCAAAGCTCAAAATCCACAATTGGCCTCATACTAGATCCAAGGTCAATTGGGGTGTAGTAGGCTAGTAAATTGGAATATGATAATTCAAAAAAATATATGGTTCTACCTAGTTTCTCACACAAGTACCCAATATTCACAGTAGATAGACAACTCTATAAGGGGTCTTGATTAATAGAGAACACATTGTCATTAGGTAGGTCTATTTTAATTGTCATACATATAGACTTTATGGGATGATCTACATACTTAATTTGTTGACATCAGACTTGTGTGTCGAGTATAAGTTCTTCAAAGTCATTAAGGCCTCTTGTTTTGACAAACCTAATTTGAGTGTCTTGACTTTGATAAAGAGTTCCTCTACCTTGGTTTTTACTTCATTCTACCCTCCATCCATTTCATTTCCCACTTTAACAAGCAAAATGTTATTCCAAATATATTTTCCCTCTTCTATAATTCCTTATTCACATCTTAAAAACATGATAACACTATTTTTTTTCACTTTTATCTATCCTTAAAACAAAACATGTTTGAGCAACTATGGATTACTTTCATTACACCATGGATCTACATTCCTAGACTTGATTTTATTTATTTCACCATTTATCATTGTTTTACTACCCCTTTTTTGTAGACACCTAAGTTAATTTATAATTTAATGTACTTCTTCCATTATTGAGTGAGGTTGTCTTGTTACTTCTCACTCAATAATGTTATTTTCCCCTTTATGCACCTTTTAGCATTGTCGATTGAGTCAAGATTGTTACTGCTCACTCATCAATTTTGTTTTACCACTTTTATTTCCCATATTTTTTTAATGATTATTATTGATTTCAAATTGATGTTGATTACCATTTTTTGACATGTATTTCTAGTTTGATTTGGTGAGTTTTCCTTTCTTACTTAAGGTTTAATTGTTTGAGTTTGTCATTCTTTAGTAGCCTTGGATTTTTAGTTACCTGATTTACTTAAAAAAAATTTGACTTGGTCATTTGGTCTAACATAACACTTTTCACCCTAGATTACCAAATATCCAAGTATGTCCCATCTACATAACACTAATTATCTTGATTTTTTTGCATTTATTTATTTTTGCTCTTTAGTTTTATATGCTTGGGTTTATCAAAATTAGTCTTTGTACCCTCCACAATCAGATTGATAAACACAATAGACAACCATTAAAAAATAAAGGTAAGTCAAGGTAGGCATTACATTTAATTTTTAGGTTATTTCCCTTTTGGTCATTTACTTTCAATTATTTTATGCTTCAAAATACTATATTTTTTAAGCCTCAACATTATGTGTTGCTATGTTTTTTTTCCTAAAGCACCATCCATTTCTACATGCCATGTGATGAGATTAGAGTGGGGAATATGTATAAACATAATATTTTCAACCTTTATCAATTATTTATGCTTTCTATCTTACAAAAACCTATCGAGTCTTGATCTCTCTGAGTGTATGCCCTAAGGGGTATACTGAGAAATGGGTGGAAAGACCATTAGTAGTTTGCAATATTGTTGTCCCTTTTTCCACTTGTTATATACACACACTTTTGTCCTAAAAAACATTACCATAATATTTTCCTCCTATTTTTCACCCTCCTCTATTAATTTACCACCTTTATTAGCCCTTTCACTAACCTAAACTCATTTTTGGTAGTCTACATGACATGTTAGCCACATCTACTTTGTATTATTATTTATAAAGCTTACTAAGAAATAGGTTGACCATGGATGAATTAGTTAATTATCTAGTAAGTTTCTTGTCAATTACAATACTAGGTTGATTGAGTCGACCCTATCATCCTAAACATTTAGAAGGGTTTAGGGTTAGATATGCCTATATAAACACGTCTATTTTACCATTTTTAGAGAGAAGTAAATAATTTATTATTCATTTATGATTATTCATAATTTGATATTCCACCATTATACTTGAGGATTCTTAGCTTAGGGTTTCTAATTGGAGAAGAATCTTTTCTTTCGGAGAAGTCTTAGAATTTTTAGATTTTCTTAGTGATCGTTATAAACCACAACAACCTCTTGTGAAGCACCTTTGGCCAAGGGAGAGATTGAGTATTAATGGGTTAATATTTAAGGTCAGTAGATATAAAATTTATCTTCTCTTTAGTATATATAAGTAACATAAGAAATGGATTTTGAATAATATTATTCTTTCCCCATTTATTAGGGTCTTACCTATAAAAATCTTATATAAGAGTCTAATATGCATATTTAATTTTATGTTTACTAACCCCCACTTTGTGCCACAAGATTTTTTGAGAACTAGATTAGATTTTTAATTTACTTATATTATTATTATAGTGAATATGAAAACATAGGACCTAGTTAAGGTTAATGTGTAGTTTTACTTGATTGGAGGCTTTGGAACTCTCCCTAGTGATATTATTTATGGTGTGAGATCCGTTGGATAGGTCTAGAAGATCCATATTGGTCATGATATCAATTATATAATTTATACCCAATCAAAAGTGTAAGTAGGATATATATTCTTTGAGTTAGGATTGATTTTTAGATATGTTGCATTTCCCATTACATACATATACTAGGCATGCAAATTGTACTATTCATGGAGTGCCTTATGTTTGTGATAAAATAGAGATAATATCCCTATTGTTATGCCTAAAATGATACCATGGACTATTATCTTAGGTTTTTAGGACCCTTTGTATAAAATTTCAAAGCTAGAACATCTCTCTAGAGCTCCCAATACTTTAAATGTTCTCAAGACTAGCTTTTAAGTTATGATTGTGTGCAAGAATTTTAGGTAGAGTTGAACTTGTTATATATTATTATAAATTAGAGTGTTTGGCCTAATAAATTTATTATTTTAAAACTCCCTTAAAATATTAAACTATCTACATAACCACCAATTCAATCTTTGGGAAATCCTTAAGTCACTTGGGTATACTGTGTGCCTGTGACTATTTAAGATTTGGGTAGGTTGTATGTTGAGGATTTTTACACCTATATTAGATTAATCCTTAATATATTTACCTATCCCTAAGGAACTAATAAAATTTAATTTTTTGACTATGGAAGTGATCTCCATGTGATTATATCATCCTAACCTTTGCTTACCTTCTCAAACTTGCACTATTTATTTACTAGGCTAGTTTGTAGTATATGTTGACTATGTTACCTATAGGTGGAAATTAGGAAGAGTTTTAAGGACTCTTATATGTGGTCATTTTTGTGTGACTAATGTGTTTTACCCATATTGGTCCCCTTTGAGTTCAATAGGATCATATCACACCTAAAAAGACTCAACTCTTGTCTTTAAACCATGTTCTTGTCACTTATACCATCAATACAATAGAAGCTACTTGTGAGTTGCACTATCCATTTTGGAATTATAGATTATTGATTATTTATAGTGAATACTTGAATGATTTGGAGACCAATATATCCCATTCTCTCTCATCTAAATAATATCATTTTTATGATCATGTGTAGTCTCTAGGTCTAAACTATAAGAGTGAAGTGATTAGACTTATAACTTAAAAACATCCACAACCAAATGACATTATGTGAGGTAGAGAACCTTTTTAGAGAAACTAAGGTAAGATTTCCTTAATAACAAATTATTTAACCTTGAGACTATAGGTATTATTTGAGGGGTCTTTCAAACATATCATGCCATCCTACAATCCTCAATCTTTACCAAAAGGCATTCTCACTACACTTCAAGCCTCATGGTATCCTCAAATCATGTCATAGGCCTCTTCACATTGACTACTTATACATAGAGACTTGTAGGTCTCTATTATAATTGACTATAGTAAATAATATCATAGTGTTGAATAGTTAACTCTCCTATTGAGTTTGAAACTTATGTTATGATATTTGAAGTTAATGGGGACTTATTTTAGGGTTATGAGTATGAATTTTAAATCAAAGATATACCATTAGCACCTACCATCTTTAAGACATACTTATTCAAGGTATATTCTACCTATATGATAGTGAAGGTATAGATCCACTATAACCTTTAGACCAAGGTTTATTACAAGATAAACTAGATATTGGATAATATATCACACCATGAGGGTATTATTTTCAAGATTCTATAAAAACTTCCATTCTACACCTTCACTTGCAACTACAAAAACAATATTCTACAAACCTCAATTGTGTTCACTTCAACCTCAAGGATGATCTTTCCTATTTATTCATATTAAAACATGCTAAATGAGTTAAATACTACATATAAGGGAAGAAAATGTTTTGAAATTCCATTTATAACACTTGGTTAACATATACCAACTCCATTAGATGAGAAAACTAAGGTGTTAGGGATGTAGAAGCAGTTTAGAGGCACTAATAATCTTAGTGATTGTTTATAGAGCACATATCACCAAAATAGAAAATATTACCATGGAAAGGAAGGATATAAAGGACATTGACTTCCACCAAATTAATTTAGTCCAAATTCTCTCCTCATGTTTGTACCAAGTGTAAACTGGTTAACCTTATTAACCTACCCAAGAGAGCGATAAGAGAGAGGTGTTAGTTTTTGGTAATTTTAGACCAATTAAATCTTCTTAAGCTTGAAACTAACTTATGGGAATTTTAAAGGACTCTTTTAAATCCTCACACATGCTAGATATGTTTTCTTTATTCATATAACTAACCTATTTTTTAGTGATCTCCTTCTTTCCATGTTGAAACTATCACATTTTTAGTTTTCAATAGTTCTATGACATTCTATGACATATTTTACATTAGATTATACTTTTACACATTTTTCCTCTTATGAAAACCATAAAATTTCATTAAATGACCCAAAATATGGCCTAATATGACATAAGACCAACTTAGACAAATATGACCAAGGTAAAACATCTTATGTGACCTTATTAATGACTATCAAACTAATTTATAACTTAGCAAAACCCTATAGAAAGTTTAGATATATAGGGGGTTGACCTAATTTGACCTAGGGTCAAATTTGGTTAACAAGTCCTTAATGGAAAATGTTCAAGTCATTCTCTATATCCTACTCATCCATCATATTCATCTTATTTACCTTTCATAGGAAGTTTATATTTCATAATAGGATTGTTAACTATACTAAAATATCATGGATGTAGATGTGTATTTTGGTTCTTGAATGTAGGTGTATAAATCTACTCCACTTAACTTATTTCTCCCAAGTTTCCAAATTTCAAGTGTGTATCATTGATATAATTTGAGATATTAGACTTAAGAATTACCTACCTTCATGATTCAACATGATATTTCCCTTAAAAAGTCTTAAATTGGATGACTACTATAGGTGATCATTAAGCTCTCTTTCTACCTTTATATGAACAGGGTAGAGTTAGGTAGAATTAAATCAATGAAAAAAGTTCATTAATTTCTCCACTAATCTCATATCACCTTTAATTGTCATTAAATATGCATATAATTGATCATGAAATGGTTTGAAATATGAGGTTAAAAGAGTGAGTTTTACCTTAAGATATGCTAAAAATCTTAACTTCTTTGAAGTGTGATAAATAGCCTATTTTTAACTCAATTTTTTTGATATCTCATTGATTTACTTAATAAAGTCATCATGCCATCCTATAAGGTTGGTTGATATACCACCACTTCATCCTTTAGCCTTTAGTTGAAATTCTTAAAACAAGTCAAAACCTCCTTAGATCTCTGTTGTAACCTTCATGACTGCTGTAAATAGATATTTCTTAACATCATTCTCATGTCATCTTGAGAAAATCTATGTAATTATTGTTGGTATTAAGGAAAATTATCCATGGAAGGTTATCTTTATTCTCCTTCTCATCCCTATACAATCTTATTTTTTTATGTTATATCAATTAAATCTCTTTCATCATGAAATTCATGCCTGTGTATGGGCAATTAGTCCTATTAGGCCTAATTAGACATTTTGACCTTATGAGTGTAATTATTCATTTTAAATAAACTTAAAGAATTTTGTTAAGTTAATTCATGATCTTATAAAAACTTTACATTTCTTTTTAACCCTTTGATCACTGATATTTTCCATGATGGTTCTATTTCTTTGCTCATTAGACTTTGGGGAGAGTCGATGTAGTTAGGCTTAGGAGCGGTCTCTTAAGTCCTAGAGAGCATGGTTATTGAGATGTAATGTAAAATTCCTCATTAAATAAGACAAACCTTTTCCTATACTTAGGTTATTACTAAGATCACTTACTGACCTGAATTAAGACCTTTTCATAATAAGAACTCATGTTTTAGTGATCTAACCTTGTGAAAGAGATTATCTTGCCATAAGATTTATTATGAAGGCATATGGGATTTTTTTTTAATTTTAGGAGTGTGTTATAGCTGAAACAAAAACTTGAGGACCCTTAAAGATGAATACACTTAGCTGATATATCAAACATGCTTGAAAATTACCAACCTTAATAATTAAGATAGGAAACTAGTTTTCTACGAAAAGACTCTTTATAAAGACAAAGTACTTAAAGAGTAAAACATTTAAAAGGTCATATTTTACCCTTAAATCATCCCAATATAACTTTTCTTCTCCATTAAGTTTTGAAGTGAAGAAACATAGACAAACTTGGACCCTATATGGATGATTAAGACATAATGACCCCTTTACACTCTTAACGATTATTCATAAAGATGAAGGAATGAATATGAAAACCAATGACACTAAATTTAAGGTCATTATGTGTACCTATAATTTATCAAGGGTTGTGGTCTCTCTCTCTCTCTCTCTCTCTCTCTCTCTCTCTCTCTCTCTCTCTTTCTCTCTCTCTCTCTCTCTCTCTCTCTCTCTCTCTCTCTCTCTCTCTCTCTCTCTCTCTCTCTCTTTCTCTCTCTCTCTCTCTCTCTCTCTCTCTCTCTCTCTCTCTATCTCTCTCTCTCTCTCGATTTTACTAAGAAAAATTGATGGCCTTCTTTGACCTACTAAGGAAGTTGACAAGAGAGATAAACTATTTTTATACATTTTGACACCTAAAACTATTTACAAACCATGTATTTGAACTTGAAATGAAAAAATAAGGTCTTTAATATGCATGGAGATCAATTTTACCTTGAATAACTATATGTACTAAGGCTTTTTTGATACTAAAATTGCCATAACCACTTGAGAAACCTGATGAAACTACTACAAAGGTATTTATTAGACATTTTCATGTCTAAATAGGTAAATCATGAACTTATCCTATTATTAGACTGCCATTATCATGCAAAACCTACTCCAGAATCCATAAAGTGATCCAAAACACAACCAATTGGGTTATGAAGTTAGTCAAGATTATCACCAACTAGTTTATTCAATTTTAAAGCATGACATGACCTTGAAACAATCCATGAGGCCTATTAATATGTTTTGGACTCTTTGAATCACTTTAAAAAACCTTAAATAGGTCAAGAGATGGCTAGACAAACACATGACCATGATGATCAAAACCTTAAACTCATCAAATTTACCTTAAACTCTTCTAACTAATGTTTTGGATGACCATGTCAAAGACATTATAAGAAAAACATAATGACCAATAGGGAAATAACATGAAAAACAAAGTTATGATTTATAGGGGTGATAGTTTGATCTATGAGGTCAAACTTATCAACATTTTAGTGACTCAACTGGGAAGCATGCCTACTATGCTTATGCACCAAACAATAAACATGATTTTAGACTCATGAGATCACTCTTAAACTCTATAAAACACATGTTTATACCTTGATCTTGGATGAAACAAACTGATTTGACCTCTAAGACAAATAACACTAGGACAAACACAAATAATAGGATAAAAAGACACCACACATACCACACTTGTTCTACAAATAATTTAGGGAACATAATAAATGTAAGTAAACTAATGTAAAAAACTAACCTTTAAGCATGATCTTCCTAGATCAAATGGGAAATTTCTAAGATATTTTGTTTTATGAAGTGAATAATGGTACAAGGCAAGCTTCTTCTTTAACATGGTTCTTGATAGGACATCCTCTTTGCCTACCAAATCTCTTATCATATATTCAATCAAATAATTAAAAAAACTAGTCATCTATGAAGATATATTCATCTTGTACTTTAAAATATTTATCAAAATACTTATTAGCTTTGACCTCTTCAAGTGATACCTCATCTAGGCAATTCTGTTGAGTCTCTATGGAATATATAGTGACCTCATTCTTCTTTCTAGATTTTACAAGTTCATCAATCTCTTCAAGGAGATTTTCATATTTAGTCCAAGCTACATCATGATATTTAATATGTGTATCTTGATCTAACTCCTCATAAGCATGCTCAATAGAAGATGTATCTACACAAATGTCTTCAATCTCTTATATAAATTCAATTTATAGCTACCAATCATATTTAATCTCCTTACCTTGGTCAACTTGGATGAGATAAACTTGAATGGCATATTCATCTTTCTCAAGTGGAGTTATAGGGCTGTCAAGAAAGTTAAACATGAAATCATGATGTGATTTGGAATAAACCTAATTAAGGTCAACTTATTGATCTTTTTAAACCATGTCAAATCCATTAATGGCCTTAGTTTATACTATATCCTTAATCTCACATCCTTGATCATTTGGAGCTATTTCACATATGTCCAAGATATCACCTTGTTCAACTAATATGTCTTCTTCAAGATCAACTACAATTTTATTTTCTACTTGTACCCTAAGTGAAGTATCAATTAAAATATATTTCTCATACACACTTAAATTTTCCTCCACACATTCTAATAGAATCTCAATTTCAATTGCAACTTCCTCCTCTATCTTCCATATAACAGGATCCTCTTAAACAAAGGAGATGGTGGGAGGGTGATGAAATTCATTTTTTTGAGAGGGAGTATGAAAAATGGGAGGTTTGTCATGATGAAATTTTAGAGTTTGAAGGGCAATGGGATCATATAGGGAATCTTGAAGAGGAGGGAAAGATAAAAATTTAAAGACTTATGCATCCTACTCCGTACACTTGGTAATCAACTTATCAAAGTCTAAAACATCCTTATCCTCATGGACAACTTGAGCTTGAGGGAGGGGTAAGGAATAAGTATAACTATAAGAAGGCTCAGTATCTTGAATAGGTATATGAGTCTACTTTGATTTCTAACTAGGGAGATCCCTTAGCTTAACTTGAGGATGGTCAAGGACATCATGAGGATAAGAAACACAAGAAGGCTGGTAATGGATACATGAGGGATCTTGAAACAACTAATTGAGCTCACCTTGATTCCTATCCAAAGTCTCCATATTATATAATATAATATTACACACTCATTCTTCTCTAATGGATCATTTGACACAATTTTAAATAACCGAATCACGTACTTGTACTGAGGATTTGATCAAAAGTTTCTTGCACAATCTAGTATTGTGTTCTCCATTTCATCCATTATTTAGTAAAACAAATATTGTTAATATGCATCATCATATCCATATGGGAAAGGTGAAGGTGGTCATAAGACTTTTATGTCTCACAAAGAGGGTAAGATTCATACTCTTGATAGTAAGGATCATGACAAACTTGATAAAGATGCTGAGGCATATATTTGGGATCATAGTGAGGCTAATAAAGATCAATATAAAGCTGATATGAACCATCATACTATTAACAAGATTGATCATAAGACTAATAAGACTCTTGGTAAGGCTGATTAGGATCATAAAAAGGATGGTATGGTTCATTAAAGGACTGATAAAGGGGTTATAATACATAAATTATCTTCATACCTCGACATCAAACCTCATGAAGGTAATGAATTGAAAACACCACATACTTGAACCAATGTGTGGGATGCTACAACTAGCTAATTCAGATTGTAATTGACTTTAATGTGTTGAATGCCTCCAAAGTCTATCTATAGAAGAACAACACCAAAAAATCCTTCCATTACTTTGGACCTTGGTCTCATCAGGCATACCAAAAATTATTGTCAATTAGGAGTTCTACCCTTATGAGAATGTGTGTTCCTTCCCACTCTTACTAAAATAATGAAATCTCTCATAAGTGCGGGTGATTTTAAAATGGAGAGAATATTCATATAGAGGGTTGGTTCCATTGATGCACTCACTAAAACTGATTCTTTCCTACTAATTATTGATTTTTAACTATGAAAAGGATGAAAGGGATAGTGATTTTACTAGAATTGAAATGAAAACTTGGAATAAATTTGATGCACCAATGTATATGACGACTTTTTATTGAAACTAAAACTCTTAGGAAGGGAATAAGATTTCACAAATTCTCTTCACTTTAGGTATATGAATTTTACAATAGTGTTTCATATAAAAGACCTAACAAACTCACTCTTTGCATGGAAGGAATGAAAAAGTATTGAATTCACATCCAAACATGGACTAAGATTGATCTTGACACTTATTATGACCTATAGAGAATCAAATATAATATATGAAGGTACAAAAATAAGATAATAACATAGGAAAACTACTAATTCACAATGACATATCAATGGAAATCACCATACACTTCACACAAAACTTGAAAATTGATGAAAAGACCTTATTTATTCAAGAGGTGAGTACATAATTTATTTAGCCTTTTATCATAGCCAAAGAAAAAGAGTGATAAGAAAATTATAGAAAAGAGAGTATAAATATAATAATAAAATTATAGGGGAGACAAAGCAACCCCGAAATAGGGATAACTAGATTTGTCTTCAAGCCCCTTAAGCTACTATGTAGTGTTTCCTACAATATCTCTTCTCACTTATGTCCTTAAAGTGGTATAGAGGTAGATTAGACTTTTTTGGAGAATCTTAAAAAGGTCTTAATCATTTATTGGTCAAGATTGATCACTTTGAATATGCTTAAATCCTAGATTACACACCCTATATACTAGCTCATATGTCCTTATTGAAGAATAAACCACCTCCTTGAAAATGGGTCTTCAATTCTTCATTAATCCCTCCATTGAAACCTAATCTAATGATTTATGAGGTTTCTCCACCTTACTTGGGTTTTTATAAGGCTCATGGATGCATCTTTGACTCTTTCAATTTATTAGGTGTTGTACCCAATACCTCCTTTTTCCATAGGAAATGGGGACCCATTTTTTTCACAATATTGTCTTGATTTTGAGTCCCCTCTTCTATATGTTTATATAAAATCTAGGAGAAGATTGATTATTGGAAAATTTTCATACTTTTGTAGATTAGTATTGGTATTAAGTTTTTATAGACTAAATCTTTTGTTCTATTAGGTTTGTTACTTCAATCTAATTGTTGTGGACTTAGGTTTTCATGGACTAACCTTTTTCATGAGTGTTTTTAGACTTATGCTTTTGGACTTATGTTTTCAGGATTTTATCTTCAGAAATTGTTTTCTACATGAATTATTCTTTAGATTTATTGTATCAAAAATTTTGTTCAATAGAATTTTCTCTTTAAAGCATTTTCCCTGCAACAATTCTACCTAAACAATTTCCCTATATCAGACTTATTCCTGTAGACAATCTTATTGATACACTTTTCTTGATAGAATTTCCCTTAGATGTTTAAAAAGTAGATCCTTCAAGACTTTTATCATAGATAAATTACCTATGAATTAGACCCTTTAGATTATTTCCAAAGTACCCTTCAAAAATTTGAAATTACCCTTTGAATATTTTGAAATTACCCTTTTGCCCTACCAACCTACCCTTCAAGATTTGTGCAATATGTCCTTTGGCCTTTTTATTGCAGCCATTCTACCCAACATAATTCCTTAAAAACTTTTGAAATTACCCTTCATCCCATCTGCACATTTCCTTCAAGACATTTATCCCACATCTTTGACTTTTTGAACCTTTCCTTTAGACATTTCATCTGAGACACTTTATCTAAGCCAATTGAATTCCTTCGATCATTTTGTGTGAGAAATTTGGGTCTTTGAAAGAATTGTTGTAAATTTTTTTTTAAAAATAATTCCCCCAATGGAATTCCTTTAGGACTTTAGAAATGACCCTTTGCCTCTGAATTATCCTTTAGAAGTTTTATAAAGGACAACATATTCCTTCAGACTTTATGAACATACCCTTCCACCTTTTGAAAGTTCCCTTTCAAGACTTTTGTGGTTACCCTTCAAGACTTATTTAAGGGCCCTTTACCTTCAAAATGTACCATATTAAGTAGACCCTTTGGGCATTTTTTCCATGTAGACCCTTTGGCCTTTTTGAACATGCCCCTCAAGACTTTTATCTCTGTCACTTTTATCCCAGGCTTTATATTTTGGACATATTATCTGACACAAAAAACACAAAATAATTCCCCAAAAGGAACATGCCCTATAAACTCTCAAAATACCCTACAAACATTTTGAAAATGCATTTTGGCCATTTTAAAGTACCAATTACCCTTCAAAACTTTATCCCAAGCCCTTTTATCCTTCAACCAATTCCTTCGGGACTTTTATATTGGGCCTTTTATCCTTTAACCAATTATTTCAGACATTTTATCTGAAACATCATGCCCTTTAACCCTTTATGACCATCCATTTAAGCATTACTTTGGAATTTTTTTGAGAAAATCAAGTCTTTGGGATAATTGTTTCAGATATTTTGTTTGAATTAATTCCCTTAATGGAATTCCTATGAACTTTGTATCTCAAACATTTTATCTGATGAAATGGACTCTTTAAGAGAATTGTTGTAGACATTTTTTCCAAAATAATTCCTCGACATAGAAGTCCCAAAATAATTCCCATACATAGAAGTCTCAACATAATTTCCCTGCATATAAGTCCTAAAATAATTCCCTCACACAAAAGTCCTAAAATAATTTCCTTGTAAAACTCCTAAAATAATTCTCCCACAACAATTACCTCAAAATAAATACTAGACTACCAAGTGGCACCTTTGCTTAGAGAGCATTTAATTATGTTTTGATCTTAATTTAATATTTTATCCCAAGCCCAAATCATATTTTATTAATGCTTAAACATTAGGCTAAAATATTCATGTAGGGTCCTTTATAAATATTATCCAAAAGTATTATGCTAAGTCATTTTTTGTTTTATTTGTAGGAATAGGGAATCCCAAGGAAATGACATGTGTCTAATTTATGAGATTAAATTTGATAGTCATATAGACATAATTTGATGATCATGAGGATGCCATTTGATGGTTGTGTAAATGTCAAATTTAACTTTGACAATGGTCAAAATTATGAGATTAAATTTGATAGTCATGTAAACATCATTGATGGTCATGAGGATGTTATTTGATGATCATGTGAACATCAAATTTAACCTCATATATTACCCATTTAGATTCAAATCAAGATCCTATGTCACATATATGCTTAGGCCCATTTGATCAAATGACATGAGAGTGAGTTAAAATGTCAAAACCTTATGAGAGTGATAAGTATCACCATCATAAGAGCCCAATGCACAGATCTAATGAGCCATGGGAAGAAGTAGGGAACCTAGTACATAGATCCAACAAACCACATTATACTAGTACATAAAGATTGATAGTGTGAGATCAACATGGACTTTCTAAAGGTATTGGAACTAATAAAGAACAACCAAGTGGCATGATCACATTACATCATGTAAAGGATCAATGGTGTAAGTCTTAGGTGGACTTTTTCAAAGATCCCAAACTCAATCAGGTGTTGACATATGTCATATTTTGAAAGCTAGCAGGGCATTATGGATAGAATACATAGATCTTTAACACTTGAGATATCTCTATCAATAGACATTAGGTCTCATAGTTAAGATAGAATATAAACATGCATGTTTAATCTGAATGACAAAATTGAATATCTAGATTCTATAAAAATCATGAGCAAGCATATAACACAAAGTTTAGATTATTCATGACTAAAAATAATCTCACTAATTGTACAGCATTGGTAATGTGATTTTGGTCCTTAATCCATATATCAATTTTATATTTGAAGGTGGCTAATCTAAAATATCAATAGGTTATTCTCACAACTTATAAAAGGAGGCATATGTAGTTTTGGTAAACAACGCATATTTTGAATTTTTCATATAGTTTGAACTATAATTATAAAAAATTGCCTCTATCTTTATACACATGAAGATATTACATAGCTTTGACAAAGGTTATTTTAAAAAGATAAATATAAGTAGACTCTTATATAATTTTAGACCACAGTTAGAACTCATGTTCTGACTATCACATATTATGACCTTGTATAAACTTGGAGGATGAGGCAACTGCTTACCAAAGTCTATATATATAATTGTAATCCAACTTGGATTTTTATCAGAGAATTGTTTAATATAGGAGAAGTGTCAAGTTTTAGCATCAAAAAATATGTTTGTGTATTTTATTTCCAATTTTTGTGTAATTAGTTGTTACTCTATTTGGTTGTATATTTCAATAATATTTAGTGTGCAAAAGATAAAAATAAATTCTTGATTATTTTGATTGATATACTAATCTATAGATGTGTAATAGTTGTTGAATGATTGATAAATATATTGTTAAGATAGTAAAGTTATAATTGATTCATAATATTGATTATGCATGAGTGTTTTCTTGGATGTCATTTTTTGTGTGTGTGCAATAGCTACCTCAGATACTTCACTAGCTTGAGCAATAATCTCCTAATTAAGGGTGTGTAACAACTAGTCTAAAAGGATAAAACTTTGTCTAAGGCCTATGAATTTCCTACATCTTTATCTCCTTATACTTCCTAGCCATGTCTAATTGTGTGTGTGTAATCACTGTTAGCAATAGGCATAGGTTTTGAGAGCACTTGTCCTTTTAAAAACTAGCTAGGGGAGTAGTTCCTAAAAAACATAAAAGCTTTCCTTTCTACCTTACACTTCTCTCATTTTTGATTTTTTTGGACATCTACCCACTCTATACTAATAACCAACCAGCCATCCAACTCACATATATATTCACTACCCTTATTAGGAATCACATATCCATAAAAAAAATCCTTGTCAAATTTATACATACCCTACTCGTTATTCCATCAATACGTTGAAATAAACCACATACCTATATCTCATGCCCTAGAATGGAGTTTAAGTCCATCGAGATCATAAAATGTTAGATACTACCCCATTATGGTTGTGGTGTACATAAAACTTGCACCAATAGTTAATTGGATCTAGAAGGAGGGCCAACACCCCTAATAGTATTAGTTATACTTTACATAAAATTTTACTAGAGTCACCCAGGAGAGTGACTAGATTTAATTACTAGGCTAGTTTATTAGTCTTACCCTTTTAAAACTATAGGAGACCTAGAAATGTGTCAACATCCCTAGTTTAGAATAATCCCCCTCTAGTAGGGAACCCCTTATTTGTAAGGAACCCTTTACCTGTTAATCAACCAATAGATTAGTAACAACCCTAGTTAGTTAGATCTAATATCATTGTCCCAAAATATATGCTTGATTTTCCTTGGAATCATAAAAATTACCTACCATAATTTTCTCCATCAATAGAAATGATAATAGATGAACATATATCAAATCAGTTAAAGCTACTTTAAGATTAATGGATGTCATAGATGAGGATGTTGCATGTAGATTATTCCCTTCTACTTTGATGAATGATAATTATGATTGGCATTAAAATATAATGGAAAATTCCATCACTTCTTTGGATGAATGTCAAATAGTTTTTCTTGTGTAGTTTCAATAGGTTAACAATCCTAATTTGGTATACTATAACTTCACTAGCATGAAGAGGGAACCTAATGAGCCTATTCATGCTTTCAATGCAAGATGGTAGTAGATGTACAAGTGGTTGACCCCGAGATATAAACTAGAGGTGACATTAACATTAGAAATAGAAAAGAATGCCTTGGACCCTATCATTATTATGTTATTAAGAAGAGCAATAATGGGTAATACTTTGGTGTTATAATTCAAAGAGTCTATCACCATATATAGGCAAGTCAATTATTAGATGCCTGGAGTAAAAAATGTCAAAAATGGTTTTACATAACTAAATCTAGTTCTAAATGTAAGGTAAAATGCCCCAAAATTCAATCAGAACTAGTTATATACACTACCTCCACTAACGTAGATGATGTAGCTAAATTTTAGCTACATGAACAATCATGTGATGAACAATGGTTATTAGTAAAACTAATAAATGACTACACTCCCAACTACTATTTTAAAAGGTATGGATTTGACAAAGGTAGAATTGGATTATATTTAGAAGATGGTTCAAAGGTTGAACAATGATTTTTTAAATATGCAAAGGAAGATGGGCGACACAAATGGGCTAACTAGAAATCAAAATACTAGATTTTAGAGATACAATAGACTATTTAATAGGCTTTAATAGCCTAATAAGTTTTTAAAAATCAACATATCATAGATGAATCTTCCCAATTGGTGTAGATTTAATAATACTTTTGAGAATGGTGAGCTCAATTGTGTTTAATTTTGCATAACATTCAAAATGTTTCAAAGAGAGGTGGTTATAAAAGATCAGATGCATAATCCTCTAGAGCATCATCTAGATCCTAGATCTTCTAGCACTATCATGTTATTTGAAACTCATGAGTTTCTTTTTTTAGGAGAAGATGATAATGAGCCAAAGGACAACATAGATGAAGTTCACACTTTTCAACAGTTCTAAAGAGGTGCATACAATATAAAGAATAAGCAACCAATCATAATATTAACTCCTGTAAACACCATGATGATTCTTCCTAATCCCAAGGTGGAAAATAATTCACCCCCTTCCAAGGGGAATGATCAACAATAGAGAAAGGAATAACCAAGAAAAGGAGGATACAACATTGTTGAGGATATTAAAAACATCAAGGAAAATATAACTCTTCATGAGTTAGCTCAGATTACCAAATAAAAGAAGCTTATTTATAAGTCCATTACTGGAAAAAAACTTTATGGAAAAAATGAAAGAATCCATAGACAAATAAAAATCATCTAACACCAACATCATCTAAAAGAGCAACCCATAAGTTCCACCCTTTTTATTGACTATCTTGGCATTTGGTAAGAACATTCATAGCTATATCGTTGATTTTAGACCATCTGTAACTATCAAGCCTATATTCATATGTCAAAATCTTGGTTTGATTCTAAGCCCCTCAAATAAGATAGTTTCATAATTGGATAATATAGTGGTCTTAGTAGTTGGAGAATTGAACAATGTGTGAATTAAAGTAGCATCTGAGCTAAGAGTCCAAATGACCATTGATATCTTAGTGGTGGACATACCTGAAGGCTACAATTTGCTATTGAGTAGGGATTGGTCCAAAACACTTAATGGATATCTATTTATATACTTATCTCGTATATGGATGCTATGGAGAGGATTTTCAAATTAAATTAGAATTGACAGAGAGATGAGAATGAAATATCCCATTATGGAGTATAAGATCAAGAATGAAGAGGTAAATTATGAGTCAACTAGCCTTGGTATTCATACTTTTACTACTTAAAATCAAGTATATAAGCTAAAACTTAAAGGTTCTAATCAGCCATAGACTCTAAACTTTAATGGGACTAGATCCAAGTAGGGATCATACATAGGAATCAAGCTAATTGATCTACAAGGTAAAAAGTTTTTGGTAGCATATATATTTCAATTTACATGTACTAATAACATAGCTAAGTATGAGGCTTTAATTCTAGGATTACATTTTGTACTCAAGAATAATGTGAAGTAAATATCAATATTTGACAACTCAAATCTAGTGGTAAACTAAATTAGAAATAAATATCAATGTAAGCTATCTTATTTGAAGAGATATAAACAAAAAAAATGGGACCTAATTAAAAGCTTTAAAGCTTTATACATGGTAGCACTTATCAGAGATCAAAATCAGACCATTGATTCATTAGATGTTGTTGTAACTAATCTAGAGCCACTATAAGAATCTAAGGTAATTTTTTTCTTAATTAAGTTGGTATCATGTTCCTCTATTCTAGATAATGTAGAAATTTTTTAGGTCTTTTATGATGACTGTTGATGCAAAAGATTGCACCCTTGGCAGGAGGCCGAGCTCCTGCCTTCTTCATGCAACTATGGAAACTCCCCTCTCACCTATGGGATTGGCGAAGCTAGAGGGGAGAGTCTCTAGATAAGGGCTAGCTCCCTTTGATGTATCATGTTCATTCTAGTAAGTGCTAATACGTACATATATATATATATACATATATATATATATATACATATATATATATATACATATATATATATATATATATATATACATATATATATATATACATATATATATACATATATATATATATACATATATATATATATATATACACACACATATATATATATACATATATATATATGTGTATATATATATATATGTATATATATATATATATATATATATATATATATATATATATATATATATATATATATAGAAGGGGGGATGAAAAGGGAAGAAGATTGAAAGAAAAAAAACTACTCTAAGGAGGTGATGCACCAAAATAAAATCAACCTTCTCACACTCACACATAAAATCAGACAAACACATACATACACTTCAGACTTGGTAGAAGGACCAAGCTACAATAAACTTGGCAGGGAGGCTTTGATGAAAAATACAAAAAATAGAGATTCACCAAGGTGCTGTGGAATGCACACTGTAAGTAATTTCTTCTATTTTGCACTTCCAAATAGATCTCTCCTTGTCAGCTATAGAAATGGCACCTTGTAGACAATAGGTATGTTGGTGTTAAACCTGTGAAAGCATCAAGAAACAAGGACTAAACACAACTAACACTCAAGACATACTCAGAAATATCTATCCAAGATAGAGGTAAAAATGCATTTTATTGATTCAGGTGAAATTTTTCCAGGGCTATGCCATATAAATGTGGAAGATATTTCTAAAATGACAAGTCTTAAATATATAGAATAAGAAAGGAGGCCTTTTTGGTGCCCCTTTTTACAAGTGGCCCATTTGCGTCCCTTCATTGGGAAGAGCAGGTAGCCTAAAAATAAATGATGTATCGACCTTGACCTTGACTTCAAGCATGTTTTCACATGGCCACGCTAATTTCTCATTAACCGAGGCTACTTCTTGAAGGCACCTATGTAGCTTGTCTACTCATAAATATAAAATGAAGAAAAAGGGTCACACAGTTGGTCATTTGCATCTTCTAATTGCAATTTGTAGCCACTGTTTCACCTGCTAGAGTAATTTCTTGCATCGACGCTCCACTTCACCACTTGGAAAACCTATTTACTCCATGCTTGGCACTTTGTCTTTTCCTTGTTTTGTCTCTTCCTGGCTCTTTTGGCCCTCAGGGGTGATATTCTGGTGGGTTGCTGCATTTTTGGGCTTCCTTTCATGGTTGGCATCCTTTTGTTTGAAAACAAATGGCTATTTCACTATATGAATTTTGACATTCACGCAACCATCATCACTTTGAAAACCAACAACTAATTTACTTCCTTAAATTTGATGGCTTCTAGGACGTCACCACTTTGGCAATTTGTCATCGGGTCCCTCATTGGCTTCTCTATGGGCTTTGTCTTACTCAGCCTTCTCTATGGGTCTTTTTTACTTGAAGTCCCTTCTTAGCACCTTCCCAAAGGGAAAGGTGCCCCTTCAGCCTTTGAAAGTACCCCCTTTATTTTAGGTTGAGAGTCCCCTGCAAGGGCACCGGCCCTTCAGGGTCCTTTGGTAGGTCACTATGCTCGCTGGATTAATTCCTGAGTCCTCACAGACTTTTGTCTGTAGACATTTTCCCACGGACCTTTGTCCATGGACTATCTGCCCCAGACCTGGCCTTTACTTTGAACTACAGCCTGAGTTCCTTCAAACTTTTTTGTCCAAAGGAATTCCTTCAGACAAAAAGTCTAAAAGAATTCGGGACTTTGCCTTAGCCAAAATTTTGAATGTTAAAACACCCCTTTGAAATGTTCCATTAAAGTATTCCATGCCCTTCATAAGGGCATTTGGACTTGAGCCACCCCTTGACCTTTTGGGCATACCCTTGAACCAAGCTATTGAACCAAAAAATGGTTCAATGGTTCAAGTGGTTTAACTATTATGCACCAATGCCAAGTGAGTTGAAGCTGATGAACTTGAAGTCATTGGAACACCTAGTTAAACCGAAAGATTAAACCATCTAGATGAACCAAGCTCATTAAACCAAGCCATTAAACTGAAATTGGTTCAATAGTTCAATGTTGCACACTGAGCTAATTGAACCAAGGTAGTTGAACCATTTGATTTAAACCATTCGTTGAACTGGTTCAACAGTTCAATGCCGTGCATGATGAACTTGCCAATGATCTGACTGATTGAACTAGGCTAATGAACCAAGCTTGTTAAACCAAGCCATTGAACTGAAATTGGTTTAATGGTTCAATGTTGTTGAATCGAGATGTTTGAATTGAGTGATGAACTTTTGTTGAACTAAAGGTCGCTTGAACTGCAGATGGGTGAACCAAGTGCCAGTTGAACCAATGATTGAACCAGGAGTGATGGTCTTGAAGATTGAACTGAGGCTTGAATTAGGGCCAAATTTGTTAGACAAGAGCCCAAAAAGTCTTGATAACTCTTGCATTCTCTAAATTGATCCTCCTTGTGCCAAAAGACTAAGCAACTGAGTCTGTAAAAACATGAAGTCTGTAGGGAACTATTGAATCCTTAGAAAATATTCTTGTAGAGTCCATAGATTTTATAGGACCAATGAAAAATTAGAAGAAATGGCCTAAAATAATAAGAGGCAGATGGGGACCAAAAATTTTGCCTGTTGGGCAAAAATTGATCAACAAATTGGTGACTCCCAGGGGAAACACGACTACTATGCTTAAAGACTAGTTGCCTTACAGTCCATTGGGTATGGAGTCAAATGGTAACTTAAAAAACTAGTAATAGCTCTGATAAATTTAGAACCAGTCATGCAGATTCACCTCAAAAGGAAAAGAAAAACACACACAAGGCTAAGAAAACTACTTATGCAACAACACTTAAAGAACATAGGGAAAGAAAGCAAGGGAAAATATATACAAATGAAAGGAGACTCAATGGTAGTGCTTCAGATGTATCCCATTAATTAGGATACATAGTTCTTCACCATCCAAACTGGAGAGTTATAATGCATTATGTTGCTTGCATTGAGTGATTATGTATGGGCCACTCCATAGGGCATCAAATTTTGCATGCTTTCTATGCTTAGCTCGGTCTTCATCCTATTTCAAGACAATGTCTCCTTCAAAGAAATATTTTGATGAAGATTTCTTATCAAAGTGTCTCTTTATTTGCTATTGGTGGCTGGTCATAGAAGCCATAGCCCTATCCCTGGTCTCTTGGAGCTCCATCAGCTTGCACAGCCTGACCTCCATGCTACTTCCTTCTTCTAATTATAACTAGTGAGTGAGATCCAATGATGGCAATTCAAGTGAGATGGGAAGCCTAGCTTCCTTTCCATATATGGATAATTTCTGATTGCTCTCTTTGGAGTGATCTGATTGGCCCACAAAGCTATTTTTAGCTTGGCATGCTAAGTCCTCTGATTTTCTTCCATTATCCACTTGATGATCTTGATCAAATTTTTGTTGGTGGACTCAGCCAGCCCATTCCCCTATGGGTAATAATTGGATGAATTGCTAAGATATATACCATACCTCAATGCCCATTCACTTGTTTTGGTTCGTAGAAAAGCCAAGGTGTTATATGAGATTATGGTGATTGTGACCCCAAATCTTGTCACCAGGTCCTCATAAAATTCCAGGACCGCACTTTCATTTGCCTCTTTCAAAGCAACAACCTCCACCCACCTAGTGAAATAGTCTATGGCAGTTAGGACCCACCTGTGTCCAGCACTAGAGGGAGGGTTGATCATCCCTATGAAATCTAGACCCCACTGCATGAATGGCTATTCAACTTGAATAGGCTGTAGAGGCATAGCAGCCAACCATTATTTCCCATCAAAAAGTGCACACTTCTGGCACTTTCTTACCCAGGCATGGGTGTCCCTGAAAAGAGTAGGCCAAAAATAACTATCTCTCATTATCCTTGTTGTAGTAGCTCTAAGAGGGAAATGACTACCTACTGGTCGATTATGAAATTTAGACAGTACCTTATCAGCCTAATTTGGGTCGATGCATCTTAGAAGGACCCTAGAGAGATCCTTCCTAAATAGTACTCCATTAACTAGAACATAAGGGAGAGACTGGAGCTTAAAGTACCTTCTTTCAGTCTTGTCAAGACTCTCTGGGCACTCACCAGTGAGAAGGAAATGCCTTAGGTCTAATGTCTAGTCCTTTATGATAGCTAGTTCTTCTGTTGTAGTTACATCATGAACTAGTAAGCTATCTTCCCCTTTCTACTTGAAGTCTACAGCAAGGTGTTCACACAGGCCTCTTCCCCTCACCAACTTGGTGATCTTGATGTCTACGTCATACTCCATCACCTTGGTGATCCATCTCACTCTCTTCTCATTTAGGTCTTGATTGGTCAAGAAATCTTTGACACCAGGATGTGGAACCATGAGGTGAATCCTGCTATTAGACAACATATGCCTAAATTTATTCAGGCTCTACACTACTACCAAGACTTGCTTTTCTACATACATGTATCTGAATTTTAAATCCTCTAGCCCTTAGCTAAAAAAAGTGAGTGGTTATTTGAGGTCATTACCATTTGCTTGGGTAAGCATGGCAGAGATCACCTCTTCATTGTTAAAAGTGTAGAGGTTGAAGTCTTTGTTGAAGTCAGGGCTGATCAAAGTAGGAGCTCGAGTTATGGCCTACTTGATGGCTTCAAAGCTATCCTTCCTTTGTGTTGTCCACTTGAACTCCTCACCCTTCCTCAGCATAGAGGTTAATGGATTGACTATCTCTACAAAATTTGGAGTGAATCTCCAAATAAAATTTATCTTGCCAAAGAAACTCTGTAGGCCTTTCTTGTGCTTAGGTAGGGACATCTGCAGGATAGAATGAACTCTCTCAGGGTCAATAGATAAGCCCTACTTAGACATGATGTGGCTAAGGAGTTTCCTCTTGTGAATAGAAAACACACATTTCTTCAGGTTAAGAGAGATGCCAAACTCCCTACACCTTTCAAAAATCTACCTAAGGTGTTTCATGTGTTAGCTCACTTTTTTGGAGAACACCTTCACATCATTAAAGTATACCAACACATTATCATTTATCAAGCCTCCAAAAGCCATATCCATGGCTCACTGAAAGGTAACACCAGCATTAGCTAGCCTGAATGGCATCTTCTTGTAGGTGAACGTTCCTCATTTAGTCATGAAGGTTATTTTGTGCTGGTCATAGGCTTGCACCAAAATCTTATTACACCCTAAATATCCATCTAGAAAGGAGAAACACTCACTGCCTATTACCTTCTGAAGGATCCACTCTATGCTTGAGAAGGGATAATGGTCTTTTAAAGAGACTTTATTAAGGTCTCTAAAATCGACACATAGCCTAATCTCCCCATTCTTCTTTCAAACAGGAACAAGATTGGCCAACCAAGAGGAATGTTTGATCAGAAATAAAATCTCAAACTCAATCAATTTGGCCAGTTCCCTCTACATGAGAGGCTCAATCATCAGGTTGATAGGTCTCTACTTCTTCATGACTGGTCTAGTGCCTTCTTCTAATTTGATGGTGTGTTGGGTGAGTCTTGGGTTGAAGCCCTTCAAATCACTGTAATCCCATGCAAAAAAATTAGTAAACTCCTGATACAATAAAATGAAGGCCTATCTTTCTTGAACCATGCAGACTTTTCCAAGTGTAAGTAGCTTATCTTTGAAGATCTCAACCCTTTCATAATTCTCCTCCTTAGTTGTGATGCATACCTTATCATTTCTCAATTGGTCATCTCCATTGAAGATATTCTCAAGAGTGACCAAACCTTTAGGGAGCTTATTGTTCTTCAATTAAACAATCTGGTTGCCATATTGCTGCTATAACTTTGCCTGGTTCTATGTTGCAAACTCAGCTTCCTCCTATATGAAGAAATCTATTTACTAGTCATTTTTGAAAACCTACCAGTTTTTAATGTTGTCAGGGATGGAGGGCCAAACTACCACTTTAAAATAGCATGAACCACAGTCTCGACTTATTTCCCTGAAAACATTAAATTGATCACCAATTACTGCTAGCCTATCCACTTATTTGTTCTGCTCTCTAGTAATGGAGGTGGTATTGAAAGTCAGGAAATATTCTACCAAGCTCCAAACCCTATTCTTGTAGGACTTCAATAAGGAATTCTTGGTCAAATTCTAGCCTTTCACTTGATTTACAATCAGTTAACTGTCTCCCAAAACTTGCAACTCCTTGATCCCTTTTTTTCTTGCCCATTCTAGACCATGGATAAGGGACTCATATTCTAAAATATTACTTGTATAAGAGAATTGGAAATGAAAATTTGAAAAGTATCTCTCCTTTGAAGGGGAGACTAACATCGCTCCACCACTAGCTCCCAACCTACTTCTGAAATTGTCAAAATATAGCTGCCATAGACCTAGGTCCTCTTGGCTTGCCTTCATTATATTTGGTATGAAGGCACCCTCTTCATGTATGTAGTAGATTTTGAGGCCTACCTCCTCTATGAACTTATAAGGGTCATGCTCAAATTTATCACTTCCCCACTCATCCAAGAGTAGGTCTGCAACTCCTTCAAGAGCAAAGGATGGAGATTGGTCTGTCTAGGACTCTTCTAGGTTGATAATGGTGTAAATGACATTTGCTACCTTGGGTGAATATGGTTTTAAATGGCCCTTGTAGAGTGGATCAGATTTGATCTTTACCTTGGTCCCATATTTGGTTCTAAAAACTAGATAAGATCAATTCACTACTAGATAGTCACCTATCTTTGACATGAAGTCCCTGGACAAGCAAATTGCAAAATAAGGAGGAACATCTACTACCAATACATCATGGGGAATTGAGAAGGTTGGGTAATCATGTAATGTCAAGCTTAAACCCTTCAAAATCAAAACTATTTTTGTAGGCATCCCATCTAGCTACATGACACCCTTATTCATGTCTTCATATTTTAGTCCCATCTTGTTAGCTATGCACTTGGGCATCACTGAGGTACTAGCCCCACTATCAATGATGTAGTTGTGCACCAAGAAATCCCTTATAACCAAGAACACATAGAAAGGGAGAATTTTCTCTTCCTTCTTTACCTGACCTAAAGTGGAAGGTTGTCCATTCATCATCAAGACATTATCAGTGCTCGTTGGGACAGCTTGTTGATCTAGCTCATGCAATTCTATTTTTAGCATGTCCTTCTAGCCTGGTAGAGACAATGAATCCTATAAAGAGATGTTCATATGTAGCTTCTTCATCTAGTCCACTATATTGACCTGGGGACTACCTCCCTTCAAGCTTTCTTTGGGGCTGATTCTAACTTGAGCTGTAGGTTGAGGGGCTAAAGGTACAAATGACTATCTAAAGTTTGGGGCCTTTTGATTTGAGTGTAATGGAGAGAGTGTAGCTATCAATTGGGAAGTACCCTGGGCTTCTCCCAATGCTCTTCTCTTGAATCTTATGTTGGTTGCAACACAATCAACCTGATTGTCTACAGTGCCCACATAATTCACTGATTAAAATTCCCGTTCTAGATGATTCATGAGGGTAGAATCAGGCTAGGCTTGATTGCTGTTTGTGTTGGGTTGCATTAGAGACTCAAAAATCTAGGAATGAGTAGCTGCTTGATTGTCTGCATTCTATAAATAACCCATCATCTCATTTGTATATAGCCTATTCTTGACCATATCCCATGGTTGAACAACTTGGCTACTCTTGTACCAAGTTATTCTGAACAGGCACAATGACCTTAGATGATGAAGGGGGGCCTGGATTGTAACCTTGAAATGGCTTGGTCTAAGTGAGCTGACCTTATCCTTGAATATAGTTTTGAAAAGGGGGTTTAGGGGCTTAACCATAATGTTGGTATCCCTGATTTAGTCTGTTACTTTGAGTTTGCTGCCTTTTAAGAGCTATAAGTTCATTTGACATGCTCTACAATAAACTCTTAACTTCATGAAGCTCATTTGATGAAACAGTAGCTAGTTTCTCTATGCTAGGTAGAAGAGCCAATGTGGAAGTAACAACCTGAATTAGAGGTAGGATTTTTGGGAATAGTGGCATGTGAGGTCTAGGGGCTATTTTTTGAGCCTATACTAAGCAATTTTTAGCTGCTATGGCTATGTCATAAGTAGAAGGTAGTATATGCCCTCCCATGGATTGTATCATTACTATAATATCATTGTTCAATGCTTTTAAATAATACAGGAAAGCATAGTTGGGAGTCAGTCTTACCAGAATGGGAATTCTATCCCAAGTCTTCTAAAATTGTGTGTTGAAATCTTGCATATACTCATGTGGAGCTCTTTTTATGGTCGTTAGCTACTCAGTAACTGAGAGGTTGTCACTCTTTTCCCCAAAATGGTCTATCAACTGAGTACCCAATTCATTCCAAGAATGGATTGAATTTACAGGCAAGGTCCCATATCAGTCAAGAGCCTTGCCTTTGAGAGACAATGCTATAGCTAATGGTGATATTTTCTTCTATGACATTGTGAATATTGTAGAGGTTAGAAATATTCCTAATGTGCTCAACGAATGTAATGGGCCCCTCTCCATTGAAATAAGGCACATTTTTGAGGGTTGTTCCTGGGATTAGATCATAATGTGTAGGTTCAAGGGGATCTAACCATGAAAAGGGACAAAGAGCAATGCCATAGCTGGGATGGGATGTAACTATGGCTCTGCTACGTATGCATCCCTTACAATAGGTCTGGGAGGGTGGCTTGTTGGATAAGGATGAGTCTTCTCAAACCTTAGTCTTTTTGTTGAGTTTAAAGGCAACTCAATGAAATCGAAGGGAACCCCTTTAGAAGCAGACCATGTAGTGACCTTAGGCATAGAAAGTTAAGAAACTAGTCTTGATTGGAAACTAAAGCTCTTATTAGTGGAGTCACCAGATGCTAGAAATATTTGATTTGCTATAATAGGAATAGCATTAATCCTAAAACTCATTGAGTTGTAAAACTATGTCCCATCAAGCATGCCAAAACTATTGATGTAGAAGATTGCACCCTTGGTAGGAGGCTGAGCTCCTGCCTTCTTCATGCAACTATGGAAACTCCCTTCTCACCTATGGGATTGGCGAAGCTAGAGGGGAGAGTCTCTAGATAAGGGCTAGCTCCCTTTGATGCATCATGATCATTCTAGTAAGTGTTAATATGTACATATATATAGATATATAAAAGGGGGAGATGAAAAGAGAAGAAGATTGTAGGAAAACAAACTACTCTAAGGAGGTGACACACCAAAATAATATCAACCTTCTCACACTCACACTTAAAATTAGACAAACACATACATACACTTCAGACTTGGTAGAAGGACCAGGCTATAAGAAACTTGGCAGGGAGGCTTTGATGAAAAATACAGTAAATAGAGATTCACCAAGGTGCTGTGGAATGCACACTATAAGTAATTTCTTCTATTTTTCACTTCTAAATAGAGCTCTCCTTGTTATCTATAGAAATGGCACCTTGTAGACAATAGGTATATTGGTGTTGAACTTGTGAAAGCATCAAGAAACAATGACTAAACATAACTAACACTCAAGACATACTCAAAAATATCTATCCAAGATAGAGGTAAAAAATGCATTTTATTGATTCAGGTGAAATTTGCTAGGGCTACACCTTACAAATGTGGAAGATATTTCTCAAATGACAAGTCTTAAATATATAGAAGAAGAAAGGAGGCATTTTTGGCACCCCTTTTTAAAAGTGGCCCATTTGCATCCCTTCATTAGGAAGAGTAGGCTGCCTAAAAATAAATGCTATATCGACCTTGACCTTGACTTCAAGAATTTTTTGACATGGCCATGCTACTTTCTCATTAACTAAGGTTACTTCTTGAAGGCACCTACATAGCTTGTCTGCTCATAAATATTAAATGAAGAAAAAGGGTCACACAGCTGGCTGTTCACGTCTTCTAATTACAATTTACAGCCACTATTTCACCTACTATAGTAATTTCTTACATCAACGCTCCCCTTCACCACTTGGACAACCTATTTGCTCCATGATTGACACTTTATCTTTTCCCTATTTTGTCTCTTCCTAGCTCCTTTGGCCCTTAGGGGTGATCTTCTAGTGGGTCGCTGCATTTTTGGGCTTCCTTTCATGGTTGGCATCCTTTTGTTTGAAAACAAATGGCTATTTCACTATATGAATTTTGACATTCATGCAACTGTCATCACTTTGAAAACTAATGGCTAATTTTATTCCTTAAAGTTGACAACTTCTAAGACGTCACCACTTTAGAAATTTGTCATCGAGTCCCTCGCTGGCTTCTCTACAAGCTTTGTCTTACTCGACCTTCTCTGTGGGTCTTTTTTACTTGAAGTCCCTTCTTATCACCTTCTCGAAGGGAAAGGTGCCCCTTCAGCCTTTGAAAGTTCCCCCTTTATTTTGGGTTGAGAGTCCCCCACAAGGGCACCTACCCTTCGGGGTCCTTTGGCAGGTCACTGTGCTTACTAGATTAATTCCCAAGTCCCTACAGACTTTTATCTATGGACATTTTCCCATGGACTATCTACCCTGGCCCTAGCCTTTGCTTTGAACTATGGCCCAAGTTCCTTTGGAATTTTTTGTCTAAAGGAATTCCTTCAGACAAAAAGTCAGAAAGAATTCAAGACTTTGCCTTAGCCAAAATTTTGAAAGTTAAAACTCCCCTTTGAAATGTTCCATTGAAGTATTCCATGCCCTTTGCAAGGGCCTCTGGACTTAAGCCACCCCTTAACCTTTTGGGCATACCCTTGAACCAAGCTATTGAACCAAAAAATGGTTCAACAGTTTAAGTAGTTCAACTATTGTGTGCTAATGCCAAGTGAGTCGAAGCCAATGAACTTGAAGTCATTGGACCACCTAGTTGAACCAAATTATTGAACCATCTAGATGAACCAAGCTCATAAAACTAAGCCATTAAACCAAAATTGGTTTAACAGTTTAACATTGCGTGCTGAGCCAATCAAACCAAGGCAGTTGAACCATTTGCTTTGAACCATTCATTGAACTAGTTTAATGGTTCAACACTACACATGATGAACTTGCCAATGAGCTGATCAATCGATCTAGGCCGATGAACCAAGCTCATTGAACCAAGTCATTGAACTAAAATTGGTTCAAAGGTTTAATGGTTCAACACTGTTAAATCGAGATGTCTGAACTGAGCGATGAACTTTTGTTGAACTAAAGGTCACTTGAACTGTAGATGGGTGAACCAAGTGCCAATTGAACCAGTGATTGAACTAAGAGTGATGGTCTTGAAGATTGAACTGAGGCTTGAACCAGGGCTAAATTCATCAGATAAGAGCCTGAAAAGTCTTGAAAACCCCAACATTCTCTAAACTGATCCTCCTTACACCAAAATACTAACTAGCTGAGTCTGTAAAAACATGAACTCTGTAGGGAACTACTGAATCCTCAAAAAATATTCCTGTAGAGTCCATAGATTTTACAAGACCTATGTAAAATTAGAAGAAATGGCTTAGAACAGCAAGAGGCTGAAGGGAACCAAAAATTTTGCCTGTTGGACAAAAATTGGTCAACAATGACCAAAAGATTATTTAGTTTATAACTAATTTAGGGGAATTTATATCCCAAATAATCAATGATAAGGACATTAATCACCTATATAAAGAGGAATTAGATAAAGAGGGCATTATTTATCTCAAAGAGAATAAAATTCTAGCTAGTTTGGTCTCCTTGAAGAGACCATTTGGCATAGATACTCAAGCACAATAGTTAAGACAACCAAAGGTCAATGAATCATATTTAAAAATAAAAAATATAGGAGATGAACACATATCATGCTATGTTAATATTGGTCTTAACTACACCTTATAAGAGAGATAGTGAGTGAAGGATTTAATCACATGATATAAGGATGTCATTACCTATACATATCAATATCTAAAATTTTATGATGCTCAAGTCATCACTCACAAAATTTCATTAAAGCCAAATCACAAACCATTCAGATAGAGGTATAGACCAATCAATCCTATTTTGGACCCTCTCATTCAATGAGAATTAGAAAATCTATGAAATGTAAAAATCATCTTCCTAGTTTGAAATTCTACTTGGGTAGCCAATTTGGTTCCAATAAGAAAGAAAATTGGTGAGAACAAATTATGTGTGGACTTCATAAATTTGAACAAGGCTTTTAAAAAGGACAATTATCCTCTTATTTCTCTTGATGATGTGATACAAATAATAAGTGGCTCTAAAACAATGTCCTTCCTAGATGGATTTTTAGGCTGTAATCAAGTATCAATGCAATCTAAGGATAAAATGAAGAAAGTGTTCACCACAAAGTGAAGAACTTATGCATATAAGAGGATATAATTTGGCTTAATAAAAATAAGAGTGATGTTTTAACATTCTATGTTTCATTCTTTCAAGGGACTGATAGGAAAATACATAATCATCTACATGGATGATCTTACAGTATTGTTAAAGAATCAAAAAGACCACATAAGTCACCTATAGTCCATATTTGAAATATAAAGAAGGTTTAGTTTTTTGTTAAACTGAAGGAAGAGCATATTTAGAGTGAATAAAGGAAATATTTTGAGGCACATCATTACCAAGGATGGGATCACCATTGAACCAAATAGAGTGATTTTAAAAATTCAGCGACCGAACAAAAAGGAGATTAAATCATTCTTTGGAAAGATTAACTTCATAAGGAAGTTCATATTAGGATTCATATAGATCATCAAACCCATGAATGTCATGCTTAAGTAAAATGTCAAAGTATAATGGATAACCAAAGTCCAAAAGTCCTTCTAGGACATTAAAGACATAATATCTTAGGATCTAGTAGGGAGCAGTCCAAATTTTAATAAATATTTATACCTATACTCATTCACTTCAGAGTATATGATTGTTTTTGTCATCATGTAGAAGAAGGATGAGATAGAGCATACAATAATATTCATGAGCACAAACCTAAAATGTGCATAACTTAGGTACTTTATGATTGACAAATAGATTTTTTCCCTTATCAAAGCAGTGAAAACATTTTGGCATACATCTAGAGGAATAAATTCATTACCATCATGCCTAATCTTGATATCAATCTCACCCTATCATATAATTTTATAAGAGAATGAAAATGGAAATGGATGGAAAAGTTTCAAGAATTTGACATAGAGATCAAGCCTGTAAAGATTGTTTGAGGGCAAAGCATTATTTAGTTTATGACTAAACCAGATCCAAGCATCACAGTCATAAAGGTGTATGAAACTCAAGTATCTAAATGAAAATGGTATACTAATATAATACAATATTTACTTACAAGAAATTATTATCTAGAGCTCGATAGAGAGAATAAGAGCTTTAAGTCTCAAAGATGCTCATTACATGATTAAGAAGGGAGTCCTTTACAAAAACAATTATGAAGGTATTTATCTCAAGTGTGTATCTATAGAAGAAGCTAAAGAAATTTTATAGAAATCACATTAAAAGATAGGCAATGATCATCCTTCTAGGAATACCATATCTCATAAGATCTTAATAATGGGATACTACTACCAAAAATTATCAAAGATGCTCATGCTCATGTGAGAACATGTCATGAATGCCAAAATTTAGCCAAGAGAGAAGTACATGCAATAATGCCTTTAAAGCTAGTTGTTGAAGGAAGGTCATTTTCCAAATGGGGTTTAGACTTCATTGGTGTCATCAACCCAAATTACTTCGTAGGCCATAAGTTTCTCCTTATTCCTAAAAATTATTACACCAAATGGACTGAGGCCATAACCATAAAGAATTGTAGAGCACAAGATGTGATTTGCTTCTTGGAGGAACACAAAACAACCAAATTTGGCATGCTTATTTCTTTGGTTTATGACAATGGACCAAATCTCATATCAATATAGTTTACTAAGTTGACACATGAAAACCATATCATTATTAGGTTATCTTCTAACCATTACCCTCAGGGAAATAGGTTAGTAGAATCAAAAAATGAAAATCTAATTGATACAATTAAGAAGTCAGTTAGAGATAAGCCTAGGGACTGGTATAATTTATTAAAGTATGATCTTTAGTTAGATCAAAATAGACATAAGCAATCCATTAAAGCTTCACCTTACCTATTGGTGTATGGATATAAGCATGTATTCAAAATTATGTTGAAGTTACCCACTTATCATTTTATGCAGGACCACATGGAACCGAGTGATAAAGCAGAAACAAGGTTTCTAAAAATAATAGAAATGGAAGATTCAAGGACTAAGACCTTACAAAAATATAGTAAACACCAGGAAATAGTAATGAGGTGGTTTGATAAGAGAGTGAAAATCAAAGTATTTAGGATTTCAGACCTAGTGGTACTTTAGGATAAAGTGCACGAGAAGAAAGGACAATATGGCAAGTTTTCCCCACTATGGATTGGACTATACCAGATTTCAAAGACCACTAGCAATAATGCATTTAGTCTAATGGATATCTAAGGAAATGATTTTACATATCCAATCAATAGATAGTTCCTAAAGCACTACTTTTAGATTGTACCATCTTCTAATGTTACGGAGTAATGAGGGACATATGAATGTAGATTTAGGATAAGATTAAATTTTTTGCTTTCTTAGAATAGTTCCCTACTTTTATATATTAGATTTATTGCTTTCATAAACTAGTTTCCTGATCTCTATATTAATCTTTCCTACTTTCAGTATTTTGCTTTCATAGATTAGATTTCATGTTCTCTAGATTAGATTTGAGTGCTTTGTTGAATTAGTTGTTCTTTTCTTTCTCTGACAATCAGAATTGTGTTTATTTTGAATATAACCAATTTAAAATCCAAATCAAATGAGCTTATGACTTGTGGAAAAGGGAAAAATTAAAATATTGACAATTTGGGACTAATTTATAGATTAGGTGTATTTCTGTGTTTTTGAGTCTTTAGGATGAAGGTAGGTAATCATGGATTATTTTGAACGGTATCATTATTGAATACTTTTACCAAGCATGTGGAATTTGCTCTCATTCATACAAATTTAAGAATTTTTCTCATTTTATTGTGTCAAATTCACTTATCACATTGAATACCTATTGGGAATGATAATTCTAAGAATAGATATGATTGGTAGGGATATTCTAGTAATAATTTATTTTATAATTATCCCAACTCATTAGGGTTCCATCTCTTCTCTTTTCCATTCAAAAACAAAATAAGAGTAAAATAAATACAAAATAAGAAAGAACCATTAGATTTAAAAGAGAAAAATAAAATCTAAAGAAAATTAAAAGGATCACATGATGAAATAAGGTTGATGTACCACACATCATGATAAAAAAATAGATTGAGAAGAGAAGCCCAAGGTATCTCTATCAGGGATATGGATGTTTGGCTAGTATTAGAGTAATGCTTGAGCCTCCCTTATTTTTTTATATTTAATAAATACGTTAATGAAACCTACAACCCCATTAAATCTTTTGAAAAACTCATATCATAGTAGGAGTTATATAAACTGCACATTTGAAACATAGATATCCAAGAAAATTAGAAGGCAAGTATGTTGTGTGAATCTACCTAGGAGTCTCTTTCATGTTCTTGATTTAAATATTCTTCTATGTCACACTTCATGATTGATATAGGATTGTAAACCAAAGTTTTAGGTTCTTGAATACTCAAGAATATTCCCCCTGTGAGTCACCATTTGTTATACCCAACACCCCCTTTTTCCATAGGAAATGGGGACCAACTTTTTCTATAATATTGTCTTGATTTTGATCCCCCCTTCTATATGTTTATACAAAATCTGGGAGAAGATTGATTATTGGCCTTTTTTCATATTTTGGCAGAGTAGTATTGGTTTTGAGTTTTCATAGAAAAAATCTTTTATTCTATCACGTTTGTTACTTCAACCTAATTGTTGTGCACTTAGGTTTTCATAGAATAAACTTATTCAGGAGTGTTTTTAGACTTATGTTTTTGATATTTTCTCTTTAAAACTTTTATTCTGCATGAATTGGTATTTGGGTTTATCATATCAAAAAAAAATTCTAATGAAATTTTCTCTTTACAACATTTCCCCATAATAATTTTGCCAAAATAATGTCCCTGAATTAGACTTATTCTTATGGATAATCTTGCCAATACACTTTTCCTAATAGAATTTCCCTTTAGCCTTTACGAAGTAGATCCTTTAGGACTTTTGTCATGGAAAAATGGCCTATGAAGTATACCTGTTTCTACTCAAAATTCGCTTTTCAAATTTAAGAGAAAGAAGAAACTAAAAAGAAGTAATGGACAAGGCATGGGAAGTACCTGGACTAAAGATTGCGCACCGTAAATCCAGACGCTTGTGAGCACTCCTCTTTGGCTGTGGAGGAATGACACCTGCAAGAAAAAAGGAAACTTGGACAAGAAAATGTTAGATGAATAGGCGGTGGGTTGCCAAGCAAAAGCTTGTTCCCGGAAGTGTAAAAACTTCCTTAAGGGAGGTCAACCCACTGTTTTGATAAGATAAGTGACTGATAAAAAGATAGAATGCCAGAATATAGAAGTGACAAAGAAATTAGAAAGGAAAGAAAAGACCAAAATGATTACCTGAAGGAGCTGTTGGGCTGAAGACAGTCACCGAGGTCGGAAATGTTGCCGACGTCGGTTATCTGATCTGCCGGCGTCGGCTATCCTGCCGACGTCGGTTGGGGTAGTGACCGGCGTCGGTCGGGGTTATGGCCTGTAGTTGGGTCTGAGTTGCTTTCTGGACTGTGGACGGGTCTGGTTTGTGAACGGAGGTGAGACAGAGTTGAGGGATAAATTTAGATGGACTGGGGAGTGGTCTAGCTCTGGTCGGGTGCCTTATACAAGGTCTTTGTTGACAGGGGGATGGGGAAGAGGAAGAGACACAGAGGACAGGACCTGAGAAGGCTTTGCAGCCTCTCAGGGGGAAGAACAGAGGGAGTAGAGGACAATAGATAGGAGAGATTACTGAAAACTAAATAAATGAAATGAAAAAACCAAACTTTGCTTACCTTTTTACTGACTGAAGAAAGGAGGTGCTGTTGTTGGAGCCACGGAAGACTTGTTGCAAGAAGAGAATACTTGATCCAGAGCCTTTTCACCTGTTGCTGCTATTGCACGAGGTCAAGACAGAGGAGAGACCAAAGCTACAGTGCCAAGAGAAGTCTGTTTTTGAGCTTAAGGGTCCAGGGGCTGCAACGGATGCAGAAAGGGGTAATGAAGGATGCCGACGCTGGCAGTTTCGCCGACGTCAGCCGAATGGTCGCCGACGTCGGCGGTCGCAGAATGGGGACAGAGGCTAAAAATAGCCTCTGCCCATTCTTGCACGCCGCCGAGCGAGGGGGGGTGGGAAGAATGGTCACGAGGATGCCAAAATGGGCGTGGGGGGAAGATAAAGAAGAGATTTGGCCTAATAAATGCTAGGGGGAAGGTGGAGGGATTCAAGGGAGGATCCAAGGTGGCAAGGGTAGGGTGGAAAGGGGGCCAAGGTCAAGGGTTAGGATAGGGGTTTAAGGCCAAGGGGGAGGACCAAGGTGCAGACACGTTTGTGGTGTCTACATTTGCCCCTTTTTGTCTTGTTGGTTGTTCTAGACGAACTGCAAGACAAAAATAGGAGTTGGTTGCCCCAGAAAAGGGATGGGGTGTTCCCCCCTCAAAGCGATAGTCGAGAGAAGGGAACCGAAGATCGAGTGTCGATTTGACAGAGAAATGGATGAGAAAGAGAGAGGTGAGTGAGAGCACTGCAAAAGTCATGATTGTGCGCATACCACTGCACAAGATGGTCAGGTCAAATTGTCGCATGTCGAGGGTCAAGGAGTGCCAAAATTGAAGTAATCGGGCCCCAGCATTTAGTCGTCTACTGATCAGGTCACTCAATTTAAGCTGAAGCTCCAAATGGTCATCGTGTTCCAGGTATTCAGGGCTCAGGAAGTGCTCTCAGAAACATGAAAAAGCCACAAGTAGTAGGGATCAACTGGCTCGCGATCCTATACTTGCGAAGGGTCAAAAATAGTCTGCGGACAATTCTGCTAACCAGCCGTGAGGTAGCACACACGCAAAAACAACCAAGGCAACATTGTCTTGGAAGTGGTCGAAGGTCGAAGGATAGTCGTTGGTCAAGAGGATGGATGGACGAAAGGATGCGGCCGAGCTAACCCCAGAAGACCCCATGTCAACTGAGTGCTGCCTATATAGCCCCTGTCGTAGGAGCCTCAGGCCGATGTAGTTCTCCCTAAAAGGGAGGGAGGGTCAGAGGGATTGATTGGTCTTGGTCAAAGTCGATGATTGGTCTTGGTCAAGGAAAATGATTGGTAAAGAAAATGATTGGTCTTGGTCAAAGAAAATGATTGATCTTGGACAAAGAAAGTGATTGGTCTTGGACAAAGAAAGTTGATAGACTGGGCGTGGTCAAGGTCAAGGTCACAGAAGAGAAGGTTTGTCCATCAAGGAGACGAACAAATGGGGGTGGTCGAGCTAACCTCAGAGGATGTGTTATCTGAGTGCTGCCTACATAGCCCTAGTCATAGGGCCTCAGACCAATGTAGTTCAGAGAAGGAGACAGAGTGATTGATGATGAGATTGGTCATGTGTTGAAATGATGAGGGTAAGATGAGGATAAAATGATGCTACAGATGGTGTATTCTATAGAATTGGTCGAGAGTCTTTCATCCCTAGCAAGTTTCCATAGTCGCGATGGATGTAAGCTAAGAATGAATAGAAGTCTATTTATGCTTCAACAAGTATTGGTTTATGCTTAACATAAATTGGGTCTAGTCGATAGTTTCCATGTGTACTGGTGTCCATAGAAACTATGTGAAATGGTCTAGGATGATGTCAGCTGAAAATGGCTGGGTTTGAGATGAGTCGCTAATTGATGTGGTTAAATGTGACCAAAGCGAAGAGAAAAGATGAAAGGCAAATTGCTCTTTCATTGACAAGGACCAGAAAGGAAGCATAGATTGGGGGTTAGTAGAACCAAAGCCCCGTTCATGCATTACGTCGTTGACCAGTGTTGAGTTAGAATGGTAATCGAATCACTTTGACATTAAAGTGAGCTCAAAGTCCCTTGAGCAGGTGATAGGAAGAGGATAGGGTAACCCAGTTTAAGAGCAGGAATAACCTTGCCCCTTTTATAGTAGACCCTGAGACAACTACAAGCCAAGTCCGTGACTCATTTTTTTTTTTTTGCTCAGGCTGATCGATGCAGGAAGCCTACATAGAGATGTCTTTTGATGTAGTGGTCATGTTGCAAAGCTGATCAATGCGGGAAGATTCTAAGAAAGGTGCTGTCTGTAGCAAGATTAGTCATAGCCATCCTTCGAGGGAGTGGTCTATATTTTTGCTTTATAATGTTTGATAAGTTGGCCTAGCTGTCCTTCGAGGGATCAGTCTAGTAATACAGCAATGATAGTACAGTTGTCCTTTGAGGGAGCAGTCTGTCTTTTTAATTTTGACTTGATTGTGTGACCATGGATATGTTTTGACATCTTGATATATTTTTTTGATTTTAGAGTCATGGACAAGGCTGTAGAAGTTCAAGGACGCCCCTTTTATTAGGACAAAGCATCCATGCATCATAAAAGGGTCATAGAGGACTTGTTAAAGGGAAATAGGGTTGAAAGGGATGAGGATTAAGAGGACGAGGATTGCTCAAGGGACGAGCTCAAGTTACGTGTCAAGTAGACGAGTACTCGACTAGCAGAAGAATGGTCGAAGATGCAAGACAGAAAAAAAAGGGGGGGCTCAAGGTCTGATAAGTCCCTGGGCCATGCTAGTGCGTTAAGGTCTAAGTCAATTAGGAGCGGACTTGCCCCATTTGGCTCTTTCCAGATTGGTCAGGTGTTGATTGATAGATGTGAAGTTGGTTGATATGGTTGTTGATTGGTTGAGAAAGGTTGAATGTTTGGTCGAGAGGTCAGGGTGATTGATATTTGGTTGAGACTAGTCGAATAATTGGTCGGGGGTTGGGTCGGTGGATACTTGGTCAGGTTTTAAGATAAAATGAGTGATTGATATGTGGTAGAGACTGGGTTGAACAGTTGGTCGAGGTTTGAATAAAGGATGAATTCCCCCAGCGGGTAGGGAGAATGTTTGAAAGGTTGGTTAAGGTCGGTTGAGGTTTAGTGGTCAGATGGACAGTGTTAATGTCGAATAAGGGGGTCAAAGGCGGCAAAGGGACCACAGTCTGGCGTGGAGATCCCGATTTAGGTGATGAGGTTGGAGAGGCATGAGTTGAGGTTGATGTTTTGTCAAAAAGGTGGTCAAGAGGACCCTTGATGAGAAGGGAATCCTTTCTCCGTTGCTGACGAATGACAGCTTTAAGAGCGCAACAACGCTCAGTGTCATGTCCCAGAGTGTGATGATAATGGCAGAATGTGGAGTTGTCGAACCAAGATGGTCTTAATCTGAGAGTTGATGAGTGGGGTGGTGTTGAGGGTTTGTTGATAACGTGGTCGAGAAGAAGGGTGTCATTCCCAAGACATTGGCAAATGGCGACCTTGAGGGCATGATAATGCTCTGTGTCGTGCCCAGGCGTGCGATGATATGCACAAATGCGAGTGTCATCGAACCATGGTGGTTTAGGTCTGAGAGATTGATATTGTCTAAGAGGTGGGAGGTCGATACGAGATGACTGTAACAAGTGCCGTAAGAGCAAGACATATGAACCTGCTAACGGGTCTGGATGCTTTATTGTAGTGAGGGTTGGTGACGTTGGTTTGGGAGGTGAAAGAGGCATAGGTCGAGAGTTCGGATGAGATGTATGTCTGATGGGATGAGAAAGTAATGGAGGCAATGTGTCTCTGTGAAGGATGGGAGTGGGAAGCACTCTTATTAAAGTGGACGGATGCGGGCCCAAGATTGAAGGTAATGACGAAGGTGGGGGAGGAGTTCTCCGATGTGGTCTAGTAGCTTTCGTGTGTTTGGGTCGAGGGCCACCGTTGTGCGAGGTGAGGTTAGATGTGGGTTTGGGTTTGGATGTGGACGAAGGTGAGTGAGATATAACAATCTCCGGCAAAGGACAAGAGGAAACCGCGACCGGGTCTTCCTCGGTTGAAACGGGTGGAGGGACTGGTTCTTCTCTTGGTGGAGAAGAAATAAGAGAGTCTGGCTCCTCAAGTGGGCAGAGGGCATGGATGATTATGCCTTCCACTTGTGCTTGAGGAGTAGGTAGGGTATGGTCTTCGGATGAAGGTGGGCTTAATGGCGTTGATGTGGTCAAAGCGTCCTCCGATACAAGAGAGGTAGATGGAGGACTAGTAGGAGAAGGAGGTTCCTCATCCTTTAATGGAAGAGGTTGGTCAAGGACAAGAGGCAAGATAGTGCTAATCGTGTGAATGTCATGGTCTTGAGGGTCATTGGTCGAAGTTTGGACGTTGTTTTGAGTAGGCGGATGATTCGGAAATGGTTGTTTGAAGATGTCAATATGTTGGTTAGGCGGGGCATTCGGGTTATCTAAAATAAGATCCCCCTTGTCGATCATGTCTTGGATGATGTTTTTGAAAGTTCGGCAGTTGTCAATGTCATGGCCTTGGATGCGGTGAAAGTGGCAGAAGTCGGCCTCTCTATACCATGTAGGGAGGGCTTTAGAGGGGTTAAATTGAGGTGGTCGGATTGGAGGGAGATTGAGGACCCCCTGCTTGAGAAGTTTTTCCAAAACAGAAGCGTATGGTTCTCTAAGTGGAGTGTAAGAACGCTGAATGTACCGTTGTTGGAATTGTTTGGTGATGCTGGAAGATGTCGAAGGTTGAGAGTAATTCATTGTTGTTGAGGATGGTGATCTAATGACCACAGTGTTGGCCACTCCTATAGATTCAAAATTGGCAGAAGAAGAAGGTCTGGAAGAAGAATGGCTAGTAGATTTTGTGTTGGTATTACGCAATTTGACCTTATCTTCTTCAAGGGCACGGAGTTCAAGCTTTCGAGCCATGATGAAAGCTTCATCAAAAGTGCAAAATGTCTGAATCTGCAAGGTAGAAGAGATGTGTCTGGCACATGCTCGAGAAAAGAGCTCGATGAGCTCGGGTTGAGGCAAGGAGAAGGAGAGCTGGTTAATCAGACCTCTCCAACGAGTGACAAAGTCGACAATAGATTCGTCGTCAAATTGCCTGATGGAGTAAAGGTCTGTGATTGAGACTTGTTTGGTGATGTTGATTGAGAAATGGTCAAGAAATAGTTGGGCGAGTTGGATGAAAGAAAAGATAGAGTGTCTGGCAAGAGAACTATACCAGTCAAGGGCTGGGCCAGAAAGGGACATAGGGAACGTGCGTAGAAGTAACGCATCATCATGGGCGATAAGATAACAGGCATGTCTAAATGCCCGTAGATGTTATCATGGGTCTTCTTTACTCTGAAAGCGAGTGAATTTAGGAAGCTCCCAATGGTTAGGATATGGTCGAATAGGGACGGAAGGATGGATGGGCTCATTACAAATTTGTTCATATGACAAAGTATTGCTTGAACCGAAAATGGAGGCTTCGAGACTGGACATTTTATCCATCAGCATCTTGATAAGATCTGCTGACGGATTGGCGGGTTGAGTGCCCCCTAAGTTGTAAGGCGCTTGGAAGAGGTTAGAGGAGGTGTGCGACATAGTCGGTTGTATAATGTACGGATGACTGGTCGCAGGGGCGGAAGTGGAGGCTAGAGGTGGTTGCGTTACGAAGGTCGAAGGTATAGGTTGACTGGGCACTGCCAAAGGTGGTTGAATAGCAACACTGGTAGAGGGATAGGTTGGCACTCCTATATTTGTGGGCGCAAGAGTGTGAGGGGTCGAGGCAATCAAGTTATGATGTGATGTAGAACTTGGTTAAATTGCAGGTAGTTGAGGGGGTAATGGAACCCCGATGGAGGTCGGTCTAAAAATAGATGGGGAGGCCAAACTTTGCGTATTGGCCATGGTTGGGTTAATAGTTGAGGTGAAAGGCTGAGTCATAAAGGGTTGGATGGCGAATGGTGTGGATGTCGTCGCCACGTCACCCGAAAGGTCTCGCGTTGGGTTTCTCGCGAGATAATTTTGGAGGGCTGCGGTATTGAGGTCCAAGAATCTCTTGAAATCTTGGTCCCCTTCAGGGATGATGGGAATTTGAGTCAGGGTCGGGGTCGGGGTCGGTCCTGTAGGAGTTCTTTCAGTCTCCGAGTGGAACTCCATGATAGGACTGGTTAGAGACAGGATAGACGGAAGCGACTGTTGGCTAAAGTGGTTAAGAAGAGAGTCCTGGTTCCAGAAACTATGTTTTTGCAGTCTCAAAAAACCAGAATGGAGTTTTTTTGACAGAGAAGGGATAAGTTTCAGGCTATTGGTTTTGAAGAAAAAGGACAGTGACAGAGACCGATGTCGGTTGAAAAACTGATGTCGGTAAGGAATGTTGCTGACGTCGATCAGATAACCGATGCCGGTAACAGGGGAAAGCCGACGTCGGTAGAAGAACCGATGCCGGTGACAGGGGAAGGCCGACGTCGGTGGTAGAACCGATGTCGGTGACTGTGTCTTCCAGAGAACCAAAAGGTTTGATGATTCTTGGAAAAACAAAGAAGAAAGCGTCCTCACACACTCAAACAATCAAATGAGAAGAGGAAAATAGAGAGAGACAGACAAGCCTAAGCGATAAATCCTAGGAATTAACCTTAGAAATTGTGGCTTATGCCTTAGATGAATGTTTGGGGAGATTGGCTGAAAAATGGGTCCTAGAAGAAGGCAGTCTAAAGATGGTTTCAGGTGTTGTTTTAGGTGCTCAAAAATCTGTGTTAAGGTCTGGTACGTGGCCTGGTGCTAAGGAGCAAGCTCCCCTCACTTCACGATTCCAGTGGTTAGCTGGTTTTGCTTAGCCAAGATATACCTCGCCTAGAGTTTATCCTCTGCCAGAGAACGGAGTGGGCTTCCCCCTTGGTGATGAAATCCAAGTAGGTTCACCGGGACGGGTAAGGTATCCGCTGGGGATGAAATCCCAGTCGGGCCTTGTCTCAAGTAAGTTTTATGTTCGTTTAGTGCATGTGGTTTGGTAGTGTAACATCAAGTGTCTATGGTTCATTCAATATGCGTCTAAGTTACTAGATGTGGACTAATGCAAGCACAAGCAGAAATGAAAGTGTAATACGTTTTAATGCCCAAGTCAAAATGTGATGTTTGTTATGAAGACAAGTTTTGAGAAAGGGTCAAGAGTATGATGTTTAGACTAGTCTAGAAATGCAAGGAAGAAAGATTCATTTTAGTCCTGCTTATAGTGTCATTGAGAAGAAGAGAAAGAGGAGAAAAGGTAAGAACCTAATGCTCCTAAATGAATGAAGAAAAAGGAACCCAGGAGGAACCTAGGGTCCCACCGGGCGTGCCATTTATGTTTCTACTCAAAATTCGCTTTTCAGATTTAAGAGAAAGAAGAAACTAAAAAGAAGTAATGGACAAGGCATGGGAAGTACCTAGACTAAAGATTGCACATCGTAAATCCAGACGCTTGTGAGCATTCCTCTTTGGCTATGGAGGAATGACACCTGCAAGAAAAAAGGAAACTTGGACAAGAAAATGTTAGATGAATAGGCGGTGGGTTGCCAAGCAAAAGCTTGTTCCCGAAAGTGTAAAAACTTCCTTAAGGGAGGTCAACCCACTGTTTTGATAAGATAAGTGACTGATAAAAAGACAGAATGCTAGAATACAGAAGTGACAAAGAAATTAGAAAGGAAAGAAAAGACCAAAATGATTACCTGAAGGAGCTGTTGGGCTGAAGACAGTCGCCAAGGTCGGAAATGTTGCCGGCGTCAGTTATCTGATCTGCCGGCGTCGGCTATCCTACCGACGTCGGTTGGGGTAGTGACCGGCGTCGGTCGGGGTTATGGCCTGTAGTCGGGTCTGAGTTGCTTTCTGGACTGTGGACAGGTCTAGTTTGTGAACGGAGGTGAGACAGAGTTCAGGGATAAATTTAGATGGACTGGGGAGTGGTCTAGCTCTGGTCGGGTGCCTTATACAAGGTCTTTGTTGACAGGGGGATGGGGAAGAGGAAGAGACACAGAGGATAGGACCTGAGAAGGCTTTACAGCCTCTTAGGGGGAAGAACAGAGGGAGTAAAGGACAATAGATAGGATAGATTACTGAAAACTAAATAAATGAAATGAAAAAACCAGACTTTGCTTACCTTTTTGCTGACTGAAGAAAGGAGGTGCTGTTGTTGGAGCCACGGAAGACTTGTTGCAAGAAGAGAATACCTGATCCAGAGCCTTTTCACCTGTTACTGCTGTTGCACGAGGTCAAGACAGAGGAGAGACCAAAGCTACAGTGCCAAGAGAAGTTTGTTTTCGAGCTCAAGGGTCCAGGGGCTGCAACGGATGCAGAAAGGGGTAATGAAGGATGCTGACGCCGGCAGTTTCGCCGACGTCGGCCGAATGGTCGCCGACGTCAGCGGTCGCAGAATGGGGACAGAGGCTAAAAATAGCCTCTGCCCATTCTTGCACGCCGCCGAGCGAGGGGGGGTGGGAAGAACGGTCACGAGGATGCCAAAATGGGCGTGGGGGGAAGATAAAGAAGAGATTTGGCCTAATAAATGCTAGGGGGAAGGTGGAGGGATTCAAGGGAGGATCCAAGGTGGCAAGGGTAGGGTGGAAAGGGGGCCAAGGTCAAGGGTTAGGATAAGGGTTTAAGGCCAAGGGGGAGGACCAAGGTGCAGACACGTTTGCGGTGTCTACAATACCTTTCAAATTATTACCAAAATACCCTTTGACATTTTAAAAATTCCTTTGAAACTATCTTAAAGGCCTCTTTTACCTTGCCAACCTACCCTTCAAGCTTTTTTCAATATGTTCTCTAACCTTTTTTCTACAGTCATTTTTCCTGATATAATTCCTTCAAGACTTTTACATTTTCCCTTCATCCATGTAGCTCTAAGAATATTAATGGAACTAGTAGTGTTTGGTAGGGTGACAAATCAAACCACTAAGAGGATAGAAGGATCGGGGGTTATATGGACTTTAAGAGGTCTATAGTGGCTATCTGATTTGATAGCTTACACTAGGCTATAGATAGATTTGTAAACAAGGTTGGGGCTAGTATAAAAAAGTGCACAAAATACACAAGTTCCTTTAATGGATCCAACCATAGTAAAATAAGTGGCTAAAAATATACTATGGATTACATAAACAATGTAGAAGCAACAATACTAAATGAAATGAAATAGCCAATGGAATGTAAATCTAGAAACTAAGGCACTTTGAGGCCAAATGAAAGACATTTTGGGAAACAAAGATGTTTTCAAGCAAGGGTTCAATAGTATGCCTATTCTATATTTAAGATATCTTTCAATGCAATACTACTATTTTCTAATTGTGCAAGATTTATAGTTTTAACAAGAGAGAGAGAGAGAGAGGGTTTAAACAAGTTTTCTAGTTTGTCTACTATGAAATGAAGAAAGATTCCAAAGAGAGAAATATCATAAAATAAAGGAATATTTCAAGTAATTAAAGTAATCTTTAATCATTCATAAATACAAGAAACTTCAAAATCTATTCTAATTAATATACCAAATAACTAGTTTTTTAAAACAAAATAAAACCTAGCATGTATACTACTGCAAATAAGAAAAGAGTTTCACTTTGTAAAGAAAAATCACCTCATATAAAACTCAAATGTATAGACTTTATACCAACTAATTATACAAGATAGGAGGCAAAAGAGGAAGAATATTAGGCTATGTGTAGGCTGAGTCTAGACCAAGAGCCAAAATCTATGGAAGATATAAAGGAAATTCCACCAATCTATGAGAGATAATGCAAGGAGAACAAATGATAGGTTTAATGGAGTCTTGAGGAGGCAAGGATAAGTCCACAATCTTCAAGAAAACTATAAATATAAAAGAGAAACAACAATAGAAGAAAAAACAAAGTATGGCATCCTTTTTCACAAGGAAAGCAATTATGCCAAGCAAGAATTAAGAGAGATTTAGGGAGGTAACCAAGATTTCAATGTGAGATGATAAATGGAGATGATCAGAGTAGAGAAGTAGAAGAATTGGAGTGATATTCAATAGAGAGTGTGAATGAATGAGTAAATTTGCATATATCTAACCCTAATCCATTAATAAGTCAAAAAACTAGCTATTTATGACCATTTTGGGCCAAACTAGACACTTTTCATGCATTCTACCCAGGCCACAACATAGGCCATGGCTTTCATGAAGGTAACGTGTGGTCTAGGCCACATGTTTCCTTCTTAATCCATTGCCTAGGTCAAATAGGATCATATATTGGTCAAATATCTCTCAAAAGGGCCCCAGGGGTCCCTAGAGAGCCCTTTTGGCATGAGAAAGGTCCAAAATGGTTAGAGCATAGGGATAATGCACAAGAGAGGTCTAAGAAAGTGGATTATGACTCTAAGTGGGAAAACTAGGGTTGGTAATCTACATATGAGCTAATGTGTAAACATAGGGAAGAGTAGTGTCATGGGAAGTATGATTACATATACCCTCAAAGTATGAGTAGTCAGTGTTTGAATGAATAAAGAGTGTTGTGAAGTAATTGGAAGCCACACCAAATAAAAGGAAAGAAATTACTAAAAAGATAATAGAAAAAATTACGTGCACTTACCAAATAAGGATGGTGGTGAAAGAATGTTGATGGTGTGAACCAAAGGTGAAAGTGCAAATGCTACATAATCCAAAATCAAACTCCATCTCTAGATCTACCTCCTAAAAATAGGGAACACAAGTGATATCAAGTCAAATCATACTATCAAAAAAGGCATTCACTAAAGCATTAGCCCTAGTTTTCTTTGTGTGAGGGATATTGGTGAACTGGACATCCTCAAAGAAGGAGAGAAAATCATGTACTACCTCAAAGAGGGGGAGTACCTTAGAGTTAAGGATGGAACAGACATTGATGAGTTAAGACATGTTTAAGAGTGAGTTAGAGAACAAATGCAAATAGCATGTACCTAACTCATGACCATCAATCAAGACACCAATGATTGCATGATACTTAGTGGCATTATTTGTCTTACTAATTAATAAATGACTAGCTATAACAAGGTCATGGCCCCATGGATCATGAATAACCCAAATCATGGCTAAAGGTCCTAGGTTGCCCTGACTATTTCCATTTATGTGAATCACAATTGAGAGGTACATCATGAGGGGGGTCATGAATTCGGGACTGAAAACCATAAAAATATTATTTCAATGTAGAGTGAAGTAAGTGAGTTCCGTAAGGGAGTTGAAAAATTTAACCAAGCCACAACCAAAGTGGTTGACCAATACTGATCATAGGATGAGGTAACCAAGTAAAGTGAAGGGAAGTTTGGAGAAGATAAAGACCAATCGATAAGACTAGAGCAAGTCTCAAACCATCACAACCAATTGACATTTTCAACCTAAAACCATTATGAAAAAAGAGGGAAGGAGCTAGAACAAATAAATTCCATGAAAGTAGAGAAATTACTAACTAAAATAAGTATTGAAATTACCTTCTATCCCTGGGTGACCATGAAATAGGGCATGGGCTCAAAAGGTTAGCAAGGACCTAGAAGGGGTCTTAAGGACTAAAATGGGGCTAAAACAAGCCCAAAGAAGCCTTAGATTAAAAAATTAAGGTTGTTAATGTGTTTATCACGTGCCAAAACCTCTAAGATGAAGGTTTCAGGGTTTAAAATACACAAATGGGAAAAAACCCAAAAAGGGCCCACTAAAAGCTAAAAAAGAGGCTAAAAAGAGGAAAAAGAGAGAAAAGAAGTTATTTTCACTCTTGTTTTTACTTTGAGAGAGCCCAAGGAGATCCCATGAGCAACCCAAAGCCTAAGAAGAGTGAACGAGGACATGGGATCATGTCAAAGACACATAAGATGGTTTAGGTAAGTCCTTTAAACAAACTTTGTCAAATTTATTCAAAATTTTATGGTTTAGGAAGTCCTAATGCCTTTTTCACTCATTCTAGCCAATTCAACAAATGAATCAAATGAAACCAAGGTCAAAAATGGTGGGCTTAGAGAGACAAACAAAATGGGACAAACAAGAGGCCTACCCATTTCATGTGGGGGGAGAACTAGGGAGCACAAGGGATCCTTAGGACATCCCATGTAGGTTGTGGCCTAGCTAGGCTATGCCACAACCTTGTAGTGGGCCAAGACATAAAATTTGTGGCCTACCCCACCACAAGGCTATATTTTTTCCTATAAATCCATGACCTTGGATAACAGAGGCCTAGGATGGGCCTTGAGAATCCTAGAAAGGCTAAAAAAATCTTGAAAAGATGGAAGTAGAGAATAAAGGGAGAAACAGGTAAAAGTAGATTAAAAAATTTTTTTTTTGTCCATTTTAATTATTTCATGGCTAGTATGATAACTTGGGTGTATGTTTCTTACTTATGTAGAAACACAGAGGAGAACATAATAGAGGAGGGAGAGACTTCATAGGTGAGAGAGTAACAGGCCCACATGGATAGGCTATGCAAGGTGTCCAACTAGGAGAGAGTCCTATCATGGCTAGCCAAAGAGGTAGATTCTCTACATACAAAGGCTCAAGCATGCCTTTAGAGTGCAAAACTTTTAATTCTAGTACATGTATCACCCCTACATTACTACAAATACTTGGTTAATGCATTAGTCACCACATGCGTACTTAAGAGGCACATGTTCTAGTTAGGGCCCAAGATAGAGGTCATCCTCAACATAGAAGACATCTATTGACTCTATGGGGTAGAGCCTATAGATAGAGAGATAGATCTAGGTGACCACCACAGATGATCCCATGGATTCCTTAAGTATGATAAGAACATCCTTAGGGGTAAGGAACTACATTAACACGCCATCAATACCTCTATTGAATAGTATGATACCAATAATGACATAGCAAATAACTAGATTATAGATCTAATAGCCTTCTTGAGAAGGAGCATCGATGGGATAACACTGATTGGTGAGGTAATAGATAATGTCTTGATACTAATCACACTCAGAGACCTCAATGTGGTTAACCAAATAGACCATCTCATTTGGGAAGGCATCATCAACTAATTCCATGCTAGGATTGGGTAGTAGGAAATCAATGAACAAAACAACCACAACCAAGCCCTTGGTGAACTTTTAGTTGACAATGTGGAGGCTAAACTCTTGAAGAAATATGATTAACCTCCTAATATTTCTAGAAAGATGTGTCTTGATGAGTAAGTATCAAAGTAAATCATATTGGACAATCATATTGGTATTTTGACCCAACCTATAATGTCTAATTTTTTTCATGATAAAGATGAGGTAGAGTCACTACCACTCAACTAGAGAATATTTGAGCTTAGGATCAACTATCATATGAGAGATGTAGTAAATAACTCTCTCTCTACCAATGCCATCCTTTTGACATAGTATTCCCCCAAATGAAAGATTAGTGATAGAGGTGTATAAGATGAAATCATGCCCCTCATTGGGTGCCATCATGATGGGAGGATTATGAAGCATGTACTTCAATTCCTTAAAATCCATTTATACTTTAGTAGAACATAAGAACAGTGTGTTCTCATGGAGGAGATGTATGAGGGGTATAGATTTATGAGTATACTCTTCAAGAAAACATCTAAGGAAGTTGAGTCTTTCGAGGAAAGAATGTAACTGAAAAAGGTTTTGTAGGGGAGGCATCTCAAAGATCACCTTGATCTTCTCAAGATCCACTTTAATACCCCTCTATGAAATAAAGAAGCCAAGAATATTTCTAGTGGAAATTCTAAAAAATCACTACTTAGGGTTGATTCTAATGTGATACTCTCGAATATAGTAAAATATGATCCTGAGGTCTCGTACATGCTCATCCCACTTATAGGATTTACCAAGGAGATCATCAACATAATACTTAATAATATTGTGGATTATTTCATGAAAAGTGTGGGTCATGAAACACTAATACGCGTCCCCAAAATTTTTTTAGATTGAAAGGCTTGATGGCATAGTAGAAGGTACCCCACAAGGTAGTGAATGTTGTCTTGTGCTAATATTTAGGAGTAATTCAAATCAGATTCTACTTAGAGAATCCATCCATGAGGGACACAATCTCAAAACCAATGATGGAATCAACAATCTAGTTAATCAAATGAGTCATAAAGTTGTCCTTTGGGCAAGCCATATTGATATCCCAAAATTTGATGCAAATCTTAACTGCTCCATTCTTCTTGAGAATGAGAACAATTTTAGAAACCCATTAGGGGTAGTCAATAGCCTAAATGAAACCAACTCAGATGAGCTTTTCAATCTCAACCTTGACTAATTAGGAGACTTTTAATACCATTGGTTGTTGCCTTTGGCATGTAGGGTGGGCTGTATCATTCATAACAAGGTTATGCACAATGATAGTGGAATTCATGCCCTTGATATCAATGTTTTCCCAAGTGAATACATCCAAAAAATCATGCAATCAAGAGACCAAAACATCCCATTCTTTAGAAGCAAGGTTGGCACTAATGTTGAAAATATTGGGCCTTACTAAAGTTCTAAGGTTGACATCTATAGATCATTCAACATTCATAACATTTCCTTCCTCAAAACACTCTGAAGCATAAGGGAGTAACTGGTCTAACACCTCAAGTTGACCAGGAGGACATTCACTAAGGGAATGCTTAGAGTTAGACCTTCATTGAGAGCGATATCCAAACCAAGGAGATCAAGGGGATAATGGTACTTATGGCAAGCTCACATGAGCTTGGTGTAATCCCTTATTTCCTTGAAGAGGTTGTGTTCCATAACACGAATGAAATAACACTTGAGATTGGACTTGGCCACTCTAATAGTCTCAATAGGAGACATGTTGAGAGAGCCTATACTTTGATGGGAAAAACACAACATGAGGGGGAATTAAACATATATAGATACATCTTATAAGAGGTACTTAAAAAGAGATGGGTTTGCTTGATGTCATGAAGTGGAAAAGGGAGTCGACTGATATGTATCAAACTTTTAAGGGATGAATGTAGACCAATACTTGGCCAAATCATAATGATCATCCTTAAAAAAATGATATTCAACTATAGAGGGCATGTGAGAACCCACATAACTCCATGAAGAGATAGCCAAATCCTCACTTGAAGGATTTATCTTTGTGTAGAACAATTCCCAAGGATCTGGGTTAGCCTCTAGGGTGTGAAGCTCACCTTTATGAACAAATTGCACCATACAAAATGTGGCCAACATGACAGCCTACATGGTGGTAGTCTAGGGATGGCCAAAAATCATGTTGTATGAAATATAAAGGTCTAACACAATAGAATCAATTTAGATGACCTTAGGACCAAACTTGATGTGGATATTCACATTCCCAACTAGCATAACTGTGTCATTATTGAAACCAACACACCTATGGCAAGATTAGAAAATCTTCTTCTAACTAATCCTGATCTCATCTAATACATGAAAAATCATGATATTCAAGGTGGACCCTTCTTTGATAATTCACTAATTAATGTGGCAATCATCAATAAAAGTCTCATTGTAGAGAAGGAAATGAGCCCTCTTTGCAAGAATTAAAGCATCTGATAAGGAGGCTAGGTTAAAAGATAGAATAGGTGGATGAGGATGATCAGGTATATTAGAGTTAAACAACACTCTGATATCATCCTATAATTAACTCCCATGAGAGAGACTAAGCTCATAAAAGATAAGGCCCATTTACTTAGGATAAAGGTAAAGCAGGTCTTAAAAAGAGATCCCAATTGAGAGGTCCTATAACTCCTCTATGATGGAGTAAGGAGTTATCTATCCTAGGGAGGGATATTACACTAAAAGTCAAACTTGACTTTGGGATTCCCTATCACTATGGGCTAGATGGGATGCCTAACACCACTAGTCTCTCTAACAAGGTTGGTATCTTGACCTGATTATGTATAGATAAAGCACTCATATTAAGTGAGATCGATGCCAATAGCAACAAAACTCTTGCTACTCTTGTGATTCGTTTTCCCTCTTGGGTCAGTGGGAGAAGAGGAGTCAAAAGAGGTGGAAGAGCATGAAAGAGAATGTGGGGACTTAGCCTTTAATTTCTTCTTTTTCTTCTTCTTCTCCTTGTCATGGTTTGGCAAAGGCTCCTTGAAGACATCCAACTTATGGTTGGGTTCTGCAAGATAACTTTGAGAATGATGCAAGGCTTAACCACAAGACTATTGGGTGGTATAATTAACATCATCATGCCCCTTCATCTAGAAGTAATTGAAAAACTTGGTAAGGTCATAAGGAAACACCTTCCATTATTTTATTATATTGGATTCATAAACCTTCTTGTTAATTGGTTTCCTACTCACATCATTCACCTCACAACTTTCCTTCTTATTTTTCTTCTCAAGAGGAGAATCAATGACACCATTATTAGTTATATTATCATCACGTGATGAGGATGACTTTTCGAAAGGTATGGGACACATACCTATATGCATTTCAAATACTTTGATATTTAGACACTCATTAATAACCTCATTATAAGAGGTGATCTCACTCTTTCGGACCTCAAGGTGAACCTCTTGCCTCAATGCTCACATGAACATATCATAAATTTGGTCATCTAAAAACCTAGTTATGCAAATATGAATAGTTGAATACCATCTATACATAAAATCAAAGTTAGACTCACCTTTGGATTATGCCATGGAGGTGAGTGACTAGATACTAAGGTTAAGAGGTCTAAAATTATCAAAATATTGGAGGAAATCATTTAGAAGGAACTAGAAACTAGAGAGAAAATCTAGAGGTAGATTCTAAAACTAAATAAGAGCTTCAACTCATAGATAAAAAGCAAAGAGATTCAACAGCATACCTTTATCTTATTCCCAATCCATACACACCATCATGAATGTCATAATATGCTCCATAGGAATAGAGTCCTGAGCCCCATTAAAATTTAGCAGTTCAAAAATATGAGTAAGAAGGGGAATAACACATACCCAAGGGGTTAGATGATTTTGATGGAGATCCTCATAGGCATAGTTGGTAGCTAGCTAGTGATGATCTCTATGAGGGGGCTCATGATGGTAGTGGTGTTGCCTATGCCCATAGACATAATCATAACCATGACCACATACAACATGATATTGAGGTGGATCCTAATAAGGAGGATGGTCATAATGAAAATCATCTCTAGCATGAGGTGGGAAATGGCTACAATATGTGTGATAGTTGCCATGGGGATGATGGGAAAATGTGGCATACTCAAGGAAGTAGTTGTGATGAACAAAATCACCCTAATGTTGGACACATGTCATCAAATGAGGGTCAACCAGTGGTTATTGATGCTCTTGATATGCATTCCATGGATCTTTAGTCCATAATGGTGATCAAAATCAAATATTCATCAACAAATCTAAAGGAAGGGATAAGAGGATGGGAAGAACCCTCCTAATGAAGATACCTTATTGAGTGGGAATAACTATGATCCAAAGCATGGATGTGCAATTATTTTTGCTATAAAGTCTCCTCCTAAGAGAGAGGTAGGGAACTCATTCAAGAACTAGTCGAGGCACTCTACACTAATGGGTATGAACTATATCCAAAGAAGATGCAAACCATCAACTCTTAGGGGGAAAAAATGCACTTCATTCACTTGATGATGTCTATATAAATTGTTAATGATTACATGCAACTCATCAGGTCCTAACCAAGTAAGAGGATCCTCATCACTTTAAATAGGTGAATGAGATGTAGCATAATGATGAGCAAACACATCCTTAGATGAATGTAGTTTGGATTGGTGAAAGGGAAACTAAGTTCATTGGTTATAGTCCTACTAATCTTATTTTCTTTTGAATTCAACAGGGTCAAGACTATCATGTTGGGTTGAGTAAATCTTTTGGGTCCTATGGTGTCTATGGCATTCCATTACATACACATCTTACTCATGAGTGAGCTCAAGGGTAAGACCTTGAATTTGATAGGAATAATGTCCCAAGGGTGGGAGGTTAACCATGGATGTAATGAAATAAGATAAAAATGAAAAATAATAGAAAATGTAAACTGAAGGAGAACCAATAGGGAGAATGACATAAAACCAAATTAGAATACAATAACCTAGGCGAGAGCCAAAACACAATTGAAAGCAAAGGCTAATAACTAATAGAGGGAAGTTGGAAAATAGATCTCTAAATGGAATAAAACTAGCATTAAACCATATGTGAGATCCCATTGGGCATGATAGAATGTATCTCTAATAATATAAATAAAACCATCAGTGTTTGGCATGGTACTAAAGCAAACCACTAAGAAGCTAGAAGGTTTAATGGTTCTATGGGCTACATGAGGTCTATAGTGACTATTCAATTTTTTAGCTTACAACAGGCTATAGATAGACTTATAAACTAGGTTGGGACTAGCATGAACAAGTGCACAAAATACACAAGCTCCTTTAATGGATCCAACCATAGTAAAACAAGTGGCTAAAACTATACTATGGATTGCATAAATAATGTAGAAGAAATAATATTCAATGAAATGAAATAGCCAATGGAATGCAAATATAATAACTAAAATGAAATATGTTTTGGTAAACAATGATGTTTTCAATAAAGAGTTAAAGAGTATGCCTATTCTATATTTTAGATATCTTTCAATGTAATACTATTTCTTTTTAATAGTATAATATTTCTAGTTTTAACGAGAGAGAAAGAGAGATCAATAAATAAAGCTTCCAAAGAGATCAATGTCATTAAGTAAAGGAATTTTTCAACAAGTTTTCTAATTTTTATACTATTTAATGAATAAATCTTCCAAAGAGATCAATGCCATTAAATAAAGGAACATTTCAAGAAATAAAAGTACTATTTAATCATGCAAAAATATAGGAAACTTTAAAACTATTTTAAGCAATCAAAAAAATAACTAGTTTTTTAAAACAAAATAAACCCTAGAATGTATACTATTGCAAATAAACAAAACAAAGTGCCCTCATATCAAACTCAAAAAGATGTGAACATTTTATACCAACTAATTATCCAAGATTGAAGGGAAAAGAGGAAGAGGATTAGGTTGTGTCTAGGCTAAGTCTAGACCAAGATACAAAAGTTGTGGAATAGATGAAGGAGAAGCCACCAATCTATGAGAGATAATGTAAGGAGCACAAATGATAGGTGAAATGGAGTATCAAGGAAAAAAGGACTAGTCCATAAGCTTCAAGAACACTATCAATATAAAAGAGAACCACCAATGGAAGTAACAACAAAGTAAGGTATCTCTTTTCATAAGGAAAGCAATTATGTTAAGCAAGAATCAAGAGAGATTCAGAGAGACAACCAAGCTTTCAATGTGAGATGATCAATGGAGATGATCAGAGTAGAGATGAAAAAAACTTAGAGTGAGAGTCAATATAGAAGGTGAATTAATAAGGAAATGTGCATATATCCAACCTTAGTCCACTAACAAGTAAAAAAAACTAGCAACTAATGATTGTTTTATGATAAACTAAACACTTTTCATGTGTTTTGCCAAGGCCACAAACTAGGCCATGGATTTCATGAAGGAAATGTGTAGCCTAGGCCATTATTTTCCTTCCTAAGCTGATGAGGCCACCAATTGCTTACTTTTATAGCCTCATCCATGCTTAGTCTATGTCTTTTTCTATGTAAATCCCATAACTATCTCAATGTCACTAATGCAAATGAATGAAGTTATGATTTTGTATGTTCATTGACATATATATATCTATTTGTGTGTGTGTGTTATATTATGAATTATTGATGTTTTTCTTTGATTGAATTATATTTGTGTGACTTTATTTAACAAGCATTTGAAGGGTCATGTAAAGTTGTATAATCTTGCTAATCCATAGCTACTACAGGCTGCCCGTAGCAACCATAATCTTCACCTATAAGTTTCCCATATCCATTATAGAGTACCCATATTAACTATAGGCTTCATCTACAAGTTACCCATTGCCACTATAGAGAGCCCACAATAGCTGTAGACTTCACCTACAGGTTCCCTATAGCCACTGAAGAATACCCACAATAAATGTAGGCTTCACCTATAGGTTGACTACAACCACTATAGAACACCTAAAATAATTGAAGGTTTTACCTACAAGTTAATTTGAGATACTATAGAGTGCTTGTAGCCACTATCCAAAGTAGAGTCATTACTGAGGAGATCTTATAGATATATCTAACTATCTTGGAAAACCAAATGAATGATTGGAAAGAATCATAGTTATTTTATGGATTCCCTACATGCAAGGAGATGCTAGATGTGCTGCCAAAGATGGGAAAGATAAGGATAATGAGAAAATACAAAAATAAATAAAACACCAAATAGTATTCCTTGTCTCTACCCTAGTAAACCCTAAAACAAGTATCTTTAGTTACTAACCACTTGAAGGCTAATTGGGGTAGTTTCTAAGTATTTGTATTTTTTCCTATTTTGGTGTTTTTGGTTTAGACTTGGTAAATTGACTTGTGTATTTAAAGGAAGAACCTAGATCAGAATAAGAGTTAGATAATTTTAAGGAGATAATAGAAGAAGTTTTAAAACTATAGCCTTTATACCCAGAATTGAGTAATGAAAAAGTTGAATTTGTAAGAAGTTTGTGAATTCTCTCAGAGAGGGATTGAAGCTCATTTTTGAATGAGGAAGGGCCCCCTTGGAATGAGATACTATGAATATATTAACACTCTTTAATTCTTAGTGTGTTGTGTAAGTCTGTTAAGTTTGATTATATAAGTGTGATGCATGCATGATACATAAATGTGGAATAGTTATGTACTTTTGTCACAATAGTTTCATAATATAGCTATCTAGTAAATTTAGCATACATTCATTATAATACAATTGGAAAAGCAAGTTGATTTCTAAATCAGTAATGCACATATAGTGATACCACTCTTGAAAATATTACACACCTAGGGTTGACAGTTAATGGTTAATTATACTAGTGAATCTAGTAATCATTGGGTAAGTAGTCTATATAATATTTTGAAACCATTAATATGGAAGGTGTCAATTATTGTTTCTAAAATCAATAATTAATTTTTTCTAGGTTAATGCACTATTTTACCCAACCGAGTAAGTCAAGTGAGGACATTATGGTGTCTTATGCTAGATGTCTATGTTTCTAGACATATAGTTCCAGCTGAGCAAGTTGAGTGAGGGTACTACTATGTCTTATGCCAGATGTCTAAGTTTTTAGAAGTAAACAATGCATAAGTTCCTTAATTCATGTTTCAAGAATTTATTTCTTGCAAAAGTGATTTATTTTTGGCAAAATATGATATTAAATTTTATCACTTTTTAGAATAAATTTTCCTACTTTCATTCCCTACTTTCTAGAATAAATTTTCTTAATTTCATTTCCTGCTTTCTAGAATAATTTTTCCTACTTTCATTTCCTATTTTCTAAAATAAAATTTCCTACTTTTTGTATTTAATTTTTATTGTTTTCTAGAAGTATAATTTTAATTCATGTTATTTTGATTTCAGCATTCCTTTATTTTTGCATTATTTTTATAAAAAATCTGGTCTAAAATAACCCCCTTAAAACACACAAACATTAAAAAACTAACTCTATGTAGGAAGGGATAGGATAACTGAAGGAGTGGCATAACATTTATGCAGAGAGAGATATTTTAGAGGGATATTCCTATCAAACAAGCCACAAGTTGTTATTGGGAAAGAACCACAAATACCTAAAACAACTAAGAATCCTTTTGAAGAATATACCATAAGTCAAAAGGCTCTTGAATAAGAGAACACTAAAAATCAAAGGAGGTAGCTTGTAGAAGAAGAATTATTGGCTCTGAGAAAGGAAATAAAAGTGGAACATGCATTAGCTAAGCTAGTAAGAAGAAATGAAGGAGAAAAACTACATGAACTAGACACTCTGAAAAGTAACATATTTATAACATTTTAGTAAGGTTTTCTTGAACAAATCAAAGGAAGTTTAAGATAATCTTTAGACCCTTCATCTAGCAAAAATACTAAGGATTAACAGATAAACATTTATTATCATGATGACCAAAGGATTAATATAGAGTTTAAGGATGAGATCCTGAGTATGTTTGGTATCTATATCAAAAGAAGAGCCATCATGAGTGGATAAGGAGACTTTGTGGAGGACAATGGGACTCCAGACATAGTTACTTTTGAATTTCCTATACAAGATTCAATAGGCATAACACAAATGAAAAACATGTTGCCCTTAGCCTTACCTAATTTTAGAGGTACATTATTAGAAGGCCTAAACACATTATTGTTTGAGTTTTATATCCTTTGTAAAGGCTATGACTATAGGAAAGATGCATAAAAATTGAAACTTTTTATAGCTACTCTCAAAGACACGGCACTTCACTAGTTTATGGGATAGGGTAGTAACTTGGTCTACACTTAGGAGGACATTAAAAAGAAAAATTTGGCCAATTATTAGGAATATGAAAGAGGAAGAAGTTATAGAAGAAATGGCATCTTTAGGATGACATAAGAGGGGGATGAATCCTTGGAGGATTATGTTGAATGGTTCATGTTCAGTGTACAAAAATTCAAGCAAAGTACACTTGGAAAAGAAACTTTGAAACTCATCTTCCTGAAAGGAGTTAGAGAAGATTATTTGGAAGCCTTGAACCTAATAAGTGGAGGAGATATTTCTCACCTACCATTTGTAGATATTAAAGAGCTGAGTAAGAATTATTCTAGATCTGCCATAAACAAAGTTAGGAACAACAAGATTCCATTGGTGGATACAAATGGCCTATCAAAAATTGGGGTTAGTAACCTATTACAAGACATAAAATAGGACATCATTAGCCATTTATCAATCCAACTGGATAGCCTACAATCAAGACAAAATAAAGCAACTTTGGATCAAGCCTTGACCATTTACTATCTAGACTGTAAGAAGAAGAAGGTTGATTGTAGATGTCATGAGGTTCAGGCTAAAGTATCTCACATCACAGCTAAAGAACCAGAAGCAATAGAGCTACACACTATAGTAGGAGATAATGACCAAGTTTTCTATGTTGCACAAATAAATCCATGGGTTCAACAACCACTTTATCAAGGTATGGGATAAGATTAACCTTTTCCAAATTCTATCTCCTTTAATTCACAATTTGAAAATACTACTCCCAATTGGACTAATCCTTGGATGAACATTCTACCTCCTAATTCTAGCTATAAACCACCTCAAGAAATCTACCCCGCCACCTCTTATCATCCTCTACAAAATGTATCCCCATATTAGATGCAATATTGGAAACCACCCCAAGGTCCACCTTTCAAAAACTAATGGCAATAGCCCTAGAGACCTAACCAACCATGCGGTATCTCTCTAAGAGGTTGTCCTCCACAACAACAATAATAAACTCTTGCTCTTATGCCCAATACCTAAGCTATACCCAAGCCTAACCAGATACCTACCCAACCCATATATAATCTTACAAATAAGTTGGTGTAATCAAAATTTAGTACTAAGCCTATTTAGTACTCGACATACATTGTGACAATCAATGAAGTTTACCTCCATTCAAGGAAGGTTCTGCCACCCCCAACACCACCCATAATAAGAGATTCAAATGATGACACACTAAAATAACATCCTAACCCAACTCCATCACCTCAAAAACTCTCTGAACTAATAAATAAAGCTATTGATGAAATAACCTCCCCATTTCTATAATGTCTCAACCTTCAACACTGTACAATTGAACTTAAGTTTGATTTCATGGGACAACTTAAGAACCTTTGCATCAAAATATCTCTATTCCAAGACATCAAAGATGTACCCATATATTCCAAAGCTATTAGAGACCTCTATTAATGGAAACCAAGAAGGAATAAAAAAGATCCCAATACTATGCATGTGATTGGCTAGCTAGCAGACATCATGCTAGGGAACACCCTACCAAAGAAATATTTATATCATGGATACCTGAGAGTAAAAGTCCAAATCCATGACCAATAGTTTTCCAACACATTGATTGACGTGGGGGCTATAATAAATGTAATGACAACCAACACTATACATAAACTATAACTACAAAGTATTTTTCCCACATCTATACTACTAAAAATGGATAGCAAGTCTATAGTCAGACCAGAGGAAATTATTGAAGATCTTGGCATCACTATAGATTCTTGGGAGCATCTTATATATTTCATTATGATACAACCTAAATTAATTTTGGTGGATACCCCCTTATCTTAGGATGACCTTGGATTTCCATAATTGATGCCTTCATTAGCTATGAAACAGGTAACATGATGATATCCAATAGATACCACACTAAGCAATTAGTTCTTTATCACCTAACACAACCAGTTTTTACACCAGAGCCTACATTATGGGCTAAAGAAGATGAGGTGGACTAACCTTCCTTGATTTTTGTATTTACCATAAACCATGCATGCACATTACCTAATCAAGAGGAAGATACCACTCTCCAATATTCTTCATCATAATTACCAGACTCCTTATACAGATCTCAACCACTTGATATGTGTTGAGTGCCCATTATCTAGCTTCTAAGAAATGGATAATTTTGATGCACATGTATAGAAAACATTTCATCAATTTCTACCTCATACATGAAACCAAACTAGATCCATTAGCAATATGGAAATAATGAAATCACTCTCATATCAAATTGAAATCTCTCTATGGAAAACATTTCTTATTAATAACAAGTTGGAGTAAAGTGAGGAAAAGTGCCTAGTGAGCATGTTGCATGCTAACCAATGTGTTTTTTCATGGGATTATTAATATATGCAAGGAATCAACCACAAAACATGCACACATAATATTTACATCAAATAAGAGTGCCAAATAATCATATAGCCATAATTTATGATGAATCCAACTCTTCAAGAAATAGTCAAAAGGGAATTGTATAAACTTTTAACTGGTGGATTTATATATCCTATCTCTGACAGTGAATGGGTGTCACCTTTGGTAATTATACCAAAGAAAAATGAGAATGGTGTGTATGCATTGATTATAGGTAACTCAACACAATAACCAAGAAGGATCACTTTCCTCTACCCTTCATTGACCAAGTGTTGGATACACTAGCAGGGAAGAAATATTTTGCCTTTTTAGATGGTTTCAATGGTTACAACTAGATTAGAATTACCCCTGAGGACTAGGAAAATACCACATTTACTTTTCTCTAGGTTACTTATTCTTATTTATATTACCCTTTGGGATATGTAATGCTTTGACCACATTCTAGAGGGTTGTCTTGAGTATCTTTGTAGATATGGGCAATGAATGTGTGGATGACTTCACTGTCTATGGAGAGACATTTGATGAATGACTCAAAAACATGGAAAAATTGATGTAATGCTATTAAGACCACCATATATCTCTCATCCATAAGAAATGCTACATGCTTATGATAGAAGGTATTGTCTTAGGCCACCACATATCTACTACAAAAATTAATGCTGACCTATCGATATTAGCATCATCAAGAACCTATCTATTACTCAAAAACATAAAGATGTTAGGATTTTTTAGGATATGTAGATTACTATAGGAAATTCATCAGTAATTTTAGTAAAGTAGTAGCACCATTGTTCACCTTTCTGGTTAAAGATGTTGAATTTCTATAGACTTCTACTTGTGAAACAACCTTTAAATAATTGAAGGAATTATTGACCACCACCCTTATTCTATGTGGTCCTGATTGGAAGCTTCCCTTCCATATTCACATAGACGCTTTAGGTACTTCACTCAAAGCTATGCTTAGCCAAAAATAAGAATCACTCAAATATTCTATTTATTTTATAAACAAAAACCTATAGCTAGCATAATTAAACTACACAATTACTAATAAAGAGTTCTTGGTGGTAATTTATGATATCAACAAGTTCCATCACTACATCATAGGGTATTAGGTATTTGTTCATATATACCATGTAGCCATTCAATACCTTATGAAAAAACTAATTGTTTTAGCCAGAGTGATAAGATGGTTGGTCTTACTACATGAATTTGATATCACCATTATCGATAAACCTAGCAAGGATAATGTAGTGGCTAAAATTTTATCATGCCTAATAATTCTTGAAGAGGATACCATAGTGGATGACTCATTTTTAGATGAGCACCTATTATTTCTCACCCTTATCATACCTTGGTATGTTGATATTGCTAACTACCTTGTAATAGGGTTACTTCCACAGTACTTCCTCCCAAAATAAAGGAGAGCATTGATTCACAAAAGTGCCAGATATTCATGGTTATCTAGATTCCTTTTCTATACTGGGATTGAATCTATCATTAGAAGATGTGTCAAATAAGATGAAGTTCTAAATATCCTCAAAGCCTACCATGATGAACCTTATGGAGGACACTTTGAAACCAAGCATACAACAATCAAAATTTTGAATATAAGATACTATTTGCCCCCATCCCATAAATATGCAATAACATATACTACTCATTATGATAAATATTAGCATATGGGGAGACCCACATGTTTAGATGAAATGCCTTTTCACCTTAGATGGTGCTTAAAATATTTGAAAAATGGAGCCTAAATTTATAAGACCTTTTGACCCTAAATCCAACAACAAAGAGTGCATCCACGTATGTACTGACTATGTCACTAAATAGGTGGAATTGAAGGATCTTACACATGCAAGGGATGAAAAGGTGGCAACTTTCCTCTATGAAGAAATATTTACTATATATGGTGTGCCATATGAAATAGTTACTGATCAGGGACCCCAATTCATTGCTAATTTAATTACTGCCTTAGTCCAAAAATATGAGCTTAGGTGTAATAAATCAATTCCATATCATCCACAGTCTAATGGACAGATAGAAGTCACCAACAGGGAGTTAAAAAATATCTTGACAAAGATTGTTAGTCTATCTCATAAGGATTTCGAGGATAGGATTTTTAAATTCATGTGGACTTATAGAATCACATGTAAGACCACTATAGGCTTCATTCCATATGAGTTGGTCTATGTAAAGAAACCTATTTTACCCATCAAATTTGAGCACAAGACCTTACATACAACACTAAAACTTGGGATGGATATATTTAAAGTCTAGAAAGAAAGGCTTCTATAGCTGAATGCCTTAGATAAATATAGACAACAAGCATTATAGAACATATAACTTTTCTAATAGAAATGTATTGGATGGCATGATAAGAACATTAAGACTAGACAATTCTATACTAGAGATTGGGCCCTTCTTTTTGACTCTAAATACAAGGACCATAAGGGTAAACTCCAAACTAGATGGCTTGGTCCTTTTGATATTGAACATGTTTTTGATAATGGAGCAGTTTAACTCCAAACTATTGATCTAATGAGATTCAATCTTCTAGTCAACAACCACAGACTCAAGTTATATAAAAAGCCACTTACTCAATAAGAATTTACTAGTCACATACACCATTAGTTACAAGATGGATACAATGATGTCTTAGATAAGCAATTTTCCCCACTAGACAACAAGAACACTAATCCACACTTAACTAAAGAAGGAGAGGAGGACATCCTTGCCCTCCTCTGGAATGATGAATGAGACCTTCCACTGGTCCTTGACAAGTCACATTTCCAGATGAGTTGGCTAGGACCTTGAATAAACATATTACTACAAATAATAGTCAAAGTCAAAAAAAGAAAAGAAAATAAAAAATAAATCCAATAACGAAAACCCATTTTTGAACATTATTGGTAGCTTCTTGGTGAAAACCAACCTGTTGATTACCAAGATCTGTAAAAAGGGCCTAAGTAGAAAACTAGCTTGCTAGCTATTTAGGGGTAAAAATAAAAATAAATAAGGGAACATGAAAAAGGAAGTAAAGAGAAGGTAATCCCTCAAATCCCAACTAATTACATAGGTTTTCCCTAGTTACTATAAGATTTTTGGTATCTACTATGGGCACCTTCTATAAATTTGACCATCACTTTATAGTTTGCTACAAGCACTACTATAGATACTATATGTACCCTCTTATACCTATTCTCACCTTTTTATAGAGCATACAAAATATATCCTCTTATATCTTGCATCAATAGCTTGGCTATTAGCTTTTTTGCATTACATGAAATTCATTAGTCAACCTCATGAAAGAATGAAGGAAGATTCGGGTAAAAAGTATCATAGCTATTACCTAAAACTACCCCTAAATACCAAGATATAGAGCTACAACAAAGAATATAACTTCCCTTTCTATGTGGAAATATTGTAGACCATAATTTTTTGCTATAGGGACACTCATGATTCATTTTTAGTTCTATTCATTTAAAAAAAATATCATCTCACTATGTTGACCAATGAGATCTTAGATTTATTTGGCACATAGGTTCCATGTTGAAGACCTTGTTGATTACTATAGCCAAGCCCTAGGTAGAAAACCTCCTGAGCAAAAGTAGCATCTAGACTCCTATCAACTGATTCATCTAGAAGAAGGTCACTAGGTAGTAATTCCCTCAGCTACCTACTTAGGATCTTTCGATCCATCACTTAGATCACTCAGCTTTTTAATTTCCACTTTAGGGTACAACAATAATAATTTATCCTCTAAGTCTTCAAAACCTTATTCCATGTAAACTACCCTACATCACATGCACATTAGTTATAGGTATCATTAACACCTAAACACCAATGATATCCCAATCACTTCACTCTAGTTCCAATTACCAACCCAATTATTGCACCCATTAATCATTCACATGAAAATTTTTGCATGACAAAACATGTGCAACTTCTCAGGTGTCACATTTAGAAAACATTTATTTAAAGGTATGTCATATCTTTCATCATTGAAAATGTCATTAATTATTCTAATATGGCATATATGATATTAATAAAGCATATTTAATTATGAATTTAATCATTCATTCAAAAGTCTATCACATCACCACTAAACCTGCACTTCTATTCTTCATAATGACCTATCTTATCCCATAAATATTACTCAGTACACATCACCTGAGGACACATGACAACTCAAGTTGGGGAATAATGCTATGGGTTAAACCTCATGTGTAACCTATAACCTCACGTTCCCCATTTGTGAACCAAACCCTGCAACCTATAAACCCCATATTTACCATTTTAGACCAAACCTGTTGTAGGTAGATTTACATAAGTCTAAAGAGTGTGTAATTGAATATTAGTTAAAGGTATTAATAGAGAAGTTAAAATGGGAGGGTTAGTCATGTGGAAAGAGCCCTCAGACCATAGGCACTTACAGGGAGACCAAGCTAGTTGGGATGTCTTCCACAGAGCTGGTTGGACTACCTATTTTCAAAAATTATAACATTTTTTAGAGCCTATTACTAGGGAATTTGTAGGTTATTTTGATGTAAACTAAGCCACTATATGTGGCATCACATTTATTATTACTGAGACCTTGGTGATCCAAACAACTATGCTACCAAGCATGGGGGAAAATTGGCAAGATAGACCTAATGGCCAAGAGGCTAGGCAATAATTTTTCTAGGCAAACAAAAGATTGGTATTAAAGAAAGGAGGTGGGTAAAGATTTATTATACATACATAATGGAGAGAGATAGCATCATATATTTTGATCTAGTAATTTGACTCAAAAGAGGATGGTTAGTATTGTGTTAGTCCCAAAATGAAAACAAAATGAAAGAAACACACTAACTAGCATGGAATCTCTAAGCCTAGACATTAGGGAGAGCTTAGTTAACAAATAAGACACACAACTAAAATTCAAAATAAACCTTATTTTACCTCCCTTGGATTCTCCAAAATTCTTTTTGTAGTGGCTTGCTTAGCTTGTGCTCATGAAGTCCTTGGCAATGGAAGCTTAGCTACCTCCATCTCTCCTTGACACCTTTGGCTTATGGATTGGGTTGGATTGGGATAAATTTTTCATGGTAAAATTAATTTTTAAAGATTTTTAATCAATTTTTAATTATAAATTTCCATAATCATGTCTTAAAATTCATGTGGTAAGGCCTCCTATTTATAGATTTTTAGAATGTATAGAATCAACCTGAACCATCCATCTCAAGATTAAGATGTGTGGTTGAGGATTAATTCAATTTTTTGAATTAAGTTTATAATTATCCTCATCATGATATTATAATAAGGGGTAATTAAGAGGCATGGAAGGCATTGATGAGGCATGGAGGGCATGAATCCTAATATTTGTGGCATTTATGGTCTAGGAATGTCTTCCCAATAAATGAGTTCACTTAATGATGAAGATATTAAATATTCATTTATAAAAAAAATTATTCAACAATTTTTATGGAATTATTAATTAGGCCTTGATTTGGATTAATTATCTCTTAAGCATGATTAAACACTTTGTGCACAAATTGATCAAATTGATCAAAATGTCTCATTATTGGTCTAAAATTTAACTAGATTAGAATTGGAAGGTGATGTTAGATGAATTGGGTCTATTATCCCATTTATGATGTTACCAAAAATAAATAAAAAAGGCATGCATCTTGTATAAGATATTTGATAGGAAACAACAATCTAGAGCACCTAGGTACAAATTTAATGTTTTGACTTAGAATGATTTGATCAAAGTTAGATAGCCCATAAATTGCATTGCCCCATTTAGTGATACCCTAGACAAAATCAGAACTTGAATATGTTAGTTTCACATCATTTATCATGTTTTAGTGTTTTTAGGTCAAATTATGCATTTTAAGTGGAAATTGGCCAAAACCCTGATTAGAGGTTATCGATGGCTAGATTTAGGTGTCTATAGTTTGCCCTTATTTGGGAAGGAATTATAAGCTATAATTATAGTAATGTCTTCTCAAAGAATGAAAAGGTCTTATATACCTATAATTACAATGATGATAAACTAACTATATGATGCCCCCTTGAGGGAATGGTTGGCACAACCAGGTCGATAAATGGTCCCTCAATAAGAAGTAAAATGAGGGGACCAAAGAAAGGAAAGATGATGGGGGTGAAAACATAATGATACTAAAAAATTAGTCAAAATAATTGAGAATGAAAGTGGAATGGTGTACAATGGTTTGCCCAAAGTTAGTTATAAACATTATACCTTGATAGTGGCAACATCATATGACAACACAATGATTTGTCTAAATGTGTCTATAATCATTGAGAAGATGGAGCTACCCCAGTTAGGATAAAAAAACAAGATAATAACATAACCCTATATAGGAAAAAAATCAAAGTGGTGAGAATACAATTATTTTCCTAAAGGTAGTTATAATCATTGAGAAATGTAGGTGGGATGGTGTGCAATGATTTGCCCATAGGAATTTATAATCATTGGACCCTGATTATGGTAAACATGATAAACATGGCCAAGGATGATGATGATTTAACATACAGGGTAATGATGAATTAGAACAACCTACTATTAGGGAGATGCTCATCTAAACTAATAAAGGTTGAAATTCTTTCATGTTTAATTATTCTATTTGGGATATGATTAGGATGGAATCAAGATGACAGTGCTGAAGAGATGCTACCATTGCTGAATAGAGTTTTCATATCTAAGGTTTATTGTAGAACATGTCGGTAGGCATCATGATAGAACACCATGAAGACTTGACAAAAATATGTATAAGGACTGACTCTCGATATCTAATAAACACTAAAAAATAATACACCAATGATAAAAACCATGATGATAATATTGACATATAAATATGGATAGATTCAAGGATAAGTGTGGGAAAGGAATCACCTAATGAACACACATAAAATGAATCAAGGCAATAGTGTTGAAATTAAATAAATAGGCACACAAACAAATAAAATAAGTAGAAACAAATAAACAAACAATGCAATATAAACCTTATGAACATTGCCCCTAAAAATAGGTGAAAACTTAAAAAACAACCAAAATGGGGGAATAAAAGAAAAGGAAGGGTGTAGTGAAGCTATCATATGCACTTGGCAAGTGGACACTGCCTACATAGTTCCATGGATGTAATATCCAATAATTTTTTTTAGGCCAAATGTAGTTCTCGTAGGGAGTGGGAAGAATGTGATAACTGATAAAAACAAATAGAATGGATGTGAGAGAAGAAGAGGAATGGTCTTGCAAAATAACAAGTGTGTGTGAGAATAAAGGCCAAAAAGGATGGGGAAACTAAATGATAAGTGATTTTCTTGTAATTTAGTAAGGGTTCCCATAATCCTTAAGGCAAATAAGTGGTTAATGTTTTTGTTCTTTTCTAATGATTTTTCAAATGTTTTTAGAATTGTTTTGTAGTGTCTCAACTCAATTAAGAATGATGAGACACTAAATATTTTAGGCTCACAAAATGGTGAGAGCATTCAAACTAAGGTTGCTCACAAAATGGCAAGAGCATGGCTTAGGTTGCTCACACAGTAGCAAGAGCGTGGCTTAGGTTATTCATAAAATGGTGAGAGCATAGCTTAGGTTACTCATAAAATGGTAAGAGCATGGATTAGGTTTCTCAAAAAATGGTGAGAGTGTGGCTTAGGTTACTCAAAAAATGGTGAGAGCATGGCTTAGGTTGCTTAAAAAATGGCAAGAACATGGCTTAGGTTGTTTGTAAAATGGTAAGAGCATAGCTTAAGTTGCTCAAAAAATGGTGAGAGCATGGCTTATGTTGCTCATAAAATGGTGAGAGCATGACTTAGGTTGCTCATAAAATGGTGAGAGCATGGGGAAAAAGGTGACTGATATGACCTCAATAAGTATTGAGTGCTACTTACATAGTCCTAGAGTAGGACCTCAAGTCACTGTAGTTCTACCCTAAAGTAGAGAAATTTGACTAGTGTGGTAGTCAATTCAAATAAAATAGGCACATTTGGTAAAAAGGCACAATACGACATAAGAAGTGTCCAGTTGGTACATTAAGGCTTAATGTTGCCCCTAATTTGCCTATAAATGGTTATAACTGAGACACAATGGCATAGTCAATGGTACTAATTTTACCAAAGGTAGTTATTATTAGTAACAAGATAGGTGATAAGAAAGGAATAACAAATAAAGGATGAAACTATTGAAACTTATATCACACTATCCCAAAATATGATCTCTATTTGAAGTACTTGAACCAAATGATGAAATTGATAAGATACTTTGATGCTGAAAATGCATAATGAATGGAAAAAACAAAGGTCAAATAGGCTAGAATTGATAACACACTAGGCCAATAGAATGGAAGCGAAAAGTGAATATGGTGAAGAATATGGATAAGGATGGTATTTGTATAAAGAAGAATAGTAATAAAATGGAACAATTAAAATGATCCTTATAGACAATACACTTGAGTAATCAAGCATAGTACCACTTGAGATGAATAATATTCATTAGCTCAGGAAGTTCATCTCCATCTACTGTGGTAAGATTATATGCTCCTAATCCATAATTTGTAGTAATAATGAAAGGCCCTATCTAGGTTTCTTTAAATTTCCCTTTATGCTTCTTCTCAAACATGGTATTCTTTTAGTTTTCTTTAAGAGCAAGATCACCAAGTTCAAATGTCTATACTTAACACATTGATTATAGTGGTCTTTGAGTTAATTTTGATATGCTTGAAGATTGTTGAGTGTGGCTATGTGTTTCTCATCAAGTAGGTCTAGCTCTTGCAGGTGAGCTACTCGATAGTCATGATCACCCATGACATGCTTGAAAGAGATGTATAATGAATGCAATTTGACGTCAATGGAGAGGATGGGTTTAATACCATAAATAAGTGAGTATGGAATGACTCCTATGGGGGTATGTTGATTGGTATGGTATGCCCAAAGGGCAAGGAATATCTGTAAGTGCCAATCACAACTAACATCATTGATAATCTTTTTGAGAATATTAATAATAGTTTTTATGGATGCCTCAACTTGGCCATTACCTTAAGGGTAATATGTTTTAGAGAAATGTTCTGTGATGTTATAGTCAATACATAGCTGGTCTACATCCTTATTTGTGAATGATCCTGCATTATCAGATATAATATTAGAGGGGATATTGTAGCAACAAATGGGATGGTTGAAGATGAATTTGGAAATTTGCTTTCTAGTCATTTAAGTGAGGGGTATAGCTTCAACCCACTTAGTGAAATATATGGTGGTGGTAAGGATATGTTTATGGCCATTAGATGAAGTGGGGTTGATCTTACCAATGAGGTCAAGTCCCCATGTATAAAATGGCCGTGGTGTCAACATTGGTTTCAAAGTTTTTATTGGGGCATGAATCATATTAGCATGTCATTGACATTTTTCACACTTTTTTACATATGTAGCAGCATCTCCATCCATTGTGGGCCAATAATAACTTGTATGCAAGAGATTTTTAATTAGGACTGCCCTGCTAGAATGAGATCTACATACTCCTTCATGAACTTATGTTAACACTAGCATAGACTCTACCAAAGTTAAACAACAAAGTAGAGTTCCATGAAAACTATGATGGTAAAGGGTGGATCCAAGTAGAGTATAACAAGTGGAATGATTAATGAAGGCTTTGGTTTGCTTTTGAGATAGATTATGTGGTAGAAATTGGTCATGAAGGTAGTTATAGAGGTCTGAGTACCAGATAGAATTAGGAAACCAATATCAAAAATCATTGCAATGGTTAAAGGTTCATGAGCTAGTGCTGATAATTTCTTGATGAGGAACTGATACTCTCTAGCTTTATCTATTTGTTGAATTGGAGAGCCAATAGTATCAATGGCATCTATAGTTCTATTACTATCCCTTGGTATGTGCTCAAACTAAATGTTGGTAATTTATTATTTAAGAGTGTCGACCATGGCTTTATATGGAACCAACTTATCATCTTTGGTCTGAAAATGATCTATGACCTGATTGATGATTAACTAAGAATCACCATAAACTTGGAGATGAGATATATTCCAATGCATTTCTTGTTAAAGTCTTACAATAAGTGATTCATACTAGGCCATGTTGTTTTTACAAGGAAAGCTAATTATGAATGATTTAGGGATTAGATCCCCCTATGGTGTAATAAACAATGGCACTACCCTTGATCCATGTGCAGTAAATGAACCATCAAAATAAAGCTTCTAGGGTTGATCCTCAAGTGGTGTGTTAATGATGGTCATTATGGATTTATCAAGAAAATGAAATGTGAATAGCTGTGTATTTGTGAGAGGTACTTTAGCATGTTGATCTACAAGAACTTGTCCCTTGATTGCCTTTTGATTGACATGCTTTATGTCAAAATCACTGAGAAGCATGATCTATTTAGCCATTTTACCTTGAAAATCTATTTTAAATAGTAGATACTTGAGTGGATCTACTTTAGAAATGACCATGGTCTTATTGTTTAACATGTAATGGCACAATTTTTGAGCTATAAAGACCATGGCTAAACAAGATTTTTCAATAGGTACATAGTTATGTTCATATGTAACCAAAGTATGGCTTAGGTAGTATATAACATTCTATTTTCCATTGTCATGATGTTGATCTAAGATTGCCCCCAGAGCATGGTCTGTAGCTAATAGGTATAACAAGAATGGCTTTCTTAACATAAGAGGTAATAAAATAGGCAGATTGACAAGATAGTCTTTAGGTTATTAAAAATCTATTTGGTAGTGATCATCCCATTGAAATGCAACTACCTTATTTAAAACATGTGTAAATAGATGGCACTTGTATACTAACTAAGAGATGAAGCATTGGATTGACTGGATCTTACCCTATAAACTAGGAGTTTTTTAAATTGGTTGGTGGCAACATCTCATTTATAGCATGGATGTTAGCCAAATCAACTTCAATACCTCTATAAAACATTATTAAGCCAAGTGATTTTCCTAAATTTATATTGAACACACATTTATTTGGATTAATTTTGAGTTTATACTCCCATAACCTGTCAAATATCTTATGCACCACTCCTAGATGATCGGCCCTAGTTTTAGATTTACTTAATATGTCATCGATATAGTCTTCCATAATATCATGCATCATATCATAAAATATGATAGTCATGGCCCTTTGATATGTAGCTTCAAAATTTTTAAGGTCAAATGGCATTACTTGATAATAAAATGTTCCCCATGGAGTGGTGAATGCTATTTTATGCTAGTCTTCTAGTGTTATTCTGATCTAGTTGTATCTTGAAAAGCCATCCATGAGTGAAATCATTTCATAACCTATCATGGATTCAATGATAATGTTGATATTAGGTAAGGGAAAACCATCTTTAGGACAAGATTTGTTGATGTATAAAAAATTAGTACAAATTTTGATCCCTTCAGGCTTTTTACTAATAGCTACTACATTAGAGATCCATTCTAAGTAGTTAATAGATCAGATACATCTTGATTTTAAGATTTTTTCCAACTCTTTCTTTACCAATACAAAAATTTGAGGATGCATCTTATGTAGCTTTTGTTTTGCTAGTTTAACATCAAGATTAACTACAAGGTGGTGTAGAACCAAGGTGGGGTATAAACCTGGCATGTTAGAATAGGCCCATGTAAAGATATCTATAAATTCTCTCAATAGAGCTGTAAAGATGTCATGTTCCTCCTCAGTGAGGGATGCACCTAATTTCATCCATTTTAGGTCTGATAGAGTCTTGATATTTACCTCTATTTTATCTTTAACTAGAAGGGTTGAACTATCTTCTAAGATAGTAGGTAATGACTTGAACTATTGGATTATGTAAGGGTCTTCCATTAGAACTTGCTCTTCAACTTCTCCTAGGCTTGATGAATCTGAGTCCCCTAATGGGAGATCTAGCTATGTGACAAAAATAGTTAGAAATTCTTGAAGAATTTATAAAATAGTTGTTGATGATCAAAGCTAAACTCAGATCTACAAGCAAGTTCATCATTGGTGGTTTTTTGGTCTAAATTTGAAGAAGAATGAACACCTCCATCTAATGGTGCATGAAATAGGTTTTCACCACTAGACTGGCCTTTATCCTTAATTTTTCCCTGGTCAAAAAACACCTCAAAGAGGTTATCACTTTGAGACCTCAATGTTTTACTTATTTGATTTTAGCTAAGGGTTTCACTCACTCTCTAAAATAGGTTGTAAGATCCAATGTGATTGAGAATCTTGATTTGTGATCTCCCAATGGAACATTGTCTCTAAGGCCTAAGAGTTCATAGAACACCTCATTATTCTAGAACTCATCAATTGGTAGAATTGATTCTTGTTGGTCCCAATCTATTAATTAGGGATAATATAATGGTAATGGGTTGAGATGAATGGCTAGGGTAAGGGTATAAATGGCATTATAATCAAATAGGTTGGTTTTAACTATGTTATCAAAGGTGAGGCTATGATTAGACTCTACTTCATTGTCAGCATCATCATCACTAGTTACTAGTGATGAAGTTTGAATAAGATATGTGGGGTCACCCTTGGGTGGTTTAAATCTAAGTCCATAAGGTCTTTGATAGTTAGTCATGGAAATTGGCTCGATGGTTCCTTGTTGATTTAGTTTAAGGCCTCTCCCTTCATAATTATGGCATTTCATGATCTTATTGGGAATATGATAATTTGTACTTTTATAATAGTTAGCTTGGTTTTCATTGTATAACCATGACTCATCCCCTTCAAGAGGGTCAAGTTCTAGGCTAGATGTTAGTACAAATGTGACAAGTCCCTTATCTTTGTTCTTTTGTTACTAATGCATATGTGGGGTGACTTTAGGTCACCAAAAGGTTTTTGGATTCTAAGAAAGATTATAAATATGAAATGTATCATGGGCCATATAATCTCCCCATCCATTATCTAAAATGGTGAAATGATTAGAAGATTTAGGAGTCAGCATGTGGGAAAGGGAATCCAAGGTATTAAGATCTATGTAATTATCTAGTGATAGATCAATAAGTATAGCCTTTCCTTTATCCTACTTATAACCTGGATTCATGCCATACTGATAATTATAGATTTGAAATTCGGCCTCAAGATGCTTGCAGTGTTTATATGGGTGTAAATCTCCTAGAATATTCACTTCTGTCCTTGAGAGAGAATAAACTTGATACATTGGTGCAGTGTTAATAAGACTACACAAATGTCATGTAATTAAGGCCTACCTAGAAGTATATTATATGATAACTTAATATCAAGCACATAAAAAAATGTATCATGGGTTAAAGGCCCAATGATAATTGGAAATATAATGGTGCCTTGTGATTCTGTTTCTTGATTATCATAGGCTTTGATGGTTATCATTTTTGGTTGGAGATTTGCCATTGTATACCCAAGAATCTTAATGGGCTTTAGAGACACTATGTTGAGGTTGCATCCATTGTCTATAAGGACACATTTCACTTTATGTAATATTATATAAACTTCTATCTATAATGGATTATTATGGAGTGGGCTAAGGGAAGATAGATCACTTTGGTTGAATGTGATGGTTTGGGCTGGAGCTAGCTGTCCAACCAAAGCTTGAAATTTAATAGGGTATATGTCACTGTCAATAGTGGATTGGGTCAAAAACTCATTAAAAATGTTCTTATGGATTATTGACATTCACAACAAATCTAAAATAAAAATTTGTGTTGGTGTCTTCTATAATTGTTCCATAATATCAAACTTCTTGTCTTGGTCAGTAGTGAATGGTTTATTCTAAGGCTAAACAGTTGGTTAGATGATAGGTAAAGTGGTAGATGGTTGTGGGCCTAAGATATTAATCTTCAACCTCTAAGTTGTGATTACATAGTCAAGATTAAATACTAGACCATTATTTATAACAAATATTGGGAATGGTGTGGGACTAGATAGGACAAGTCTTGGTTGCTGGTGCACTTGCATGTGGTCACGTGGCAAGGATGAATTGTTGATATAAGGTCCAAAAGGGGAAGTCTTAGTTTGTTGGTTTGCATGTATGCATTCTTAGGTCAAAGAAGCACTATCCATGTAATTTGGTTGAATGTTATTGTTTAAAAATAGTCTAAGCTAATTAGTGCTTGGTCTAGTATTAATGGAGATTGTATTAATGCTACTCCCTACAATATGACCTATAACCCTATTATAGTCATGTGCAACTGCATGGTAGGTTTATTGGTTGTTACCATTATGACCTTGGTTTTGTCCATTTTTATGTTGTTATGGGTTCTATTTCTATTTTTTTTTATTTTATTAGTTTGACCTTTGATTTTGATAATATTTATTTTGCTACTACACTGGCCATTATTATCATGATTATTGATTATTTTATTATTACTGATTGTTATGTCAAGGAAAGGGGTTTTGATAAATACCAATAGTTTGAATAGAAGTATAAGCACCATTATCTAATGTTATCTCCCCATTATTTAACATATTCTCAATTAAATACTTGATTTAGACACATCTTCATAGATTATGCCCATTGGCCTGATAATAGTCATAGAATTCATTTTCCTAGTACTAATCAGGATAAGGAATTCCTTGCAGATAATGCTTCGGTATAGGCCAAATAATTAGATTAGTGGCAGAAATCTTGTGAAATACAAACTTAATAGTTCTCCTAGGTTACTAAATACATGATGTGTGGGCATAATTCTCATAGAAGGAAGGGTTTACAATGGTAAAGGCTAATGTATTTGTTGTGCAAGTCTTGGTTGTTGTGCTTATGGAAATAGTTGGAGAGGTTGAAAGGTAGGATTAAGCTAAAAAGGTGGTGTAGATGATGTTTACACCATTTAGACATGATATGATTTGGTTACTCCATTTCCCACTACATTCCTATTGCTGTTGAATTACTTTGGTCTTTCTTGGTTATTGGCCTATGCTAGTTGTAATGCCTATGCTTGAATGGGATGTTGATGTTGGCCATTTCCATAATTGGTACCTTGATTTTGATTAGTTGAATTAAGCTTGATGACTCTTTTATTGATGATCAGATGCTCAATCAATAAACCTTTATCAATGATCTCTTTGAAAGTATGTGCACATTATAGTTCCAGATGGTAAGCTATCTCACTATGCAAATTTTTAGTAAACATAGTGGCTAATTGTTTATCTAGTAAACTATGGGTGAAATAGCTTACAAGGGCTCTCCATCACTGTAAATAACTTGCAAAACTCTCACCATCTTTTTGCTTTGCTTGTGTTAAGTCCACTAATGAAATCTCATGCTTGAGATTGTAGGAAAAGTGCTGCACAAACTTATCAAAAAGATCATCAAAATTCATTACTAAATTTTTGGGAAACTTTAAAAACCACTCCAAGGCTTATCTAGCCAAGCTCCTTGGAAATAAAAACAAAATGTATATGTCGTATATGCCACTGGTTGACATACGATAAAGAATTTAGTCAAATGAGCCTTAGGGTCACCTTTCCCTTTGTATTTGTCAAATTTTGGTGGTTCATATCCTAGAGGAAATGGTATATACAAATACTCCATGTTAAATGGATAGGAACACACATCATCCAATTTAAACTTTTTAATCTATTAACCAACATGAATGGTAGTACTTGCATCCTTCATCTATTGTAATTCTTAGGATAGGAAAATGGAAGGAACATTGGTTTGATGGAAAATATTGGTTTGGGTAGATGGTTGGGAGGTCATAAGTGGGACACTTTGATCAAGGTATGATGGAGATACCTATTGGGGTACATTAGTTTAGTTGGGGAATGAACTAAGAATATGCATACATGAATTAGGATGTACTTGAAATTACACACTTGGTTGCATGATATTTTAGTTTGGATTGGTGATAAAGGTTTGACTTGGAGGATTTTGTGGTTGGGATGGAGGGATATAACTATATTATTCTTGCTTAAGTTGAAAAGGGACATGTTACCGACTAATCAAACCTTGTTATTGAGTGAGAACTTATAGACCAAGACCCTGTCTCTAAATTTGTGGCATATTTTAACCCAACAGTTGTTTAGTAGGTATTTGAGAAACATGGGGATCTCCTTATTGCATGAATCCCTATGGAGAAGTGAAAACATGTTACAAATTTAGTATTTATCATTGACCAATATTTACATGTTGTTGACTAGTCATTATTTAGTTTTGAATTGGAATATTAGTCTTTGACTGAAGAGGTATGTTCATTGTTACCTAGTGAGTTGGAACATTTATTTCCCCTGATTGAGGTGGAAATATATTTATCCTCTATTGCATTGATACACTAGATTATGTTTGCTATTTTGGATTACTACTCATTACTTATTGAGGAGGAGTAGGGTGTATCACTTTTTGTCATTGAGGTTGGGGCATAAAAACTCTTATTCCATGGTATGATGATCTACTCATGAGATTAACTACAGGCACATGTTTTTGGGTAGTTGTTTGTGCATTATTACCACTTTGATCAAGATTTGATTTTGTTTGCACATTGTCCACTACGATTGGCTCACTATTCTATGTAGAGGCTAAAGACACTTATTCAATAACATGGATATGCATCAAGTTATCTATTGAAGTGGTTTGTATGAATGAATTTAGAATTAGATTCTATTGTTTAATTAACTCTATCAACAATCTTGTTAAAGGAACTAGATCAATAAGAGTCTTACTCACCATGTTAATCTAATTGAAATCACATGCTAGATTCAGGTAGGTTTGATAAGCTATCTATTGGGTGAATATTTTCTCATCAACTAACTAACAACAAAATGAGTATCAACCACAGCACAAGGAGTTTTATATAGCAAAAAGTGCAGGTTTACCACAACATAGTGAGATAAATCTCTCCTCTCATCAAAGAGAGGTTCCTTATAAATTACTATATATTAATATAAACTAAAAATAGACTCAGGGGTAAAATTACATCATACATCTTTTTTTTTTGGAGATGATGTTCACAAAATAAATGCAAATTCCTATGCAATAACTGAAAACAATCCTCTTCTTTCAAAAATGACATCCAATAAATAGTAGGAAAACTTCCTAGGTAGTAATGGGATCCACATGAAACTCACAAAAACCCAAAGTCTTTCATTGCTTCTTTTGTTGATTTAGGACTAATAAAACTATAGGATGAATAAAAGATCAAAGTCTTCACTAAAAATCACAACTGAGTATAAGATCACAAAGGATAAAAGTAGTACAAAGCCTTTCTAATATCCTTTCCCACCAAAACACAAAACCCACAAACTAAAGGTAATTATAGCAACACAAAGTCTTCAATTAACTTCAAAATGTCTTTGGATAATTTCCACACACTTGCTTATTTAATCAAATAAATGAGATATTATTAGGAAAAGGACATAAGAACAATCTCCTAAGTAACACAAGTTATTCCAACACAAAGTCTGAAAAGTAACCTGCTTTATCATTCATTCAAGAAAATATGATTTACAATCTGAGCTCAAAGTCTCAGGAAGCATCTCAATTTGGGCAGAGTTTTTGCTCTCAATTATCAAAAGATATCTTGATTACAAAAAAGATGTATTTACAAAAGGGGTTCCCTTTATTTATAGGGAGAGACCTTGAAGATTTAAAAAGACCTAAAAATCTTTTCAAGTCAAAGATGGAAGTCTTTGTTGACTTTGGAATTTTCATCTTTTTACATGTAATTACACATGACAAAAGCACATGTGTAAATGTCTAAAGCATTTACAAAAGTGCATTTAGAAAAAAAGGAAATTAAACCATGGAAAGTTGATTCAATTTATAGCTCCATCTTTTTTTATATGAGCATTGTACATGGTGATAGCCACTTGTATCCTAATACTATCTAGAGCAACAATATTCTTGAAGATCACCTTAGCCCTAACTATGGTGTCTCTCACTGCTATGACTGATTTCGCATGACTAGTTAACCTACTTTTCAAATTATCCAGAGTCAACCGATTATCCAAGACATTATCCACAGAGGCCACTAAAAATATTTTCTCCTCGAATTCTTTTTAGAACATACCTTCAAATTCTTGAATCATTTCTTCTACTAAAATGAATGATTGTCTTGTGTGGTAGGTTTGCAAGGCAGCTCCTCCAACTTATGCAATAGAATGATATCACTTTTTTCACTAAGATATATGGAAGATTCGAGGTCGATGATTAATTCCTTAAGCACCTAAATCCTATACATCAATGCTTCTTTAATTTTAATACACGAGTCTCTATTAGCAATGATGCTAATTGATACTAGAGTGCTTATTTTTAGCTTCTTCATATCCATCCATTTGTCAAGATATTTATTGCTTTCAATATCATAAGAAATGATACTGATAAGATCATCTAGTTTTACTCTCATTTTCCTCATCTTATCCATTTTCTCAAACAAATCTGTAAGGAAATCCCTTATATATGCATCTTGCCTAAGTAATCTTCAAGCACTTTTCCCTTACGATAGTTCTTTTCTACCTTTTGAATCATGAGGTCATTTTCCTATCTCCTTCTGATGTTAAACCTGAGAAGGTTCTCACTGATGCCACAATATACATTAAGTATGACATCATATAGAATTTGGAGGTAGTGGATACCTTCATCAATTGCTCATGTAGAGTGTTGTTGATTTGTTCTCCCTAAGAAATGAATTGTTTCCCTTGAAGAATTATCTTAACAAAGGGGTACATCTATTTGTGAAACTAAGAGGAAGAAGGTAAACCTTGTACTCTGCTAAGAAGAGTGATCAAGTCACCAACTTCTTCTATGAAATCAGTCTGTAGAAAGTTTCGTGGCCATCTAGACAAGTTCACTCTGGGAGTTTTGATCCATCTATTATTGATCACTTTCTTTGCTCTTTTAGGATCTTTGTCATATTCCTTTTGTACTTCAATGAAGTCAAGATTTAACACATCAGTAGTGGGAGGGTGCATGAACACTTTGTTGATGAACTTAGGGTCTAGTCTAATCACCATATTACCACCAACATCTAACACAACCTTGGTATCCTTGTTGTAGAACTGAGCGCACTAGAGAATGGACTCTATGTGGTGAGCCCCTAAAAGAAAAGAAGAGACTAGATGAATATTAATTTCAACTATCTTATTCATTTCATGGCTGGGATTGCTTGATTTAGTTCTTTCTATGAACTCAGCCATATCCATGTGCCTGATCTCTATATCTCTAATGTCATCGACATTAGAAGTAACTAAGGTGATTGGGAAAACACCTTGATACTTGTATTTCATCATCTTCAACTTCTTCAGAAAAACCTCAATCATTTAGGATAAATTTTGTAGAAAGGACATCAATGAAGAAGGATCCCTGAGAGAAACTGTAACAAGAATTATGATCATGCAATTAGGGAAAAAAAATTGACAATCTAGGAAAATTGTACGTTGATGATCATGACCATGGGAATGTGCTTGAAAGGGCTAAGGTGTGAGTAGGTCAAAATGTTTAAAGGGAAGTGGGCTCAAAAAAATGAGAAAATCAAAATTTCTGAGAGTTAGGAAAAAAATTGAGGGAAGGCATGTAGAGGCAGCAAAAAATGCCACCTTTGCATGTTGATAAGAGACTTTGTGCATAGGTGGCAATTTTTGTTGCCTATGCATGTTAGGAATGAGTAGTCTGAGTATAGGTCACAAAAATTACCACCATAACATGTAAAAGTCATGCTTGTGTAGAAAATTTTTCCACTTATGCATATGGGGGTACATTGTGTAAGGGCAGAAATTTTTGCTACCCTTGCATGCTGGTAAGAACCTCATGTGAGGGTGGCGAAAATTGCCACCCTTACACGGGAGGAAAATGGGTAAGCTGTGATGGCAGCAATTTTTCCACCCTCACACGAAGGTGAAAAAATAGCGTAATGGTGGAAAAAATCACTGCCTTTATGTGAGATGAGGTAAATTATGTAAAGGCGGTGTTTTTCACCACCATTACACCACTAGAAATGGCCAACAAAAATGGGGGATTTTTTAGCTATTAACGAGGAAAGGGAGGAGGAAAAAGAAAGAAAAGATAAAAAATGATGGAAAAATAGAAATAATAGCTAAAATATTAAAAGAAAGAGAGAACAAAAACAAAAACATAAAATAAGGAAGAACACAAAACCCTACCTAGAAAAAATTGCCACCCTATGCTTGAATCTGGAAAAGAATGTGATCCCACTCATTCACATGGTCGACTGGATGCAGGGAGGAGGAGGAGATAACCTAGAATGGTTCAAATGAGGTTCAAATTAGTTTAAAAGGTTGAAAAACTAACCCCAACAACTCAACATGCATGGCCATAAATGCCATGCATGTAAATTGAGATATTGCAGGGGTAGCAAAAATTGTATCCTATGCATGTGAGGATGAAAAAGGATGCAAGGGAGACAAAAATTATTGCCTTTGCATTGAATGGATTAAAAATGCAAGGGCAGTGATTTTTACCACTCCTACATGAAAGAATGCAAGGGAAATGAAAATCATTGCCTTTGCATGGGATGAAAACCACATGCAATGGTGGGAAAAAATGTTGCCCTTACATGTGAACTACAAAAAATGCACTGGCAGCAAAAAATGCCGCCCTTGCATGGGAACCAAAAAACTCACTAACTCATTGAAATTTATCAAAATTTGACGTTCTAATCATATCAAAATCGTAATGATTTTTACATTTTTTGTGAAATCATAACGAGGGAAGGTCATGAACTTTCTAAGGATGTCAGTTGACCAAACTCAAGATCAAGAAAAACTTGTCTCCAAAAATGAACTTAGAGTGAAAAACTTGAAACTAAAAAGTTTCTTAGGGGTTGTTCCAAAAATGAGCATAGGCAATTTTGGGACAACAGCTGGCTCCTGTTGGGGAGCTCCCATTGATCAAACCTTGAAATGATTGACGAGAGTAGGAACTAGTCTATAAGTGCCTTCATCCATGCCAATGGGCCACGAAGTCAAGCTAAAAAATAAAAAGACATGAAAAACCAAATGAAAACAAAAAAAATAAGAATATACAAATGTACAAGTGAAATCATCTAATACTTCAAAGATTGAAGTGTTTTAGATGTTTCCCACTATGAGGCAATGAGAATGGTGTTCCATCTTGATATTCAAGCAAGAAGCTATTTTCACCAAATACTTGATGAATGATATATGGACCTCCCCATAAATAATCAAATTTATCATGCATTCCTTTTGGTTCTCTCCTCTTGTCCCACAACAAGACTTGATATCCCATTTGAAAATCATGAATCCTTGTTCTTTTCTTGAAGAGTTTCTTCACCTAATTTTGATGTGCAGTAATCCAGTCCACTACCATGGTTTGTTGCTCATCTAGTTCAATTAAGCACATGATCCTTTTATCATAAGAATTTTCAAAAGTTAAATCTTTGATTGCCTTTGCCAACCTTAGTGCTGATAGTTCCAGGGTGATTGGTATCTCTGCATTCAAACCATATAGAAGTTAGAATGGTGACATGCCTATTTCCCTCTTGGGTGTAATCTTATCTACCCATAAAGCATCGAATAATGCTTTATGCCAAGTCATCTGATTATCATCTAGCAGTTTCTTGATAATAGTGACCAGATTCTTGTTACTTGATTCTATTTAACCATTTCCTTATGGATAGTAGTCAGAGGAGTGGGAAAGAATAAGCTCGTAATTGTATCAAAACTTAGTAATCTCATGAGAATAGAAACAAGAAACATTATCTATTACAATCTTAGTTGGGACCCCAAATCAAGAGATGATATTTTCTTTAAGAAAATTACATACCACTTTAGAAGTAACATGTTTAGTTAGAATGGCTTCCACCCATTTGGTAAAATAGTCAGTCACAGTGAGAACATAGTCATGTCCAACACTTGAGGAAGGGTTCACTGTGCCAATGAAATCAATACCCCATTGTTGAAAAGGTTCTTTAATCACCACTGCCTTGAGAGGTAATGCAGCCAATTTAGGTTTCTTGATGAATTATTGACATAATTCACACCTACGTACCCATTTGGACGTATCCTAAAATAGCATAAGCCAATAGTATCTTGCTCGTAGAATCTTATGGGCTATCACTGGTGTAGAAAAATGTCTTCCACAAGCAAAATTATGGAAAGACTCCAAAATTTTACCTTGTTGCACCTTATCGATGCAATGAAAAAATACCCCATTAAGGCTTCTCTTATACAAACCATTGTCCCACAAGACATAGTTAGCATCCTTTAACTTGACATTCCTTTTTTCTTTATAGGAAAAATGGGTAGGACACTCACCATGGGTAAGAAAATGATTGATATCAAAATACCACTCATCAGTAGTAGCGATGAAGAGAATTGTACGTACATCTTCGACCTCTATTTCTTCATTTTTTGTTTCCTTAGGGATATTATTAGCAATCAACTGGCAGATCCCCTTTCCCCACACAAGCTTGGTAGGTTTGATATTAAGATCAAACTCTTGAATTTTGGAAATTCAATTCCCCCTTTCAGTACCAAACTCTTGTTGAGTTAGAATGGACTTCACTATTGTATCAAGTACCAGAACAACAGTATGTGAATTCATAATATAGAATTTAAAATGCTTTACCACCTTGACCATGGCAAAAGCATGCTTCTCCATATTTGAATAATTTAATTCATGAGCTTTGAGAGGACAAATCATGAATGATATGGGAGATTCCACACCTTCTTTGTTTTACTGAACCAAAATAGCTAAAAGTGTATGGTCAGAAGCATAGATGTATATTATGAAGTCTTTGGTATAATTTGGACAAACTAGGATTGGTGCGTGGGCAATCACTTTCTTGATATCTTTAAATGCTGACTTTCCTTCTGTAGTCCAATGGAAAGTAGCTTTACCCTTCATCATATTAACAATGTGGTGAGTCTTCTCTATAAATTCCAAAATGAATCTCTGTAGAAAATTAACCTTTCTAAAGAAAGAATGAACAATAGTCTTACTAGTAGGAAGAGTAATGTTTTAGATATATTTAACTCTTTTGAGTCAATTTTATGCCTTCTCAAGATACAGTGTGATCAAGAAGTTTAACTTTTGTAACCCTAAAAATTGACTTCTTAGGATTAAGAGAAATACCACTTTGTCGACAGCATTCTAGCACTTATTGTAGATGATGCACATGATTCAGACGATGTTTAGAAAAAATGGTCAAGTCATCAAGATATGCCACAATAAACTTCCCCATCTCATCTCTAAAGGAAGGTAACACTAGCATTGATCAAACCAAAAGGCATTCTGTGATATGCAAAAGTGCCCTAAGGTATAGTGAAAGTAGTTTTATGTTGATCTGCTTCATTGACTTCTACTTGATTATACCCAGAGAAACCATCTAACATTGATAATATCTTTGAACTATTCACTATTTGCAACACTTGATCCATGATGGGCTAAGGGTAGTTATCTTTTAAACAAGATTGATTTAGGTTTCTAAAATCAACACAAATATGAATTTCTCTATTATTCTTTCTCACTGGAACTATGTTAACAATCTAGAGAGAATGATGGATTGGAAAAATAATTTTTGCATTCAACATTTTTTGGATCTTAGAAAGGATAGTACTTGATATTTTGGGGTTGTATTGCCTTTGTTTCTGCTTTTAAGGAAATAACCTAACTTTAAGAGAAATTTTATGCCAAATTTCTTCAAGCCTAAGAGATTTCAAATCATCGTAAGAATACTCCAAAACATCAATGTAATGGTGAATAAGAGTAACAAATTTGAGCTTTTCATCAGAAGTCCAACAATTTTCAATGTTAAATATCTTGAGATTTCCTATTGTACTCAAATTCACCTAATCAAATTCCTTGGAGGAACTTGAATCCATTTGTCACTACTTGACATACTTGTCATGCTTGTCAAACAACCTCTCGAGAGAAACCAAACTTTTTGGAATTTTATTCCCCTTAAGTTGAAGGAACTCTTCACCAATTTTAGAATTTATTTTGGGAACTGATTCCTATGGTGTAAATTCAATTCCTTCAAAATAAAGTTCCTAAAAGCTATCCATCTTTTCCAAAAAAGCAATGATTTAATTGTCATTGTTAAACACTTGCCAATGACTGACATTATCAGGTACACTTGGTCAAAAGATTAGCTCAATAGTGTACTTGTCCCCTTTAAAATCCTTATAGGGAACCATGAGGGTTGCAGATACCACCAATGAATCTGCATGATCATTAAATTCTCTTGGCACAACAAAAATATTGAAAGCATCAAAACCTTCAATACAATCCCATACTAGATTGTGATAATGTTGTAATCTTTAATTTTTGGTTTGGTATAGGTTCCTTACCTGACAAACCACTAGTTTAGCATCTCCCCCACTATGAAGAATCTCAATACCTTTAGCATGAGCAACTTTTAATTCAATCAGTAAAGACTCATACTCGGTGGTGTTGTTAGTATTGTTGAACTGAAACTTATATGAACAAGGAAAAATTTCTCCTTGAGGGGAGATCAAAACAATTTTGGCTTCAGAATCGATAGAAGAGCAACTGCCATCAAATTATAAGATTTAAACATCATTAGAATTTGATCTTTTCAAAAACTTCCCTTCATTATTTAGGGAAGATCCTTTATTGCCTGAACTTTGCTCTAACAATTCATCTGACTTTGTATCTAATTTTTTTGAATTGTCACTAAAAGGACTTTCATCTAATGAGATGAAAACATCTTTAGTAGTCAAGAAATAATTACCCATTCCCGATGATTTAAATAAAATTTGAGCTTCAAGATCTGATGTTTAGGTGATTATATATCTTAACTCTTTCTTAAGAAGCAATTTTTTTATGATGCCTTTAACAGGTATCTTTGCTTCAGATAGGTCCATATTCAATTCTCCACCTAGGTCCTTGAAAAAATTATATCTGAGCAGAATGCCATAAGAGGCTAGAACATCAGCAACCAAGACTATCATTTTGATCCTCTTCTATGGAAAAGCTGCAAATACAAATTGGGCATCTTTGATCTAACCTAGGAGTGGTACTTGCTTGTTCTCCATGGAGAAACATCTCTCAAAGGTCTTAGTTAAGGTAAGACCAAGATAATCTGCTACCTTGGTAGGCACAACATTATCAAAGTCCCTAGAGTCTATTATACAGTTACTCAACTTATGACCATTTATCAGAAAGGAAACATAGAAAGGTTCTATTCTCCCAGGGATGGTAAGAGGAGTAGCAATGAGATTATACTAGGTGGATTTGTTCTTTGAGGAATCATGAGACACCTTTGGAAAATTTTGTCCTATAGGGACGGTTTTATTTTTTACGTATTCGACTAGCCTATCAAACTGTTTAGGATTAGCTCTTGAGTACTCAACTTTAGTCATTTGAATCTTAGTATTTTTGGCATGATCAATTATATCAAATAATTGAAATGAACTCAAAAATGAGGAAGGAATTGCATCATCCTGATCTTTATTCGGTGTGGCACTGGTCTGGGAAATAGAAGTAGAAGGTACAGGATGGTTTGAGGCACTTACTTTCTTATTAGTCACCGGGTCCTTTTGATTGAAAGGGCAGTGAATTCCCCCATTAGAAATCAACACTAATGGCTGGGGTTCTTCTTCTACTTTTCCTTTATTAGCTTGTTGTGTTGTCTAATTTTGGGACCTGGTAAAAATAACATACGATCTATCAAACACTTCTCCCTTACTTCTAGCTTCATCCTGGTAATTCAGGGAACTAATGTTGGAATCACCAGCTAATTTTTATTCTCCTTCTATGAAGAGATTAGAATAATATTCTTGGTCTAACTCAAGTTAGAGTGAAAAATCATGTTTAGCTTCAAGGTAACCAACTACTGAGTTATCCAGTGCTACTTCAATGGCAAGTTTCCCCTATGGGGGAAGTAGATGATTTGGTTGCCCTTGATTTTTGACAGCATTGCCTTGATATGATTGGTTCTAAAATGTCCTCCTTGGCATATCCTGATAAGGAGGATTAGACATACCTTGGGAAATTTGTCTTTTCAAGGCTAGCAGTTTATTTATCAACTTTTGCACCATAGGATCTGTGGTGCTCATGAAAGAACTTTCAACAAATGAAGAAAAATTATTTTTTTGGAATATTTTTTAATCTTACCTACCAAGATAAGATCATCTTCAACCTCGGTAGTTGAATTTTTGGCCTTTCTAATATCCTTTCCCACCAAAACACAAGAACCACAAACCAAAGGTAATTATAGTAGCACAAAGTCTTCCTAATTAACTTCAGAACATCTTTCGATAATTTCCACACACTTGCTTGTTTAATCAAATAAATGAGATATTATTAGGAAAAGGACATAAGAATAATCTCCTAACTAACACAAGTTATTCCAATGCAAAGTCTGAAAAGTAACCTACTTTATCATTCATTCAAGAAAATATGATTTAGAATATGAGCTCAAAGTCTCAGGAAGCATCTCAATTTGGGTAGAGATTTTGCTCTCAATTATCAAAAGATATCTTGATTACAAAAAAGATGCATTTACAAAAGAGGTTCCCTTTATTTATTGGGAGAGACCTTGAAGATTGAAAAAGACCTAAAAATATTTTCAAGTCAAAGATGGAAGTCTTTGTTGACTTTGGACTTTCCATCTTTTTACATGTAATTACACATGACAAAAGTACATGTGAAAATGTCCAAAGCATTTACAAAAGTGCATTTGGAAAAAAGGAAATTAAACCAATAGAAAGTTGATTCAATTTGTAGCTTCATCTTTCTTTATATGAGCATCGTACATGGTGATAGCCGCTTGTATCTCGATACTGTCTAGAGCAATAGTATTCTTGAAGATCACCTTAGCCCTGACTATGGCATCTCTCACTGATGTGACAGATTTTGCATGACTAGTTAACCTAGTTTTTAGATTATCTAGAGTCAACTGATTATCTAGGATATTGTCCATAGAGACCACTAAAAATGTTTTATTCTCAAATTCTTTTCGGAACATACCTTCAAATTCTTAAATCATTTATTCTACTAAAATGAACTAATTGTCTTGTGTGGTAAGTTTGCAAGGCAACTCCTCCAACTTATGTAATAGACTGATATCACTTTGTTCACTGAGGTCTATAAAATATTCGAGGTCACTGATTAATTCCTTAAGCACCCGACTCCTATACATCAATGCTTCTTTAGTTTCAATATATGAGTCTCTATTAGCAATGACGCTAATTGATACTAGAGTGCTTATTTTTAGCTTCTTCATATCCATCCATTTGTCAATATATTTATCTATGCTTTTAATATCCTAAGAAATGATACTAATAATATCATCTAGTTCTACTCTCATTTTCCTCATCTTATCCATTTTCTAAAACAACTCTATAAGGAAGGAAATCCCTTGTGTATGTATCTTTCCTAAGTAATCTTCAAGAACTTTTCCCTTGAGATAGGTCTTTTCTGCCTTCTGAATCATGGGGTCATTTTTTATCTCCTTTCGATGTTAAACCTAAGAAGGTTCTCATTGACACTGAAATATACACTAAATATGACATCATATAGAATTTGGATGTAGTGGATACCTTCATCAATTGTTCATGTAGAGCATTACTAATTTGTTCTCCCTAAAAAATGACATGTTTCCCCTGGAGAATTATCTTAACAAAGGGGTGCATCCATTCATGAAAATAAGAGGAAAAAGGCAAACCTCATACTCTATTGAGAAGAGTGATCAAGTTGCCAACTTCATTTATGAAATCACTTTGTGGAAAGTTTTGTGGCCATGTAGACAAGTTTGTTTTGGGAGTTTTGATCCATATATTATTGATCACTTTCTTCACTCTTTCAAGATCTTTATAATATTCCTTTTATGCTTCAATGAAGTTAAGCTTCAACACATCAGTAGTGGGAGGGCACATGAACACTTTATCAATGAACTTAGGGTCTAGTCTGATCACCACATTACCATCGGTGTTTAACACAACCCTAGTATCTTTGTTGTAGAACTGAGTGCACTGGAGAATAAACTCTATGTGGTGAACTACTATAGGAAAAGGATAGACTAGATGAATATTAATTTCAACTATCTTCTTCGTTTCATGGATGGGATTGCTTGATTTGGTTCTTTCTATGAACTCAGCCATATCCATGTGCTCATTCTCTTTATCTCTAATGTCGTCGACATTAGAAGTAACTGAGGTGATTGGGAAAACACCTTGATACTTGTATTTCATCATATTCAACTTCTTTAGAGAAACCTTAGTCATTTGGAAGAACTTTTGTAGAAAGGACATCGATGAAGAAAGATCCTTGAGAGAAACTACAACAAGAATCATGATCATGTAATTAGGGTAAAAATTTGGCAATCTAGAAAAATTGCACGTTGATGATCATGACCATGGGAATGTGCTTGAAAGGGCTAAGGTGTGAGTAGGTCAGAATGTTTAAAGGGAAGTAGGCTCAAAAAAATGAGAAAATTGAAAATTTTGAGAGTTAAACAAAATAGAGGGAAGGCATGCAGGGGTGGCAAAAATTACCACCTTTGCATTTTTATAAGAGACTTTATGCATAGGTAGCACTTTATGCCACTTTTGCATGTTGGAAATGAGTATTATGAGCATAAGTAGCAAAAATTGCCACCATAGCATGTAAAAGTCATGCATGGGTGGAAATTTCTGTTGCATATTCATATAAGGGTACATCTTGTAAGGGTGGCAATTTTTTTCACCTTTGCATATTGGTAATAACCTCATGTGAGGGTGGAAAAAATTAATGCCCTTACATGGGAGGAAATGGGTAAGCTGTGATGGTAGAAAATTTTGACACCCTCACATGAAGATGAATGGATAGTGTAATGGTAGAAAAAATCATTGCCTTTATGTGGGATGAGGTAAATTGTGTAAAGGTAGTGTTTTTGCAGCCATTACACCACTAGAAATGGACAACGAAAATGGGGGGTGGTTAGCCATTAATGAGGAGAGGGAGAAAGAAAAAGAAGGAAAAGATAAAAAATGGTAGAAGGAAGAGAAAGAACAACTAAAACATTAAAGGAAAGAGAGAACCAAAAAAATATAAAATAAAGAAGAACATAGAACCCTACCTGGAAAAAATCACTGCCCTACACTTGAATCCAAAAAAAATGTGATCCCACTCATTCACATAGTTGAATGGATGTAGGGAGGAGGAGGAGATAACTTGGAATGGTCCAAATGAGGTTCAAATTAGTTTATAAGGTTGAAAAACTAACCCCAACAACTCAGTGTGTGTGGCCATAAATATCGCATGCACAAATCGAGATCATGTAGGGGTAGCAAAAATTGCCGCCTATGCATGTGAGGTTGAAAAAGGATGCAAAGGCAGCAAAAATTGTCGTCTTTCCATGGAATGGATTAAAAAGGAAGGGCAGTTATTTCATTGCTCTTGCATGAAAGAATGCAAGGGCAGTGAAAATAGCCACCTTTACATGGGATGAAAACCACATGCAATGGTGGCAAAAAATGCCACCCTTGCATGTGAAGTGCAAAAAATGCAATGGTAGAAAAAAAAATTGCCCTTGAATGGGAACCAAAAAACTCACTAATTCCTTGAAATTTATCAAAATTTGACATTTTGATCATATCAAAATCATAACAATTTTCACATTTTTTGTGAAATCATAATGAGGGAAGGTCACAAACTCTACAAGGATGTCAGTTGACCAAACTCAAGATCAATAAAAACTTGTCTTGAAAAATGAACTTAGAGTGAAAAGCACGAAATTGAAAAATTTCATATGGCTTGTTCCAAAAATGAGTGTAGCTGATTTTGGGAACAACACTGTCTACATTTGGTTAAAGTAACTTCCATGATGTTTTTTGCCTCGATTAGATATTTTAGGATCTTGACACGTTATTTTTACTAGAGCCATAAGATTTATATAAGAAGCCTATTGATCATAAATGATATTGTGGAGTACTCTTACTAGACTTGGTAAATTTTTATGGGAAAAGTTTGCTGGAAACTTGGCCCCTACCTCTATGGCTCTAACCAAAATCTTGTCTTTTTTCTCTAACAAATGTCACTAAAAAAATGGGTTATACATGGAATCTATATTAGTATAATATGACTGTTTAAGAAGAGGCTCGTCCACTATGGGTATTGTAGCTAGGTATTATGCGATTTATTCTTGGTCTTGTTCTGAATAAGGTAGTCTTGGTCAAGTTGAGTGTAAATGGTGAACCCACTTAACACATCAACCTTGTGAACTTATAAAGGTGAAATTTTGAATTTAGATTATAAGTGAAAGTCTTAAAACAACTTTGGTAAATGTCTAGACTCAATTGGGTAGCATAACTATGCCAAAGTGGATGATATGACTCAATATTTTGATGAACTTTAAACAAGGAAAATTGATTATCTCATGCAGGCAACATAATGCCTCTTTGTTCAAAGGAAAATTATGAATGTGTTTGGTTTGAATTGTTTATTTACACCAATTTTTGACTTTAAACAAGACTTTCATCTAGGATAAGACTAACTAATTAATCTCTCTTAGATCTTATACTGATAAGGTTGCTTAGTATTGTTGGAATCCATCAATATAAATCATTTGAGAGGATTTTAAGTGTTCATCCTAAATTAAATATGTATTATATAGTAGATATTTTACACACCCCCTTCTCTCAAATGACAGTACCATGACATGGACCTTGAGGTGCACCTTGCACCAATAATACTTCTGTGCCAAATGGGGATTTGTCTAAAATATTACAATTTTACAAAAATTGTAGTGGAATCAATTGCACAATGAATTTCACATCAAACAATGTAAAATAAAAGCATGGATTTTGGGTCTATATCACTTGACTTGTTGTAAAAAGGTCTAGTCCTTTTTACAACCACTACATCCTACTATTCACTTAGAAGTGCCACTAGGTCCCATGTGAAACTCTAATTAACATCTAAATGAATTAAATTTCAAAATGTGAAACCCTGCATCAAAGCTTCCCTAAAGAACTTGTGGGAGGTGATGAAGTCCCCCTCGCAAGCCAAGTTTGCATAGAAATAAAGAAAGCATTAAATTAGAAAGAATTTAGGTTCATTTTCAAGGTCACCCAAACTTCGATGAATTTTTGGGGAATGATTTAGATGACTTTCTTTCCTTGGACTATGCTACTTGCAATATGAATGGCACTTTTGATTCCAAGCATTCCCTAAAGGGGACAAATGGAAGTGCATACATGCAACATCCCTCTTTTTACCAAACAAAAATTTAATCTAAACAACTAATTAAATACAAAAATCTTTGAAAGGGTGAGTTAATTTTTAAGCCTAAATGGAAAATGAGGTGGTGTTTATTTGACCCCTTAGTCTTAGTTGAAAACTTTGAAAACATTCACCATAAACATCTAATTGTTTTTATACACAAAAATAAGGTTCCTAATTGATTTCTAAGCATGCAAAAGGTGATCTAATCATGTTTTTAGCAAATGTCAAGCTTGGTCCTACAACAAAAATGTTAGCATGTCCTTTAGACTTGAAGTTCTTTTGGGTTTAAAGTAATGAACTTTAGAAAAAGAGCTCTTAGGTCTGTGTTTTAATAAAAAAATAGTGACCAAAGTTGGTTTATATAACTGATGATGGTTACATTTTCTAACCAATATCAATTATCTAACTAACATCAGTTATACCAATGTGACCGATGATAGGTATCTAATTGATGTTAGTTTTTAATAATTGACATCGGTTAATATATCCAACTGATGTTGGTCTTACCAGCTGATGTCTATTACTGTGTAAACCTGTGGCAAACAAAAATGGTAAAATAAAGTTAGAAAATTAGTTTTAAAGAGTTTTAATGGTCCAAATGAGTATTTTAAAGCTACAAAATGATCTTCTTCATGTGTGGGATGTGTCTGGTCCCACTAGATGTGCCATAATGTGATCTAGTAATTTGACTCAAGAGAGGATGGTTAGTATTGTGTTAGTCCCAAAATAAAAATAAAATGAAAGAAACACACTAACTAGCATGACATCTCTAGGCCTAGACACTAGGGAGAGATTAGTTAACAAACATGATTAAAACACATAAGTAAAATGCAAAAGAAACCTTCTTTTACCTCCATTGGATGCTCCAAAATGCTTTTTATGGTGGATTTCTTGACTTGTGCTCATGAAGCCCTTGGCAATAAAAGCTTGGCTACCTCCATCTCTTCTTGGTACCTTTGGCTTGTGGCTTGGCTTGGCTTGGGATCAATTTGGCATGGTAACACTAATTGGTCAAATCTTTGTAATCAATTTTGCATTATAAATTTGTATAATCATGTGTTAAAATTCATGTGGTAAGGCCTCATATATATATATATATATATATATATATATATTTGAGAATGTCTAGAATCAACCTACACCAACCATCTCAAGATTGAGATGTGTGGTTGAGGATTAATTCAATTTTTTTAATTAAGTTGTAGACACCAATGTTGTGTCTACCCCCCCTTGGTCCAACACTCCTAACCCACACTTTATTAATTTAAAACAAATTATCTATTTTAAATTAATCATCCCCTCACCTCGACACCTTGCCCAGACACCTCACCCTAAGGCCATTTCCTACTCTATGAGTCACCCTATGACTAAGTCCTTCAAATCATAACTACTAAGACCTATTCCAACTCTCTAACTAACTCTCATGCCTAATAAACCTATCTTTTGATAGTTCTCCAATGGCAAATGCACTTGGTAGATGGAGAAATGGGCAAAAGGCTAAAAATAGCCTTTTTACCCATTCTGTAGCTGCCAACATCGATCAACTGTCGACCGATGCCAGTGGAATCACTGACGTCAGTTACATAAGCTAGACTCTAACCTTGATTTTCCCCCTACCACTTCGCACATCAACGTGCACACTCTGAGACTAAGCATTAGAATTCTATCATCACTCTCCAGGCTATAGAAACTCTATAGAAATCACTCCAGACATTGGATTGGAAACATTGTATGAGATCTTTGACATCAGTCGCAATAGGAATAAGCATCCTGACACCCTCGGGTCTTCACCAAAAAGCTAAGTATTCTTCTGGTCTCCATTTCAAAGTTCTAGAATAATTTGGTAATTAGTTTCTATTTACTATTTTTGAATACTATAAAAGAAACTTGACTTCCTCTGTGGAAGGACTAAAAAGCCTTCCTCTGACTCTTACCATATTCTCACACCTACCCTTTACCTTTTGCCCTTCCTCAGACCCTATTCTCCTTCCCGTAACTCTACACAAACTTCCCAACTCCCACAATCCTCTGTCCATCACAAAAATACCCTAAAACTCATCTAAAGACCTATTGCCCCTACCGACATTGGTAGTATAACCAATGTTAGCACTATTTACCTACCAACATTGGTAGCATAAACGACGTCGGTGACTGTGCAAACTAGAAAACCAATCTAAATAGCCCAAAGACTAGACACAACCTCTGACCAGCTTGCTAAGACTCATGGATTATAGGAAATAGGTACACAACATTCTACCTTTTCATTTCTATAAGTCTTTTATCATTTCATTTTATACAAATCTCTTTGTCTTAAATAGTGGACTGTCATCCCTCATGGCGCTTTATGCTTCCGAGACCAAGTGCATAGCTTGGCAGTCCACACTATCTTATTCTAACATTTTCTTTGTTAAGTCTTATTCTTATCTATAGGTGTCTTCCTCCATAGCCAAAGAGGAGTTCCTACAATGCTTGGATACGGTGTGCAACTTAATCTGGGTAACGTACAAACCCCAAACCCTTAATCTTTAGTTCTTTTTTCTGAATGTAAATAGCAAAAATGTAGAGAAACATTCTGGCACACTCGATGGGACCCTGGAGTTTTCCTTGGGTCCATTTTTATAAAAAAACAAATTTTCATATAGTTGCATTAAGAAAATTTCTCTTCTTGCATCCTTATTCTATCTCTTTATTTTGAAAAGAAACCATTAGCACAAGTTAAAAAGAATATCTTTCTTTTTCTTCTTATCACTTTTTCCCTGCATCTTAGAGTAGTGAAAATTCATGCTATTAACCTTTTCTGTACTTATTTGCATTTGAACAAAACAATTCAATTTGGGTTAAAAAGAAACTATTGCATTTTATTCCTATTTGAATGCATACTTAGCCTCCTCACTTAGTAATTAAAAATGCATTATGAATAAATCATAGTGCACAAATGTTACACAACCAGACCACAAGCACATCAAATTAAACACTTAAACATACTTGAGACAAGGCCCGTCTAGGATTTCATCACCTAGCAGATACCTTACCCTTCCTAGTGATCCTACTTGGACTTCACTACCAAGGGGAGGACCCACTCTGTTCTCTGGCAGAGTATAAACTATAGGCAAAGTATATATTGGCTAAGTGGCCCAACTCAGCTCTGGGTTCGTGAAGTGAAGGGAGAAAGCCCCCAGCACCAGGCCACGTACATAACCTAACACATATTTTTGAGCACCAAAACATAACCCAAAACCAACCATAGACTTCCTCTTTAAGACCCATTCTAAAATACCAATTCCCAAACACATTCTTCTAAGGCATAAGCCACCACGACTCTAAAATTTATTCTTAGGAATTTAACATTTAGAGGTTGCTTGCCATCATCTATTTTGTTGTTTTTATCTAATTTTTTGAGCTGGTAAGGTCGCATTCTGAGGTCAAAAAACAACTCATAATTTCTCTTTCTTTCAAAACAATATCAATTTTTTGTGTTTCTGGAAATTAAAAAAAATTGACATCGATTTTTCCAGCGGCATCAGCAACTGATCTCCACTAACATCGGTTATCTTACCGACCTCGGCAACATTTCATAACTATCATCAGTTAGTAAACCGACGTCGGTCACTATCAAAAAAAAATTTCTTTCCAAACAGCAAGATTAAAACTTGACTTTTTTACTGTCAAACAAAAATTCTAGTTTTCTAAAATTGAAACACATAGTTTTTAGAACCTGAACCCCTTTTGTCTTGGATGGTTTTGACAAATTGTCAAGCTAAATCTCTTGTTGACCATGCAAGGAAACAACCACTTCCACCTGCGCCCTTCATAACAAGTCCTCTAATGGAGTATACTTCTGACACTTAGCATACTCCTATCCAACCTACCCCAAATCAACCTCTTATTATTCCCGTAGGGGATCAAGACTTTGAGAGATTCCTTGACCTCAATGTCAAGGCTCTCCAACACTATCTCGCAAGAAGCCAAATGTGAGATCCTTCAAGTAACCCTATTTATGGGATGCCAACTTCCTTAGTTGAAATGATAATAATATCAATAGCATCCATTACTCAACCTATGGTCACTTAGGCCATTGCCTCAACTCATAACCCAACCATGGCCAATGTTCAAGATTTGGCCTCCCCTTCTATTTCTGGACCTACCTCCATCGGGGTTCCTGTACCCCCTCAACCACAAACAATTCAACTAAGTTCTACACCTTTCTAAAACTTGGTTGTCTCTATCCCACCTACTCTTACACCAATAAATATAAGAGTGACTACCTATCCTTTTACTAGTGTCACCACCACTCAACCACCCTTGGTGGCATCTAGTCAAATTGTGCCTTCTAACTTCATGGCACAAGCCCCCTTGACCTCAACATCAGTCCCTATGATAAACTACCAATATGTTGCACCTATACAAACGCAACCAAGTACATCATATGCCCCTCCCAACACCTTCTAAGTACTCTACAACCTAGGGGGTGCCCCACCTATCAATCCATTAGCTGATCTAATCAAGATGTTGATGGATAAGATGTCTAACCTTGAGACATCTATTTTGGGTTTAAGGAGTGTTCTTTCATATGAACAAATCTGTAATGAACCTATCCATCCTTCGGTCCCTATTCGACCATATCTTAGCTAGTGGAAACTCCCAAAATTTACTCATTTTTAGAGTAAAGAGGACCCATAACAACATCTACGAGTGTTTAGACACACTTGCTACCTTATAGCACACGATGATGCATTATTACTTTACACATTTCCCATGTCTCTTTTTGGTGATGCCCTCGATTGGTATAGTTCTATTACCAGTCACTCTCTCTTTACCTTCACTCAACTAGCTTAACTATTTCTCGACCACTTTTCAATCAACATCACTAAAAATGTCTCCATCACAGACCTATATTCTATTAGACAATTCGACGATGAATCAATAGCTAACTTCGTTGCTCGTTGGAGAGGTTTAATCAACCAAATCTCCTTTTCATTACCTCAACCTGATCTCATTGAGCTCTTTTCAAGAGCATGTACTAATCTCATCTACTTTGTGGGTTCAAACATTTTGCACATTTGATGAAGCTTTCACCATGGCCTGAAAGCTCGAATTATGCGCGGTCAAAGAAGATAAAGTCAAATTGCGTAGTAAAAATACCAATGCAAAATCTAATGACCCTTCTTCCAAATCTTCTTCTTCTCATTCCAAGTCTAGGGGATCAGTGAATGCTATGGTACTTATATCATCATCTTCTACCACAACTAACCAATCTGAGCCCTCCACATCACAAAGCATTACAAGGCAATTCCAATAGCAATATGTACAGTGTCAATACACTCCAATAAGAGAATCATATGCTTCCATGTTGGATAAACTAGTAAATTAGGGAGTCCTCAACCTTCCTCAAATTCAACCACCACCCTAATTTGATCCCTCATGAGCCATCCCTGCATGGTATAGGGAAAATGACTTTTGTAATTATCATCGCATCAAAGGTCATGACACAGACAATTGGAAAACCCTCAAGAATGTTATTCAGGACATGTTAGACAAAGGGGATTTTGTCTTGGATATCCCAAATGCATTGGTTAACCAAAACATAGACATCTTTAGGCAACCATTCCCTAACTAGACCATGGCCGATGACACCTAAGAGTGCAATATATGCACGGTTGACATGGTTTCTCCTTCCATTCCTAACCAACCTCTCCCACAGTCTGAAGAGGTTAGTCAACCTATTTCTCCTCCATGGGTAGAAGACCCTTCTTCTCCTATTTTTCCTCCATAGATGGAAGACAGTCCTCCATCCACCCCCCTTTCACACATAGGAGAGTTTGCTTTGACCTCTCTTATATTGGAGGATGCTTTGTTGATACCAATGCCACTAGCCCTACCCTTATCCTTCCTATTACCAATGGAGGATCATACTTTTCCCACTCTTCACCCAAAAGTAGAAGGCATGATCATCCCTGCGCTCTATCCTCTCGAAGAGCCACATTCTCCAATCCCTTCTCCACTGAGAGAAGAACTTGTCTCTTCACCCAAATCAGCTGAAGAGGATTTGGTAATGGCTCTTTCTCACCTTTGTCCTAAGATCACCACATCTAACATGTTTCCACTCTCACAACCACCCAAATCTTCTAAAAGATCAATTATAAATCCTCGTGCAACATCCTCTAAACTATTCTCTCGATTGGCTAAAAACTTAGGATTTCTCCATTCGAGGAACTTAGAACATGAGGCATTATGGGAGTGACTTAAGGCTCCTTATCTTACACATCCCACTTCATCTCATACTATCGACCCTTCTACGACAAATTATCCCAAAGTCTCTGGTGAGGATCAAGCTTCCACTTCCAAATCTCCAGAAGCTCAACCATCCACATCTAAACCCAAATCCTCGTAGACATCCACCATACCGAAACAAGTTAAATCTCTCAGTGTTTGCCCCATATCAAACCTCACTCACCCATAAGTGAAGGTAGATTTGAACCTCGTCCCCCATAGTAGTGGTACTCACACTATATTAAAGAAGGCTAATAAATCACATCAGAGAACTCCTCCCCCACCATCACTATTTCCCTCTATTTTGAGCCCACACCCTTCTACCTTAATAGGAGTGCTCCCTACTCCAACAGCTAATAAAAATAGATTACTTCCATTACTCCCTTTACCCATCAAAACTTACTTCCTCTAAAAAATTTGGCACCTCTCATCAAGAAAGTGCCATCTACGTGAGTGGACACACCACCAACTAAAAAGGTGGTATAGAAAACTCCCTCAATAACTCCTAAATAGAAGTTGTCAACATCTACTGCAACAACAAGCGTAGATCCATTAGTGGGTTCCTATGCTTTATTGCTACACTAATTTTTGAAATCTTCTAGCATCACTCTCCTACCCATTAAACCATTTCAACCTCTCAGATCAAAACCATCTTGGTTTGATGACACCTAAATCTGCCTATATCATCGCACACCTGGGCATGATACTGAGAGTTGTTGTGCCCTTAAGGTTGTCATTCATCACCACTTGGAAAAAGACACCCTTCTTACTAAGGATTCTTTCAACAAATCTCTAACACCACCCCATGTCTCTCAAACCTCCTCACCTTCATCAGAATCCCATCATCAGACTATGGTCCCTTTACCTCCTTCCCCTCCTTTATTTGAAATTAACACCATTAATGTGGCTAGCAGGTCACAAACTTTAAAAGATAAAAGAAAAGAGAAGGTTTCTATCCCTTGGACATACCCATTTGTCAAGCCTTCTCAACCACAAAAACCCAAGATTTCAATCTTGGGCACATCCTAACAAACATCATCAGAGATAATTTGTGATTCCATGGTGAAACAACATCACCAAACCCTTGTGAAGATGTCTTTGTATGAATTCATTCAAAGCTCTCCACAACATTGCCAAGCTTTAATCAAAGCTTTATAGGCACTGGAGGTCCAACCCAAAGACCCCCAACCATTGGCTGCTTTAGTCCAATCATTACCCACCATTGCCTCCATTACCTTTAGTGATTCTGAGATTCCTACCTCTAACTTGGAAGATCAGGATGCTGCCCTTTTTATCATAGCTTATGTTGATCAAACTCACATTAAGCGGGTTATGATTGATGGAGGTGTTAGCATCAATATCATCTCCACCCATGCGTATGACCAACTAGCCCTCCCAAAGAATTGCATGTCAAAAAATGATACAATTCTTCATTCTTTCAATGATTCCACTGCCACCACCATTGGCACCATCGTCTTGCATATTCATGTTGGCCCACGAACAATCCCATAACTCTTCTATATCATCGAGGGGGAGTTCCAATATAACATGTTATTGGGATGACCTTGGATATGTGCCATGACCTGTGTCCCTTCCACACTACATCATTGTGTCAAATTTGAACACGAGGGTCAAGTTCATGTCATTCTTGCTGACCCTTCTCCCTTTAAAACATGCAACACAACTTATCAACCCAATGATGTTCTCATCCCTTTGAAAACATACACCCAAACACCACCTCCACTCGCAGAAGCTTAAACAAGTTCGCAAACATCGGTTACACATATGCCTCCTCCTCAAGTGACCACAAAAGATCCTATGGAAGATACCTTATAGCAGCTTTCACTTGGGGAGTATCATTTGCTTACCCTAGACATGTTCGAAACTCCTCATAAATATGGACAACTTCATCATCACCCTAACTATGACCATCGCATCAAAATGGTCATCCGATATGGTCCTCCAAATCTTCAAACTAATCTCATCTATGGAGGGATAGATTGAGCTCTTACTGATGGGAATCCTCTCACATCACCCCAATTATTCACTTCCAATTTCTCCTTTCTTGGCAACCCTAGCTTTGCTCACACCTATCTTTATAGGTGTGCATGGAAGCGTTTTGGCTTTGGGCACTATGAACAAGGTTCCCACCAACCCGTTGAGCCTCCAAATGATGAGGCAATCAAAAATGCTAAGAAATGACATGGTGTGGGTTTCGAAGAACCTAGAGAAACCTCTAAAAACCCTCACCATGAAACTATCATAGAATAATCTCCTCCAACCTCACCTATTCCCTCATCCTCACCTATGGAGTCGGTGGTCTCCATCCCTCCTAGTTTTTTTTGTGCATAAACACCATTTGCTTGGAACCCCTGAACTATCAACTAAGTGGGGTATTAAGGTCTCTTCCTCTTGTTTATCTAGACATGATAGATGATGAATTTTCTACCATCAACACTGTCTAATGCATGGATGATGATGCCATACTCACCTACATGGGTGCAGATGACTCTATTCAATGATCACTTCCTTCGAAAACATAGGTTATGTTCAATGAATAAAATATTGACATTAACCTCCCATCTTTTGATGTTCCTCACATTTTAAAGATTAGTCAATCTTTAGATGCCCAGGAAAAAATTGACTATACCAAATTCCTTATAGATCATAGCAAAGCCTTTACTTGGTCCTATAGTGACATGCCTGGTATTAACCCTGACATTGTCATTCATAACATCATCAAAAACCATGAAGCTAAGCATGTCATGTAAATGCTTCGCAAGATGCATCCTCACGTGGCTCTCCTTATCAAAGAGGAGCTTCAATGTCTTCTCTCCATCTCATTTATCCAACCCATTGATTATTCTCAATGGGTTTCAAACATCATCCCTATCACCAAAGCAATTGGGGGAATTTGCATTTGTACCAATTATTGTGACCTCAACCTAGCTTGCCCAAAGGACGACTTCCCTTTGCCAAACATCGACCAACTTGTTGATCTTACGGCTGGTCATGAGATGCTATCACTCATGGATAGATTTTTAAGAGATAATCAAATCTTGATTGCACCAAAAGATCAACATAAAACCACCTTCATCACCCCATGGGGAACATTTTGCTATAGGGTCATGCCTTTTGGCCTAAAAAATGCAGGCACTACATACCAATGTGCCATGACTTATATATTTCATGATCTCCTCCACAAAATCATGGAGGACTATGTGGATGACCTACTAGAGAAATCCAAACTTCACCATGACCACTTAACCATTCTCAAAATAATATTCACTCGCCTCCTACAAAACAACATCTGACTCAACCCCAAGAAATGCATTTTTGGGGTTCTCTCAAGGAAGCTTTTGAGTTTCATCATTTCTTTTCTTGGCATTTAGGTAGATCTCGCTAAAATTTGAGCTATACTCGAGATGCCCCCACTAACTAACTTAAAACAACTTTGAAGCCTACCAGGAAAGCTTCAATCTATTCATCACTTCATCTCATAACTATCTAACTGATGTCAACCCTTCTATTACCTCCTCAAGAAGGATGTCTCCTTTAATTGGGATAAAGACTACCAAGAGGCTTTTGAAGCTCTTAAACACTATCTTGTCTCTCCACTAGTCCTTATTCCACCTAAAGATGACCAACCCTTATATCTTTACATTTTGGTAACAAATCATTCCTTAGGTGCCATGATCGCGCATCGAGATGAACAACATCGTGAGCAAGCGGTTTATTATATAAGCTGAATGCTCATTGACTATGAAACTTGGTATACTCATACCAAAAAACTTTGCTTGGCATTAGTCTTTGCCACCTCCAAACTCCATCATTATCTCCTCAATCACAAAACTTACATCATCACCCACACCGACCCTCTCAAATACATGCATTCTAAGCCATATCAAAATCAATGTATGGCTCGATGGCTCATGCATCTTGTTGAGTTCAATTTGAAATTCATTCAACAAAAGTCTATAAAGGGGCAAACAATCACTGACCAACTAGCAGATGCCCCTCTACCTGACAACCAACCCTCTCATTGTGAATTTCCTGATGAATTTATCACCACAGTATCCATCGATGACATCTTCTATCAAATGACAATGTTCTTTGATGGATCCAAATGTCAACTCGGTAGGGGTGCGGGGGTCATTCTCATCCCTCACAAGGGTGAGCCTATGCCTCTAGCTTTTAAACTTGACTTTGAATGTACCAACAACATGGCTGAATATGAAGCCTTAATTTTGGGACTTCAAACTACCCTTTTCTTAGGCATCAAGACAATCAACATCTTTGGCGACTCGCAACTAGTCGTTAATTAGATTAACGGTTCCTACCTTTGTAAAAATGAAGTTTTACAATGATATAAACACCATGTTGACACATTGCTAGAGTCTTTCGACCATTATCTTTTGTAAACTATTCCTTATTCTATGAATAAGTTTGCCGACACTATGGCCTCTCTCGCTTCACATATACCATCCTCATCTTCTTCTTCAAGAATCTATGTTATGGTACAGCATTTGGCATTGCCTTCATATATCTCCACTAACATCAACTTTGTCAGCACTATCGACTCTAGTCCACAAGATGTTTGGTATAAACAATTTGTGGACTACTTAACTTATTCTATTATTCCTCCTGATCTCTCTAGCAATGCACAGTGGGCTTTTATCAAGAGTATTACTCGATATACCATGCTAGGGGCTCTTCTCTACAAAAGAGGTTTTGATAGCCTCCTTCTTTGATGTCTAACCTCCACTGAAACATCTCATGCCATCAAAAAAGTCCATGATGGGATTTGTGGAGGACATTTCAATGGTAATTCAATTGTAAAGTGCATCCTTCACCTGGGCTATTATTAGCCCACTCTTCACCAGGACTGTAGTGACTATGTTCAGCATTGTATCGAATGCCAACAACACGCTAACTTACTTTACATCCCTAGCCACGCTATACAAGTTGCTAAGGATTTTTGGCCCTTTTCACAATGGGGCTTAGATCTAATCGGTGAGATTAACCCTCATTCGTCTCTCTGACATCAGTCTATTATCACCGCAACTGAATACTTCACTAAATAGGTGGAAGCTGTTCTCCTCAACTCCACTAAAGCTGAAAAAATTGTCAACTTCATCAACAACCACATCATCTATCATTTCGGTGTACCTCACAAGATCATCATTGATAACGGTAAATCTTTCAAAAATAAAATTGTCCAAAAACTTTGTGACTCTTTTGGCATCAAACTCAACTTTTCCTCACCTTATTACCCACAAGTAAATGGACAGGTAGAGGCTTCTAACAAAATATTAACCAAAATTCTAATGAAGGTGGTCAACGACACTAGAAGGGATTATCATATTCACATTCCCTTCACTTTGTGGGCCTATCACACTAGCATCTGAACCCCTACGGGTGCTACACCTTTCTCTTTAGTATATGGAACAGAGACTGTCCTACCTCTTGAAGTACAAATACCTTCTCTATGCATCTCTTTGCATGACATACTTTTTAATGATGACTTTTTTTAAGATCGATTAACTCAATTTGAGTTACTTGATGAACATCGTCTTGCCACTCTTAACCATTTCCATATCTACCAAAATCTCATCAAACGTGCCTATAACAAAAATTTGAGAGAGCGAGATTTCAAAATCAGAGATCTTGTCCTTAAAAAAACCAACAAGTGACCAATATGGAAAGAAGCAAATGAGGCAAGTTTGCTCCTAATTAGCTCAGACCTTATATCATAATGCACAAGTATGGATCATGGACTTATCATCTATCTTCTCTCGAAGGCCAACCAGAACCTGAGCCCCTTAATGCCTTCCATCTGCAACTATTCTACTGTTAATCAAGTAATCAATTACTTGATGTTTAACTTGAGCTCATCTTTTGAGCAACCCCTGTCATCCTCATTCCTATTCCTTTCAACCTTTTTTTCCTACAAATATTAGTTAACCCTTTTTGCATTAATGCTTTGTCCTACTAAAAAGGAAACCCCTAAACCTCTATAGGCTTGTCCATGACTAAAAGTTTAGTCTACCAAAAAAACATAAAATTGGGATGCCTAACATATAAAGGTCATAAACTATAAATGTAGATTGCTCCCTCAAAAGATAGCTGCATCATTACTGTAATTAATAGACTACTCCCTTGAAGGATAGCTATTCAATGAACTCCAAGCATACAAACTAAACTATAGACCATTCCCTCGAAGGATGGCTATGACCAAATTTTTCTATAAATAGTGCCCTCTCAGAAGCTTCCTGCATAAATCAGCTTCACATGACCACAAAACAAAATAACATCCCTAAATAGATTTCTCGCATTGATCAGTCTACAAATTATTAAAGTCATGGACTTGCCTATAGTCATTCTCAGGGTCACCTATAAAAGGGGCAAAGTTATTCTTGATAAAAAGGGTTACCCTATCCTGACATATCACCTAATCACACTTATTACCCCAACATAGTCAAGAGATTTTGAGCTCACTTAATGTCAAGTGATTCCAGTACTTCTCTAACACAAGCCAATGGTCAACAATGTAATGCATGAATGGGGCTTTTGTTTCCAAAAACTCCTAACTATGCTATCATTATGGTCCTTGTCAATGAAAGAGCAACGCACCTTTCACTTCTTACTTGACTTCGTCACATGACCAATAACATGACAACCAAAACATTTTTCAAACCACTAACATAACATCATGATTTATTTAATGCAAATACTGATTTGTGTTATATAAATTATTATAGCCCATTCACATTAGTTTCTATGGAAAACAATACACATGGAAACTAACAACCAAACACAATTTATGTCAAGCATATATCATCACCAATATGAAAAGTGTTGAAGCATAAATAAACTTATTTCATTTTTAGCATACATCCATCACCAATATGGAAAATTGTTAGGAATGAAAAACCACAAACCTATGTTACAACATACACCATCACATAATATGGAGAAGGTTGTAACATCATCATATATTCATCACATTAAGCATGTATCATTAAACATATGGTAAAATTCTAAAAACACTAACATAACCAAAACATCCATAACACGTCAAAATCTCAAAACCTCATAAATACATATCAATATCTGAAATAGTACAATATATTTCTCTCTCTCTCAAAATACATATACATCTCACGTCAACGGCATGCAGGCTACTATATACATCTCACCTAACTACAAAAGCCTCAAGGCTGTGGTGGTGGTGGTGGTCAATGTGGTTGTGAAGATGTTGAATCATATCCACTCTCTGATAATCGTCATCTTTGAGAACTTGAAGCAGTAGCACGTGACATAGACCTTTGCTCAACCAACATCTCAGAGTATCATTGTATCTAAGGATACTACCTGATGGCACCCTCATAATATGTGATCTCATCTAATGCAGTGTTGTACCTAGAGATAGGTATAGTTTGTGGTGGACCCATCAACCCTGATGCCATGCCCTATAACAAACTCTGTGGCTATGGGATTTTGAGCTCACTTAATGACAAGTGATTCGAATACTTTTCTAACACAAGCCAATGGTCAACAATGTAATGCATGAATTGGGCTTTTGTTTGCAAAAACCCTTACCTATGCTATCATTATAGTCCTTGTCAATGAAAGAGCAATGCACCTTTCACTTCTTACTTATAACATGACAACCCAAACATTTTTCAAACTAATAACATAACATCATGATTTATTTAATGCAAATATTGATTTGTGTTATATAAATTATCATAGCCCATTCACATTAGTTTCTATGGAAAACAATACACATGGAAACTAACAACCAAACACAATTTATGTCAAGCATATATCATCACCAATATGAAAAGTGCTGAAGCATAAATAAACTCATTTCATTTTTAGCATATATCCATCACCAATATGGAAAATTGTTGGGAATGAAGAACCACAAACCTACGTTACATCATACACCATCACACAATATGAAAAAGGTTGTAACATCATCATAACATCATCATAACGTCATCATATTAAGCATGTATCATTAAAAATATGATAAAATGCTAAAAATACTAACATATCCACAACAAGTCACATCCATAATATGTCACAAATTCAAAACATCTCATATATATTAACTGCCAAAAGAAGGGTACAAAATATTCATGTCTCTCAAAATATGTATACATCTCACATCAACGGCACATAGGATAGTATATACAAATGCCTCAAGGCTGTGGTGGTGGTGGTGGTGGTCATGGTCGAGAAGACACTGAATCATCTCCACTCTCTGACCATCATTGTCTTCGAGAACTTGACATAGTAGCATGCGACATAGACCTCTACTCAGCCAACATCTCAGAGTATCAATGAATCTATGGATACTACCTGATGGCACCCTCATAATATGTGATCTAATCCAATGTAATGTTGTACCTAGATATAGGTATAGTCTGTAGTGGACCCATCAACCCTGATGCCATGCCCTGTAATGAACTCTATGGCTGTGTCTGAGGTGGCTACTATGGTGCTGACTATGTTGGCTCATGCACTGGCTACTATGGTGATGACTGAATAGGACCCTGACCTGCTAATACCTATGCCTAGGCTACAGCCAACTACCCCTATAATGTGGTAACTTGCCCTGTCAAGGCTGCCACCTATGCTATCAAAACTATCATCTACCCCTGAAACCCTACCACCTATCCCTATAAAATAGTCACATGTGCTCGTGCTGCATCCCTCTCTTGAATGGTAGCATCTCTCTTCCTATTAACTGCCTATAGATTAGGTGGTGGTCCCCTCTGAACCCCTACATACTGCCCCACCCACCAAGCTGAGTAGCCTACTATACACCCTGAATCTACTACACTAGGACCTGTAGGTATCTCCTCAAAATTAGGCTACTCTATTTCCTCTGGCAATGGGAGTGGCACCTTAATGTCATCTTATCTGTATTGAGGGAAGGCAGGTGGCACATCCTGTAACATCCCATACTGGTGCCATACTCTCTCTGCAAGCACTCTCTCGAGCTTGCTGGCTCACTTGCACCGAACCCATCTCAAACCCTGCATCCCCACCAACTACTCTGCCTGATCTTTAAATGTTGGGTATACTAGGTAGGGCCTCCAAATGATGTCTGTAGGGATCAGGGCATCCAATACCCCCCTATAGTAGTCAATGTCTTAGACAATTCCATCTACATGCATCTGCACCATAACCTCTCACCACTGTCTGAACCCAACTCTGAAGCCAATCTGAATAGCTATGGGAAGGCTGAGAGGTCATGTGACCATGATGTGCTCATAAGCCCAATAGTGTAGGAGGTGGCCCACACACAATCTATACTAGTGCCATCGATTAATCCCCCATAGCTCCCTGTATAGCTGAGCCAAAAATACTAGAGCCCATGTAAACACTGTCTACTCCTCAATCATGTCTGTCAACACTCCAGTCATCACAATTAGGAATCTCCCTCCCTCTGCATCAGGTAGCACATAAATAGTGATGCCGATTATCATCAAGATGGCTAATTGGTTCTCATCCTCATCTATAGCATACATTGGCTCATATGCAAAACTCGCTGAGTGGTAAGTCACCTCAAAAGTGTGCTCCCCAAACAACGTCACCATATGAATGTCATGCACCTCTCTCGAGCACACATATATCTCTATCATGTGTATCGATAGCCACAAAATCTAGTACACATCCTCTATAGTCACTGTCAACTCTCTAGTGGGTAGGTGAAAGGTGTTGGTGGTATGATCTCATCGATCAATCAATGCCACCATCAGGCTGACATCTCTAGCCACTCGGTAGTATCATCACAACCTACCTAGTCCTACTGCAGTGATGTATGCCCACTCTTCTCTAATAATGTCATGATGCATCTGCATTAATAATGTTGGAAGATGATTTCATAGCATCAATGTCTGCCTTGCCTGCATCTAACTAACAAAACCATAATAACGTTAACAAATGACTAACAACCTCTATGACTCTTCTTCCCTTTTAGGAGAACTACATTGGCCTGAGGCCCTTAAAATAAGGGCTATGTAGGTAGCACTCAGTTAACATGGGGTCTTCTGAGGTTAGCTCAGCCATTCACCCATTCGTCTACCTAATGGACCAACTAACCAAACCTATATGACCATCACCACACCTGGAAGGACCTCGGCATGACTTTGGCCCTCTAGATTATCATTTTTCAACTTTTTTTCAGTCCTAAACAAACTTTTAAGCCAACCAACATCAGTTAGTGTGCCAATGACAACACCTAACTAACTAACATCATCAGCTAACTGATCGATGTCAATCACTAGTCGGCCAACATCAGTGGAACCATCAGTGTCAGTGACTAGTTTGATCCTAGGGCTAAACAAGGTGAGCCCTAAAAAATAGGGCTTCCCCATTTTGCATTCAAACCCCCCAAACCCCTCCAAACCTTCCTAAACTAACCTATCCAACCTACCCACCCTTCTAATTAACCTTCCCCCTCAATTTATAGCTAAAAACACAAAAATACCAAAAATAAAATTTAATTCCAAAACAATCAAAAACTTCAATAAAACACCCTACCTCATCTCGTCATCACCGCCAAGGTGGTATAATAGGTGCCACTGGTGGTGGTCCTCCCATAGGGCCTCCTCTACCCTCCACCATCTCTATCTGCCTCGTCTTCTCAATAAAATCCTACTGGCCCATAAATGCCCCCACAATCTCTCTACAACACTCCCACCTCACTCACTTTCCCAAGCAATCACAATCTAACACCTCATGCTCCTGCCACAGTCAACTAAAAGTATTTATCACACAAAATACTTCAGAGCTCACTATTTTCTTCAAAAGTCACAAATGACTTTTGGTGGGCCACCAATCTAGTTTTATTAGGTTTGGTAGTCCACCGACGTTAGTAAAATCATGCCCTAGGCCGCTGACGTTGGCCAAATTCCACTGATGTTGGTAGTTAATTACATTATACATGACTGACATCAATTTTATAACCAACATCAACAAACTCAAAACATAAGTCTTGTTTAAAAATACCCAAAATCATGCCCATAACAACCAACTCTAACAGTAGAAGTCATCTTAGACTTCTCATGGGGCAAATTTGAGATCACATATATCTCCCTAACCCCAACAAAAAATTTGAGATCACTTATATCTCAGCCCAACTCGACCAACTACCTTGGAGATCGCAACTATCTCCTCAAACCACAACCACTTTTGAGACAACTATGCCTTGGTTATTTTGATTGCATATGCTACCTCACGAATAGTTAGCAAATTATCCACAACCCTCACACTTATTGATGGATTATGCTCCATTTGATCCCCAATCTTTGTGATATTTTCATGTTTTCTAGGAGCACTTCCTAAGCCTAGGATATGTGGAACATGATGACCATTAGAGCTACAACTTTGATCATTTAACCCAATCAGCTACAACTAATATGTTGGGGACTGGTTACTTCAATTTTAGCACTCCTAAACCTTGCCTACGATAATTTGGCCTACCTATCATGTGAAGTGGTATATGCACAATCTCAACTATTATAGCAGTCACACTCAAACCTCACCTTACCCATCTTCTGCCTATCAAATTGGCACCCGATATCAGCTTACCTTCCCTCAACTCCCACTTTGAGGGGGAATACCTCATCCCATACCTAGGGTAAACAGCATCTATTTTTGTCTTGCAGTTTGTCAAGACAAACCACAAGACAAAAAGGGGCAAATGTAGACACCAATATTGTGTCTACCCCCCCTTGGTCCAACACTCCTAACCCACACTCTATTAATTTAAAACAAATTATCTATTTTAAATTAATCATCCCCTCACCTCGACACCTCACCTAGACACCTCACCTAGACATCTCACCCTAAGACCATTTCCTACTCTATGAGTCACCCTATGACTAAGTCCTTCAAATCATAACTACCTAAGACCTATTCCAACTCTCTAACTAACTCTCATGCCTAATAAACCCATATTTTGACTATTTTCCAATGGAAAATGCACTTGGTAGATGGAGAAATGGGCAAAAGGCTAAAAATATCCCTTTTGCCTATTCTCTAGCCACTGACATCGGTTAACTGTCGATCGATGCCAGTAGAATCGTTGACGTCGATTACATAAGCTAGACTCTAACCTTGAGTTGCCCCCTACCACTTCACACATCGATGTGCATGCTCTGAGACTAAGCATCAAAATTCTATCATTGCTCTCTAAGCTATAGAAACTCTGTAGAAATCACTCCAGATATTGAATTGAAAACATTGTACAAGATCTTTGACATTAGCCGCAATAGGAATAAGCATCTTGACACCCTCAGGTCTTCACCAAAAAGCTAAGTATTCTTTTGGTCTCCATTTCAAAGTTCTAAAATAACTTGGTAATCAGTTTCTATTTACTATCTATGAATACTATAAAAGAAACCTGACTTCCTTCGTGGAAGGGCTGAAAAGCCTTCCTCTGACTCTTACCATATTCTCACACCTACCCTCTACCTTTTGCCCTTCCTTAGACCATATTGTCCTTCCCATAACTCTACACAAACTTCCCAACTCCCAGAGTCCTCTGTCCATCATAGAAATACCCTAAAATTCATCCAAAGACCTATTACCCCTACTGACATCAATAGTATAACTGACATCAGCACTATTTACTTACCAACATCAGTAGCATAAACAACGTCGGTGATTGTGCAAACTAGAAAACCAATCTAAACAACTCAAAGACTAGACACAACCTCTGACCAGCCTGCTGAGACTCACGGATTACAGGAAATAGGTACACAACATTTTGCCTTTTCATTTTTGTAAGTCTTTTATCATTTCATTTTATACAAATCTCTTTGTCTTAAATAGTGGACTGTCATCCCTCACGGAGATTTATGCTTTTGGTACCAAGTGTGTAGCTTGGCAGTCCACCTTATCTTATTCTAACATTTTCTTTGTTAAGTCTTATTCTTATCTATAGGTGTCTTCCTCCACAGCCAAAGAGGAGTTCCTAAAACGCTTAGATACGGTGCGCAACTTAATCCAGGTAACATACAAACCCCAAACCCTTAACCTTTAGTTTCTTCTTTCTTCTAAATTTAAATAGTAAAAACATAGAGAAACATAAGTTTATAATTATCCTCATCATGACATTGGAAGAAGGGGAAATTAAGAGTCATGGAGGGCATAAATCCTGATATTTTTGGCATTTATGGCCTAAAAATGTCTTTCCAAGAAATGAGGTCACTTGAAGATGCATATATGTGATATTCATTTCTAAAAACAAGTATTCAACAATTTTCCATGAAATTATTAATTAGGCCTTGATTTGGATTAATTAGCTCTTCAACATGATTAAGCACTTTGTGCACAAATTACTTAAATTGATCAGATTGTCTTGTTATTGGTCCAAAATTTGACTAGATTGGAATTGGAAGGTGATGACAAATGCATTGGATCCATTATCCCATTTAGGATGTTACCAAAAATAAATAACAAAGGCACACATCTTGTGTAAGAGATTTGATAGGAAATAGCAATCCAAAGCACGCAGGTGCAAATTTGGCATTTTGACTCAATGATTTGATCAAAGTTAGCTAGCCCATAAATTTCATTACCCCATTTAGTGACACCCTAGCCAAAATAGACACTTGAATATGTTATTTTCACATCATCTAGCATATTTTAGTGTTTTTAGGCTAAATTATGCATTTTAAGTGGAAATTGGCCAAAAACCTAATTAGAGGTTATCAGTGGCTAGATTTAGGTATCTACACATATTATCAGGTACATGACCTATGAGGGAGGTATTCCCTCATTTAAACTCTCTAGTTTAAATTTTAAATAATTTAAGACACAATAGAGTCATTAATGTTCCCAATTTATTATGAAATATCTTGAAAAGAATGTCTAAACTATATAAGAAGGGCATTGAAACATCCCTATCTCACCACTGCCTCATATGGCTCATAATTAAACAAAGAATAGATTTTGTCAGACTTGACCTCACTTGGGAGCAATTTTTGACCCTAAAAAATATTGCACCCCAACAAGGAGAAGGCTCTAATGAGATGGAATCCCCTAAAGAGAAGATCCAACAAATTATTCAAGAAGATGTTGAGGGCACCAGTGCTACATGTCAGGCTGTAGCTAATGAAGGTCCATGTGAGACTAATATGGGAAAAAAAAAGAGGAGAAGACTGATATTATTTCCTTCTAATATAGTGGAAGAAAGCCCACAACATCATGTCCCTTCTCCCATTTTATCCTCACCTTAGTTTGATCCTTCCACACTATCTCCAACTAGATAAGAAGTCCCCCTATCAATTGATGCACAAGAAACACAAACTCCATTAGTCACCCCTCCTGTAAGGAAAATGAAAACCAAGGGGAAGAAACCCATAGTGTCAAAAATAAGGAGACATCATCTTAGGAGATCTCAAGAGATGAAGAAATAAAAGACCACTATAACTTCCTTAACCATAGCCATTAGTGATGATGAAGGACCAAGGAAAAGAGCCTAGGATTAAAAAAAATCTTGATGGATTTGAAATAGAAGAGTGTTCTACTGATGAAGGATCTACTAAGGTATAAGAGTAAGAATAGTCACCTCTCCCATCTAGATTCACTGAAGAGGACATTGATCTCCTAAAAAACATTAGATACATAGACGAAGATGTTAGCAAGGTGGTTGCTGAGTTCCAGGGAGACCGGAGTCGGCAGAGTGCAGTGCACATAAAAACCGATGACGGCAAGGTGGACAGGAAGGCAACCGACATCGGCAGGATGTTGGCCGATGATGGTCACCTCTAGGCAGATAGGGACCGATGTCGATCACCTGTGGCAGTTCCAGAACTGCTTGTTCCATAGACAGTTAGTTCTTTGAACTGAGTGTTTGCATGCAAAGGCTATTTTTGGTCTTGAGTTGCGTGTCAAATTATTGTAATTAGGTTAGTCTAATTATTGTATGCATGAGATCTATATATGGACTCATAGGCTGTAGTGTAAACTTGTAACTAGTGAGTAAGAGAGCAATAAGCTCCTTCAAAGAGAAGAGAGCAATGGTGTGTTCCTCCTAGTGCCACAGTACCAAGGTGGGTACTAGATTAGAGAATCAACAGGGTTCTTCATATTTGTATGATCTTGGTCAGCAGGTGAGCATGGCTTCTTTTGGAGATCTACAATGGTGAGTAAGGTCTAGTGATTTGTAGGTAGTAGCAGAGAGCAGGAGATCTACTTGGAGTACAGTTGTGTACTTGGTGAACTGGCAGTGTGTTACTGACTGGTTGGAGAGGTGAACATCAATTATGTATTGGAGTTGATTGTTGTGACCAAGAGAGAGAGGGAAGAAGGTCTTGAGGAGTGGCAAACCTTTGAGGTGGAGGAAGAAGTGGCATCTTCCTTATTATATATTCTTCTGAGTGATTATTAATACAATTGTGTATTGTCTCTCAATTCCTGTGTTGTTTCATATTTCTAGTTACTTTATATTTCTAGTTAAATTCCATGTTTAGTTGCTAATACAAGAAGTAATCATATGTGCTCTAATTGGTAGAGAAAGATCCTGACTAAGCAGGGATCAGAGCATGTTTATTGTTCTGTGGTTCCCTCGACAAGTGGTATCAGAGCTTTTGGTTGGGTTGACTAATAGGTGGTTTTAGATCTGGTAGTGTTTTTGATTACAGGTCACTCATAAGGGTTTCAGATTGAGTGGGAGTATAGCAATGGCAAAAGAAAGTAAGCTACAAATGGAGAAACTGAATAGCACGAATGGTCTGATTGATGGAAAGAAGGAGCAGGTAAAAAGAGATTGTTGGTCGGTAGAAGATCAGCTTGTGGAAGCATATGTTGCAAGTAATATTACACAGGATGTTCTGGATAAAGTGGAATCTTTGGTTACAGATTCTTTTGCCTCTTTCCATGCAGCCCGAAATAGAGCATCTTTTCATGGGTATGTCTTTGGAGACTTTGGAGAGATTTATTTAGGGGTTGGAGAGCCTTGTCAAATGATTGACGACGGGGAAGTGAAACTGAAATTGTAGATGGATGACACACAGTGGTTGAAGGAAGTCATGCAAGTACCAGTCTTGGAGATAAGTCTAACTTCTTCAAGAAATTTGGGTGATGAGAGATGCACTGTAACTCTCACAGTGGATATACTTGAATTAGATGGTGGTAAGAAAGTAGGTATCCTTTATCTATCTACTTATATTATTGATTCACCTTCTATTGCAGAGATGTGGCTTCATAGGCTTAGTCACATATGTAGAAGGAGAATGCAGGTTTTGAAGCAAAAGTTAGATGTTTTTGATAAGCTAAAGAACTAGAAAGCCTTGGTGTTCATGGAGGAGATGACAGACATAGATCAGGTGAGGAAGCTGAATTATTCTGAGTAGAGCAGGGTTGATTTGATTAGGATTTTGATTCATGGGGAGCTCACAGGTAAAAAGTTATCACTCACAGATGAACACAGGTACCGGCATCAGTCAGATAGTAACTAACATTGGCAGAATAAAGACTGACGTCGATCATGAAGGAACCGATGTCAGTAGGAGGGACACCAGTGTCAGCTAGGGAAATGACGTCGATAGTCAGGTTCAATACAGGGAGCCGACATCGGTTAGAAACAGACTGGGAGATGGCCGAGATCAGTCATTGGTACAGATGGTGGGCAGACAACAAGCTGTCAACAAGTCTCAAACACTCATGTTGAGGTTAGAAAGGGTAAGTGAACCTCATATTCATTGTTCACCTTCTTTATATTGCTTATTCATGGTCAAGAACTAGGAAGATAGAAGAGGCAATGCAGGTAGAATCCAGATACAATGGGAGCTTGGCATGGATGAGGAGTGAGTCCTTGGAGAAGAACCAAATAGGTATTTATCGATAGAGTTGTCAGCTGGAAGTAAGCACTAAGAGATGAAATGGATTCCCATTTTAAAGAAGAGAGTGGATGGATATAAAAGACAGAAGGCCAAGGCATATGGTCTTGAGGAAGCTGTAGGATAGTGGTATAGGTATTGACAGGTGGATGACTAAGGATGGTTTCAGTCAATGTCAGTGTAACTATTGTGGTTTTGTCTTATCAGGTGGATGATGAGTTGCGACATTATCCAGTTATTGTATGTGGGTGATTTGCTAGCAGGTTTTGTACATATAGGGATTTGCTGAGCTAAGGGTAAGGTTAGTTCAGAGGTGTGTCAGGAAGAATTTAGAGCAGCGAAATTCTTTGGCATAAGAGACATGGAGATTTTATCTCTAGTGGGATCTGATGTGAAGACGGTGTTGGCGGGGTTCATGATGGAAGTTGCAGAATCAAAAAGCACACCAAGGGCTGGACAGTTCAAGCTTAGCTTGAAACAGGGTTCGAAATCACATGAGGTCTAGTGTAGACCTGAGTTTTCCCAAGCAGTGGGGGTTGTCAGAAAGTATGGAGCCAATTCGAGGAAGAGGTATTGAAGGGCAGTTCAATGGATTCTTATAGGGATCAGCAGCAGGTCGACATGCTATGCAGGGTCAAGTTATTTTCTACATAGGTTTGTAGATGCAGATTCGGCAGGTTACTTGGATGACAAAGGCATATAGGTTAGAGCATCACAGGGTGTGGTGGTTAGTCTTCAAGATTGATCTTGAAGAGGGATACAAGCCAGGGTACAATTAGACAGAGTATAGGTACAGGTACAATTGCATCTATTTATCTCCAAGTGGGAGATTATTAGGTTGTGGAGCTAAAAGCTTCAACTAGTGTAAATAGGGAGGAGGTTGCTGAGTTCTAGGGAGACTGGCATCGGCAGAGTGCAGTGCACATAGAAACTGATGACAGCAAGATGGACAGGAAGGTGACCGACATTGGCAGGATGTCAGCCGATGACAGTTACCTCCAAGTAGACAGGGACTGATGTCAGTCGCCTGTGGTAGTTCTAAAACTGCTTGTTCCACGAATAGTTAGTTCGTTGAACCGAGTGTTTACATGAAAAGGCTATTTTTGGTCTTGAGTTGCATGTCTAATTATTGTAACTAGGTTAGTCTAATTATTGTATGCATGAGATCTATATATGGACTCATAGGCTGTAGTGTAAACTTGTAGCTAGTGAGTAAGAGAGCAATAAGCTCCTTCAGAGAGAAGAGAGCAATGGTGCATTCCTCTTAGTGCCATAGTACCAAGGTGGGTACTGGATTGGAGAATCAGTAGGGTTCTTCATATTTGTATGATCTTGGTCAGCAGGTGAGCATGGCTTCTTTTGGAGATCTACAATGGTGAGTAAGGTCTAGTGATTTATAGGTAGCAGTAGAGAGTAGGAGATCTATTTGGAGTATAGTTGTGTACTTGATGAACTAGCAGCGTGTTACTGACTGGTTGGAGAGGTGAACATCAATTCTATATTGGAGTTGATTGTTGTGACCAAGAGAGAGAGGGAAGAAGGTCTTGAGGAGTGGCAAACCTTTGAGGTGGAGGAAGAAGTGGCATCTTCCTTATTGTATATTCTTCTGAGTGATTATTAATACAATTGTGTATTGTCTCTCAATTCTTGTGTTGTTTCATATTTCTATTTACTTTATATTTCTGGTTAAATTCTGTGTTTAGTTTCTAATACAAGAAGTAATTATATGTGCTCTAATTGGTAGAGCAAGATCCTGACTAAGCAGGGATCAGAGCATGTTTATTGTTCTGTGGTTCCCCCGACAGAAGAATTTAGAGAGCTATAACAACATGCAGGAGAATAAGAATTGGTTGAAGATGTTATGGAAAAATGAAGAGAACAAGAAATTTTTTATCATGATCAAAAGTTCCAAGCATTGGAAGAAGCTATGGAGGAAATATACATAATTATAAATGAGATAACATAACTAAAAAGAAAATGAGGAATTGAAATACTTCTAAGAGCATTAGAGTTTGTAGAACCCTCTAGGGACAAAGAGAAGAAAGTGGAGGAACCTATAACATCTTCATCCACCTTGGCCAAAAAATCCCCTACAGTAGAGTATGATCTAGCTTTGGTACCCTTATGTTATGGATTTCCTCCTCCATTTCCCACTACACCAACACCCACTACAGAAGAAGTTATTGATGTGGATTTCTTAACCAGCACTCCTGTAGAGACTGATGATCTTTTGATTTTTCCAAAGGAAAAATTTAGTAATAATGAAGCTTAGAATAAGGAATTAGTGTAGATATTCAAGAGATATGTTGAATTAAAAGAACAACATGATGAATTACAATAAAAATTAGAATTTGCTAAAAATAAGATCATATGTTTGAAGGAAAAAATTAGCAAATTACATGAAGCTACTGAGTTATTAATAAAGTACAGACCCCCTTCTAGAGTGTATGTTTTATACTTGGAATAAAAATGGTTGAAATTTAGGTATGATAAGATTTATAATGATCAATATAATATGGTTTGTGACCCAAGATCTTTCTTTAATGAGTATATACATATTGATCCTAATCCTCAAGACTAGATAAGTGAAATCTACGTTCACCAATATGTTGTTCCTAGTGATACAGAATGGAATCCTAACATCTATTTGGGGGATGTCCTATTAAATACATTTTCTTCATATCTTTTGAATGAAATTTAAAGAAGAAAACAAAAGGAAGAATATCAAGGAAAGGAAAAATTATCCACCCTGATGATCAGGAGTGAATCCAAAAAGTTAGATGTTGTAGTACAAGAATGGATCTCATTTATGAACACAAATGATCCACAACAATGGATTGTTAGAAAATAGGTGGAAGTCCAGAACCACTATTTGATTCTCATGGAAGGATATAGAATAATTTTTTTTGTTTTCTTCTCTCATAAATTTGAAGAACTCTTGGATGCCTTGAAAATGAAGGAACCATACTCCCCTCAAAACCTTAGGGAGGCCATCCACAGAGTATAATTATATATTAAATTTTTCATGAAATGGAGAGTACAATGGTTAGGATTGATGTTTTAACCCCTTATATTATTGTTCCCAATCCTTGACTAAGAAGGAAATGTTCCAGTTGATAGAGAGATAAAGAAGAAAAGATGGGAACACATTGAAAATGCTAAAGGTTTTTATATCTTGGAAGGGTCAAGCTGTCCTAAACCCCTAGACTTTACAAAATTTTATGGTTTTACAATGCAACCAAATATTGCTCGAGGTTGAAAAAGAGGCTAATTAGGGGACGGGGAGTGATGAGCCACTAATTACTTACTTTTATAGCCTCATCCATGCTTAGTCTATGTCTTTTTATATGTAAATCCCATAACTATCTATCACTAGTACAAATGAATGAATGAAGTTATGATTTTGTATGTTCATTGATATGTGTGTGTGTGTGTGTGTGTGTGTGTGTGTGTGTGTGTGTGTGTGTGTGTGTGTGTGTGTGTGTGTGTGTGTGTGTGTGTGTGTGTGTGTGTGTTATGAATTATTGATGCTTTTGCTTGATTGAATTATATTGGTATGACTTTATCTAACAAGAATTTGAAGGGTCATGTAAAGATACATAATCTTTCTAAGCCATAGCTACTATAGGCTACCTATAAAAACCATATGCATCACCTATAGGTTACTCATAGCCACTATAGAGTGCCCATAACAACTGTAGGCTTCACCTATAGGTTGCTTGTAGACACTAAAGAGTTCCCAAAACAACTGTAGACTTGACCTATATGTTACCTATAGCCACTGAAGAATTCCCATAGTAACTATAGGCTTCACCTATAAGTTGCATGAAACCACTATAAAATGCCCATAAAAAATAAAGGTTTCACCGAAAGGTTTCTTGTAGCTAGTATAGAGTCCCTGCAACCACTATGTAAAGTAGAGTCATTATTAAGGAGATCTTATAGACACATCCAGCTATCTTGGGAAACCAAATGAATGATTTAGAAGAATCATAATTATTTTATAGATTTTATACATATAAGGATATTTTGGATGTGCTGCCAAAGATGGGAAAGACAAGGATAATGAGAAAAGACAAAAAGAAATAAAATAACAAAATAATATGCCTTGTCTCTACCCCAATCAAACCTAAAACAAGTAACTTTAGTCACTACCCACTTTAAGGCTGATTGGGGTAGTTTCTAAGTATTTATATTTTTTCCTAATTTAGTGTTTTGGGTTTAGAGTCAATAAACTACCTTTTATATTTAAAGGTAGAACCTAGATCAGATTAGGAGTTGGACAATTTTGAGGAGATACTAGTAGAAGTTTTTGAACTATAGACTTTGTATCTAGAATTGAGTAATGAGAAAGTTGAATTTGTAAGAAGTTTGTGAATTCTCTTAAAGAGGAATTGAAGCTCAATTTTGAACAAGGATGGGTCCACTCAAAATGAGCTACTATGAAGATCCTAACCCTCTTTAATTAGTAGTGTGTTATGTAAGTTGATTTTACTATTAAGTTTGATTATATAAGTATGATGCATGTATGATACATAAGTGTGGAATAGTTTGATAATTTTGTCACAATAGTTTCATAATAAATCTATCTAGTAAATTCAACATAAATTCACTATAGTAAAAATAGAAAATCAAGTTGATTTTTGAATCAGTAATGCATATATAGTGCTGACACTCTTGAAAAACTTACATACTTAGGGTTGACAATTAATATTTAATCATACTAGTGAATCTGATAATCATTAGGTAATTAGTCTACATAACATAAGCCATGGCCTAGGTCAAATATGAGCCTATACTAGTCAAAGAGCTCTTAAAATGGCCCTAAGGGTCCCTAGAGAGCCCTTATAGCATGAAAAAGGTCCAAAATTTTTAGAGGATGGGTATAATGCACAAGAGAGGTCCAAGCAAGTGGCCTATGACTCTAAGCAGGACAACTAGGTTAATTAGTCTACACATGAGCTGATGTGTAATCACAAGGAGGAGTGGGGTCATGGGAGTATGATTATAGGCCCCTCTACACATTTTATTCAATACTTTTGTCCTACACCTTTGCCTTTTTGAACCTTTCTTTTAGACATCTCTTTTGAGACACTTTACCCAATCTAATTGTATTCCTTTAGACATTTTATCTGAGAGAATTAGGTATTTAAAATAATTATTGTAGACATCTTTTTCAAAACAATTCCCCCAATGGAATTCCTTTAAGAATTTTGAAATGACCCTTTGCCTCCAACGTAACCTTCAAAAGTTTTGTTAGGAACACATATTCCTTCGGGCTTTCTGAACATACCATTCTGTCTTTTCAAAGTGACCCTTTAAGACTCTTGTGGTTACCCTTTGGGGCTTCTTTAAGGGCCCTTTCCCATCAAAATGTACTCTAAGAAGTAGACCCTTTGGGTATTTTTTCCATGAAGTATAACCTTCGGCCCTTTAGAACATGACCTTCATGACTTTTATCTTGAGCACTTTTGTCCCAAGCTAATTATTTTGGGCTTTATCTTTCAAACATTTTATCCAACACAAAAATCCCAAAACAATTCCCCCAAACACACATGCTATTTAGACTCTTTGAATAACCTTGTAGACATTTTTAAAATGGCTTTCAGCCCTTTTTAAAGTAACCACATACCTTCATAACATTGTCCTAACCCTTTTATCCTTCAGCCAATTCTTTTGGGACTTTTGTCCTGGACCTTTTATACTTCAGCCAATTCCTTCAGACATTTTATCTAAAACATCATGCCCTTTGGACCTTTTGTGGCCATCCCTTCAATTATTCCTTCAAACATTTTATCTGAGACAATTGGGTCTTTGGGAGAATTGTTGTGGATATTTTGTCTAAAATAATTGCCCCGATGGAATTCCTACAGACTTTGTGTCTCAAATATTTTGTCTAATGAAATAGATCCTCTGAGAGATTGTTTTAAATTTTTTTTTGAAATAATTCATTTATATATGTCTTTAAATAATTTACCTATAAAAATCTTGAAACAATTCTCTCACAACAATTGCCTTGAAACAAATACCAGACTACCAAGTGGCACCTTAGAGAGAATTTCATTATTTTTTGATCCTAATTTAGTATTTTAACCTAGGCATAAATCATATTTTATTGATACTAAAACCTTAGGCTAAAATATTCATGTAGGGTCCTTTATACATATTTTCTAAAAGTATTATGCTAAGTAATTTTTGCTTATGTTTGCAGGAATAGTGAGTCTTGAGGAAATGGCACACGTCCAATTTATGATATTAAATTTGATAGTCATGTGGACATCATTTGATGATCATAAGGAAATCATTTGATGGTTGCACAAACATCAAATTTAACTTCAAAAATAGTCAAACTTACAAAATTAAATTTGAAAATCATGTGGACATCATTGATGGTTGTGAGGATATCATTGGATGGTCTTTCAAATTTCAAATTTAACCTCCTAAAGTACCCATTTGGATTCAAATCAAGATCCTATGATACACATCCAATTAGGCCCATTTGATCAAATTATGTGAGAGTGAATTTAAATGTCAAAACTCCATGAGAGTGATAAGTGTCACCATTATGGAAGCCCAATGCACAGATCTAATGACCTATGGGAAGAAGTAGGGAACCCAATATACAAATCCAAAAAACTACGTTAAACTAGTACATAAGGATCAATGGTGTGAGATCAACATGAAATTTTTAAATGTCCTAGAACCAATGAATAATAACCAATTTGCACACTCACATTCCATCATATAAATGATTGATGGTACAAGTCCTAGGTTGGCTTTTCAAAGATCCTAGACTCAATCAGGTGTTGGCATGTGTTGCATTTTGAAAGCTAACAAGGTATTATGGATAGAATACATATATATTTGATACTTGAACTATATATATATATATATATATATATATTAAAATACATTGGGTCTTATACTTAAGATAAAATATGAACACAAGTCTTAATCTGATTGGAAAAAGTGAAGATCTAGATTCTATAAAAAGCACAAGCAAACATACAATACACAATTCATATTAGTCATGGCTAATAACAGTGTTACTAATTATAAAACATTAGTAAAGTGATTTTTGTCCTTCATGTGTTTATCAATATTCCATTTGAATGTGGATAATTTGAAATATCAATAGGTTATTCTCATAACCTATAAAAAGAGGCATGTGCAATTTTAGTAAACGGTGCATATTCTAAAGTTTTCATATAGTTCTAACTATAATTATAAAAAATTACCTCTATCTTTATACACATGCACATACTACATAGATTTAGAAAAGGATATTTTAAATAGATAAATGTAAGTAGACTCTTATATGGTTCTAGACCATAGTTAAAACTCATGTTCTGACTATCACATGTAATGACCTTGCATGAACTTGGAGGATGAGTGACCCCTTCCCTAAGTCTATGTAAATAATTATAATGCAACCTAGATTTCTTGTAGATAATTTTTGAATATAGGATCAACATCAATTTTGATCATTACTGAATGTGTTTGTGTATTTTCTTTCAAATTTTTATGTAATTAGTTACTTTTTTTGGTTGTATGTTTAATTAATCTTTAGTGTGCAAAAGATATGAATAGATTATTGATTATTTTGATTGATATACTAATCTGTAGATTGTAACAATTATTGAAAGATTGATAAATATATTAGTTAAGATAGGTTTAAATTGATTCATAATTTTGATTGTGCATGAGTGATTTCTTAGATGTATCTTTTTACATGTGTATAATAGCTACCTCAAATACTTCACTAATATGAGCCATAATCTCCTGATTAAGGGCATGAAATATGTTCTTTAACATGAGCAACCTTTCTCTGAGTCCAATGAATTTATTTCATCTTTATCTCCTTATATTTCTTAGTCATATATGATTATGTGTGTGTAATCATTTCTAGCAATAGACATAGGTTATGAGAAAACTTATCCTTTTAGAAAATAGCTAGGGGAGTAATTCTTGAAAAGCATAGAAGCTTTCTTTTCTACCTTACCCTTCTCTTATTTTTTATTTTATTTTTTTAAGATCTACCCACTCTAGATTAGTAACCATCTACCCATCCAACTCACATAAAGATCACTACCCTTATTAGGAATCACACCTCTATAAAAAAAACCTTGTCAATAATATGCATGCCCTACCTGTTATCCCATAAATAGGTTGAAATAAACTACATACCTATAAATCATGCCTTAGAGTGGAGTTTACTTCCTTTGAGATCCTAAAATGTTAGAGGCTAGCTCATTATGGATGTAGTGTGTATAAAACCCACACCAATAGTTAACTAGTAATAGGAGTGTCAACACCCATGATAGTAGTTATGATTTGCATAGAGTTGCATCGGAGTCACCCAAGAGAGTGACCAGATCTAATTTATAGGCTATTTTATTATTATCTCCCTTGTCAAATCATAGGATACCTAGAACTATGCCAATAACCTTGATTTAGAATAATCCTCTTTCATTAGGTAACCCATTACTTATAAGGAACCCTTTACTTATTAATAAACTAATGTCTTAGTAACAATCTTGGTTAGTTACATCTACTATCACCATCTTAGGAAATTTGCATGAATTTCTTAAGAATCCCAAAAAGTACCTACCATCCTTTTCCATTTAGGGACAAAGACAACAAATGAAGATATAAAATTAGTTAAAGTTTCTATAATATTAATGAATGCCATAGATGATAATGTTGCATTTAGATTATTCCCTTTTACTTTGATGTATACTTCTTATGATTGGTATTTAAATCTAACTAAAAATTCCATCACTTCTTGGGATGAATATTAAATGGCATTTTTTTCACAGTTTGGATAGGTTACTATTTTAGCATAGAATTGCACTGTTGTGGAAGATTTTTTTATGTTCTCTCACTCCCATCTACAATATTGGAGAAACATTAGGCTGTGGGTATCATGTAATGAGGTTTAACCTCTGGAGAAGGTAGACTTCCTCTTCATATATCACCTAAACTAATGTTTCTGCTTGGAAAAGATGTAGAGAGGGGGTATAGGGTAACTAAGAGAGATAAATGGGTGATACACCAAATTTATTGATACTCACATAAGCATGAAATAAACACTAATTCAACATAAGATAATTCTTGTTCACACAACCTCACAAACTAGCTAATTTACATAAGTGTTTCATAAACTAGGCTCACCAAACAATACATGAAGTAAAGAGGAATTTTAAAATCCACACCAATCATCCATTAATGGTGGAAAGAGCTCAAGTTCAAACCTAAAACTAACTTGAAAACACTTTAAATTAGGTAATAAAGAAGGACAATAGACACAGAAGAACACTTCTTCATAAGGCCATCATGCAAAATCTTATTAAGCATAGTTTAGAGGCAAGAGATAGGTAAATATTGTTCTTTGTTTCTTTAAAATGTCCTTTCTAAAAATTTTGATAGGGGTTTTCCTTTTCAAATGAGAATATCTTAAAAAACTAGGGGAGAAATGGGAGATATAGGAGAAAAAAGGAAGAGAGAGAGAGAAGAGGCAAGTAAAAAAAATTCAATAAATGAGATCCAACCACCCTCTATGGATTCTCACCCACATTTGGGTTAATTATAACTAATCCTTTTTCAACAAATTAACCTCTATTAGCTCCAATAGTCTTCAAACCCTCTCATTGGTTGAGAAACATACTAGAAGACAAAAACTTGTTGAGGATGATGATGTCATGATCCACTAGGAAGGAAAAGCATTCAAAGACTTTGAAAATGTATTAAATGTTCCACTTACACTCTACAACCTACAAATCTCTCTCCCATAGACTTCTACGGCTCCCTCCACTTGCTCTTCTAGAAGATGTTAGGGAAAAGGTTAACTAACTTGGAATTTTGTGCTTAATTGACCACGGAGATTATCTTTCATGTTTTATTTTTAAGATTCTTTTCTATTTTTAACTTTATTTTTCTCCTCCAACCTACAACTCTCATAGACCCCATTGATGGAGGTCACAAGATTGAGCCATCCTCAACTAAATGCCCTCAAAACTACTCCCAAGTCTAGTTGCCACCCTAAAAACCATTTCTAGACCTGTAGAAGACCTCCAAACATCCATGACATGTGTATAATAAAGAAAATGAATATTTGGAAAACCTTTAATACTTGTAATAAAAGTGGAAATTACCATTAAACTTGCAACAATGTACAAATATGTCAAAAACTGGGTTTTGACCCTTTTTTGCTCAATAAGACACCATGTAAACCCTTGTAAAGAGATATAAATACCATATAATTATTTTTTATGTCTTATGAGACCAATTACATGGTTTTATACCATTTATTTCTTTGAATACCTACAAAAATATGTAATTTTGAGTTATTTTAGGCCTCATAAGCACCCAAAAAAGCCATATTCCTATACAAGATAGGTCAATCAAGAGATATAGGGAGTAATATACATACTAAAGATGTTTTACAAGCAATTATAGGACATTTTATGGACCTATGAGTCAAAAAACAAAAAACTAGTCAAAAAGCTCCATTGTAAGCTTAAGTAAGTTCACTTTCAAGATGATTGTTCAAACAGTGAAGACACCTATTAAACCAATTTTTACCATGGATATATGGTAAATATACCTCTTCAATTCCCTTGAAAATATTGGGTTCCCATGTAGAAGGTGTGAGAAGATAGACACATAAAGATGATTGCTTATAGGGTTTAGAAGTATTTTGGACATGCTTACACTCTTTATGATTGTTCATAAAACTCAAAACCTTAACCAAACTCAATATGAAATTAATTTAAATTAAATAGGGTTACTAAAAACATACTATAAATCACTTTTCCCAACTCTTCATGGTATGAAAGAAATGAGCATCTGAAGATGGGTTAAAACTAGGTGTCTTGGGCCTAAAAAGCTTAAATTTATCCAAATGACCAATTTGACATTTATAAATTATATTAATTTATTTAAAACATATTAAAAAACTCATAACACATCTCTAAATTATCAAAACTAAACTTTGCCTTTTATGCCTTCAAGACTGCCTACGGGGATTTGAGTTTGCCTTTAGAGATTTCATGAATTTTAGAGTTTTAACAATATTTAAAGGTATTTAATATGATTAAAAACATATTAAAATTCTTATAAAATAGTCCCATAATCTTGGAAACCTCAAACACACTTTAAAACACCAAAAAATGTGCCTACATGAATAGTGACCATTATGAGACATAAGGAGGAATGCATATAAATAGAGGGAAATTTAAATAATAAAATAAACTTATAGATATTATTTATGGATATAATATGTCATTATTAGAAATTTTACAAAGTTTCAATTCGTTTGGATGTGTACTTTGTCATGTAGACCCTTTTTACCAAAAGTTACCTTGAGCTGTCTACATGTTTGCTTTGTGACAAAACTAGTCTTTCTTCAAACCTTTGAATGAAAAAATTTAATTTTATCAATAAAATAGGAAAATATAGGTTTTAAAAATCATATTATACCATTTTAATACCTCTCCAAGGACTAAAATTCTTCTTGGCATCCAGAACTGATAAAACTTTATTTGGTCTCCAATGGCTACCTTCTTGAGTACATGTGGATTGTGTAATAACAGTGGGCACTTTCACTATTTATAGTAACTTTATGATGGAATGGGATTATTTTTTACTTCAAGGAGACCATACTTACCAAATTTTTTTCATTTACTTAACCTGTAGATGCCCCAAAATGGCCAATTCCTCCAAGGCATGCTCAAATGTTGATCGTGATTTGACATAAGGTTGCCTGTACTAAAAAAAATAGTTATCATTGTAAAAAAAAATTTAAATTATTTTAAATAGGTATAATATTTCATAATTATCCTATCCACAAAATTTCATGATTAGATCCTACATATTTTGGCCTTTAGGCCCATTTTGGCAAAAACTAGACACTTTTCTACTTGGTCAAAATTCACAACTAAGTTTTTATTTACTTTGACTTGGGTTGAGATAAAATAAGGTTATTTTATTTTAGTTTATTATGTATATTATACTTTCATGGTTTAATCTTCATTTCTTTACCTTCAACCTCATTCCACCATGTATGGCTTAAGTTCCTCAAGGAAAATCCATGGATGATTGTGTGCTCAATGATGTAGGTGATGGATATGAGGTGTACGGATGTAGAATTCATTGTTTGAAAACATTTATCATGATTATAATGAGTTAATTCACCTTATTATCTGTAATAATCTTATTGGAACATGAAAACTTGTAGAAATCACCGAATGACTTCATTGAACAAATGCTAATATTGAAGGCCTTCAACCACTCCTTTCCTCTAGTCATACACCACTTTCCTTTTCCAAGGACTTTTACCTATGATAGGGATTAAAAATAGATGAATTTAAACTTATCAAAAACCCATGCAACATTGTTATTTCACATCAACAAAAGGGCATGGGACCTTTGTTTTAGTCTTTTAGGGAAATTATCCCCAAATTGAGCTCTTCAAACTTGAGCATTGTTCCTTGAACCTAGAATTTTATCCAATGGTAGTTAATATTTTAACCTCAATTCACATCTATTATAACCTCCTATATTTTCCCAAACACACTTCAACATTCATTTCTACCGTTTATGCTTTTAATGGCCTTATGAGGCTCGTAGACTTTTCTCTACCATTTATCCTTAGTTTGGTTAAGCTAGGTACTCTTTTGGATATGTAATTACCTTTTCATCCATAATATACCTCCTTTGAGGTATGTGTCAAGTTTCATGGTCAGATTCAACTCCAAGACCACACTTTTTTCATTAAACTCCCTTTAATTAGGTTTAATTAGGCCTTAAGCACACCCTAGGTCTAGAAACTATAACGTATGGCCTAAAATGAACCTAAAATGTCTTTAATAATTTATATAACCTTTAAATACGTAATATTACAAAATTTTGGTAAATTTGGAGGGTTAAAACTCTTAGAAACTTCAAAACCCTAGTTTAGGGCTTCTCTCATGCTCTTTTCGAGACCCGATTTTGGATTGGGGGGTTAAAATGAGTTATATGGCTCAACTAGATATATTTTTGGATTCATTGGATATTTATAAATTGTTAATATCTAGGATAGTTGGAGAAAAAACATAAAAACATCACCAAACTCTCAAACAAAAAGTAACAAAAAAGTACTAGTTTGCTGCCCTATTTTTGCTTTGATGATGGTTCTTGAGTTATAGGGATGAAATAGGTAAAATGAGAGAGGTTTTTGTGGGTCATCCATTCCTAAAAGTATAATATAAATTTAATGTCCTAAATATTAATTAAAATACTACTATCACCCCCTTTGCTTCTGGGATTCTAGGCTTCTCTAAGCTCTCTAGACCTAGAAAACTAAAAATGGATTTTTTATCCTTTGCATGTTAATGAAAACTCTTGAGAAAAGTTTTATTCACCTTGGGTAATATACAATGATGAAACATTAAAAATTTGATACCTTTCATTGCTATATTTGGGTGTGAAGGTCATTTAACACTCAAATCATGTAGAATACACTAAGTGATCATAGTGAACAAAAAAGAGACTTGGAGGCCCTCAAACAATACTCTCCTCTATTCACACACCTTGTTCCTTTTTCAAGGATATTATAATATTATAGGGATAAAATATTTAAATGTTTGGATTCATAAAATATCCTTCCCACATTATTCCATGGCATCAACAAAAGTGCCCAGGACCTCTATTTTTGTGTTTTAGGGAAATTGTCCCTAACACAGTCGTTCAACTTTGAAGATGGTTTATTAAGACTTTATTGGCACTTTTGGACTCATAAATTATTCCCATGGTATCTTATAGGTGAAAAAATCATCCTCTTTATTTTTAACCCACTACAGGAAAGGAAAACTCATGTAGTTTATAAACTTGCCTACAACTCGATTGGAACTCCAACTAGCAACTTGATTGTTTGGCCTATAAAGGCTTAAATGAGATATTGTGGATTTATGAGAAAGATAAAAATATGTAAGTTGATGTTTCATAAATAAGATAATGTAAATTATCCCTCTAACACATGTTCCACTTTAAAACTAATCAAATGACCATTTCACAAAAATATCAAGAAAAACCTATTTTATGCCATAAGTACCTTTCTAGAATGAACTAGATGATGAAAATAATTGAAATAGATAATATTTTAACCTAAAATTAACCCTATAAAACCATTATTTCTCATTTAATTATGATGTCAAGAAACAAGGGAAAACTTGGGCCCTATTTGGATGAGTAGGCCATCTGGACACCCCTAAACTATTAACGACTATTCATAAATATGGGGAGATGAACCAAACCAGAAATTACATAAAGTGAAATTAAATTAGGTTATATAATATTAAAAAAATTATTTTTTCCCAAACCTCTCTCTCTCCTGACCATATTGAGTGAAAATCTAAGGCTCTCCTAGAGTTATCCCAAATTGCCTAAAATGATTTTTCCTTAGCATGAAGAACTAGGAGTCTAAATATGTAATCCAACACTTGGAAAATATATTTTAGGCTGTATAAGACCTTTTCTTACTTCTATAAACCTTATAAAATACCTGGACCTCTATTAATTGTAGAAAATCTATTTCATGCCTAGTTTGTAGCTAGTAGGTTTTCCTTACCTATGTTAGTTCATATGATGGAATATGAGTTTAGGGGCCTATGATGGGATATTATGGAAACCATGGATGCCTAAATATGATAATTTATCCCTTTATTAAATAAAATCCTCCAAAAACCCATTCTACCAAAGCTCTAAAAGGCTCCAAACTATATCCTTTTACTCTCAAACTCCTTCCTTCCACTCCAAATGATCTCAAATGCACTTGAACATGTTTAGAATGGTTAAAATTTCCATATGGAGGTGGAAGGAAGTCAAAACCAATTTGGATTCCTCAAAAAGTCACTTTTTGACTTGAAATTTCTATTTGGAGGACACTTATGTTATCTAATGCACTTTTGGGGTTCTTTTGGGGATAATAGTTTATCTAGGCCTGGTTTTTGGCTTTTTATAATATCAAAGACTTTGCATTAACCTAATTCATGCCCCTGGATGATTGAACACTATGAAAACTTGTTGAATCCTTCACTTGTATTTCTAGACCTATTTCTAAGCCTTTTCCTCAAAATCACCTTAAAACTTGCTTAAAGTGTTTCAAAAGCTTGCAAGTGACATGTGGTAGGGTCATGAGGTTTGTCTCTTTCTTCCAACATTGGATCACTCACTCAACTAGAACTCTACTTAGATTCTCACACCACACCAAGACCTCCTAGAATACTATACTACATCATCAATTCAAGACCACAAAGGGACTAGTCATGGGGTTAGAAGGTTACTAAAAGGTCCAAGAGAGTTGCCTGATCCATCTAGGAAAAAGTTTTGTAAGTAGGCCAATTTTGGCCAACATTTATAATGACCTCTTGGGATTATATGCCTACTATGAAATAAATTAGTTTCCTTTTCTAGTCCATTAGGCATACAAGGTCACAAGTCTTTGTTCCTAGCTGATGTGAAAATGATACAATGTTGTCCCTTTCTAAACACCTCCTCTTGAAGCAACAAGGAAAACAAGAATAAAACAAACAATGTGCCCAAGGTACTTAGGGAAGGGAAACACATAAGCTATTATATACAAATAACCTAAATATTTATCCTCCTCCTAGATTGAAAGTAAAGGCTCTTAGATCACTCCCTTCATGAAGAGGAACATGATTAAAGGCACTCTACATGTGAAATGATATACTTGTTGAATCATGTCTCTCATAAGTGTCAACTAAAATAAACATGTTCCTAATTTAGAAGTACTCCTGAGATGACTCAAAATTGATCCAATGATGATCTTCAATGTGAACAATGTCTTGGGATAAGGTCTCAATCTAATTTAGGAGAGTGATTACTATCTCTCCACCTGATGTCTCTTCCAAAATAAGAGGGCATTATAACATATTTATGACTGCAACCTTGGATTTAAAGACATCATTAGGCTCACACTTTATCTTGGCAGCCATTTCATCAATTTATTGTTTTGGGAGTAAAGGCTGGGTGTACATGTTTATACAAAATGACTCTAGATCATCCCAAAAAGTAGCTTCATATTGATCAATTGGGACAATTCCAACCTTAACACCATTCTTACTCTACTCACCTTGGAAAAATCCACATGGAAGCTCACCAACCCATCTAAGGTTCAAAATGTCATATTATTGTGATTCTAGATCTAACCACTCTCCTTTGTTCTTGAAAACATTAGTACCACCTTCAATGTACAATTCATCTTGAGATTGAATAGCTTATATAAGATGATTTGTAAGTTCATTTTTATACTCTAGAGGAGATATAAGCTGATTTAGAACCTCTACCTAGTCCATGAAGTCATGGTATAACTATTTAAATACTTCATTCTAATCCTCTTTTTCATCTATGTATAATAAAAATTTGGTAGTCCACTCAAGGTTTACACTATATTTAGCTTGAGGATTGTCCTCTTCAGGCTCTAGTTCATTAGTGTCAAAGCCATGCCAAGGTCCAAATCTAATTTTACCTATTCTGAATGAAGTGGGCATCCTATCAATATTTATTCCTCATACACACTTACCTCATCCTCTTGAGACTCATTTCAGACTACAATATCTTCTTCTATCCTTTGTAAAATAGGTTCTTTCTCCAAGAGGGAGATCATGGGAGGGTGAAAAAGTTCACCTTGATTGTAACTAAGAGAGTATCCTTACAAATAGGTACCTTGAGTGGTATCTTTAGTGGATCTTAAGGGAGGGAGAAAGAGTCTTAGAACTCTTGTAGGGAAAACTCATTGAGTTGAACTAACACATCTTTATTATTTTCCTCAATCTCTAACTCCTCCTTTTGAACTTGTTCTTGGACCACCACAACTGACACCTCTTCCTTCTTCTCTATGCCTTTTTGACATAATTTCCATGATGGAAATGTGTAGGGAACAACCACCTTTTATTCCTTTTGAATGGGTATAGGAGAGGGTGGTTTCACAAGAGAGGGCATGCCATAATCAATGTTGAAAGTGTGGGAGGAGATACATGGTGGGATGGTTTCAAAATCTTTAGTCAGAATGGGTATAGGGGTAGGAGAGGACAAACTAATTGGTTTGGGTTTGACATACTCATCCTCCCAATGATTCAACATCTCCTCTATTGAGAGTATCCATTACTTCATCTCTTACTTATCAATGTGTGGATAGTCACCTTCTTTAATGGATGCCCATACACTCCAAATCTTATGCAAGAAGCTCCTTATCCCCTTCATGGGGAATTCTTATCCAATTCCAACCTGCTTATTGATTTTCATGATTTTCCTCCCTTGGTCTAATATTTCTTCTTTGATTCTTGATAAAGATGGACCTTGAAAAGGGTAACCAGGGGACTAATTTGAAATCCTTAAAGGCTAATATTAAGGATCTTAGAGGGGAGAATAAACATAGGACTAATTGTACTGAGTCTATTGATCTTCATAATATATCAATACACTTTCCAAATTTTGGATCATGTTTCTTAACCACACCTTATTCTCCCTCTCATAAACTGCCCATTATTCATCCTCAAAAATTAACCACTTGTTCTTGACCAACTGAAGAGAACTCCTTAACTCTTGTATAACATGAATATGGATGACTGAATAAATTTTCTAACCCCTACCAATCTCCCTTATTAACTCCATATAATTTGATAATGCTTGCTTGAATCTTGACAAGGATGTAACAAGATAAACATAATCTTGACAAGGGGAATTAGAGGACTGATTTTAATGCATAGGAGGTTGATCTTGGTCATACCTAGGGATGGGAGGAGGGTAAAGGCCATGATATGGTTGATAGGTTGTTTGAGGGCCACTTAAAGGGAACACATAAACATTGTTAGCTTGATAAGTGTGATGTTGAGGCAAAGAATAAGCATATTATCAAAATATGGTTGATTATACATAAAAAATAATGATGAATAGGTACTTGGGCTGCTCATTATAGTTGATGAATGCTTGGAGTCACCATTTTTGTTTTCACACATGCCTCCAAAGGCTGATTGGATGAAGAAAACATCAAAAATCTTCACTTAGTGAATAATGTAGTCCCATGAAGTGTGCCAAAAACTATTGTAGCATATAATTTCACCCTTGTGGGAGAGTTTTTTAGGCTCTTTCACTCCCATATATAATACTAGAGCAAGCTCAGGCTATAGGTATCCTGTAGTGAGGTTGAACCTCTAGAGAAGGCTGGTTTCCTCTTGGTAGATCACCTAAACTAATGGTTCTACTTGAAAAAGAGGTAGAGAGGGGGTATAGGGGTAACTAAGAGAGATAAATGGGTGATACACCAAATTTATTAATTCTCACATAAGCATGAAATAAACATTAATTCAACATAAGATAATTCTTGGTCATACAACCTCACAAACTAGCTAATCTGCATAAGTGTTTCATAAACTAGGCTTACTAAATAATACATGAAGTAAAGAGGAATTTCAAAATTCACACTAAGCATCCATTAATGTTATAAATATCTCAAGATCAGACCTATAACTAACTTGAAAACACTTAAAAATAGGAAAGAAATAAGAACAATAGATAGGGAAGAACACTTTTTCACAAAGGTCATCATGCACAAGCTTGATAAGTATAGTTTAGAGGCAAGAGATAGGTAAAAATTGATCTTTATTGCTTAAAAATGTATTTTTTTACAAATTTTGATAGGTTTTATCCTCTTCAAATGAGAATATCTTACAAAAATGGGGGAGAAATGGGGAGATATATGAGAAAAGGGGAAGAGAGAGAGAGAGAGAGAGAGAGAGAGAGAGAGAGAGAGAGAGAGAGAGAGAGAGGGAGAGAGAGAGAGAGAGAGAGAGAGAGAGAGAGAGAGAGAGAGAGAGAGAGAGAGAGAGAGAGAGAGAGAGAGAAGCAAACAAAATTCATTAAATGAGATCTAACCACCCTCCATGGATTCTCACCCACATTTGGGTTAATTATAACTAATCCTTATTCAAAAAATTAACCTCTATTAGCTCCAATAGTCTTAAAACCCTTTCATTGGTTGAGAAACACACAAGAATATATAAATTTGTTGAGGATGATGATTTCATGATCCACTAAGAAGGAAAAGTCTTCAAAGACTTTGAAAATGTATTTAATGCTCCACTTACACTCTCCAACCTCCAAATATATCTCCCATATACTTATACTCCCCCTCCACTTTCTCTTCTAGAAGATGTTATACAAGAGGTTAGTTAACTTGGCATTTTATGCTTAACTAACCATGGAGGTTATATTTCATGTTTGATTTTTGAGGTTATTTTCTATTTTCAACTTGAATTTGATCCTCCAACATGAAATAAAGTCCATGATACCTGAAACTCCCATAGACCCCATTGATGGAGGTCACAAGCTTGAGCCACCCTCAACTAAGTACTCTCAAAACTACTCCCAAGGCCATTTAGCACCCTTAATACCACTTCTAGACCTATAGAAGACCTCTAGACATCCATGGCATATTTATAATGAAGAAAATTAATATTTTGAAAACCTTCAATACCTACAACAATGGTGTAAATCACCATTAAACTTACAAGAAAGCACAAATATGTTTAAAAAATAGGTTTTTTTACCCTTTTCCTCAAATATATACCATATAAACCCTTTTTAAGAGCTATAATTCCATGTAATTATTTTTTATGTATTATTATACCCCTTTCATGGTTTTATACCAATTCATTCTTTGAAGACCTACAAAAATATGTAATTTTGAGCCATTTTGGGACTTTTAAGTACCCAAATGTGTTAGATTATTCTACAATATAGGTAGATAAAGATATGGATGGAGTTATCTACACATTATAGGTGGTTTCCAATATATTTTAGGCCATTTTATGGACCTATGAGTCTAAAAACACAAAATTGATCAAAAAGCTCCATTGCAAGCTTAAGCATGTTTACTTTCAAGATGATTATTCATATAGTGAAGACACACATTACACTAATTTTTTCCATGGATATATGGTAAATATATCCCTTAAACATCTTTAAAAATATTGGGCTCCCATGCGCAAGGTGTGAAAAGATACACACATAAAGATGATTAATTGTAGGGTTTGGAAACATTCTAGACATGCTTACACTCTTAAACGATTGTTCATAAAACTCAAAAAATTAACCAAAATCACCTTCTTGAGTTCCTATAGACTGTGTAAGAATAGTAGGAGATTTAAATATTTATATTACATTTATTATGTAATGGGATGATTTTTTATGTCATTAAGACTATATTTACCAAATTTCATACTTTGAATCAACCTGTAGATAACCCAAAATGGCCAATTCCTCCAAGGCATGCTCCAATGTTGATCATGATTTGACATAGGGTTGACTATACTAAAATAGTGAATAGTTACCATTGTAAAAAATTTAAAATTATGTTTAATAGGTATAATAGGTCATAATTATCCTCTCTACGAACTTTCATGATTAGATCCTACATATTTTGGCCTGTAGGTCCATTCTGGCAAAAGCTAGTGACATGTTTCTGCTTGGTCAAAATTCACAACTGAGTTTTTATTTCTTTTGACTTGGATTGAGATAAATAAGGTGAATTTTTATTTTAAATTATCATGGATCTTCTCCTTTCATGGTTTCAATCTTCATTGATTTTACTTCAACCTCATTCCACCATGTATGGCTTAAGCTCCTCAAGAAAAATCTATGGATGCCTGTGTGCTCGGTGATGTAGGTGATGGATATGAGATGTATGGCTGTAGATTGGAATGTTTGAAAACATTTATCATGATCATAATTATATTATTCCACTTATTCTCCTTAATCATCTTATTGGAACATGAAAACCTATAGAAATCACTAAATGACTTCATTAAACAAATGTCAATATTGAAGGCCTTTAACCACTCCTTTCCTCTAGTCATACACCAATTTCCTTTTCAAAGCCTTTCCCATATGATATGGATTCAAAATATGTGCATTTAAACTGATAAAAAACCCATGCAACATTGTTATTTGGCATCAAAAAATGAGCATGGGACCTCTATTTTGGTGTTTTAGGGAAATTGTCCCCAAACTAAGCTCTTCAAACCTAATCATGGTTTCTTGAACCTGGAATTTTATCCAATGGTATTTAGTATTTTAACCTTAATTAAAATATATTATAACCTCCTATCTGTTCCCAAACACACTTCAACATTCATTTCTATCTTTTATGCTTTTAATGGCCTCTTTGCCATTTCTCCTTGGTTTGGTCAAACTATGTACTCTTTTGGATATGTAATCACATTTTATTCCATAATCTACCTCTTTTGAGGTTTTTGTCAAGTTTCATGGTTATATTTAACTCCAAGACCACACTTCTTTCATTAGGCTCCCTCAATTACGCCTAATTAGGCCTTAAGCACACCCTAGGTCTAGAAACAATAACATACGGCCTCCAATGAACAAAAAACTCTTGAATCATTTATATAGCCTTTAAATACATCATATTATAAAATTTTGTTAAATTTTGAGGGTTTAAAACTCTTGGAAACTTCAAAACCCTAGTTTAGGGCTTCTCTCATGCTCTTTTTGAGACCTTGTTTTGGATTAGGGGGGTTTAAAATGACTTATATAACTCACCTAGATCTATTTTTAGATTAATTGAATAGGTTTAAATGGGTAGTATCTGGGAGAGTTGGAAAAAACATAAAAAAATCACCAAACTCTCAAATAAAAAATAATAAAAAAGTGCTTGCTTGTTACCTTGTTTTAGATTTGATGATGGTTCTTGTGTTTCAGGGGTGAACTAGGGAACATGAGAGAGGTTTTTGTGGACCACACATTCCCCAAAATATCCTCAAAATTTAATTTCCTAAATCCCAAGTAAAAATACTAATGTCACCCCCTTCTCTTCTTGTATTCTAGGCCTCTCTTAGCTCTCTAGGCCTAGAAAACTAAAAAAATGGAATTTTTATCCTTTGCATTTATGAAAAATCTTAGTAAATTTTGATTCACCTTGGGTAATATACCATGATGTTACATGAAAATGTTTATACCTTTCATTGACATATTTATGTGTGAAGGTCATTTAACACTCAAATCTTGTAGAATACACTGAGTGATCATAGTGAACAAAAGTGAGACTTAGAGGCCCTCAAATAATACTCTCCTCTATTTACACACCCCTTTTTTTTTTCAAGGATATTCAAAAATGATATGGATACAATATGGAAACATTTATATGCATCAAATATCCTTCCCACATTGTTCCATGGCATTAATTAAAATCCTTGGGACCTCTATTTTTATGTTTAAGGGAAATTATCCCTAACATAGTCATTCAACTTTGAAGATAGTTTATTAAAAATTTCTTAGAATTTTTGGAATAAAAAATGATTCCCATGTTATATTATAGGTGAAAACATCATATACTCTTTCTTTTTAACACTCTACAGGAAAGGAAAACTTTTATAGTTGATAAACTTGCCTACAACTCCATTAGAGCTCCAACTATCAACTTGATTGTTTGGCCTATAAAGGCTTAAATGATATACTAAGGGTTTATGAGAAAGATAACTTATTTAAGTTGATGTTTCATATAGAGGATGAGATAAGTTATCCCTCCAAGACATGTTCCACTCTAAAACTAATCAAATGACCATTTTACAAGGATAATAAGGAAAACCTATTTTATGCCATAAGTACCTTCTTCAAATGAACTAGATGATGAAACCAATTTGAATAGGTCCTATTTGACCCTGAAATGACTCCTATAAAAAATTCTTTGTCATTGAATTTTGAATTAAAAAACAAGGGAAAACCTAGGCCTTATTTGGATGAGTAGGCCATATAGACACCCTTAAACTATTAGCGATTGTTCATAAATATGGGGAGATTATCAAGACCACCAATGCCAAAAATTGGAAGGAAATTAGGGTCCCTATTAATTCCTAAAATATTTTGAACCAAGTCACTCTCTCCTAATCATATCGAGTTAAAATCTAAGGCTATCCTAAAGCTGTCGTAAACT